>OX276380.1:2619964-3271830 GCA_946251855.1 Alsophila aescularia | reverse complement strand
ACTGATTCAGTTCACTTGTACCTGGTACTGATTCAGTTCACTTGTACCTGGTACTGATTCAGTTCACTTGTACCTGGTACTGATTCAGTTCACTTGTACCTGGTACTGATTCAGTTTACTTGTACCTGGTACTGATTCAGTTTACTTGTACCTGGTACTGATTCAGTTCACTTGTACCTGGTACTGATTCAGTTTACTTGTACCTGGTACTGATTCAGTTTACTTGTACCTAGTACTGATTCAGTTTAGTATTTTTGGTTCATAATCTAAAAGTTATGATGTTGTGAACACAAAATACCAGTATGTTTTTCTATGGAAGGAATTTATATTTATTATTTTATTCATGATGAATTTCTTTCGTCGGTGAGAAGGGTTAAGAAGCAATATCATCCATACCAATATATAAAAGTGAAACTTTGTCTGCTTGTTTGTTTGTTTGTTTGGGGAGATAACGGCTAGACGGATTTTGATGAAATTTGGAATGGAGATAGCTTATGCCCTGGAATAAAACATAGGATACTTTTTATCCCAGAAAATTGTAAGTTTCCACGGGAAACATGAAAAATGTTGATTACTCGCCGTAAGGAATGGTTGCCATGGAAACGAAATAACAAGTCTGTCAAGTACGTGAGTAATAATACAGTTGTTTAGGGTCAAAAAACACCACGATCGTTGCTGCTGAAGATTTTGAATTACGCTTACTGGCGTATTTCTTTAAACGTTAAATAAAATGTATGAAAAAATAAAAGTAAGAAAAATGCCGCGGCGTGTGCGCTATCCGTGCGAAGCCGGGGAGAGTCACTAGTTTCATATAAAGTGGTCATCAAGACCAAATAGCAAATACTATAGTCTGCATAATATCTATAGTGTTCTTACTGAAGAGTCGCCACTCATGATACGGGTCGATGAAACTCGAAGGCACTCCAGCGCATGATAGAGTCAACATTCTCACGGTAATCTATGTAAGTATTGTCTATGCTATTAGTTTTCAAAAGTTGGTAAAAACTTGTCTATGGGTGTCTTGAAGATTGTAGTTTAGAAACCTGTAACTGTATAATAATTATTATAAGTACCTATAATACATATCGTATTATCTCTAAGTTAATAACATATCAATAGAGATGAAGTAAATCATCCCCCAAAACGCATACAAGGGAAAGAAAGATTCGGGGTACGAGGTAGGTCCATGGATAGCTCAATTGGTAAAGCGATGGAACGGCATTCCAAAGGGCGCTGGTTTAAGTCCCGCCTCGTGGTCAAATATTTCCTGTTTCAAAAAGTAAATTCACCTCCAGCTCAAATCAAAAATCATCTTACACCGTCACCGTCATCTTTCATATAATCATCTTACACCGTCACCGTCATCTTTCATATAATCATCTTACACCGTCACCGTCATCTTTCATATAATCATCTTACACCGTCACCGTCATCTTTCATATAATCATCTTACACCGTCACCGTCATCTTTCATATAATCATCTTACACCGTCACCGTCATCTTTCATATAATCATCTTACACCGTCACCGTCATTTTTCATATAATCATCTTACACCGTCACCGTCATCTTTCATATAATCATCTTACACCGTCACCGTCATCTTTCATATAATCATCTTACACCGTCACCGTCATCTTTCATATAATCATCTTACACCGTCACCGTCATCTTTCATATAATCATCTTACACCGTCACCGTCATCTTTCATATAATCATCTTACACCGTCACCGTCATTTTTCATATAATCATCTTACACCGTCACCGTCATCTTTCATATAATCATCTTACACCGTCACCGTCATCTTTCATATAATCATCTTACACCGTCACCGTCATCTTTCATATAATCATCTTACACCGTCACCGTCATCTTTCATATAATCATCTTACACCGTCACCGTCATCTTTCATATAATCATCTTACACCGTCACCGTCATTTTTCATATAATCATCTTACACCGTCACCGTCATCTTTCATATAATCATCTTACACCGTCACCGTCATCTTTCATATAATCATCTTACACCGTCACCGTCATCTTTCATATAATCATCTTACACCGTCACCGTCATCTTTCATATAATCATCTTACACCGTCACCGTCATTTTTCATATAATCATCTTACACCGTCACCGTCATCTTTCATATAATCATCTTACACCGTCACCGTCATCTTTCATATAATCATCTTACACCGTCACCGTAATTTTTCATATAATCATCTTACACCGTCACCGTCATCTTTCATATAATCATCTTACACCGTCACCGTCATTTTTCATATAATCATCTTACACCGTCACCGTCATCTTTCATATAATCATCTTACACCGTCACCGTCATCTTTCATATAATCATCTTACACCGTCACCGTCATTTTTCATATAATCATCTTACACCGTCACCGTCATCTTTCATATAATCATCTTACACCGTCACCGTCATCTTTCATATAATCATCTTACACCGTCACCGTCATCTTTCATATAATCATCTTACACCGTCACCGTCATCTTTCATATAATCATCTTACACCGTCACCGTCATTTTTCATATAATCATCTTACACCGTCACCGTCATCTTTCATATAATCATCTTACACCGTCACCGTCATCTTTCATATAATCATCTTACACCGTCACCGTCATCTTTCATATAATCATCTTACACCGTCACCGTCATCTTTCATATAATCATCTTACACCGTCACCGTCATTTTTCATATAATCATCTTACACCGTCACCGTCATCTTTCATATAATCATCTTACACCGTCACCGTCATCTTTCATATAATCATCTTACACCGTCACCGTCATTTTTCATATAATCATCTTACACCGTCACCGTCATCTTTCATATAATCATCTTACACCGTCACCGTCATCTTTCATATAATCATCTTACACCGTCACCGTCATCTTTCATATAATCATCTTACACCGTCACCGTCATCTTTCATATAATCATCTTACACCGTCACCGTCATTTTTCATATAATCATCTTACACCGTCACCGTCATCTTTCATATAATCATCTTACACCGTCACCGTCATCTTTCATATAATCATCTTACACCGTCACCGTCATTTTTCATATAATCATCTTACACCGTCACCGTCATCTTTCATATAATCATCTTACACCGTCACCGTCATTTTTCATATAATCATCTTACACCGTCACCGTCATCTTTCATATAATCATCTTACACCGTCACCGTCATCTTTCATATAATCATCTTACACCGTCACCGTCATCTTTCATATAATCATCTTACACCGTCACCGTCATCTTTCATATAATCATCTTACACCGTCACCGTCATTTTTCATATAATCATCTTACACCGTCACCGTCATCTTTCATATAATCATCTTACACCGTCACCGTCATCTTTCATATAATCATCTTACACCGTCACCGTCATCTTTCATATAATCATCTTACACCGTCACCGTCATCTTTCATATAATCATCTTACACCGTCACCGTCATTTTTCATATAATCATCTTACACCGTCACCGTCATTTTTCATATAATCATCTTACACCGTCACCGTCATCTTTCATATAATCATCTTACACCGTCACCGTCATCTTTCATATAATCATCTTACACCGTCACCGTCATCTTTCATATAATCATCTTACACCGTCACCGTCATCTTTCATATAATCATCTTACACCGTCACCGTCATCTTTCATATAATCATCTTACACCGTCACCGTCATCTTTCATATAATCATCTTACACCGTCACCGTCATCTTTCATATAATCATCTTACACCGTCACCGTCATCTTTCATATAATCATCTTACACCGTCACCGTCATTTTTCATATAATCATCTTACACCGTCACCGTCATCTTTCATATAATCATCTTACACCGTCACCGTCATCTTTCATATAATCATCTTACACCGTCACCGTCATCTTTCATATAATCATCTTACACCGTCACCGTCATCTTTCATATAATCATCTTACACCGTCACCGTCATCTTTCATATAATCATCTTACACCGTCACCGTCATCTTTCATATAATCATCTTACACCGTCACCGTCATCTTTCATATAATCATCTTACACCGTCACCGTCATCTTTCATATAATCATCTTACACCGTCACCGTCATCTTTCATATAATCATCTTACACCGTCACCGTCATCTTTCATATAATCATCTTACACCGTCACCGTCATTTTTCATATAATCATCTTACACCGTCACCGTCATTTTTCATATAATCATCTTACACCGTCACCGTCATCTTTCATATAATCATCTTACACCGTCACCGTCATCTTTCATATAATCATCTTACACCGTCACCGTCATCTTTCATATAATCATCTTACACCGTCACCGTCATCTTTCATATAATCATCTTACACCGTCACCGTCATCTTTCATATAATCATCTTACACCGTCACCGTCATCTTTCATATAATCATCTTACACCGTCACCGTCATCTTTCATATAATCATCTTACACCGTCACCGTCATCTTTCATATAATCATCTTACACCGTCACCGTCATTTTTCATATAATCATCTTACACCGTCACCGTCATCTTTCATATAATCATCTTACACCGTCACCGTCATCTTTCATATAATCATCTTACACCGTCACCGTCATCTTTCATATAATCATCTTACACCGTCACCGTCATCTTTCATATAATCATCTTACACCGTCACCGTCATCTTTCATATAATCTTCTTACACCGTCACCGTCATCTTTCATATAATCATCTTACACCGTCACCGTCATCTTTCATATAATCATCTTACACCGTCACCGTCATTTTTCATATAATCATCTTACACCGTCACCGTCATCTTTCATATAATCATCTTACACCGTCACCGTCATCTTTCATATAATCATCTTACACCGTCACCGTCATCTTTCATATAATCATCTTACACCGTCACCGTCATCTTTCATATAATCATCTTACACCGTCACCGTCATCTTTCATATAATCATCTTACACCGTCACCGTCATCTTTCATATAATCTTCTTACACCGTCACCGTCATCTTTCATATAATCATCTTACACCGTCACCGTCATCTTTCATATAATCATCTTACACCGTCACCGTCATCTTTCATATAATCATCTTACACCGTCACCGTCATCTTTCATATAATCATCTTACACCGTCACCGTCATCTTTCATATAATCATCTTACACCGTCACCGTCATTTTTCATATAATCATCTTACACCGTCACCGTCATCTTTCATATAATCATCTTACACCGTCACCGTCATCTTTCATATAATCATCTTACACCGTCACCGTCATCTTTCATATAATCATCTTACACCGTCACCGTCATCTTTCATATAATCATCTTACACCGTCACCGTCATCTTTCATATAATCATCTTACACCGTCACCGTCATCTTTCATATAATCATCTTACACCGTCACCGTCATTTTTCATATAATCATCTTACACCGTCACCGTCATCTTTCATATAATCATCTTACACCGTCACCGTCATTTTTCATATAATCATCTTACACCGTCACCGTCATCTTTCATATAATCATCTTACACCGTCACCGTCATTTTTCATATAATCATCTTACACCGTCACCGTCATCTTTCATATAATCATCTTACACCGTCACCGTCATCTTTCATATAATCATCTTACACCGTCACCGTCATCTTTCATATAATCATCTTACACCGTCACCGTCATCTTTCATATAATCATCTTACACCGTCACCGTCATTTTTCATATAATCATCTTACACCGTCACCGTCATCTTTCATATAATCATCTTACACCGTCACCGTCATCTTTCATATAATCATCTTACACCGTCACCGTCATTTTTCATATAATCATCTTACACCGTCACCGTCATCTTTCATATAATCATCTTACACCGTCACCGTCATCTTTCATATAATCATCTTACACCGTCACCGTCATCTTTCATATAATCATCTTACACCGTCACCGTCATCTTTCATATAATCATCTTACACCGTCACCGTCATCTTTCATATAATCATCTTACACCGTCACCGTCATCTTTCATATAATCATCTTACACCGTCACCGTCATCTTTCATATAATCATCTTACACCGTCACCGTCATCTTTCATATAATCATCTTACACCGTCACCGTCATCTTTCATATAATCATCTTACACCGTCACCGTCATTTTTCATATAATCATCTTACACCGTCACCGTCATCTTTCATATAATCATCTTACACCGTCACCGTCATCTTTCATATAATCATCTTACACCGTCACCGTCATCTTTCATATAATCATCTTACACCGTCACCGTCATCTTTCATATAATCATCTTACACCGTCACCGTCATTTTTCATATAATCATCTTACACCGTCACCGTCATCTTTCATATAATCATCTTACACCGTCACCGTCATCTTTCATATAATCATCTTACACCGTCACCGTCATCTTTCATATAATCATCTTACACCGTCACCGTCATCTTTCATATAATCATCTTACACCGTCACCGTCATCTTTCATATAATCATCTTACACCGTCACCGTCATCTTTCATATAATCATCTTACACCGTCACCGTCATCTTTCATATAATCATCTTACACCGTCACCGTCATCTTTCATATAATCATCTTACACCGTCACCGTCATCTTTCATATAATCATCTTACACCGTCACCGTCATCTTTCATATAATCATCTTACACCGTCACCGTCATCTTTCATATAATCATCTTACACCGTCACCGTCATCTTTCATATAATCATCTTACACCGTCACCGTCATCTTTCATATAATCATCTTACACCGTCACCGTCATCTTTCATATAATCATCTTACACCGTCACCGTCATTTTTCATATAATCATCTTACACCGTCACCGTCATCTTTCATATAATCATCTTACACCGTCACCGTCATCTTTCATATAATCATCTTACACCGTCACCGTCATCTTTCATATAATCATCTTACACCGTCACCGTCATCTTTCATATAATCATCTTACACCGTCACCGTCATTTTTCATATAATCATCTTACACCGTCACCGTCATCTTTCATATAATCATCTTACACCGTCACCGTCATCTTTCATATAATCATCTTACACCGTCACCGTCGTCTTTCATATAATCTAGCTCTACATTTCTTGCTCTCTTTTATCTTTCCCCGTGACATGCCCGTATATAGCCTTTTACTCCTCCATTTCCGTCACTACTATTTGTGTTGGAGATTCTTTAAAATTTGCTTTTAAATAACTGCATTTTTATTTTCCATTTTAATCGTATCTATTCTCGTTACTCCATCCAGACAGGTGTTTCCTCGTGGCCGAACTAGGTAGCCTAACTTATTCGGCCACGAAGAATTATTTTTCCTCGTGTCCTAACTTCTTGTCATTCATCTATTGACTCAACCTGTATAAAATACGTCATGGGTTATGTACAGTCATACGCACAAATACAGGGAACGGACTCGTGGTCATTCCGATTTGTCACACATCCAGACATCCATGGTAACATTCTCATCTCAGCTGCATGCGATTATAACGGTGCTGAGAACACAGGGTAGCTACTAGCTAGCGACATGCAGTGCAATCTGGGTGGCAAGTAACTGTTATGGGCAGGCCACCGCTTTTAGGGTTCCAGACCTCAAAAGGAAAATAGGAACTCTTATAGAATCACTTCGTTGTCCGTCTGTCTGTCAAGACCCTTTTTCTCAGAAACGCGTAGAGGTAACAAGTAACAAATACTCTAGGCTGGAGCTGTGAAAAAAACTAAATTCTGAGTCAACACAATCGAAAGATGCGGCCGTTTACACGTATTTTGCCACATATTTACGCCACATATTTTGACACGTGCGAGGAAATCAAAACCTGTATGGTATTTACCGTTGCCCAAGATTCAAGAAATTTTGCAAGAAGCAATGTCTTAAAGTACAAGTAAAGGGAAAAATCTGAAAATTCTAAATTTGAAGGCATATAACAAGACGGATATAAAAAAATATGTTGATATCCGTGTTTGACAAACTATTTATATGCCTACAAGTTTGTACGGAAGCCGTGGTGTGCGAGTCCAACTTGCACTTGGACCGTTTTTTATTTTTTATTCCTGACTCAATTGTATGAGAAAAAGATCTAAACATGCAATCATAATTCATGCCGGAGTATGCAAACTGTATCCCTAAAAAGTTCCCTTTCCCGTGCGTGTAAGCATTTCACTTCTTAAACGGCGGCACTGTTGGAGCATAAAGAAACATTGAGAACTTCAAACACTTGATTAAGCTCCGACACTACAGGGTTGCGAGGGTGCCACCCTTCGTTTGTGGACAAACACGGATTATGGATTAGCGGAACTGCGACAAAAATCAGGACGATCGGCTTTTTTCATTTACATTTCACGGTTTATTGATTGCATACTTCCTTGGGAGTGAACTTTCTTAGCAAACAGGCTCCACAGCATCTTCGTAATATTGTGAGATGGAGCCTAGGTCAAGCCAATCTACACCAAATAAAAACAAAACGCTCCCTCCGGACACGAGGCCATTTTTTGAGTCTATTCAATAGAGCGTGCAGTCACTGGCCTCGTTTACGAAAACATTAGAAGACTCTCAAACAGTTCTCGTGTCCGGAGCTCATCTCGAGAGATTCTTAAACCAGAGATTATAGTATCTAACCTATATAAAGTCAAAGCATTCATAACCAAGAGAAGAAATAAGACTCGACGCGGAAGCAAGAACCGGGCTCTGTTCATCCAAAGAACAACAGTCTGTATTGTCATGTAATTATTCTGATAATGCTCTAATTATAATTTATTTAGTAGCTAGTTATTATCCAGTGAGACTTCTCACACTCAAAATTGTAACCCTGTAAAATTCACAACTTTTCTGTAGACCAGTCATAGAGAAACGGAACGAATGCAGCTGCTAGCCCGATTAAGTAGGTAAATTACCTAAGTTATTTGAATTAGGGACATATACAAGAACAAAACATCTCCTACCATTTTGATAACACTATGGCTCATCCATTAATCCTACTAAAAGACAATAACCGGATACGCGAAGACCTGTCGAGCGGTACACGCAAACATTCCGCAGCTACAAAATGTCAACAATATGTCCAAGGGCGTTTAGCCACGCAAACAGGGCTCATGCGGAGGACCCTCCATTCTATTGTTTTAGGCCCTCGCCCTAATGGCCCGCTGTACTTTTCAATGAAGAGCTGCGCATTTTAGCGGCTCTTGGGACTGAGTGTACCTTTATAGAGGGCATTTGGTAAAATTTTAACCAAGTGGGATATTTAAGATAATTAAAAATTAAGTGTACATGCCAAATATGAGAACTACATCAGGCTTAAATTGAAACTACATTAGGCTTAAATTGAAATATTTACTTTATAACACAGTAGGTACTTTTAGTTCAACTTCAAATTTTCGATCAAGTTCTTTCGTCGTCATGGTCATGGAGTGGTAAATATTATAGCCGTTATAGCAGTTTAGCCGTTTTGATGTGAAAGCGAGTACAACCAATCTACCAACATTTTTCCAATTTCTTGTGTGAACTTTCCATTTTCCGGGATAAATGTATCCTATTTTGTTATCCGTATTGTACAGTACCTATATATACCATCCTAAATTCAAAACTTCATCGTAGCTGTTTTTGTGTCAAGGCAAGTAATCGCAGTTTTCCTTTTAACACGATAAAAATTACCCTATGTTGGTCTCTGTTGTATACAGTAGCTACATACCAATTTTCATCAAAATCGGTCCAGCCGTTTTGGCGTGAAAATCTTCAACAAGCAAAGAAACAGAAAACGTTTCACTTTTGTATATTAGTGGGGAAGTCGGGATGAAGATGTATGTATATTTGTTTGGTTCGTTTTGAGAAGTTGTTTTCCTAAATTTAATTGAACAAATAAGTAGATGCCATCTTATGCTTACTTATAATAATGCATGGTTTCCATGTCTATGACACTCGCAAATTCCGGCAACAACTTAATCCTATTACGTTGTACAAGTATAATCATTTGCTTGCTAACCATACTGAAAGACCTTGTATTTCATTGGAGTCACAATGCACTCATTGTGACTCCAATGAAATACAAGAGCCACTGGAGCTCGGTAGATGCCTTCTCGTCTGCTCAGCAATGATACAGTAATTATGCCGTGAATGCAGCGGAATCAACCACTAGCCAGATTGATAAGTAGAGGAATGAGATAGATGCTTGAGGCACAAGCGATGACGGAGTGTCATAAAAAAGACTCTCCTCAGCAATGACACATTAATGGCGCCGTGAATGAAACGAAATCAACCAGCCAGCGAGCGGATTGATGAGATTGGTTTAGAAGCTTGAGGCACAAGCGAAGGCGGAATGATTTAACGCAGGCTCAGCAATGTCACGTCTCGTGAATGCAGCGGAATCAACGAGCAGCCATATTTATAAGTAGAGGAGGAATGGGATAGATGCTTGAGGTACAAGCGATGACGGAGTATCATAATCAAGTCTCACCTCAGCAATGATGCATTAATGGCGCCGTGAATAGAACGAAATCAACCATCCAGGGAGCGGATTGATGAGATTGGTTTAGAAGCTTAAGGCATAAGCGAAGGCGGGATGATTTAACGCAGGCTCAGCAATGTCACGTCTCGTGAATGCAGCTACTGAATATCTCCGCCTTATTAGATCCGAATTCGATGGTTCTTTTTTTAAAAGATAGTGACTTTAAATTGGTCTTATGGAAATTTGGTGAAGATCTGATGAGGATCTTCGGCGTGATGAGCAGAATAGCTCCTCAAAATGCAGTAAATTTCTCACTTTTAGGTTTCTACCAGTGGAATCAGCCCGTTGCCCACTAGGTAGGGATTAATGGAGAACCTTGGTTATTAATGGTAGTTTTACATTAAGGTAACTAGATGTCGCTATTGTGCACCGCTAGATTGTTTGAAAAAAAGTTTGTGCGCGCGAGTTTTACAGATCACAGAGCCACTAGTTTGTAAGTTAATATAGGTACCTACCTATTATCAAATAATTTCTTCATTCATGAATTTGCCCTTATCTAAATGCTCCATGACACTGTCATCGTCCAATCTCAAGTCCACATTTTTCTACAATAGAAAATCGATCTCGGTGTCGTGTCCGCTACCTCTTACTCCTCACACCAAACTGAAGACCAATATTAACTGTCATTTGCAAGAATCGAGCTTTTGATTAATTGAGAATCCACACAAACTCACAAACCGACAAACGTCAGACCGGCAGACGACAGACCGACAAACAACAGTGTCAGCTGGAGAGCTCGGGACTTGTTCGCGAACTCTTTGATTGCTGCGCTTTATCCGAAGCAAAACCGGACAAGTGTGGGTTGAACTCGCGTGGAAAGAGTTCTGTACGATAAATATGTTATCTCACAATATTGAGAGATTTATACCCCTCAGTTTATATATAACATCATTGGATTTACAATGTTATTTTAAGATCATAGACATCTTGGGGGAATGGTAAATGTTCAATCGGTTTCTTAAATAACTTTAAAACTACTTACTTATATTAAAACAATGGACAAAAAGGCCTGACAACAAGCCCTTTCATTTGATATGTCGGTACAGGGTACAGTTTACAAATATATTTTTTCGTTTTCTGATTCAGTCCCGTAGATTCTGAGCAAATTGGTTCTGACACACTGACATACATACAGACAGACAGATAGATAGACACACGAGTGATATAATGGTTTATTTAGTTAACAAATTCCAGTGGCCTTAAATCTAATACATGTAAAACTTATAACATAAATTACAGCTAATAACGGATTTACATTTTACGAAATACCATTTTTCATTCGGACATACGGAACGCTATAAACGATATAATATTGTACGCATTGAGTCTCGTTATTATCGGCAGAGTCTGAGTCTGTTGAGGTTGCGTTAGCAGCTGTTTCATTTGTCAAAGATTTATAGCTGGATTTTTATGCAGGGCATTTTTATTTTCATTTGATAATAATTAACAAAGCTACAGTTGCAGATACCATAGTACTATTATTTATTCTTTGAACGTAGATGGGTAATTCAAACAGCCTCACGACAATGGGGACTTTAAAATTATCATAAGGGCAATACTGACGTTCCATCTTGACGTACAGCCAGCCAAGGTTATGCACGATGCCCGGTGCAAAACGACAGTGAATAGTCTCGTCGTACGTCGTAGGATGTACGTCGATGATGAATGAATTATGAAATTATCCACTTTGATCCCCCATTTTTTGGGCATTTGCAATGAGCACCAATGAATATTTTACAAAGACGTTGAATTATTAAGCTTATATTATACCTTGGTGGATTGGATTCACAAACTAAGAAGATGATACGGGTATATTGGATTCTAATGTTTTTTCTTAAATGAAATATTTTGATTGGCTTGGCTCCATACGACTAGTGCGTTTAGCCAGAGTCAATTAAAGAGGTACCTACTATTACGAAATTGTGTACTTTTTTCACTAAATAGTCAAAATGTCGAGTCAACAGTCACGAGTCAAAAGTAATGATTTAGTAAAGTGGTCGAGCTTTACTAAATCTTTCTAGGGAGTTCCGGAGAGAAGACGAAATGACACTTTTTTGCGTTAGTATCATTTGCCTACAGTTGTGCACGTTAACGAATACCTAATGGTTAATATTTCACCATTACTACACATTAACACTCGAAGAAACACAAGTTTGAGTAAATAATTTATATCAAAACTACATCTCGATTTCATTTCCCCGACGAAATCCCGATTCTAATGTTAAGACTGCTTATATGTGGTTTCCAAAGAGACTGGGTTAGACAGATGTGGTTTATGTTCAAAGAGGTTGAATTACGCTTACAGTTATGTTTCGAAGAGATAAAATGTGACGAATGGTCATCGCATCCAGAGAGACAGAAAATATGGATTGGTCATACATAAGTCAGGCATACCTTCTTTCGTGTCGATATTTCAACCATTCTGAGATTCAGAAACAATCTACAGACCGTTCACCGTAAGATGTCCCCTGACGTAGATAGTGCCAACATCACGACAGGGGACATCTTACGGTGAACGGTCTGTAGGTGTTCTGTTCACTCGGATTACACAATGTCATCCTCAGTCTACGATGTCATCAAATAAGAACATTGTTTTTTGACACAGAACACAGCACATAGCGAAGTATGTGTTCAAACTTTATATTGTTTCTGAATCTCTGACTTTGTTCAAGATGGTGAGCGCTTTGTCCAAACCTAGTGTAGCGATGATTAAACCCTCTTTTGTATTAAGTATATCGAGACTTGTGAATTAGTGTTTTGATGTTGATTGATATGGATGTTTTATTAGTCAGATTTCAGATTTGATTGCGGTGTCTGGTTGTTCAGTTTTTGTGTTCACTGCTTATTTTTTTTGCTTATAGGGACCTCTATGTATTTATTAATTATACAGCTGGTGTCAGGCTCAGCAATGTCACGTCTCGTGAATGCAGCTACTGAATATCTCCGCCTTATTAGATCCGAATTCGATGGTTCTTTTTTTAAAAGATAGTGACTTTAAATTGGTCTTATGGAAATTTGGTGAAGATCTGATGAGGATCTTCGGCGTGATGAGCAGAATAGCTCCTCAAAATGCAGTAAATTTCTCACTTTTAGGTTTCTACCAGTGGAATCAGCCCGTTGCCCACTAGGTAGGGATTAATGGAGAACCTTGGTTATTAATGGTAGTTTTACATTAAGGTAACTAGATGTCGCTATTGTGCACCGCTAGATTGAATGAAAAAAAGTTTGTGCGCGCGAGTTCTACAGATCACAGAGCCACTAGTTTGTAAGTTAATATAGGTACCTACCTATTATCAAATAATTTCTTCATTCATGAATTTGCCCTTATCTAAATGCTCCATGACACTGTCATCGTCCAATCTCAAGTCCACATTTTTCTACAATAGAAAATCGATCTCGGTGTCGTGTCCGCTACCTCTTACTCCTCACACCAAACTGAAGGCCAATATTAACTGTCATTTGCAAGAATCGAGCTTTTGATTAATTGAGAATCCACACAAACTCACAAACCGACAAACGTCAGACCGGCAGACGACAGACCGACAAACAACAGTGTCAGCTGGAGAGCTCGGGACTTGTTCGCGAACTCTTTGATTGCTGCGCTTTATCCGAAGCAAAACCGGACAAGTGTGGGTTGAACTCGCGTGGAAAGAGTTCTGTACGATAAATATGTTATCTCACAATATTGAGAGATTTATACCCCTCAGTTTATATATAACATCATTGGATTTACAATGTTATTTTAAGATCATAGACATCTTGGGGGAATGGTAAATGTTCAATCGGTTTCTTAAATAACTTTAAAACTACTTACTTATATTAAAACAATGGACAAAAAGGCCTGACAACAAGCCCTTTCATTTGATATGTCGGTACAGGGTACAGTTTACAAATATATTTTTTCGTTTTCTGATTCAGTCCCGTAGATTCTGAGCAAATTGGTTCTGACACACTGACATACATACAGACAGACAGACAGACAGATAGATAGACACACGAGTGATATAATGGTTTATTTAGTTAACAAATTCCAGTGGCCTTAAATCTAATACATGTAAAACTTATAACATAAATTACAGCTAATAACGGATTTACATTTTACGAAATACCATTTTTCATTCGGACATACGGAACCCTATAAACGATATAATATTGTACGCATTGAGTCTCGTTATTATCGGCAGAGTCTGAGTCTGTTGAGGTTGCGTTAGCAGCTGTTTCATTTGTCAAAGATTTATAGCTGGATTTTTATGCAGGGCATTTTTATTTTCATTTGATAATAATTAACAAAGCTACAGTTGCAGATACCATAGTACTATTATTTATTCTTTGAACGTAGATGGGTAATTCAAACAGCCTCACGACAATGGGGACTTTAAAATTATCATATGGGCAATACTGACGTTCCATCTTGACGTACAGCCAGCCAAGGTTATGCACGATGCCCGGTGCAAAACGACAGTGAATAGTCTCGTCGTACGTCGTAGGATGTACGTCGATGATGAATGAATTATGAAATTATCCACTTTGATCCCCCATTTTTTGGGCATTTGCAATGAGCACCAATGAATATTTTACAAAGACGTTGAATTATTAAGCTTATATTATACCTTGGTGGATTGGATTCACAAACTAAGAAGATGATACGGGTGTATTGGATTCTAATGTTTTTTCTTAAATGAAATATTTTGATTGGCTTGGCTCCATACGACTAGTGCGTTTAGCCAGAGTCAATTAAAGAGGTACCTACTATTACGAAATTGTGTACTTTTTTCACTAAATAGTCAAAATGTCGAGTCAACAGTCACGAGTCAAAAGTAATGATTTAGTAAAGTGGTCGAGCTTTACTAAATCTTTCTAGGGAGTTCCGGAGAGAAGACGAAATGACACTTTTTTGCGTTAGTATCATTTGCCTACAGTTGTGCACGTTAACGAATACCTAATGGTTAATATTTCACCATTACTACACATTAACACTCGAAGAAACACAAGTTTGAGTAAATAATTTATATCAAAACTACATCTCGATTTCATTTCCCCGACGAAATCCCGATTCTAATGTTAAGACTGCTTATATGTGGTTTCCAAAGAGACTGGGTTATACAGATGTGGTTTATGTTCAAAGAGGTTGAATTACGCTTACAGTTATGTTTCGAAGAGACAAAATGTGACGAATGGTCATCGCATCCAGAGAGACAGAAAATATGGATTGGTCATACATAAGTCAGGCATACCTTCTTTCGTGTCGATATTTCAACCATTCTGAGATTCAGAAACAATCTACAGACCGTTCACCGTAAGATGTCCCCTGACGTAGATAGTGCCAACATCACGACAGGGGACATCTTACGGTGAACGGTCTGTAGGTGTTCTGTTCACTCGGATTACACAATGTCATCCTCAGTCTACGATGTCATCAAATAAGAACATTGTTTTTTGACACAGAACACAGCACATAGCGAAGTATGTGTTCAAACTTTATATTGTTTCTGAATCTCTGACTTTGTTCAAGATGGTGAGCGCTTTGTCCAAACCTAGTGTAGCGATGATTAAACCCTCTTTTGTATTAAGTATATCGAGACTTGTGAATTAGTGTTTTGATGTTGATTGATATGGATGTTTTATTAGTCAGATTTCAGATTTGATTGCGGTGTCTGGTTGTTCAGTTTTTGTGTTCACTGCTTATTTTTTTTGCTTATAGGGACCTCTATGTATTTATTAATTAAACAGCTGGTGTTAGGTGTAAAATTAATAATTACATCATTATTGACGATTAGTTAGTACCTTCTAAGAGACAAAGTTGAATTATTCCAACCATAAATTAGTGCGAGACAAGTTTGCGAGCGTTCCGCACTCCCCCTGAGAGAGACCACTAGATGTGGTTGAAACTATAGTTGGAATAATTCAACTGCTATATGTGATATTATACTCTCGTTTATGTCTTTTAAAATGTATAAAACCGCGTTAGTTTTCATAATAATGAGGAAGTGCCTTTTTTTACCAGACTGTGCAAAGCAAATGACGATAATGTGTTTATCAGCCTAAATATGTATGTATGTTCCGTTGTGGCGCTCTAGAGACCAAACACGTAGGCCGGTTTTAATGATTCTTAAGTCAATCGATTTGTCTTCATTTTGAAAGTGTCACTGAAGACGTGACAGTAATCAAAATTCAACCCCACATAACTATACCCTGGGAGGTTTTTTGCAAAAATTCAAAATGTTGTGTTGTAGAGTTTGATTTTATTCTCAATCTTGTGTTTCTTCGAGTATTGATGTGTAATATTGGTGGAATATTAACCATTATGTGTTCGTTAACGTGCACGAGTGTAGGCAAAATAATCAAACGCAGATATAAATGGCATTTTGTGATTTTTCCAAATCTCCCTCGGAAGTTTTAGTAAATGTCCCACCATTTTACTGATTCGTGACTTTGACTTGACAATTAATGACTGTGACATGACTTAATTATAAACTATTAAACTTAACATTGGCGAAATTGCTAGTAGGCCAGTGCCTCCGCAGAAACCATCTAATAAAAAAAAAAAAAAAAAAAAAAAAAAAAAGATAAGTCACTATCAAAGTGACATGCCAGTTGCTCGTCAATTTTTTGCAGTGGACAAATGTAGGCTGATGATGATGATGATGATGAAAAGGGCTAGGTAATACAATGTATTCTAGCTCCTTGTCTGATAATTCAAAAATATAACTAAGCCGGAAGTCTAATTATCCCATTTCTACAGAAACCACGAAAGAAGGTATCCTTCACAGTCATCCGTTGTAAGTAACATAATCTCTGTAGTGTTTAACTGTTCCGTATCAAACGCCAGCACACGAATCAAAAACTGATAAACCTATTCATACTTTTAATCCAGGGGCTTTCAAAATTTAATAACTATTAATTTTTCAAGAATTTCAGCTCAATATAAATTATAGTTAGTACTATACGTCAGTCTGATTAATTTAAGACAAATAAGTACCTAAGTAGAGAAGCCACTTTTGATTTTTATATTGATAAATAATTAATTTAAAAATTTCTCGTCCTCTCAACTTACGAAGAAAATGAAAGGAACATATTAAATAAGCACAAGAAATCGAATAATATATAGGCATTGTTGGCCATTATTACTAATAACTAACTCACTGCCTTCCTTCGGAGGGCACACAAGAAAAAGTTTCACATCCTCTGCCCTAGGCACAGCTTTAACTAAAAAAATATTTATAATAGGTTCAAATTTATTCGTTTATTTTCTAAACTTGTTGATCGATATTTGATAGCGTAAAGTTACTCATAGTGCCTTGTTAGCGCTAGAAAACGTTGTTGATCAATTAATTGTAGTTTAGCTATTTGACCTATGTTAAAAATATGTTATTATCAGTAAAGGCTAATGAAGAAAGAGGTTCTACCACTAAGGTTGAGTTTATTGGCTGCAGTACGTAGGTACCATTAGAATAATAATGCTGAGTTGTACTAAAAATAATATTGACAACAGATATATATATATATATATATATATATATATGTATATATATATATATATATATATATATAGTAGATTGTATAACAAGGGAGCAAAATAACTTTGCGTCCGAGTTGTACACGCTACTTTTCATCACCCTCTAGGAGAAAAAGAAATAAAAGTAGCTTTTTTTACTTTACAACTCATATATTAATTTAAAAAGGTATTTAAATAGACTAACAATAAACAATTTAAAATAAACTAGGTACTTATGCTTAAGTAACTATACATTTATATTCACTGTGGACTTGATTTTAAACTTGCACTTTTGACTTTGATTTATGTCCTTCAGACATTCTCTTCCGATATTGTGTTATAAATATTGTGTAGATCTCGATTTGAATGTAATTATTGGTACTGGCCGCCAACGTGTAAAGGTTGCTTACATTTGGGTAGATAATTCTTGAAAATAAGAAAAAGACTTCGCTTCTTTTGCATTTTCCCGCTCGATAAAATAGTTATTAGCTTTCAAATATATTTTCCGGGATTTAGTTGGTAATAGATTCTGTATCACATTTATTGCCTAGTATTTTAGTTGGTAATAGATTTTGTATCACATTTATTGCCTAGTATTTTAGTTGGTAATAGATTCTGTATCACATTAATTGCCTAGTATTTTCAGGTGTAAGGAGTATAATACTTTTGCTAAACTTGCATTTTGGTGAAATTATTTAGTTTTTGCAGTGTCATTATTCCTTGACTCCGTGAAGATGATATAACTACGAAATTCACGCGTTTTTAATTTTTCCTTTTCTCCGTTCATTCACATGATTCTTTTTTAAAATAAAGATAGCGCGTCACGCGACCCGATAATCATAATTCAAGTTCCAAATTTAAAACTCATTACTGGCCTCTCTGAAAGTCTTGAACAGAGAAGACCTACTTTGCTCCCAGTTACCGAGGAAACAATCAGCATTTTTCGAAAATATGGGATGAAATAGTAAATTGTATGATAAGGGAGCAAAATAATATTTTTATGGGGAGTGAGTATTTTGAATCCAGAGTGGAGTGAAGGTCTCGGGATTCTTAAGTGGAATCCTGAATGTAGCGAGGGATTCAATAGACGTCGCCCGAGGAAAAATAATTTTGCGTCCGAGTGATACACTCTACTTTTCATCACCTACATCAAAAAAGAAAAAGAAAAAAAAGGCGCTTTTAGATACTTTACAACTCATATATTTATTTAAAAGAATACTAAATAGACTAAAAATAAACAACATAAAATAAACTAGATACTTATGCTTAACTAAAAATTTATAATGTTCACTTTAGACTTCTTTGATTTATATCATTCAGACAATTTATAATATTCACTATAGACTTCTTTGATTTATATCATTCAGACAATTTCTTCTTTTGTGTTGATATCGATTTGAATGTCATTATTGGTACTGACCTTATTGGTATTGGTACTGACCTCCAAAGTGTGAAGGTTGCTTATATTTTGGTAATACTGAAAATAGGTACAGTTTCCGAAAAAGACTTTGCTCCTTTTGCATTTCCCCACTACTCGATAAAATTGTTATAAGTTTTCAAATATTTTTATCGGGATTTAGTTGGTAATAGACTCTGTATCACATTTATTGCGTAGTTTCTTATATTTTCTGATGTAAATAGTATAATACTTTCGCTACTTGAACTTGATGAACTCACTTTTGTGAAATCATTTAGTTTTTGCACTGTCAATATCTTATCCTTACCTTATCTTCATGACGATGATATCGTAATTCGTGCGCTTTTCATTTTTTACTCCTCTCCGTACACTCCGTACTCCGCAAAGATTTTGATGAAATCCCAGAAAATTGTAAGTTTCTACGGGAAAACTGGAACAACTGGAAAAAAAATGATTATTCGCCGTAAGAAACGGTTGTCATGGAAACGAAATAACAAGTATGTCAAAAAACATCAAGTGCTATACCTTCTTTTGCATTGGTTTTTAATATCCTAGAGGAGCATAGGATGCATTTTTTCGCGATAAGCAGTAGTCCGCGCGTAAGAAGTTGCGGGCGGGAAACTAGTATTAAATAAAACATAATTGTATACAATATTTAAAGTAAAAAACAGCCAAGTGCAAGTCGGTCTCGCGCTTCGAGTGTTCCTTACAAACTTAACTTTGCCGTTAGAAAACTGTTATCCCCATACATCGACATAGGTCGCGGTCAGTTTACCAACTGCAAATAAAGATATGTTACGACTGTCACTTACGAGTTATTTCGTCGGACCATTCGACCTGTGTTCGGACGTTAAAGACGTCCATCCGTCCACCGTCATAACGTATCTTTATAATGAATCACGTAATATACCAATAACTGCAAATAATTTAAAAAGAAAAATTTCTATGTTTTTTATGAAACTACAAATTTACGCTTTTCGGATTTTTATTTGTCTGTACGACATTGTTTCTTATCAAATTTCATGATTCTAGGTCAACGAGAAGTACCCTGTTGGTTTTGATTCGCTTGCGAGTCAAAATATGTGGCATAAACGGCCGTATTATGTTGATTGGTTTTTTGATTTTATTGACTTATGGACGGTCCCTATACCGTTTTCACTTACTGTCCGTCGGCTTTTGACATAAACGCCATACAAAAACGTCAAAAATTAACGAGACGTTGAAAAAACAACTCGTTAGGAATGGGGGGTTAGAAGTTTGTTTTTTTCACAGCTCCAAGGGATACATTAATTTCAATTTGATAACCAAACGTTCCTGAGAAAAAGGGTCTTGATAGACAGACGGATAAGGAAGTGATCCTATCAAGGGTTCCTTTTTTCCTATTGAGGTACGGAACCCTAAGAAAACATTCAACCAGGCACCACACCATGGCAGTGATTAAACCAAAAAACCTACTATGGTGGTTGCGATAGAAGTCTAAACAATTCAACACCGCACTAATAATATATTTATTTAATCCGATTAATGAAGGTCTCAACTCGTTCACTCGCGAACGGATCCATTGAACGAATTAAAGGATCCTTTGAATGAATGAAAGGCGATATTGGCGAGAGAGCTAATGTGAAATACGTACTGAAACTCAACACGACACTAAAATAATGTGGACTGATTCATTATAGGCTTATTGTTTTGGTTAAATGCATTTAAATTATGTGTATGAGAAGCCTTTTGGCTGTCAAATGGTTGAATGGATAGGTCTTGATTAATTAATATTATCTTTGTTGTAAACCGTAAATTGCAGGTAGATCGAATTATAATGCGAGATTTAAATCAGATTATTGTCGTTTTCAGCTCTATACAAAACACTAATGATGGTAAAACGAAGGATGCAAATTAAACATTCTGAGAAAAGGACATTTTAAGAAAAGTAATTTGGAGAAGTGGTCATTTATAGAAAAGGGCATCTCAAGATGCCCTTTTCTATAAAGAAAGGACATTTTGAGTAAGGTCATATTGAGGAAAGAACATCTTGAGAAAGGTCATTTTAAGAAATTTACATTCCGAGAAAAGGAATTTCGAGAAAAGGATTTTTTGAGAAAAGGACATCTACCTAGAGAAAATACATTTTAAGAAAGGTCATATTGATAAAAGATCATTTTGAGAAATGGACAATCAGTTAAGGACTTTTTGAAAAAATAACTTTAAGTCATATATGAAGTAAGTGACATAATATATGACCATTTAATTTTATTATTTATGTTATTGTTATGTTTTAACTAATGACATACAATTAAACCTCTAAAATCATATTAATTAATTAAGATAATTTTTCGATGTAATTTATACTTATTTAACTATAACATAAATATTTGTATGCCGTAAGGCAGAGCATGCTAGAATTAAGTTTAACACTACTATCTGTACACATGTTTAAACAAATAAAATGCATTAATTCAAGAGAAATTGATATCTTGAAAAAATAATATATGCGGGACAATTCACACCAATTACCTAGCCCCAAACTAGGATACCCTTTTTTTATGGAAGGGGGTATGTGGGGCTCGCACCCACTAAAACCCCCCCGTGAGCCGTCCTCCACCGAGGTGGGGCAAGATGGGGTCGCGGTAGCACTCTACCATCTTGCCCAAGTGCCGACCCTTATCGGGTCTCTCCGCCCTTGGAGGGGCAACCTTGCTCACAAAGGTCACCCCTCAGACATGTGGAGCCGTGCAAGCCGGTGAAGCGTCCCCCGACACTCCACCAGTGACCCCACTACGGAGGAGGGAGGAGGTGGTCTCCTGCGCCGGAGCGCGTCCGCCCGGGCGTCGGTCTCTCTCGCTTGCTCCGCGGTCTCCTTCTGCACCATAACGTCTTCGCAGAAGGAGACCATCGCCTGCCACGATCTCTCGCTGCCGAGCATGGCGTTTACCACGGTCGGCAGAGAGAGATCCAGTCCTATTAACGCTGAAAGCGTGTGCCGCTGTGGGCCCCATACGGCACACGCCTCCAGCGTGTGGAGCGCCGTGTCCTCCGGTGCCCTACACTCGTGGCACACCGGAGTCCTCTCCCGTCTTGGAGGGGGTCCCCCCCGAGGCCCATGGAACAATAGGGCCTCGGTCTTGGAGAGGGCGACCTCTAGTCCCAGGGCACGTATGCGGTCGACCACGAGGGTTGTGCCCACCGTGGCCAAACGCACCGTCTCCCTGAGGTCCCTCCCTCTGACCACGACTAGGGTGTCATCCGCGTAGCACGCAACCCGCATACTTGCGGGGAGCGCGCCGCGGAGCACCCAATCGTAGCCGATGTTCCACAGGAGCGGTCCCAGTACCGACCCCTGTGGAACCCCGCAGGAGACGCGACGGCGCCTCAAACCGTCACGTCCCTCCACAAGGACCTCGCGGTCCTGGAGGTAGTCGGCTAACAGCCTCCGCAGATATAGAGGCACTCCATGAAACCGGAGCGCCTCCTGTATTGTTCCGTGCGCGAGGCTGTTGAAGGTGTTGGCAATGTCAAGCGAGACAGCCAACGCCTTTTGACCCTCGCCGACCGCATCCTGCGTCCACCTTTTGAGCCAGAGCAAGGCATCTAGATCATTGTAGACCGCCCTGCCCTGAATCCATACTGGGCCTCCGAGAGCCCAGGCCCAGTCCCCTCTAGGTACCGAATGATACGGGTGGCCACAACTCTCTCCAGGAGCTTACCCGTATCATCCAGCAAAAACTAGGATACCCTGTACTATATGTTTATCCGTTATCTAGTAGGTACCCACCTACTAGATAACGGATAAACATACATATAGATACATATATTACATCCATGACACGGAAACAACCATTTCTGCTCATCACACAAATGATTGCACCTTGCGGGATTCGAACCCACGACCGTTTAATTTCGTAGTAGGGTTTCTAGCCACCAGCCCAACCGGTCGTCACAAAGGACTTTTTGAAAGAATGTCATTTTGAGAAAAGGACAGTTTAAAAAAATTACATTTCGCGAAAAGGACATTTTGATGTAAGACGCGTCATCAGTCTTTTTGGGATACTTATTGTATTTGTAGCCAGAGATGAGA
This sequence comes from Alsophila aescularia, assembly GCA_946251855.1. Classification (NCBI taxonomy): domain Eukaryota; kingdom Metazoa; phylum Arthropoda; class Insecta; order Lepidoptera; family Geometridae; genus Alsophila; species Alsophila aescularia. Next base: position 3,248,235 of record OX276380.1, on the reverse strand, counting down.
GGAACATCACTTTACTCTAACTTAACTGTCATAGCTCTACTTATAAGTACCTAGTTATGTATAAATTGTCTTCAAAAATCTTCGAGCTCCCTATTTTTCAAGTGCCCACGAACTAATTCCAACCAGACATTATTATTTATCATCTGTTGTCCCATCGTGCATCGGTCAATCCCGCGGACAATGCTGTGCCCAGCGCGTTTGTCAAACGCACGCTCTCGTTCACACGTTCACTCGCCGAAGCCGTAATAAGCCTCCTACTGTTTGGACACTACGCTTACTTCAAAAGAGGTACAAGCAACATTATGGAACAGATTCAAATTTAATCTTTACAGGTAATGTTTTAAAGTTTGTTTTCACTTGGGAGTTGTTGTGATATATTTGTATGAAAAGGAGGCTATTCCGTAGCACAATCGAAATAATGCGTCAGTGTCGAGTATTGTTTTGTGGATAATCACCCGCTGTTTTTCTTACTAATTGGACGAGATATCAAAATGATGACGTGAACGTATTTCTTGGGGAGGTTATTGATTTTGTTTGTAGGTACGTGTCAGTATTTATATAAGTAATTAAGTTAATTGTCCGTACGGTAGCTTTGTGTGTATAACCTCGTAGGTACAATTCTATCAGATTATGAACAAAAACTACTGCAGACTGTATCTTATAATTTCTACAATAATTCAGTAGTGCAGAAGTTTCGAATTTAGTTTCCAAATACAAATATTAATGTTTATACCTAAGCATTTGGTACAGTGTTAATTCTAGTAGGTATTATCTATTTTAGACTCCCATGATACAAGAAATTGTGAATTCGAAATCTCCGTAGAGAATATTGTCAGAATTGTAAATTTTAACACGGATTGTGGAAATGATAATTTGAAAAGGGTAGGTAAACAATCCTACTAAGAGTGAACATGGAGTGAACTTAATGAAGCCTAGGTTCTGTCTGGAACGCTTAAGCATTTCTGTATTGGCACGCTATAGTTTTTCTTGCCGATTCTTTTGGAATGGTTGTTTTCCGAATAAGTACAAAAATTTCGAAAAACTGAATCGACAAAAAAACATATAATTAACAAACCTGCTTACAAAATTTCACGAGAATCGGTTGAGAAATGCGAAATGTAGAGGAGAACCGCCGGACATACGAAAGCATTTTTGCCCAGCAAGCTGAAACGGAGACGCTTCGCTCTCGCTTCGCGTTCGCTCGTTCAATTATTTACTTGTAGGCCTCAGTATATATATAACATCATTGCTTTTAGGTATCTATCTTATGTTTATCCGTTATCCAGTGTTCATAGTACAGGGTATTCTAGTTTGGGGCTAGGTAATTGGTGTAGAATAGTCGCGAATATATTTATATTAGTTTTATTTATTTATTTATTATGTATTTCGCTTAGTAATATCATATTATTACATGAGCAATCAGGGTGTTGATCAAATCTAAGGCCTGTGGACATAGATTTGATCAACACCCTGATGTAGGAACATACCGAGCGGTCTGATGAATACTATAAAGACTTCGAAAGAAGATGAATAATACAGAAAATTTATTGCGGGTGGCCGCCTGGTCAGTTGCTTTATTGCGGGTGGCCGCCTGGTCAGTTGCCGTGACTTACCTCACTCATATAGATGAGTGAGGTAAGCCTTCGACACACCACACAAGAGCGCCGAAAATCATTAACTCTTACAAATTTATTGCGGGTGGCCGCCTGGTCAGCTGCCGTGACTTACCTCACTCATGTAGATGAGTGAGGTAAGCCTTCGACACACCACACAAGAGCGCCGAAAATCACTAACTCTTACAAAAAGCGGACTTGCAGGACGTAGCCTACAACGAGCTCCAATAAATCATTTCTTGCTGCCGCCCCCTGAGTTAATATTTTCTTAATAAAAACGCGCGTTAACGCACTCAGATGTATCATGAATTCTCATTGTTCATGACCCATTAAATCTTTGCTTTGACAGGCAGTCGCAGTCGCAGGCAATTTAATATAGCTTTTATAAGAAAAGCTATATTAAATTGCCTCTTACAATTAACTAATACTTTGATTCGATTTATTAAAATTACTCATGTTTTCAGATATTTTTGGCGACAGCTTCAACTTTATTGTTTCACGGAATAAGTGATGTTATTTAAGATTATTATCGAAAAGTTATCGGTTGCACTCTTTATCGAATAAATTACATAGACGTGTTACAATTACGAAATAAAATAAAATATATTTATTAATCTATTTCCCATAAGGAAGTTCTAATTAGTAATCTTTTTACTTTATTTTGAAGTTATCTCTAGTGTAGTCCAGTATAATTTCAAAAAAAAATTGTTAGTAATTATTAGAAGTTCAAATAGTGATTATTTGATTAAGTACATTATTCCCAAAAATATCAAAGCCAGGAAGTGACGGCACAAAACTGCCGGCTCTGCCGTCCTAACCTAAGGCTATGACCGCAATTTCCACGTATTAGCTGATGATCTTTTTTTCCCCGCTCCGTCAGAGCTTTTGACACCTGCTTGATAGCCACTTCAATTTGCTGACGGTGGTTAATGTGGTTGAAACATCAATAACGCTGGTTCGGGAGATACTGGAAGATTTACTTACAGAATTTGTAGAGGCTGTTCTTATTATTACGATATACCTCGGTTTTAAAACAAGTCCTCATCTGCACGTGGTCATCCTGTTGGATAACGAACGATGCTCTGGTGATCTACAGGTGGCGGTAAAACAATCAAAAAAATAAGCGTAGACAAATGACACAGGCCGGTGACGGGCAGCAGCGTCACCGGTGCGAGGAGCTACGCCCTGATGCCAACCCAGATGCCCAGCGTGGCGATTATGGGCAAAACCTCCAAAATCAACGGCACTAGGTTATTGCAATTAGGTAAGAACAAGAAGGAAGCCAACAGAATAATTCAGCTGGGTTGGGTAGCATTCGGCAAGCTTCGTCAGGTCTGCTCATCGTCCATACCACAGTGCTTTGTAATGAAGATATCCGACAGAGGACCAAGGTAACTGACATAGCTCTAAAGAGAAGCAAGCTAAAGTGGCAGTGGGCTGGTCACAATTACCGAAGAACCGATAACCGTTGGGGTAGACGAGTTCTCGAGTGGAGACCACGTTTAGGCAAACGTCCAGGCCTACGTCCAGCTGTGGACAGATATAGGCTGATGATGATTATGATAATAATAAAACAATTCTAGCGCTAACAATAACTGTCGCAAATATGTTCGTTCAACTACAGAACCAGCAGACAAAACATATCCAGCTGCGCAGGGGAGTGAGACCCCGAAACTGTTCACTAACGCTCTGGAATGTAATATAAATCTGGAGTGGAATATGTTTAAGAGGATGGACTTGCGAGTACATCTCACACCTAGGATTTGCCTATGATATTGTCATTATGGCGTAGTCACTGCAGGATCTCGCTCAAACGAACGCTGACTGACCTAGCTGACGCCTCTCAAAGTATCGTATTGGAATGAACATCGACAGAACCAAGGTTATGTTTATCGACCTTCTTACCCCGGGACCAATTGTTATAAACAATGACCCCCTTGAGCTGTTCAGGAATATGTTTAACTCGGGCAGACTATGCAGTTGGGTAGGAACAGTTTCAAAAAGGAAGCCGACAGGAGGTATTTAGGTTTGACCAGTGGCAGCGACTTTTCGTTTTTTTCACTTGTGCCTATGCCACAAAGGTTAGAAGGAATTTATTATTATTTGATAGCTAGTTGTGAACCCGTCAAAACAACGTCCTTTTTCGTAGCTAGTTATGAAAACGGCACAAGGGATATAGGCTGATGATGATGATTATCCCACTATTTAATATTGCTAGCTACGCCCCGCAAATTCGGCCGCGTTATACTTTGCCATCTCCGTTCATCCTTTAGGGATGGAATTATAAAAGATCCGTTTGTAATGCACCTCAGGAATATTTCCTCCAAATTTCAAATCTCTAGGACCACCGGTGGCTGTGCGTTGTCTGTCAGTCAGTAGGCATGTCACGGTACAGTTTTGTGAAATAGAAGAATGCTAAAAAGTGTGAGTGAGTGTGTTTGTGTGTGTACGTTTGTTACTTCTTCATGCTGAAACGGCTCAACTGGTTTTGATTAAATTTGGTATGTATATACTTTAGATCCATACACATGAGATACTTTTCAACACCATCATCATCACCGCGGAGCACAGCTAGAATGAATTTTGGGAGTAGTGACAGTTGTCAAAGTAACCTGTGGACTTCGAGGCATAAACCACCTGATGACTACAAAACACCGATGGAGGGGCTAACACCTGGTCATGAACAGTCTTGGACAGTGTGGAAAGCCTTAAATGGACTCCGCATCCATGTAGGATGCTGTAGGAGCAAACTGTGCAAGTGGGCATAATATGAATGACCAGTCAAGGATGTAACACTTCCTGGAGTGTCCTTCATGTCCCCATCGCTTCTTATGTTCCTTCAAACAAAATACTTATCTTACTGGTCCAAGTGAATACAAAACTATAAAATATAGCCTATCGTCACGAAGAAGAAGTTGTCAAAGCATAACTGCATATTATACTCCGTACTCTACGCAGGCTCTTGACGAACGTCGCAATGAGAGCATATGATTATCGCTATTTTGGCACTGTTAGCAGTAGTTTGTCAGTAGTGAGCTTCCACGGAACTAAGGGTTTGTACTTATTTATTCTGTGACTTACGTCTGGAGATGAAACAAATTTCAATTTTAGTTCCACGGACTCGGTGCTCCATGCTCGGTGGGGCGCTTTGAATCAGCACAAACGAAAGTACGGCACCGCATATCCATAGAGATCAATGTGACAAAGTGATAGATGTCAAAATTACAGGTGTCAAAGTGACAGTAGTCAAAGTGACAGTAGTCAAAGTGACAGTAGTCAAAGTGACAGTAGTAAAAGTGACAGTAGTCAAAGTTACAGTAGTCAAAGTGATAGTAGTCAAAGTTACAGTAGTCAAAGTGACAGTAGTCAACGTTACAGTAGTCAAATTGACAGTAGTCAAAGTGACAGTAGTCAACGTGAAATAGTCAAAGTGACAGTAGACAACGTGAAATAGTCAAAGTGACATTTAGTCAAAGTGAAAGTATTCAAAGTGACAGTAGTCAAAGTGACAGTTGTCAAAGTGAAAGGTGTCACTACTAACTTTATTTTTCATGATGGACAGGATACTTTCATCATCATCATCATTATCCATCGTCATTTTCCACGCGGTTAATACCGCTGGGTGCAGCTAGTAATGAATACAAACTTAATAAACTATTTAAATATTATTTTTAATCAACTTATTTTTCAATGTATTTGGAAGCTACATTGACTTTCAACAGTAAAATATAACACAGATAATAATAAATTGGTAGTAGTAGTGAAATCTATCAGTAGCTTCCCGTCTACAATCAGGCTCGCGTCGTCGCGGCGGTCTGTGCGGCCGGCCGGGTAATTAGGGGTTCAAATTGATATGTTAAGGGATTCATCATCTGCAAAGGTGAAAGTTTTTACTACGAAGACTTCCGTAATGGTTTTTTTGTGACGGAGTTGTAGTTATGATAAGTTGTAATTATCGTATTACTAAATGTAAGTTATTAATTCATCTTGGAAATGTGACACTTTCGGGTTTAAATTTAATTAAACTTTTTTAATCAAGACTCGAAAGTGATTTTTCATTATTGTTTTACATAGTTTATAATAAATCGTGTGAATGTATTTTTTTAATTTCACCTTTTACTTACACTTCGATAATATAATCATCAAAGTACTCTACACTGGTATTCAAAAGTACCACACTTTCAAATTTAATACTTTTTTTATTAACCTGTGGACGAATGCATTTTTGGAATTCTTGGGCCATTTTTTAAATATAGAATGTTTAAAAGGCTTGCCATTACACGAAATCTGTATTTAAGGAAGGTAAATGATACAAAAAAAATATGTTTGGCATCGGTTTGAGATACCAAGTACCCCAGTTTTTAAGTCAAACCCTAAGCTATATAACAGTAATAACCACATCGCTATCGGTCTAGTAGTTTTAACGTGATGCGCGAACAGACAAACATAAGTGCGGTACTAAGTTTTTAAGAACAGTGCTTAGAACTGGTGAAGCCAGGAGTTTTACTGCAGTTGTTATTTGTTTTTCCACAAACTATCATATTATGGTTTAGACAAGAATTCAGTTAAGTGGTTTAGTAGTTACTTAAGCAACCGGTACCAGTCAGTAAAACTGTTGTGGTGATGGTTCTAGTGTTTGTTCTCATCCAAGGCTCATTAATCGCGGTGCCCCGCAAGGGTCAATACTTGGTCCACTTCTTTTCATCATTTACAGTGCAGACCTTGCCAAGGTTATTAAACAATGTATGTACCACTGCTACACTGACGATGTACAAGTGTATTTGTCAGACTCGCCAGATAAGATACCGCAAGCTGTAACACGGCTCAATGAGGATTTGGGTGGAATTGCTGATTGGTCAATACGAAATGTGCTTGTCCTAAACCCTACCAAGTCGAAGTATATGGTCTTGGGCACAAAAATGCAAATTAATAGAATCTGTGGTAATCTGGATGTCAACATTCACGGTAAACAAGTAGCTCGTGTAGATGAAGCTAGAAACCTTGGCATAATCTTCGATAGTCATCTGAGATTTGAAAATCACGTACTTAATATGGTCAAAAACTGTTTTTACCGTCTCAAGGTGTTATACCAAATCCGGGAACAACTCTCCGATTCGTCACGTGTCACTTTTCTGCGAGGCATTAGTCTTATCCAGGCTTAACTACGGAGATATCGTTTATGGACCTCGATTACTCAGCAAAACTCAGCGGTTAGCGGTTCGTTTGTTCCAATTCCTATTTACTTTATATTGTATTTTTGTACCTAATGTGTAATTTTTATTATTGTTAAATTTTTTTTATGTGACATTTCCGTGCGTGACGTCACCTGCCGTTCCCAACGGAAGACCAGCGCTGGTTGTTATTAACCAGCATTATGCTGAGTTGGGGCCGGCTTATGGCAAAAAACTTAACTAACTACTTAGGTACTAACTTATTTCTTCAATGTTTTTATTTTGTGTACTTATTTTTTGCCATAAATAAAGCTATGTCTATGTCTATGTTAGTACAGTGCGTCCAAAATGCATGCTGCCAGTTCTGTTTTAATGTCCCTCCCAGAAGTCACATTACTCCTTTCTTAAACAGTGCTTCTATGCTTAATATGGACTCTCGTAGAGAGCTGCCTTTAGCAGGGCTTGTCTTCGAAGTTATAAAGTTTGAAAAACCAGAGTACTTGCATGCGAAGATTAAGTTTGAAAACTCTAAAAAGCAGCTACGGTCTATAAGGTCAGCAGTCCTATATCATAGTCATAAAACTGCAGTTTCCGGTATTTGGCGACTAAGTGTTGGAATAACATCCCCCCACCCATAAGAAATCTCAGTTCAAAATACACTTTATAATCCAAATATAAAACTTATCTTTTCAATAAACATAACCAGGGCATTCCCAAACACTTCGTTAGCCGACTATAGGTGATCAGGCGTCTATATTTCAACTTGGACACTCTTGCTCCACATAACTTTTCTAGTACCCAGACTCGAAATTGGTTTAACCAGAAGAAACCATACCACACGCTCACCGCAACTCGTCCGCGTACATTTGCTCAATACTAAACTCACTCCATTTCACTCCACTGTACTTACTTCTCACTTACACGCACTTGCACGTCCCTTCAGTAATTTTATTTAATTAAATAAGATTGCAAGTCGTGGAGCTGATGGGACCATACGAACACCTTCTAATGTGCTTTTTCTTCCTCTGGTACCCAGGCTCCTAAGAGACTGGTGCTATCAGTGGGGGTACGACACTTACAATTTATATATTTTTCTTGTTATACATCCAGTTTATATTTAAAAAATGAATACACAATATTATGGGTACTTTCACTGATTGTTGTACATATTGCGCTCGCTTCGTTCGTCATCTCGATGGTAATAGCTGAAAATCAGTGTTTGCTCCTTGAGCAATATTATTCGCTGAGCTATGATATATATATTATTATTCCATCCAAAGGTTGTCTGGAAGAGATCGCTTTTTAGCGATAAGACCGCCCATTGTCCCATTTATTTTGTATAAATGTTTTAGTTATTTTTGTATTTTTTGTTCTATGTGGTGTACAATAAAGAGTTATCTATCTATCTATCTATCTATGACCCATTTGTTTTACTACAACACACACGTACTTTAGTTTTGTATAGTATCTCAGGTGTTTTGTGCATATGTGTGGTGCACGTGACGTGTACAAAATATGAATAATGTTTAGAGATATGTTTATGTACTTAATATGCCTTATTTTAATCTGCTTGCCATAAATGCATTACGCTTGCTTGCATTTAATGTACTACGTGTGTGTTTTATAGAAACAAATAAATCATTTATCTATCTATCTATCAGTGTAATTTGAGCTTACATCCAAGTAGTTTTATTGTAGACTAATTAAATGTGTATTAATTTTATTCTAAAGCATTGCCATACAAAATGAGCGGTGCCATTCTCTCAAGTTTTATAATTATGCCAGATTGCATTGCGTGGCAAGTTATACACTCAATGCAACCCGTTTTTAAACACTCAATTTGGCGAAAGGTAGAAGAACCTCATTCACAAAGCAGTCACATCGCTGCACAGTGGTCCATGACCGTCGGTGCCATTACCGACGAGTTTTTGTGTTCCATTCTTGAGATCAATCGGACCCGTCGTTGGGACAGAATCGGATAGTGTTTATAAGACTCCACAACTGTCTGTTCTTCAGTATATTAGATTATAAGTCTTGTAACTTAATAATTCTTGAATTAAATCTGTCTTATTCTAGTCTCTCTAATTTTGATTACAATTTAGCCATACAGTTTATTATCTTCTCCAAGTTAAATAACATTTCTGTGTCCTTATAGGGCTTGGATTAGTATTTTGGATGTATCTGGCACAGTGACAAACGCTACTGAATTAGTATTTTTTATGATTGTTTCAACAATTAGAACGCGCGTCGTTCTATCACATGAGTTCGTGGTCTATATTGTGTATTGTGGTCTATTTGTTGTGTTGTGTTTGTTGTCTCGAGTTGATGTATCTAGTTTTTATATACAACTAACTACATCCTAATAATTAGTGCATAATTTGCTACCCCCGTTCATCCCTTTATGGACCGAGTTTCACTTTATTCCTCCTTAGTGCACCTTTAGGATATTCAACAAAACTCAAGATCCTCCGGTTTAGGCTGTGTCTGTGTGTGTGTATGGCTGTGTTTTCCATCAATCAGCTAGTATGTCACGGTACCTACGGTTTTATAGGTATAGATTGCCTCTTTTATACAAAAGATAAAACACATGACATGACAAAAGATAACATGTCAAGTCAATGTTGTAAACTGACATCATTATAAAATTGGACGTTCAAGTTTTTCACGATTTTGTAATTTTCTAGGAAACTTTTAAATTTTTCTTTCCATAAAAGTCTAATTTGGACTATAACGAACAATATAAAACAAAAAATAGTCAAATCGGCCAATTCTCAAGTGATGCGGGTACTAACGAACAGCATGGGATATACCAAAACCCTTCTTCAAACAAAATTAATACCTTCATTTAATTTTGTCCCTAAATGCTTGAACTAGAATCATAGATGTATGACGCAATATATGATTATATACTAGCTGTGCCCGCGGCTTTGCCCGCGTGGTCATTTCTCAGGGTTAAAAGTAACCTATGTGCTATTCCAGGCAAAAGTATATATTATAAAGTAAAATTATACTACCTTTCTTCAAAGTTCGTTCAGACGTCAAATAGTTTCTATCGATTGCTCGGCCTAAAGTGAACATCGCATCTCAATTGGTGTAGTAGTTCTAACGAGAAACACGGATAAACAGACACACGGACACCACATAAAAGATTTAGATATTTTTGTTCAGTTATAGCTTAATGATCCTCATTGTACAGAGTTTTTGATAAGTATAGATTCTATGACGCAGTGTCAAATTAGAGGCACTGCTAGTATCATATATAACAATTATCATCGGTCGATTTGGCCCTGCGCAGGAATTCGTAGAATGCCGCGGTCGAGCGATGCATCAAATTTGATACACGTTCTCGTTATACGCTCGGAAAAAATGTGAGACTTGACGGAGACTTGACGGATTTTAGGCGCTTGGTGCGCGACGCAGGAGCTTGAGGGTTACGGTGTGTACACGTATGTTCGCAAATCATATGCAAACGAGAAAATAACTGGATAATCCATTTGGCATCTACTGAAATATATTATAGCTCTGCCCGCAGAGTTGTCCGAGGTCATTTTTCTGGGATATAAGGAAGAAAGAAAGAAAGAAAATACATTTATTCAACACCAGTGTTTAAAACTCACAGAAAAGATACAAATAATATCAATGATGAAGTAAGTAGTAGTAGTATTATAAGGATACTATGAGTTATTCCAGAACCAAAAAACCAATAGGTATATCAAATTTAATGAAACTTCGTTCACACGTCAAATCGGTTTTTATAGATTGCTCGGCTTTTTTTTACAAATAAAAAACGTGTATGTCGGTCTGTCTGTTTATTCAAGCATCACGTAAAAACTACTTAAACGATTGCGATGCAGTTTTCATTGTTGGGTGGTTTTAGGTTTTGACTTTAGAATGGTGAACTTGGTATCTCAATCTGATGATTGAGATTTAAGTAGTTTGCTTGAACAAACAGTCAGACCGACATACACGTTTTTTTTTAAATGTTTTAATTCTTGTTCAGTAGCTTATTTTAATTAACCTAGACCATTATTTATATTCATTATACAGACTGTTTGGTTACATTATACTTACTGCTTTATATAAAAAAAATACTGGCAGGTTTACATTATAATAACTAAGTATTACAGAGAAAAAATACTTCGTATGTACCTACTAGTGATATTGATGATGATGATCATTGCTTTTGAATTACGTACCTATAACTGAATAGTATTTATTACTCAGAATAAGTGGGTAGGTATGTATATCTGCCTCCACAAAAACGAGAGTCATAGATCTAATTAAATGTAAGAAGATAAGTCGACCACATAAATTTGGTGCAATGTACACAATTGGCCTTCTTTGGCTTTACTCACAATCAGATTGGCGTGAGTGTAGCGCGTGTTAGCAGTTTCTCTCATTACTCTACAGTTTGCGTGTTTGTTGTTGATGCATATTATAATGAAGCACGATGGCGGAAACGTCGTTAAGAGAGATACAACTACAACTACTAGTCCAGTTTTTGTATCTGTGATAATAAAGCGTGCCGTATCTTCCTCCCTTTTAACTAGTTCAATAGTCAGCATAGAATAAATAATAGTTAACTTCGGTGAGTTCAAACAGTTCGTCTCAATGAGGAAGAATGTGATCAATTGACGATGATAATTTGGAAACGGAACAGGCGACATATCTGGTTTCTGTACATTAGAGTTAGCTGGTCCTTCTAAGTTCTTCCATTTTGCAACCAAAAATGTTGGTTGGAATAATAATTCCACTCAACACTTTTGGTTGCAAAATCATGCGAATCACTGCACTGCGCTTATCACCTTGCCCCAGATACATTGGTTTCGTAGTCTCATATCAAGCCCAGTAATTTTGCTGGAAATATTACACTTCAAACTCGAACACAGTAACCTAATGATTGCATACTACTGCTTCACGGTTGAATTTTGTGGGTGTGGTACATGGTACTTCCATGGTAGTGGACTCTTGTAGAAGATACCTCTCGGCTCTGTTGTACCGTCGTCGTGACAAAAAACCTATCGACTGACTGACAGACAACGTACAGCCTAAACTGGTGGACCTAAAGATTTGAAATTTGTATTTTATATTCCTTGAATGTCCTAGGGGTGCGCTAAGAAGTTTTTTTAAATTCCATTGCTAAGGGGGGGTAAAGTGTGGTAAAGTTCGCACGTGGGGGAAGCTGAAGCTGGCAAGATTATTTAATGGTATATCTGGTAAACTAAAGGTAATATTATATGTCAGTAATCAGTTATAGTTCTAAGTATATTCATATATAATATTATAAATTTGCCTTTATTTAATTTTAATATATATTTATATTTTTTATAATATTTAATTTATGATAATACGTATGTACGTATATATAAAAAAAAAGTTGTTTTTTATATATCTATGTATTAACTTTTTATTCCAAAGAAAGACTCCATCAACGAACGCAATGTATATAATGTCAATTACTGTCCATCCAAAGGTTGCCCTTAAGAAATTGCTGATAACGATATGGTTGTATTTTATGTAAAAGTTTTTTTTTAATGTCTATAATGTGATTTATTTATTCAATAAAGAGTACTTATACTTACTATAACTTATTGTATTGTATTGTATTGTATTGTATTGTGCTATATTGTATTGTATTGTATTGTATTGTATGCTCTTGAAAAACTTGAGGTATCTTCTAACTTGAACCAAGCTCTTAATGACGCGTTTGGGAAAAACGTTTACTGTGGAGGTTACGGGTTACAGACCACCATTAGTCGCGGACGACACTGCGCGGAGATCGTCACGGCGATCAGCTGATATGGAGATGCACTTCATAGATCCTGATGAGGGGATGTAATAATTTAATGTGATGCTGGTGTTTTACTTGATCGAATGTTTAACGTGCGTGTGAAGCACGGAGCGATGGAAAGCCGCACATTACTTGGTGCGGAACCCAGGACCGAACCTGGTATTATTGGGTTCTAAGTTGCACTAGTAAACCACTAGGTTACCATCGTTCACACTTATATGTGATGCTGGTGACTAGTTTGGTTGGTCACTTGGCTGATCCAACCCGAACATGAAATCCTGTTCAATAAGAAATTTTATGATTTGATTTAACTTTGAATCATCGATCATTTTACTTAGATCCTCAATCAGTCAATAGTACATAGTATTACTAAGGAGCAAAATAATAATTTGCCGGCGAGGGCGCTATTTTGAATCCAGAGCGGAGTGAAGGATTCTAGAGTAGAATCGTGAACGTAGCGAGGGATTCAATATACGTCGCCCGAGGAAAAATTATTTTGCATTCGAGTGATACACTCTACTTTTCATCGCCCTCTATGAGAAAAATAAATAAAACGCGCTTTTAGATAAAAAAAACATCTCGGTTACTTTAGCTTTCAAGCATAAATAACCGCAGCTAAATCGGTCCACTCGTTTGGAAGCTACGATTTGCACCCCCCTTTCTCAATTCCCCTCCCCCCTCATATAGCTAAGAAGTATCTCGTTCACATCAGCTAACCTAAGAACATAAAAAACCGCTTCAAAATCGGTTCATTCGTATGGGAGCTACGATCCCCCCCCCCCCCCCCCATTTTAGCTAAGAACCATCTCGATTACCCCAGCTTTCAAACAAAAAACACAGCTAATCCGGTCCATTTGTTTGGAATCTACGATTGTCACTCCCTTTCTCACCGCGCTACGTAGACCAATTTGCACCACGCGCTCTCATTGGTCAACTGTGAACTAGCAACCCTTCATTTATTTCATGATATATACTAACTTTTCGGCGTAATACCATATGTCAGGATAGTCTCGGCTGGACATAGGTTGACTTCGGATCTGTAGTACCGGAGTTCAAATCCCAACAAAGAAGTGTTTACATTTTGCATATTAAAATGAAATATATTACCGAGCGTTGCTCGGTTTTTTTTTGGTAAATTGTTTTTTGTAGAAATTATATTTAAATACGAATTGTATACTGATGAAATGATGAAATATTAATAATATTTTTCGATCTTACCGACATAATAATAAAAATATATGAACTGATTATTTAAATAAAAAATCACGAGTGCAATTAGTTTAATATTCTATTAGAAATAAATACTTAATTTTTTAAGGTATATCAACATATTACGTAAGTATAGAAAAATTTATAAAATAAGTTGATGTTTAAGTTGATTATTGATAAAATTGATTGTTGAAAACACGAATAAAACAACATTTTCTAAAAATGAATCCTAGCTAGATCGATTTATCGCCCCCGAAACCGCCTGTATACTAAATTTCATGAAAATCGTTGGAGCGGTTTCCGAGATTAAGATTATATATATATATATATATATATATATATATATCGTTATGTTATTCTCGTTTAAAGATATAAGATATGTGATGGTCTATAACTTGAATATGGCCGAGCGAAAAAAGAGAAAGAGACGACGAGTCACGGAAGTTCATTACTTGCCCTCTCTGAAAGTATTGAACAGAAAAGACTTACTTTGCTCCCTCTTTTCGAAGAGCCAATCAGCTTTTTTCGAATAGAAGGGATGAAAATATATTTATCAGCCTGGGCGTCTGTTCCTTTCAAAAGCTAAAATAAACGCTAAGAATGAGCCGAAAATAAAAATCATCATCATCATCAAAATCCTGGATTAGTCCACTACTGGAAATAGGCCTCTCCTAATGCGCGCCACTGAGCCCAATCTTCGGCTATTCACATTTCTGCCAGCTACTACTGCCTACGCAAATAAGAATAAATAAGACGAATGTTGCAAAAATATGACTATATCAAAATTGGAATATGTTTGACCAGTGCAAGGTATGAGAATGCCATGAAGATGTGTGGAGCTGAAGAACAATGACTTTTCATCACACGTTGAGCTATTTTTTGGCTTGATACAGAATAGAACACAAAACCAGAGTCGTCTTCATATGACTACACTCTGACGCATACTCGCATGCGGTAATGAGTTTCAAATGCGGCCTCAAGCAGTGATCCCACGGTATTCCCGAGCGATTAGCGGTCAGTTTTCAATGGATACCTAACTATTGAACCTGACGCTAATGCGACTGCTTGAATGGCTTCAATAAGCTGATTCATATGCCTTGTCAACTAACTGTTGTATTTACCTCCATTAGGAATTATTCGTAAGGCATATGCCTTACGATCTAGGACACATGGATAGGTGGTGGAACGATGGAAGGAGGACCAAAGCCAGTCATCGAGTGGTGACCATGGGAAGGAAAAAGAACAAGCCGACCATCAGCACGATGGAGTGATGACATAGTCAATGTTGATGGAATAAGTTTCTGAGGAAATATCGAGATCGAAAGGGATGACATTAAGAAGAGGAGGCTTATACCCAACAGTGGCATGAGATAGGCTGAAAAAAATCAGAAGAGTATGTTTAGGTCAAATCTTGCAAGCTGAACTAGAACCACTTCCTCTTATCCTACAGAGTTGAATTTTTGCATGTTGGTTCAGTTCCGATGACAATGCATTTAAGCATGACCTGAATCGACATACAGGATTAGCTCCAGATAAACGGTAAATATCCGATTAACAGCACAGACCTGAAATTTTGTGTACGCATTTTATTATGAGAGCCAGTTTTAAGTTTTACCATGATATTATGGTTGCTTCACTCAGGGTTGGGTCCTGACTTGGGACCTCAACGGTTAACAGCACGGAAATGAAATGTCGTAAGAGCACACGTGTGTTGTGATAGCCCGTTCTAAGTTTCACCATCATGGCTACCGCATAAGAGTACACGTGTGTTGTGATAGCCCGTTCTAAGTTTCACCATCATGGCTACTGCATAAGAGTACACGTGTGTTGTGATAGCCCGTTCTAAGTTTCACCATCATGGCTACTGCATAAGAGTACACGTGTGTTGTGATAGCCCGTTCTAAGTTTCACCATCATGGCTACCGCATAAGAGTACACGTGTGTTGTGATAGCCCGTTCTAAGTTTCACCATCATGGCTACTGCATAAGAGTACACGTGTGTTGTGATAGCCCGTTCTAAGTTTCACCATCATGGCTACTGCATAAGAGTACACGTGTGTTGTGATAGCCCGTTCTAAGTTTCACCATCATGGCTACCGCATAAGAGTACACGTGTGTTGTGATAGCCCGTTCTAAGTTTCACCATCATGGCTACTGCATAAGAGTACACGTGTGTTGTGATAGCCCGTTCTAAGTTTCACCATCATGGCTACTGCATAAGAGTACACGTGTGTTGTGATAGCCCGTTCTAAGTTTCACCATCATGGCTACTGCATAAGAGTACACGTGTGTTGTGATAGCCCGTTCTAAGTTTCACCATCATGGCTACTGCATAAGAGTACACGTGTGTTGTGATAGCCCGTTCTAAGTTTCACCATCATGGCTACTGCATAAAAGCTTGTTTAAATGATTTAAATTAACTTATTACCTACTTATTAGCAATGAGTGTGCCTTTTCGATTAATCCCCGGCCCCGCTGTCTGCCGTTCTCGTTTATATCTGCTTTTCCTCGTAGAAAAGTTCAATTAAGCTGGACAGGTACACACCTTTAGTTTAATGGTGTTTCAACAATGTTGCATTTAGTTGCAAGTTCGCAAGAAATAAATAGGTACCTAATCGATCGGGTCGCGTGAAGTTCTACTAGGTGTCAACTTAGAAAAAAATAACACATGTTACTTAAGTCAAAACACAGAACTCAATAATTGAATCAACCAGGTGCAAACGTCCTCCTGTCTTGTTAGGAAGAAGGAAATTATTAATTAAAACTAAGGTACCTAAATACGAGTAGTTGAAATAAAATGACAGATGCTATTTCGTAAGGGCATGGGTGACAGTAGATTGGCAATTTACTAGATATTAAAGAATGTTCGTGGTAATTAGTGTTTAATTAAATTACTATATTTGCTGTTAAATGGTAATTATGACGATGCTAGTTCAACTTTGTAACTAACCGACTTAAACATGGAGAGTTTCAATATACATGAAAGCAGTCTTACATATACTTAGCTATGGAGAGAGTTTCTCTGAAGGACAAGGTTCGTAATGAAGATCCAACGGAGAACAAAGGTAACAGACATACTCGTAGCTCTAAGGATAAGCAAGCTAAAGTGGCAGTGGGCTGATTTCCCGTTTGTTCGGGAAATGTGTTCAGCCCACTTAACCTTTGTGGTAGGCGAGTTCTCGAGACGAGACCACGTTTAGGCAAACGTAGTGTAGGACGCCCTCTGCGGTCGGCGAAGTGGACTGTCATGGTGCAGTGACGACTTACGAAAGGCGGATGGAAGCGACTGATGAGGAGAGCCGAAGATCGGTGGTGTTCACTAGGAGAGGCCTACGTCCAGCAGTGGACGAATATGGCTGATGGTGATGATTATGGTATAATAGGAAATTAAATTGTATTATAACGTAAGTTACGTTTCTTTGGATTTGTTTAAATAATTAAAATAATTTAACATCACTGCTTGTTTCGAAAAATGAACTCAGTCCACACCAATATATAAAAGTGAAATGTTGTCTGTTTGTTTTTTTGTTTATTTGTTTGTTTGTTTGAGGAGCTTTCACGTCAATAAGGCTGATCCGATTTTGATGAAACTTTGTAAATAGGTACTGTACAATATAGAGACCAACAAAGGATACTTTTTATCCCGAAAAATGTTAAGTTGCCACGGGAAAACTGGAATTTGATAATTACTCGTTGTTCGGACCGGTTGCCGTGGAAATGAAATATTAACCAGTCTGTCAAAAAGCATCAAGAGCGTTGGTTCTAAACTTTTGCTATTCTAGATGAACATAGAATGCTTTTTTATTGCGATAAGATGTAGTCCGCGCGGACGAAGTCACGCAAAGCTAGTAATTAATAAAATGTAATAAGCCAAAAACATAGTAAGTACAAGTAGGTACCAGGTACCATGCCATGGCCCATGAATCCATGATCATCTTTGTTTAGGTACACTGCTATTATTTCCCACGTAACAAGACAAGAGACACTTTATGGAACATGTCCTCTGGTTGCTCCTTACACTCGAATAAAGTGGGTAATCGGATCTCCGTTAATCAGCCTTTGTTGGGCGCTGCGCCTGCGCAAGGCAGTCTTAATTTATAAATCGGTAAAACTGTTGATCATCTTCGTAGGGAACAAATTGGTACGCACACTTAGAGGCGTGCTTATATCGTTTTGGGTAGGCAAAGCAGGCGTTCTGCTAAATAGTCCGGACAAAATAAATAATTTTGTATAGAGAGCATTGCATTAATTGTACTTTTGGGGATAATTATCGTAGAATACTATTAAATAACATAAATACAAAATATTACCAGTCTTTTATCATCACTTTTTTATTTTAAAAGCTTATCAAAGATTAATGCAGTATTTATGAATGAAACTAACCTAGAAGCGTGTTTTTTTTTGTATAAGTATATATAATTTAAATTAAAACGATTAACAGGTAAGCAAGATTAAACGGTAGAGCAAGATATCTGCTCGCCCAATGTAGAGCCAGCCCAGTCTGACCTTACGATCCAGGATGTGTCGCAGCAGCTGCTCTTGGTCGTCGAAGAACTTAGGACTCAGATATGTACCTTAAATAGTAATGAGCGCCTGCTTAAAGAGGAGATGGCTTTGTTGCGAACGGATCTGCACGAAAGTAAATTAAAGTTAACATCTATAGATTCCTTGGAAGTGGAAGTAAAGGCTCTTCGGGTGGAAATTCAAGAGATGCGTAAGGCGAATGCTATAACAAAGCAGGGTGGTGCTCAATCTTCTCAGGATCTAATTGAGATTGTGGAAGTTCAGCCTGAGGACGCGGTTAAAACTATTCGAGCAAAACGCAGTAAGAAGTCTAGTAGCGCATCGCATCAATTACAGGCCGGAATTTCTGAACGAGTCACCTTACCGCTTGTGGCAAGTAGTACTGCTCCGATTTCGATTACTAAGATGACACCTGCGGCCGGGACGTTGCATGGTGCAGCAGTGATAGCTCCAACTGGAGCATCTCAGCAGAAATCATATTCCACTGCGGCAGCAGCGTGCGATCTAGTAGTGGCTGATAATGATTGGAAGACGGTGACAAACCGAAGGCGTCGTCGGGTCACGATTCGTGGTGAGGGGGAGATTGATGATGAATTGCAGGCTGTGGAAAAGCTAAAGAGAATCCACTTGTGGTCATTGAAAGCAAATACTACCTCGGACAATTATTATTATTATTATTATTATTTATTCATATTCAGACAATGTCCATAAAATTGTTAGTATAGGTCTTATTTATCTATGTTAGTCTAATACAGTCCAGAAAAATCTACACAGTAAAATAAAAAAATATAAAAAATGCTAGTTATGAAGATATTCATCCGAGTCCCGGCCAGACAGCCTGCAACGAGACTATCTGATCTGAACCCGAATGAACTCCTTCACAATCGCGGAATCGTATCTTCCACCAATGACTTTTAGGATGCTGTTAGTACTTCCCCGCACTCTGCTTAGCAGGGAGGCAATTCTCTTGCGCATGATGGCATGAAAGCCATCAACCCGCGCCTCCGCAAACATACTCGAAGCACTACAGAAACGGGGCAGCCCCAAGAGCATCCTAAATCCATTGTTATACTGGACACGCAAGGCATTGAGCGATCTCTGAGTATAGCTGGCCCACAGACTACTTGTGTAGAAAGTTTGACAATATGACTTAAACAGTGTTATTTTGACTTCGTCACTACAACGAGCAAACCTGCGTGCCAGCATATTACTTCTAATCGCCAATGCCCTGCGTTCCCTTTCTATATCAGTTTGATCATCGAGGCCTTCAGTAACGTAGTGTCCGAGGTATTTAAACTGTTTCACCCTCTTAAGTTCTACACCGATCAGCTTTAGTGGTGGCACATTAGACGGATATTTACCGGAAGCCCCGAAGATCAAATACTCACTCTTCGCACAATTATACACAAGGCCATGTTTATTAGCATAACTCTCACAAATAGCTAATAACCTTCTCATTCCACTAATAGAAGGGCTCAGCAGCACCATGTCGTCTGCGTAGCTGATATTGTTCATACAAACATTATCAACCGAGCAGCCGACACGCGCATTGCTGAGCTCAACTATCAGCTCGTTCACGTACAAGTTGAAGAGCTTGGGAGAACTCAACCCACCCTGCCTTACCCCGCACTCCAACCTGTACGCGTCAGAGAGGTCGCCAGCCCACCTAACCTTATTGGTCTTACAATGTCTCGGCTTATATGACAAAGAGGAACTCTCCAGGAGAGCAGTTTTATAACGTTGAAAGGCTGGACTTGAAGCACAGTAACTACGCTTCATTTGTTATTACGGTGGCAGAGAGCTTTTTCAACTTTTTTATGGTGGGAGCGAATTGGCCTCCGAATGCCAGAGTTAATGTTTAGTTTCGGAAGAGAAAAAGTAGTCGTAACTCCCCAGAGCAAAGACGCGACAGCGGCAAGGATGTGCCGTACACTCAATAGTAGTAAACATTTTAGAGTATACTACCAGAATGTTAGAGGGCTGCCCACTAAATTACATGAATTCTCGATTGCTCTTGCCACCTCGCAAGCTGATTTATATTACATTACAGAGACTTGGTTGACGGAGAGTATATTTGATGAAGAGGTAATACCAAATGGGTACTCGATGGTGCGTGCAGATCGGCCAGGCGCTAGACGTGGGGGAGGAGTAGCTATTGCTGTGGCCCCTGGTTATCAACTGAGAGAAATTCAGGCTCCAATAGAAACAGTTGATACTGGATGTGAAATGGTTTGCGCGGGTGTATATCGTGGTCATAATTTAGTTATAGTAGCTGTTTGCATTTACATTCCACCTAGTACAAATGAAAATTCTTATGCAAAAATATTTGATGCTCTAGAAGCTGTCTGTGTTGATTATCAATATGTAATTGTATGTGGAGATTTTAATTTGTGTTCGAGTGCTGATAGTGTAAGCACTAGGTTGGAATATCTATTGTCGTTTTGTGAACTCATTCAGGTAAATAAAGTGGTGAATAACAGGAATCAGATATTGGACTTGGTGCTGGTCAGTGCAGGGTTATGTCAGGTCTCTGTCTATAAAGAAGACGAGTGGCTTGTTTCCCCGGATGGCTATCATCCACCACTGGCTATTCAGTTGCAACTTGAAGCTTTAAGACCTAATCAAAATTCAAAGGGGAGTGGTCAGCAGGTATGGAATTTTAAGAAAGCTAATTTTGGTGAACTGTACGATAGTATAAGGTGTATTGATTGGGAACCGTTGTATACTAAAAAAGATCCGCAACAAGCAGTTGATTATTTTTACAGTATTCTAAATGAGTGTATTAACCGATTTATGCCGATGAGGTCCAGTGTATTTGTACAGCCCAGGTACGTATATCCGGAGTGGTACTCAGCGCGTACGGTCATATTCGGAAGAAAGCACACTACCATCGTGTCTTTAAAAAGACAGGAACTTCGTCCTGTAGGAAAGATTTTATGGAGCGGAGAGCGAGGGTGAAGGTCAATCTAAAAGATGACTTCAAATGTTTTAAGGACCGTATGGAGAAGGATTTAAAGCGAGATCCATCCACATTTTGGGGCTACGTAGCTTCAAAACGACCTACTGGGAAAGCTGCTAAGAAGTTGGTGCATAATGGTTATGTGGTAATGGATTATGAAGCTGCTGCTTGTTTTGCTTAATATTTCCATTCTGTTTATTCCCCAGTTGGACGCGGAAGAAGCAGTAACGTCGCTTGACTGTGGAAGTGCTCGGATATACATTTCCACTTTATTAGAAGAAGATGTAAAGCTCGCAATCAAAGCTCTTAAGCCTAAGCGTTCGGTAGGTCCAGATGGCGTCCCTCCTTATCTAGTAAAGGATTGTGGTGTGGTACTGGCAAAACCGATGCACCATTTGTTTAGACAGTGCTTTGAGGGCGCGTTTTATCCAGATGTGTGGAAGCTCTCGCGGGTAGTTCCCGTTCCAAAGAGTTCCGGGTCAAACGTTAGTGACTATAGACCTGTGGCTGTGCTGTCAGTTCTTGGTAAGTTATTTGAGTCAATTCTACTGTGTCGAATAAGTAGGCAGGTTGAAGGTCAGTTGGCAGAAGTTCAGCACGGCTTTAGAGCCGGTCATTCTACTTCTTCTAATCTACTTTCGTTTTGGTCATATACTGTAGATGCCGTTGACTCTGGTGTGCAGGTAGACGCCGCCTATTTTGATTTCCGTAAAGCATTCGACACTGTAGATAAT
The DNA here is from genome assembly GCA_946251855.1 of Alsophila aescularia. Lineage (NCBI taxonomy): Eukaryota > Metazoa > Arthropoda > Insecta > Lepidoptera > Geometridae > Alsophila > Alsophila aescularia. Next base: position 3,226,234 of record OX276380.1, on the reverse strand, counting down.
GACGTTCTTCTGCAGAAAATTTCTAGGGTGGGATTTACGCCGCATCTGCTCCGTTTTTTTAGTGAGTATTTACGTAACCGCAGACAATATGTGCAATATAAAGGTCATGTTTTAGAGCCATACTACACTTACTCAGGCGTGAGTAAAGTGAGACAAAAAAAGTGAGTCAAGGTAGTAACTTAGGGCCCTTGGAGTTTTTGCTGATGATAAATGATTTGCCGGAAGTTGTCAGCACTGCTCGGTGTTTGTTATTTGCGGATGACTTGAAACTTTTTTTGAGAATTCGTGACAGTAGTGACAGCGATAGCTTTCAAAAGGACATAGATAGTGTACTACGATGGAGTAAACGTAATAAGCTCTTTTTTAATGATAAAAAGTGCTCGATTGTTACGTTTACTCGGTCAAAAGAGCCATTCATGGTGGACTATAGTCTTGGTGACGTTATAATCCCAAGAGCCAAGCCTATGCGGGATCTGGGAGTTATTCTGAGCGACGATCTATCGTTTCGGTTGCACATTAACAAGATCTGTGCCCAAGCGTACAGAAGCCTTGGATTTGTTTTGCGTCAAGCACGTCATTTGGATAGCATTGTTGCTATCAAAGCAATTTACAATGCGTTTTTCCGGAGTAAGCTGGAGAATTGTGCCATTATATGGAATCCCTATGAAGCCAAATATATTCAAATGGTGGAAAAAAATACAAAGGAAATTTGTGAGATGACTTTATCATAAACAATATGGTTATTACGTTGGGTATCCATATCTGTATCCCAGTGAGTTTCTTCTCGGTATGGTTGGGTACAACAGCTTGGAAGTGAGACGAGCCGTCTCACTGATGGAATACATCTGGAGTATTATTGTTGGCAGTACGAGCATTCCATCTGTTCTGGAGCGTATACCGATAGCTGTTCCTGATAACTACATTAGGGCTCGTCGGCACAAGTTTTTTGGGCATCCGTGCTGCAGGAGCGTGCAGGGCAGGCAGGTGCCGCGGGCACTGCGCTTGCTCAATGATGTGCTGGCTCAGGGCCCGGGCCAGGATCTGGATTTATTTAAATGTACATATAACGAGTTTCACAAAGCGGCAATGGATTTAATAATGGAAAGTCCAAAGTTGGCAAGTGCCTAATTTTTGTCTGAGTTTCTGTACTAAATTATTTGTGTAAATGTGTATTAATTGTGAGTGTGTGTTATTTGTTTGTTCAAAATTTGGGGTTTGGTGGGTGAATTGGGAAACTGTAATGCCCACCCACAGGAATGTTAGAACAAATAAATAAATAAATAAACACAAAATCGTTTTAATTTAAATTATATTTACTTACCACAATATGTTTACCAATAAAAACTATTAAAGACGGATTTTGTAAAAGTTTACTAAGCCAATATTCATGAAACTTGTGTAAGACTATCTGGAGAGTATTCACTTTATTTTAATAAGACAATCACGCAGATCGATTGAGAAATCGAAGGAGACATGAGAGCATTAGGTATTTGATGATGATGACCTTCTTTTTTTTTGAGTCTCTTCCTTGTTTATGTTAATTGGGCGCCGTGAAATAATTTAAACCCATTTAAACTGTTAATCTGAACTTAAAACAAATTTTAAAAATAAGTAGATTTTAATTAAATAGATAAATTAATATTTAGTATAGTAAATTGGTACTGCAAAGAACGAAAGTTACCGACATAGCTATTACAAAACTGAAGTGGCAATGGGCCGGTTACTTATGTCGAATTCGAACCGATACCCGGTCGGGTAGAAGAGTTCTTGAGTGGATACCACGTATGGGCAAACGTAGTGTAGGACGCCCTCCGGCCAGACGGAACGACGATTTAAGTAGCTGGCCGCAATTACATAAGATGAGACGATCGGGCTCAGTGGCACGCATTAGGAGAGGCCTATGTCCAGCACATGACTATATGCTAATACAGCCTGTTGATTATGATGAAGGTAAAATAACATAAAATAAGCTATATTATACGTATAGCATTAAACTTTGAAAGCTTCTAAAATAAAAAGGGTTGATAATACAGGTGTACAGTGAGAATAAATTGTTTCTTATCATATCTTATCTAGGTGATATTTTGTATTTACGTTATTTCAATATGATATGCCATTTTATAAACAAAATTTTATTTATTGTAATATTATTTCTTAGTTTGCCCTAACTAAAAGGGCGTTTGTCTTGCTCTTACGGAGCTTACCTCTGAACTCTGTATTTCATGGGTAAAACAAAGAAGTGTAGTGATTGTTTAGTGTCGTAATACTGATGATGATGTACATCGTCATTATCAGCTTATTAACTTTCCCACTGCTGGGAGACCCAAGCCTTCTTGAGGGAAAGAGAGAGAGAATATGGTATTTTTGGGATAGAGAGATAGTATGGGCCATAATCCACCACGCCCGCCGGCGTCGGGCCTGTGCGGTTTGGTAGATGTCACGTGTTCTTGAATTTTATGTTTCTAGTTTCCTCACATGTTTTCCTTTGCCGTTTCAGAGCGATAATAGTCCAGCAGTATGCTAGTGCAACTTAGAATCCAACGACACCGGGTTCGGTCCTGGGCTCCGCGCCAATGACTTTTCTAAGTTATTTGCGGTTTTCCGTTGCTCTGTGATTCGGAGGGCATGTTAAGCTGTCGGTCCCAGCTGCTATTGATTAAAAGTAGTCGTTAAGCCATGTCAGAGACGCTCGGGCGGCCTGACAAACTCTGACATCAGAGGTCAACACTAACTCATATAACTATTACTTGCCATAATAGTAATAGACTTCACCGTTTTTAATCGACTTCACAAAATAAGAATGTTCTATATTCTTTAATTTATGTATGTTCACCAATTTCTCCGTCAATTGCGGAAATTTCATTTTGAAATTATTTTTTTTGTTTGTAAGAGTATACTCTCGAGGATTCTCATATAAATTGTATCAAAATAGGATGAGTAGTTTTTTTTTTATCCACTTTATGTAGACTTTTTGTTCCATGGTTGTTTGTACTGTACTTATTATAAGTTATTGATGCAGGGCCGAGGTTTGAACCAGTGCTGCTGGATTCCGAAGCAAGTTTCTGCTTGGCCACTGCGCACCACCGATCTCCAATGTCGTACAGTTCGATGTATTTTAAGCATCTGTAACTACGGCATTGCAATTGTCATTTCAATGATCACTCGTTCGTGAGGATTACTATCATATTCAATATTCTAATCTATCTATAGTTATAATAAAGCAGTAAGTACCCAACAGCCTGTACAAAGAAGATAATATATCTTCTATCTATATTCTATTTATCTTTACTTATAATAAAGCAGTAAGTGCCCAACAGTCTGTACAAAGAAGATAATATATCTTCTATCTATATTCTATTTATCTTTACTTATAATAAAGCAGTAAGTACCCAAGAGCCTGTACAAAGAAGATAATATATCTTCTATCTATATTCTATTTATCTTTACTTATAATAAAGCAGTAAGTGCCCAACAGTCTGTACAAAGAAGATAATATATCTTCTATCTATATTCTATTTATCTTTACTTATAATAAAGCAGTAAGTACCCAAGAGCCTGTACAAAGAAGATAATATATCTTCTATCTATATTCTATTTATCTTTACTTATAATAAAGCAGTAAGTGCCCAACAGTCTGTACAAAGAAATTAATATATCTTCTATCTATCTTCTATTTATCTTTACTTATAATAAAGCAGTAAGTACCCAAGAGCCTGTACAAAGAAGATAATATATCTTCTATCTATATTCTATTTATCTTTACTTATAATAAAGCAGTAAGTGCCCAACAGTCTGTACAAAGAAATTAATATATCTTCTATCTATCTTCTATTTATCTTTACTTATAATAAAGCAGTAAGTACCCAACAGTCTGTACAAAGAAGTTAATATATCTTCTATCTATCTTCTATTTATCTTTACTTATAATAAAGCAGTAACTACCAAAAAGTAACAACAATGAAATAACTAGTGGCTCTGTGAGCTGTAGACCTCGCGCGTACAAACTTTTTTGCAAACAATCGAGCGGTACTCAGTAGCGCCATCTAGTTACCTTATTGTACAACTAACATTAATAACAAAGGTGTTCCATCAATCCCTACCTAGTAGGTAAAGGGCTGATTCCACTGGTAGAAACCTATAAGTGAAAAATTTACTGCATTTTGAGGAGCTAGTCTGCTCATCACGCCGAAGATCCTCATCACATCTTCACCAAATTTTTACAAGACCAATTTAAAGTAACTACCTTACAAATGAAAAAGAACCATCGAAATCAGATTTAATACGGCGGAGATTTCAGTAGCCTTTTTTTACCCTCTTTTGGGGGAAGTATCCCCGTAATCAAAAATCACTAACGATTAAAAAATTCAAAAAAATCGCTTAACCTGTCTACCAAGTTTTGTCTAGATCGGTTGAGAAATGCGACCTGTAGAAGAGAACAGCCGGAAATTCGGACAGACATCCGGACATACGAAAGATTTTTTGCCGAACCTGAAACAGTGACGCTTCGCTCGCGCTTCGCGCTCGCTCGGTCAAAAATAATAATATTCGGGACAATTCAAACCAAGAAAAATAATATAACATTATTTAAACCGTATCTATGTGTTTGTCTGTCTGTTCGCGCATAACGAGAAAACTACTGGACCGATTGCGATGCTATTTTCACTGTTAGATATCTTAGGGTTTGACTTAAAAACTGGTGTACTTAGTATCTCAGTCTGATGAGTAAAAGCCGAGCATTCGATAAAAAACTATCTGAAGACTGAACGAAATTTGGTATTTTGTACTTTGGTACTTTCGGTCCTGGAATAACACATATAAATTATGTTTAGAATTGAATCCACTCAATGGTAGATTTAAGAAGAGATAAAGGTGTCCACGGATCCACATGTGGAGCCGAGCTGTGGATCCAAGTGGACGGAGGGTAGATTACTTGTCTTTGTCGGACGCCTTGGTTCTCCGTCGGATATCTTCATTACGAATCTTGTCCTTCAGAGAAACTCCAAGCATAGCTCTCTCCACAGTTTGCTGAGCGATCTTAAATTTGTGGACTAGTTTGACCGTGAGTGTCCACGTTTCGGCTCCGTAGGTTATGACTGATAGAACTGGCGTCTGGAAGAAAATGGATGAGGAGAGCTGAAGACCGAGCTCAGTGGCGTGCATTAGGAGAGGCCTACGTCCAGCAGTGGACAAGTATAGGCTGGCATCACCAAGGTCTTCAACTGTGCAGGTGGTTAAGCACACACAAGGGACAGTTGAGCAAATGGGACATCGTTTGGATGGGGACCCCGCAGTCACATTGAGTTTGAGTGGGGTCACGATAGCGCCATTTGCATATACTGAGTCAGCAATGACTGACCTGAGTCAGTTGATGGACTTCCAGAATGGCCAAGGAAGATCACGTCCTGGGGGAAGATGTTCTTTCGTTAAACCTGGTGGTACTACGTGTTTATCCTTCCAGAGAGTGATTTTAAATGTGTCCGGATGATCTTCGGTGGCTGTTGTCAGAAAGCTTTTACGGCTTTTTAACCGGATACTTGGTGGAAGTTGTCGTCCGTAGAGAGGATGTCGGTGGTCCCGTTTTTGCTTCGACTTCTCTATAGCACAAACAACATCTAGTCTTAAGGACGGTGGTCCATTGGTTGCCAGCCAATGGATAAACCATGTCAAGAAGGGTCGGTTTGAGGCAGCCAGACAAATACAGTGAAGATGCGATACTGCCATTCTTGGCTTCTCAGCCTTAATTAATAGATCGCCCGCTGCGCCGCGTCTCTTTCAGGTATTGTGGCTTCTGGTAGTACTTACTGTTAATTATAATATTGGTTGATCGAGTGATCAACGGTCAAACGTGCCGTCTTGGCTGTACTCAATACTATATTGTAATTGTATATTGTTGCTCGGTTCATTTAGAGATTAAAGATAAAAACTTTCATGTTTTTTGATTTATTGACCGGTAAGGAGCATAGGAATAACAATCTCTGCATCTTTACCGTCTCTACAAGACAAAATCCTCTAATATATGCTTAGTTTGTTATGATCAGAACAAATGTGGTACTGAGTACCAGAGTTAAGAATATTCTAAAACCACCACAAAATCAATATTCGTGAATAATGAAATCGACTCAGTTCCTACGCGTGAAATCAAATGTGTTTTTTTTTATGTTACTATTATTTAATTTAAAAATTAAAACGATTATTTGTAAGTTGGAATCATTAGGCCTTCATGAAAAAATAATTGTAAAAAATCTGACACTTCTTATAGAAAATACGTACAGTTAGAATTAATGCTTGAAAATATTACTCTCCTAAGTTTAATTTAATTTAATTTTTCTTTAATCATTATTCCAGTTATATAACCTTTATTAATGATTTTTACATTTAAATAAATGTTTTTATTCATTAAAGGTTTTACCACTTGCTTTTAAATTTGTACAAAAATTAGTAAAATATTAAGTATTCGTATCTAAACAAATACTCAAGTTATTTGCACTTTAATTCTGTAATTATAAAGGTAAGCTGGTAAACTTTAAGTATATATAGTTTTTATTGTTTGTACGTATTTTCAGAATTAGAAAAACACGATTGCGCGCATGAGGCCTTGAGTCAATTTCATTGCTCGCGAGTGTATATTTACTTCAAATCTACCTCTAAACCAATGAAATTTATACGGCCTTGAAAAGAAAATTTCCTTTTAAGTGCCAAATCAGAGGAGAATTATGAAAAGGAAAATAAAAAAAAACTGTTCGGGTCTACCAGGGCGCTTCGAAAAGTGAAGACAGCACGAAGAGCATAATCCAGGATAAAATAACTCAATTAGTTAATTACTCAAACTTAAAAAATAACTTTTATTATGACATGTCATGATGAAATTTAGAACGGGCTATCACAATTACATGTGTAGACAACATTTCGTGTCTATGCTGAAGAGTTCCCTAGTCAGGACCCATCTCTGAGTGCAGCAACCATGTCATGTGTGTGACTGTGCAGCATGATTGTAATTCATGTCTTACCATAAAAATGCATTGCCATCGGAACTGAACCAACACAAAAATTCAACTCCTTAGGATAAGAGGAAGTGCCTCTAATTCAGCTAACAAGATATGACCTAAACAGACATAGGTACATACAGACAGACATACATTGCAAGATATAAAAGCTTTTAATAAACATTCAATTTTACTGTGTGCTGTGTATTAAAATAAATATATATATATATATATATATATTTATAAATGTATAAAAAATAAAATAAAATATGTATAATCTCTTTTGTTTATTTTTTCCACTCCCTCTGGGCTTTAGCTGCAAACCAGCGCTGCGTGCCTTCGCTATTTTCTATAAGAAGTGTCAGATTTTTTACGATTATTTTTTCATGAAGGCCTAATGATTCCAACTTACAAATAATCGTTTTAATTTTTAAATTAAATAATAATAACATAAAAAAAAAACACATTTGATTTCACGCGTAGGAACTCAGTTCCTATTCGATCGTCGATTTCGTCGATTTCATTATTCACGAATATTGATTTTGTGGTGGTTTTAGAATATTCTTAACTCTGGTACTCAGTACCACATTTGGTCTGATCATAACGAACTAAGCATATATTAGAGGATTTTGTCTTGTAGAGACGGTAAAGATGCAGAGATTGTTATTCCTATGCTCCTTACCGGTCAATAAATCAAAAAACAAGAAAGTTTTAATCTTTAATCTCTAAATGAACCGAGCAACAATATACAATTACAATATAGTATTGAGTACAGCCAAGACGGCACGTTTGACCGTTGATCACTCGATCAACCAATATTATAATTAACAGTAAGTACTACCAGAAGCCACAATACCTGAAAGAGACGCGGCGCAGCGGGCGATCTATTAATTAAGGCTGAGAAGCCAAGAATGGCAGTATCGCATCTTCACTGTATTTGTCTGGCTGCCTCAAACCGACCCTTCTTGACATGGTTTATCCATTGGCTGGCATTGCTCCACCGTCCTTAAGACTAGATGTTGTTTGTGCTATAGAGAAGTCGAAGCAAGAACGGGACCACCGGCATCCTCTCTACGGACGACAACTTCCACCAAGTATCCGGCTAAAAAGCCGTAAAAGCTTTCTGACATCAGCCACCGAAGATCATCCGGAGACACTTAAAATCACTCTCTGGAAGGATAAACACGCAGTACCACCAGGTTTAACGAAAGAACATCTTCCCCTATGACGTGATCTTCCTTGGCCAATCTGGAAGCCTAATGCTGAGTTAAGGCCCATTCATCACCACTTTAGCTGAAAACCAGCGCTGCGTGCCTTCCGCAAACAGCCTAATGCTGAGTTAAGGCCCATTCATCACCACTTTATCTGAAAACCAGCGCTGCGTGCCTTCGGCAAACAGCCTAATGCTGAGTTAAGGCCCATTCATCACCACTTTAGCTTAAAACCAGCGCTGTGTGCCTTCGGCAAACAGCCTAATGCTGAGTTAAGGCCCATTCATCACCACTTTAGCTGAAAACCAGCGCTGCGTGCCTTTGGCAAACAGCCTAATGCTGAGTTAAGACCCATTCATCACCACTTTAGCTGAAAACCAGCGCTGCGTGCCTTCGGCAAACAGCCTAATGCTGAGTTAAGGCCCATTCATCACCACTTTAGCTGAAAACCAGCGCTGCGTGCCTTTGGCAAACAGCCTAATGCTGAGTTAAGACCCATTCATCACCACTTTAGCTGAAAACCAGCGCTGCGTGCCTTCGGCAAACAGCCTAATGCTGAGTTAAGGCCCATTCATCACCACTTTAATTATCTACTTTTATCTTTTCTTTGTTTTACTTTTCTATTATTCCCACTTAATTTTTCTAATTATTTGTATGTTTTATTTTTGTGTGTGTTGAATAAATGTATTTTCTTTCTTTCTTTCTTTCTTTCATATCCAATTTATGACGTATTTTCTGTCTAATGCCGTGTCTGTTGAATGTAATCTGTCTGTGGTAAAACCTAATAAATTGAATGTTTAAATGATTTTAGCATTAACGCGTACTTAGCGAGAACATCTACACTAATGTTACTAGTGGCTCTGTGAGCAGTAGACCTCGCGAGCACAAACTTTTTTGTAAATGATCTAGCGTTGTACGGTAGCGCCATCTAGTTACCTTCTTGTGAAACTAACATTAATAATCAAGGTGCTCCGTCAATCCCTACCGTAGGTAAAGGGCTGATTCCACTGGTAGAAACCTAAAAGTGAGCAATTTACTGCATTTTGAGGAGCTATTCTGCTCATCGTGCCGACGATTCTTATCAGATCTTCACCAAATTTTTGTGATCTTACAAATAAAAAAAAAACCATCGAACTCAGATCTAATAAGGCGGAGATATTCAGTAGCCCTCTTTTTGCCCCTTTTTGGAGGAAGTACAAAAGATGTTGCAATGAAAAAAAAAAAAACATACATACAGCCGAACATATAACCATCTCTTTTAGTGAAGTCGATTAATAACAAGTCTATCAAGTACGTGAGTCACAGAGTCGCGAGTCATGTGTTTTATGCAGTTGTCTATGGTCAAAAAGCACTACTGCCAATGATTTTTAAATACTTTCTCTTCTTTCTAATACGAGTTTAAAATTGCTAAAAGTAAGAAAATTGCCGCGGTGTGAGCGCTACCCGTGCGAAGCCGGGGCGAGACACTAGTATTTAATAATTTTCTAAAGGAAAAATTTTGATCACGGAAGGGCTTGAACCCGCATCATTCCGTGCCTCTGCGAAGCACATGCCCTTAACCAATTCAGCTACCGTAACCAGTACATCATCATCTAAAATTTTCGTTTAGTTTCTATATCCTTCAAGGACTAATCAGATCCTAAGGCACTCACCCCTATTCCAGATATAGGTCTGCGGAGCATGTCAGGGAGCCACGCACAGGTAGGTGCACACCCGATACTTCGCATGCACGCACGCATGAACGCACGCATGCACGCACGCATGCACGCATACATGATAGCCCTGACACACCCGACCACCTGGCATCGCCGGTACACCACCGGCTTATGTTCGGTGATATCGCTTCATTGCCTGGTGCCACTAGGCCTGGTGGCCGCTTCGTTGAATGGCGAAATTTTATCGGTCGCAGTTTTTTTTGTGATTTTGCTGGTAAACTGACTCCAATCTAAGGAAAAAATATTTTTAAATCGTAAGTAGAAGCCAAAATGTAGAAGCAATGTGTGGAAAACAATATCTTTCTCACTCTCTCTGCCCTCTCAAAGATATTTGTTTAATGTACAATATACAATTATTTTATTAACTGTGCAGCTTTTTTTTCTTTGTATTACGAGACTGGCAGGTCACTCGTCTGATGGTAAGCGTCACGCCTGCCCATAACAGTTGCAGTGCCACCCAGAACTTTCGTTGCAAAATCTTGCGCGTCACTGCACTGCGCTCGTGACCCTGAGATATTTGTTGTTAAGTCTAATTAAGTCTAACCGATACATAGAAATGTTTACTCACTACTGCTTGGCAGTTGAATATCTGACAAAGGTATGGTATTTCCCCAGGCGGACTCTTTAGTAAGAGGTCTACCACTACAAAACGTATACCAGACTCTTTACCAAAATGTTAGAGCCCCTTTGTCACATTCTTTTATTTTCCATTCCGGCAGTACCCACAGTTATATTTTTTCAAAGTTTATAGTTTGGTGCTTGCTACACATATAATTATACAATGGCCGGAGCGGTAAAAAATATTACTGTACGGAGTTTGAGTCCCTGGTAGATGACAGTGATAATGTAATATGAAGGAGAGTCCTGTTCATAACGTATAAACAGGGTAAAGAAGCTAAAGCCATCAGGATCGTACGTTCGAAATAAGCCATGACGTCCTCACAATATCCCTAAAGTGATTTATTAAAAGTTATTGAGTTACCTATTATGAATTCATAATGCAGGAGCTTGGATTAACGAAACGGTGCAAAGGCGCGGCTACAATGAGGAGTCGAATTACAACACAGCGCGGCGCGAGTGCGGGCGATTCGCGGTACAACGTGTTAATAATGCATTGGGATCAAGGGATGGGACAAGATAGGAGTGATCAGCGTGACAGATCACACGTCGATCATCTTATAAAAAAGACGAAATATTATCAAACTTTTTGAAATTGGATGTCCATGGTGTTAGATTAGTGCTTACTTACTTTGCGAATCGATGGCAAATCCGTTTAAATTTTACCCGACCAGAATTCCGCCACCTGTATTGCGGAATTGCTAGCCTTGTACAGGTCTTCATGGGAACAGTGAAGGATGCCCTTCACTGTTCCCATGTCCCCTAGTTAGGTGAGCCATGGTCTGAATGGCACCGCAATCGCACAGGTTTTTATGCTCTTCAGTGACCTAGGCACCTGCACAAACTGTATCTGCATCTCCCAACCTTAGTGCGTAACCTATCTAAAGAGTTCCGCTTTGGCCAAGGTGGAAATTTGTCTTCAGCTGGAACGAAGGTTTGCAGAGAGTACGTCTCGTGCCTTAGATTGACTTTTGCTTTTAGTGCTTTATCGGTAACTGAGGTTACGATGGAGAGAAAACTATTTCTGCTTTTTAGTGGTTGGGGCGCAGGACTACAACCATATAGAGGGTGCCTGGGGTCATTAATGTTCTACAAGAGCGATAGTTTTCGGCTGTTAGATGTTATGAATTTGATTTGTCTTGTAGAAAATTTACACATTAATGTTAGCGCAGTTATAACTTTATACAGTGGTATTTAAGACTTGTCTCAAAATAATTCAAAGACTAAATTTAAGGAGACAAATCTAAAAATATTTGAAATGTATAAAACTCACTCGAAATCTGGCCTTTAGATGCGAAATGGGATGTAAGTACCGTCTCAGCATAACACTTGCTTAATATAAACATTAAACAAGTGTTATGCTGAGATGGTGACGGCTTCATTTACAATTGGTTCAAAATCAATATAAATTTAATATTTTAAGTAACATTCAAAAAGAACATTTCTTCTATTCTTCTCTTCGATAGCATAATTTATTACCAAAAGAGATCTAACGCTGGTCTATCCTATCCTACTAATATTATAAATGTGATAGTCTGTAAGTATGCTTGTTGCCACTCAGCTCAGTACTGATACTTGATACGCGGGCTATTTTTCCGCAATTAGGCCGTATGTCGGCCCTTTTTGCGTGATGGATGGTGCTGCTCGTCAGTGCAGCCACCCGATGTCCTCCAGGAAGGCCAGCAGCTCCTCCAGGAAGGCCAGGAAGATGGAGCTGTGTGAACCCAGGGTTGCTGCTATGTGTATATTTAGGTCGTCTGAGAACGCGCCCGTTCCCGTCCCTGTTTTCATTTTGGAGCCATCAGTGTAAATCCTAATTTCATGTGTGTTTAAACTATCACTAGACTCCTCATATAGTTGTACTTTATAGCTTTTGACGAATTGATATTGTTTTGGCACCCTATCGTAGATGGAGAGTATGAATGGGTTTCTCTCTGCATACTCCTCTATGATGTTCGTGTGTTATGCCTGTTTCTTTTGTTCGTGAACATGACTAGATTGGTTTTTGTTGGATTCACGGTTAATCCATATTCTATACACCATCTCTCTACGATCTTTAGAGCATTATTCATGATATCACAAGACACGCTGGTAAAATGTCCAGACACAAGAATCGCCAGATCGTCTGCGTAGCCAACCGTGAGGAAGCGTTGGTTATTCAGCTTTGTGATTAGGTCATTTACAACCATGTTCCAGAGTAGAGGTGACAGGACTCCTCCCTGTGGGCATCCTCCTGCCACCATCCCCCTGGTAATTCCACCTAGGTCGACGCGAACCGCCCTTAGCTTCAACATGTTTAAGACCCAATCAATCAGAGTCGAATCCACACCGTGCTTCTGTAGCGCTAGGTTAATGCTTGTGAAATTCGTTTTGTCAAAGGCACCTTCAATGTCATGTCAATGAAAGCGCCCAGACACAGTCTTGTTGTTAATGTTTTGCTCTATGGTGCTTACCACTTTGTGCAGGGCAGATTCTGTAGATTTTCCCGAACTGTAAGCATGTTGTTGTGGATGTAGTGGTTTAATAGTTAGTATACTGTCTCTGATGTACCGGTCACATAACTTCTCCAACGTTTTAAGAAGGAAAGAAGTTAAGCTTATCGGTCTATATGCTTTTGGGTCCGTATAGTCCTTCTTTCCCGGTTTAGGGATAAACAAAACTCTGACCTCTCTCCATGCCAGAGGCACAAACAGAAAGGCCAAACAAGCCTTGAAGATGAGTATCAGTGTTTCGTTTATGTGTCTCATCCCATTGTAAGAGCCCCGGGAAAATACCATCTAGACCTGCAGTTTTAAAAGGTTGGAAAGAATTTATAGCCCATTTAACTCTCTCCCCTGTTACTACTGTCTGTGCGACTGACCAGTCTATAACTGTAGGCATAACCTCATCAAAAACACCCCAAGTGGTGGTGTCGGTGAATTGAGTTTGTAAAAGGAAGCTATTTGCTTCCGATTCTGTTTTAGTGTAAGTGTTAACTTGTTTCTTTAAGGACCCGATACCGCGATTGGGGTCAGCCGCTAGGATTTTCCTTACCCTATTCGCTTGCGTATTCGATTCTATACTAGTACTGTATTTCCTCCATGACCTTCGACCCTTGGAGCGTATACGTTTTTTATATTCGGCTTGAGCCTTCTTGTAATTGCTCCAGTCCCCGTCATTGTAGGTGTTCATAGCTCTATTAAGAAGTTTATGTACCTTTGCTTTCAGCTTCACCAAATCCTTGCACCAACCAAGGATTCCCACCTTTACTTACAGAGATAGAGGGCAGGCATCTTCAAACTTTTGGTGAGACTGTCCGTTAGAAGTACAACCACCTGTTCTATATCGGATGTACTTGTTAGCTGTGATCCCGCAGTCTCTGGACTAAGGCGTTGTTTTAGAGAGTTATAAAAAGTTACCTTGTCCGTTCTACGCGGATTGCGTGTTTTTGCTGGTGGTGCAATATTTAATTCCAGTTGAAAACGGATCCACCTGTGGTCTGAACATGAGGATTCATCAGATACCCTCCAGTTTTTGATACTGCCAAAATTGTGGATGTTACCATGGTCTCATGGTAACATCTACAATGGTGCGGCATCTCCGTGTAACAAAAGTTGGTTCCGTTCCCCTATTTGCTATAGAGAGGTTAGTAGTAAAAAGGAAATTTACCAATTCTTCACCTCTGCTATTTGCCGACGGCATTCCCCATAAAGGGTGATGTGCGTTGGTGTCTGCTGATAATACTAGTTTAAAATTGTTAAGCTCACAGTGCCTTACCAGGTCAGCGACATCTTTCGGTGGGATGTCCTCGTCAGCGTGCATGTATGCCTATGCGACAATCACTGCCTCATTGTCCTCTCCGGTAATATTCTGGAGACTAGCAGTTGCCAGGTCCCTAGAACAAAACTCGTTAAGGGGCACTGCTACAACGTTACGCGGTATGTATATACACGCCCGCGGATCGCTGCAAGTGTTATCAAGTACTAACTTACCGCTTAGATTACTAATACCACACACATGCCCTGCCCTGATCCACGGCTCCTGGATCAAGGCGATGGTCTCGTTGTTTGTTGCCCCCAGCACCCTGCGCAGGTTAGCCGTAGCAGTGATGCTGTGCTGGAGGTTGCACTGCATGAAGTTGCTAGTCGAGGGGTTCGGGGTCACCATCATGTAAGCTTCCCTCTCTCTCAGACTCTCCCAGCTCTTCTCCCGAATCCAGGCTAACATCACACTCCGGGGGGTCCGGATCCAGGGACATCCCTTCCATCTCCCCCGAAATTGATGCGTGGGGTGAGGAGTGCAGTGGTACGACCGAGATTACACCCTCCGTACCATCAGCTGATGCTGGGACCAACTTCTGTCTGACTTGCGTCCCGCTAGGTCCCGGTTTTGATACCGATTCCTCAGGGGGACCCTCGTCGCGCTTAGGGGGTTCGTCAGTTAACGAACCGCCTTTGGAGTAAAATCGCACGTACACGTTCCCAAGGTTATGGGCCAGCCTGCGATTACGCTCCAGAAGGATGGGAACAACATCCTCAGGAATCCCCAAGGTCAAAAACAGGGGCCCATCCTCCTGTCTCGTGTGCGTGAACACCGTCCACAGGTATTTACGAGGGCCCACTTGTTCTGGTACGCCAAAACAAGGTTGGTATCCTCCAAAGTGTTTTCACACTCTGGAAGAGCCAAGGCCGCTCGTACCCTCCTGGTGAGCTCACTTTGCAGTTTTTCACCACTAGCCTGGGACATGTAGCTGTTGTTGGGATACTGTCAATCACTTATTTTAGCCACCTTAGTGAAGGCTTGTCCTCACACCACAACTTCAGGGCTCCATCAGCAGTGATGGGCTAGCGTCTAAAGTTGGGGGAGAAGGTGTTGGCAGGGTTTTTGACGCCCTCCAGTATCCTACTCTGCAGGAACTTCTTCACTAGGGCGACTTGCTCGTCGTTCAGTTGTAAACTGTCGGCCCTAGACACAGCTACGCAGAGATTGTTCTGCACAATATCCGAGTAGCTGATGCTGGATAGCTGGGCACGACAGGAGCTATCCAACTTCACTTTCTTATGGTCACCTCTCGGCGACACCGTGTCATCCAACCACGTACGCTTGCTGGACTCATTGCTGGCCGGAGCTTGAGCTGATTTGGCAATCAATATCGCTGCTCGCTTCTTGCGGTTGTATCTGTTGTCGTGCTTGGATCTCTTCTCCTTGCCTCTACCCACGGTCACAGCAGTCACCATGGACGAATCCATGGAAGTCTCTGGCGGGGCATTTGGCTCGGTTCTGTGATCCTCGCGTTGGGTATGTCTGCTCTTGAAGTATATGCGCGGTCCCGGTGTATTTGGTCTGGTATCATCCGCCACTGGCTTCTGACCTCCAGAACTACCTTGCGCTCCTTCAGCTTACGTTGCTGTTTAAGCTTTTGTTTTTGCCTTTTTGTTAGTTTTACCCCTCGGACGTAGGCTCCCCAGGGGTTGGTGGCACTGGCACTTGAGGTTCCAGCCAATGGCTGTCGCCCCACATTCCCTGCCCCCGTTTTACCTTTCGGCCTGACGACCATCCAGGCAGCAGTGTTACCCTCATCAGCAGCAAAAGCCACCTCGAGGTTCTTCACCGCCTCCCCACTAACGGGGGTACGAAGTGGATTGTTTGATTTTGCTAAATCATCCATGCTTATGTTTTCTTTGAAATCTTCACCTTCCTAGCTCCCCATCCTCCACGGAGCCCGCAACGGGGGTATTGGGTTACAATACCAGGGTTACTAGGACAGGTATAGAACGGGCGTCCCAGGAGACAACGAGCCCAACGCCGCTACGTCCGACACTACGCCCAATCCGAAAGCGCAGCTCAACGAACACCACGGGCTGTAGATCCCATAGTCCTCCCATTCTCGCCAGGTAGAGCTGAAGGCTGCCACCAGTGCTGGATAGGCATGAATGGCTAGTCCATACCCCCCCGTTTTGGTTGAAATCCACACCAAAGAGAAGTGTTGCGGAAGAGAGGTACTATACCCTGACCAACTCCCCACTCAGCCACTAGGTTTGTTTCATCCTACCATACGGGCCCAAAACGCACAGCACTGAGTTACGTGGGTGATCATCCCTATCGCCTATTATCTCCTCCATTTGGGATAACAGGCCCACAGTGACCTGACCAACTCGTCACTGTAGCGTATTGGATAAGAAAACGTGGTAGGAAATAGGATGGGATGGTTTAGGTTTTCAAAGGAATTCTAGAACTGCGTCTAAAAGTATTAGTTACATCTGTTAAGGGACCAGACCAATAACAGGCGGCACCACGTGAAGGAACTATTTAGACAAAAAAAAAACAAAAGATACATTGACAGAATCTATCTATTTGCTAGCACTCACCAAATAAAGAAAAACACCAATTAAGATATAAATTATTTCCGAACTACTTAGGTATAATGTTTAAAGACTCTCAGGTAAAGCGGGGCTCAGCAAGTATTAGGATAGAAGCAAAGCGCTATCGCTTGCGCTTTTACCTTAGCCCACCGTAATGTGATACCTCTCCGCTATAGGTACCTCCCGACCCTAATTTTACGTCTCATTAACCGATATTCTTGTCCTTTTTGCGAGAACCAGTGTCTCATACACGCCTCATCAGTTCCCGTGTGTTCGTAATTTCATTATGTGTGATCGTAGCGTAAACTTCGGTATCGATTACAGTAATTAATATATCGATTTTGTTGTTTAAATCTTAGCAATAGAGGTTTGAATGTTTATCTGATGGTAAAGTATCGGTTAAATACAGCTGGGTATTTAAGAGTTCCTAGTTTTTGCGGTTGCAAAAGTATCATGTTTCATTTAATGAATAATAATATTATTAGTTCCTCAAACAAATAACTGCTTGAATATGATCTTTAACAGATGGTTCCACCATGTGATAATCGATAATAGTCGTTGCTTTACCTCTACTCTACAGTTAGTAGGCAGCAAAAGTATCTCAACATAGGCGAAATTGTATCCAAATTGTATCCAAATTTGACGATTCGTCCTCTCGAATATTTGAAAGTAGACCTTTGAAAACGGTTAATTGATTATATTTTTATATGTGTAATAAATGTTTATCCGGATGTGGTCACCGAAGCACGATTAAATAAATTTGGCACGATAAAAAAACGTAAAGATTCCTAAAAATCACCCGTTTTGACGGTCCCGTTAATGAAATGAATCAAAGTCATTCAGTTTCTATCGAAGATATTTTTACAAAAACCAAATGTGTGTTATCCCAACAAACATTCAATTACTATTGTGGAATTAGTTTTTTGAAAATTCGTAAGATTATTAAAAGAAAGTTAAATTAAATTGAAAATTTTAACTAAAATTGGCTCCCGTGATGCATCACCTTTCCTGCTTACCCTGCACCATGACGAACAGGACAAAAATTTGGAGCCCATAGCGACTAATAATAATTAATTATTAAAATAATTAGTTTAATAATTACTTATTTTAAGACTTATTATAATTAAGAAATTATAATTAGTCTTCGTCACATCTTCGTGAAAAACATAAATGTTTTTTTGCGTACGTGTACGTTTAATTGGACATATTCAGCGAATTTTGTCACTGGCTGTACAGTCGTGCCGCATTTTTCAGAATTAGCTGCGTCACGAAGCTTTACACGCGTTAACAATGATATCCTATGTGTGATTCCAGGACCTAAAGTTATGAAAGTTTCATCAAAATCCGTTCAGAAGTTAAGGAGCTGAGGGCAACAAACACACTCACTCCGATACTTACACAGACTTTCGCATTTAATTTAGTGCAAAGGTTTAATTATTGCTAGTGAATTAGTGGTACTGGCTTCTTCTGCAAGAGTCCGCCTGAGGAAGTACCACACCTTAGTCAGATATTCAGCCACCAAGCAGTAGTGTGCAAAATTTACTTTGTTCCGGTTTAAAGGGCAACGTTTCCAGTGAAATTACTGGACAATGAGACTGAAATACCAATGTCTCAGGGTGACGAGTGCAGTGCAGTGACGCGCATTTTTTTCCAATCATATTTCTGGGTCGCATTGCAACTGTTATGGGCAGGCGATACGCTTACCTTCAGGCGAGCGACCTCGACTCGACACACAAAATTTTTATTAAAAAAATACCTAATGCATACCTATCACCTTTTATGTAATGAGTCATGACTCAATCAAGTTTCAGCTTTTATTTTTTATCCAACTGAGCGGAGGGTAATGTGATATTATCTATACTTATAATTTATTTATTTATTTATTTATTTAGACGCACAAAACACATTACAATCAAAAAATAGTATGAAATAACAAAAATACAGTTTTGATCTGGATTGCAACATAAATACATGTGCGTACAGCTAATCAGAGCAACCATAACAAGCTACAGAACAATCATATAACATTTAAAAAATCGTGTCTGTCTGTTTGTCTGTTTGTTAGTTTGTTTGTTTGATAGTTTGTCTGTATGTTTGTTCGCGCACCACGTAAAAACTAAAGGACCGATTGCGATGCGTTTTTCACTGTTGGATAGCTTAGGGATTGACATACAAACTGTGGTAGGTACTTGGTATCTCAATCCAATGAGTAAAAGTCAAGCGATCAATAAAAATATTTTTGACGACTGAAGAAATGTTGATCAAATGTTGGTATATTGGTATTTTAGGTCCTGGTATAGCATATATGAGTACTTTTAACCTAGAGAAATGACCACGCGTGCGATGCCGCGGGCATCAGTTAGTACTTATAATAAAGCAATAGGAACGAAAACGTCTGGACAATGAAGATAATTTAAAAAAAAATGGTCTAGTGTACTTAAAATAAGCTACAAACATTTTTAAATCGTGTCTGTCTGTTTGTTTGTTTCATTGTTTGTTAGTTTGTCTGTATGTTTGTTCGCGCATCTCGTAAAAAATAATAGACTGATTACGATGCGGTTTTCACTATTGGATAGCTAAGGGTTTGACTTAAAAACTGGGATACTTGGTATCTCAATCCGATGAGTAGAAGCCGAGCAATCGATAAAAATATTTTTGACGCCTGAAGAAATTTTGATCAAACTGTTGGTACGAGTATATTAGTATTTTAGGTCCTGGTATAGCACATAGAGTATTTTTAACCTAGAGAAATGACCACGCGTGTGAAGCCGCGGGCATCAGCTAGTACTTATAATAAAGCAATAAGAACGAAAAAGTCTGCACAATGAAGATAATTTTAAAAAAATGGTCTAGGGTACTTAAAATAAGCTACAAACATATTTTTAAATCGTGTCTGTCTGTTTGTTTGTTAGTTTGTCTGTTAGTTTGTTTGTTAGTTTGTCTGTTAGTTTGTTTGTTAGTTTGTCTGTTAGTTTGTTTGTTAATTTGTTTTTTAGTTTGTCTTAATGTTTTTTTGCGCATCACGTAAAAACTACTGGACCAATCAAACGGTTTTCACTGTTGGATAGCTTAGGGTTTGACTTTAAAACTGGTGTAACTGGTATCTCTATCCAATGAGTAGAAGCCGAGCAATCGATTAAAATATATTTGTCGGCTGAAGAAATTTTTATCAAATGTTGGTCTGTCGTTATTTTAGGTCCTAGCAAATATAGTATTTTTAACATAGAGAAATGACCATGCGTGCGAAACTGCGGCAACAGCTAGTATAATGTATTTATGTCTGTTAATTTGTGGCGCTCTAGAGACCAAACGGATGGGCCGTTTTTGAATATTCTTACGTCAATCGATTTGTCTAATCTTGAGAGTGTTACTAGAGACATGACATTATTCAAAATTAACGTTAAAAATAAAATAATTATTAGTTTTGTTCGCAGTTAGGTTTTCTTCTATGTGCGTAAATTTTCATGCCTATGTAAAACACTCAACCACAGAATAAACAATAGACCCAATCCAAAACTTTTTCCTACACTTCTCACTATTTTTTTTCTCAAGTTAAAACAAAACAAATTGCTTTATCGTCCATCTTAGCGTTGTTATATCGCTAGTCACACCGTGCGATAATCGCGGCTCGTTTCGCCGCGCCAGCGATCTCGTTAACATTGCTAGTGGCCACTGTTAATTAATCTGTGATGTTGCGCAGGAGTTGCGTGAAGTTGCCATACGTTAATAATAATTGTTTCCTCGGAAAAATATTACGTCACTTCTGCAAAACAGATATTGTATTGGTTAGAGAGCGTTGGGTGCTGGAAAGAATTAACTGGTAAAACGAGTGATACTTACTCGTATGCAAAATGACACAAAATACTTACAAAACACTAATATCGCATTAATTTTAAGTCAGTTATTGCAAAAAGACAATGTGTACCGCGAAATAAATAAAACAAATTATTAAGGTGTTTTTTTTTGGAACAAGATAAATTACCTACAATAAGAAAAAAAACAGTAGTAATAGTAGCTTTTGACTAGAGTTTAGAGCAGAATACAACACAAGGGCCGTAATCTAGGGCCAAAAGAAGAAAGTATACGACTTTCGGCGGGAAACGAAATCGTGGCGTACGTATCGCTTAGTTTTTTCTTCTCAAACTTGTGTTTCTTTGAGGTTAATGTGTAATATTGGTGAAATATTAACCATTAGGTGTTAGTTAATGAGTGTGGGCAAATGATACAAAGTGGAAAAAACGTGCCAATTCGTGTTCTCTCCGGAACTTTCTAGGAAGTTACAGTAAAGCTCCACTACTTTACTGAATCGTGACTTAATTACACTCTTGACTACCTGTACCTGACTGACTGAGACTCGGAATTATGAAACATGAAACTTCTATATAATATCTCGTTACTTGACACTGTCTAAATGCACTAGTCGTGCGGAGCCTAATAAAAACAAAAAGAAAAAAAACTACTTGATTTCATGGCAACCCTGAGCAACACAATTACTGAGACATGCGCCAAACGCACCGTTACTACCCGCGAAAAAACACTACGTGATTACACCGCGTTTTTCCCGTGATAAGTGTGACATTCTACGTTGACCACGATGGATAGCATCATGTCTGGTGACAAGGTATCCTCGGAGCCTTTGGATGACAAAGTTATGGCTATAATAATAGTTCGACATGACCAAACGCTCTTTTGGCAACAAGCGCAAAGCAAGAGTGAACTGTAGTTTTTCTACAGAACAAGATTCGTTATCCGAGGTAATATTATGTACAATGTACAGATGTTTCCGGTTCGGACGTCAAAATTGACAAAAGAGTTCTTCCCACCCGGTTCTTTATATCAAAGGAGGTTGAATTACGCTTACTGGCGTTAAACCTTTTAACAGTAAGCTTAAGTCAACCTCAGTCCTTGCGATAAACAGAATAACACTGTAGACAAAATGGTAATATAAAACCTCTAAACAAAACCTTTTTTCAAAGAAAATACAGTGCACCATAGTTTATGGAGGAAGTGTAAGGAATAGTTTCGCACAAAAATAGTATACAAGGAAGGACTTAATGCTAAACAGCATTATCTACCAGTCATCCGTGTCGTGAAATAAATACTAGTACATAAAGCGTGCGGCTTCAAGTATTGAACAATAAATACACAGGAAACAAAGGTTTGTGTAAATAAAGTATATAAAGGAATAGTTGCAAAATATTTGTGCTAATATTGGACAAATATTTCCCTACATAGTGAAACAGCAGCACCATATCTAAACATATTGTTTTGTAATCTCGCTAGGCATTAACAGATTGAAAATAATTATTCAAAGGCCTTGTCTGTTACACTATGTAGGTAATTGAATGGGTACAATATCTTTAAACATTATATTTATCACTCATAAATACCTATATTTCCTACCTAATTAAGTAGATAAAGTAATTAAAATCTCTTGACTTGTTTCAAAAGTAGTTAACAGTAACATAACCTACAAAACTTTGAAGCCTAATAACAATTATTCCTGGCCTCCCCATTAAAAAATCTTAGACTATCAATCTCAGGAAATGATGCTGAATTACTAGCGTTTTTTTTTGTGTAAAGACGCCGTGTATTTTCCTGACATAAAAATATGTAGGTATGGAAGTTCGCCATGGTTCTTTAGTTTAGAGATACTTAAAAGCTATTTATTCTAAGTAAATGTAAACATCAGTGCGACGGAACAAAGACACTTGGAGGGGGAGGGGATTTTTGTTGTGCACGGCCGAAGGCAGGGAAGGAGGTGAGCAGGGGACATATTATAGGTGGAGCGAAGGGGGTGGTAGAGTTTGCGGGGGAAAAGTGGGTTGCGGGGTTTGTTGGGGAGGGGGGGGGGGATGAAAAGAAGAGGGCTTCCCCCGCATAACCCTTCCTCCACATCCACTTCCCCTTGCTCTTCCTACCTCCACAACCCACCATCCCCCCGCATCTCCCCCAACTTCTCTTCCCACCTGCTCTAACTCTCCATTCCGCCGGCACTCCCTGCCCGCCCCAGGCCGTGCACAACACAACACCCCCTCTCCTCAAGTCCCTTAGTTCCGACGTGTTGATGTTTACATTTAGAACTGAAATTTACTTGGAAACCTAATTTTAGTCTAGTTTGTAACAAAATAATCTGTTTGACAGGACTAAATTTATATGTAGCGTAGCTTAGTCTAGTCGGGAACAAGAGAATCAACACCATTATCTTAAATTTGACATGATGTATATTGCGTGAAACAAGACATAAGTTCTGTAATACCACAGAATCAATAATAGTACAAGTAGTAATACTCATTCTATCAGGTAAGCTGTAGGTATCGGCTTGGTAGCACACCAGTAGGGCAAGGGATCTGTCCGTTCTCACTAGTAGCTCGCACGTGAATGTCCCCCCCTCCACTACCCGTGTACGTAGTTGAGTACCTACTCATTACAACATCTCACTATCATGGAAACAGATATCATTACAACATCTCACTATCATGGAAACAGATATCATTACAACATCTCACTATCATGAAAACAGATATCAAAAACTAAAACCTGACTACGGTTAAAAATAGCTTAAGAAAAAAAATGTTTTTAGTTTGAACCTTCCTTAGCTTCGCCGTACTCGGGTAAGAAGGGCCTGTGAAAAGCGGCTATAGCATTACCTGGCTGCAGAGAGCCGAATCGTAGTATGTTATCATTTGTCTTCAATTATTAAATACCTAAAAGTTAATACATACTTGGTTGTAAGGCAATGCAGGTAGACTTAACTCGTGATTGAACTCGTTCCGAAATCCTCCAAGCATATTGCACGGTAGGTAAGGCCGCGCACACGAGCGCGGGCGATCGCGCATGGTCCATTAGGCCGTAACACGATACCGGTCGGATCTGCCGGGATTTGCGCTTTTTGTGCAGGAGGCAGGATTAACTGCGGTAAGCGTACACTCACTTGCATTATAGCAGTCCGCGTTTGACCTTCCTTATTTAAATTAGAATGTCAATATATTGAAAGTAGGCACCTATCTGTTTTCGTATTGCGGTAACTTGTTTATTTTATTGGTGTCAATAATGATTTAATCTATCTATCTATCTATTTATCTATTTACTACTTACTAGTCGGATGCTTGGTGGCGAGCAACCGATCGTTGTGACTTTCTATGGGGAGCCTTATGTCCAGCAGCAGACGGCTTTCGACTGATAATTTACTTAGATAAGGAAATAAGTAGTTTTATCACACACATCAAATCATCAGCCTATACTTGTCAAATTCAAATTCAAATTGTTTATTGCATTCCATAATGTACAAATAAGGTGGTAAACATAACTAATAAAGTAACAGATCATTATGGACCCTGTTGGGCACAGCAACCAGAAGAGAGCAGGAGTTACAAACCTACATTAGTTCAATTAAAATTAAAATCAATTTAGATTCCTACTTTAATTAAGTATATGTTTAATATTGTTTGTTATCTTTGAAGAAATCGTGCAAAGAATAATAACATTTTTTAATTAGAAAAAGTTTTAATTTAGCGACAAATACATTTTCTTTTTCAATTTCTTGTATGCTTTTAGGGATTTGGTTATAAATTTTAATCGACATAACATATGTGCTTGAGCTATGCATTTTTAGTTTGGAGTTTGGAAGCGCTAATCTTTCCTTGTGCCTCAGATTAAATGGGCAAGTAGATATGTCTTAAAGTTTTGTAAAAAAGTGTGGGTACTTTTTTACAAATTTACAAAGTTCTAAGATGTATATCGACGTAAATGTCAAAATTTTGTGCTCAATAAAGTATGGTCTGCAGCTATCAGTCGTAACAATATTCACCAAAATCCTAACGCATTTTTTTTGCAGCATAAAAAGATCGTCTATGTCTGTGCTATTTCCCCACAGTATAATGCCATACTGTAGCCAGGCTTGAGCTTAGGCATAGTATGCAGAAAGAGTTGTCGCAAGGTCTGTAGTTTTTTCAATTCTCTTAAAGCATATGTAAAGCTACTAAGCTTTGATTTAACTCTTTGTATATGTGCTTTCCAATTAACGTTTGTATCTATGTCCAGTCCAAGTAATGTAAAAGAACTTACGCATTCTAAGTTATTGTTTTGGAAGTCGAAATTTATATCTAATTGTTTTCTTTGGTATGGTCGAAATTGCATAATTTTCGTTTTTGAAAAATTTATTTTTAAGTTATGGTCGTCAAGCCAGTTCAAAACTTTAATCAAAATACTATTTAACTCATTATTTAATTTAGTGTCCTCTGCTGGACGTAGTCCTCTCCTAATGCACGCCACTGGGCTCGATCTTCAGCTCTCTGCATCCAGCTTCTGCCAGCCGCTTTTCACTGGTCGTCATTCCACGCCACAGGGCGTCCTACACAACGTTTGCCTAAGCGAGGTCTCCACTCGAGAACTCGTCTACCCGAACGGTTGTCGGTTCTTCGGGTAATGTGACCAGCCCACTCCAGCTTGATTTTTTTTTAGAGCTATGTCGGTTATTTTGGTTCTCTATCGGATCACTTCACTTCGAATCTTGTCTTTTAGTGAAAATCCAAGCACAGCTCTTTCCATAGCTCGCTGAGTGACCTTAAATTTGTGGTCTAGTCTGACCGTGAGTGTCCGCTTTCCGGCTCCATCCATGACTGGTAAAGGAGGATTTGCCCATAATTGCCACGCTGAGCATGTCGGTTGGCGTAGCTTCTCGCTCTAGTGAAGTAGTTTTGTAAACTAATTTATTATTTTTAGCTTTTTCTAGTTTGCCCTGCATTGTAAACGTTCAACCTCCGGTGTTGGTATCAAGTATCGGTAGCGGTCAGCGCATCACACGCCCCGTTGGGTCGGTAACCGTGCCATGCCACCTGGTCTTGTGAATAGTGTGCGCTTAGCTTTACTCCTGTCCTATAGTGACTACGTGACCTACTTCACCTATTTCTGGTTGAGAGATTAC
Organism: Alsophila aescularia; assembly: GCA_946251855.1. NCBI lineage: Eukaryota > Metazoa > Arthropoda > Insecta > Lepidoptera > Geometridae > Alsophila > Alsophila aescularia. The sequence goes on along the minus strand of OX276380.1, from coordinate 3,200,440 downwards.
TCTATTTTTGGGAGTCCAGAGCCAGCAGTTTTGACATAGATAGCAATTGTTTTACAACCGAAATCGGTCGCAAAGTCTGGACGATCCGATTGTAACGATATTTAGTAGTCTCTACAGTACAGATACCGATAGCTTCAAATTCAATTGTTTATTGCATTCCATAATGTACAAATAAGGTGGTAAACATAACTAATAAAGTAACAGATCATTATGGACCCTGTTGGGCAGCAACCAGAAGAGAGCAGGAGTTACAAACCTACAACCTAACCTAACCTCCTGTCGTTAATTGTGGAAAGCTAGAGATTGTCTTCGGTATCTATTACGGTACTGTTCTTATTTGTTATTATTTAGCGATCAGTTGCTAACTGTGTCGTGACTGCAGCCACTGGAGCTTTCGCACACTACTCGCTGGAAGCTACTTATTACCCACTTTTAACCCACTTGTTCCTGAATTAACTATTTTTGCACTACTGACTTGAAATTTCGTATACATAACATAGTTATGACAAAAAAGGGATAAAAATTAAATAAATAAATAAATATTGCACTTCAAGAAAAGCCGGAAAATGCCGTGTCGTAAACGACACAGTAGGAGATACTACTACTATGATCTTATACTGTGTTGATCCGAGCAGGCTTCGTTATAAATTAGGAAATAGTTAATAAAATTTATAAAACCATTTGTAAAAGTATTTTAATTTAACCTTTCTTACAAAATACAATTTTTTTAGGGATGATATTCTTCGAAATAATATGTTTTTGGATGTAATGTTATGTAACATTTCATGCAATAAAAAATTGTACTTTTATGGCAGAAACCACACCGCAACCGCTCCTACATTGTAAAGCTCCAGTAGGTAATGCTTTATGATGGCCGTCCACCTCTGTGACTGACAGCTTTCTTGTTCGTCGCAAGAAGACTTACAGCGACATTTCTCCGTAATTTAAGATGGTCCAACTGTCACACTTCGCCTTGGGATATCTACATAACCACTATCACAGTAAGATTCCCAAAATGCATTTCATCTTAGAGGGGCTAACATTACCATCTTTATTTTTCTGTCTCGTGTTTAGGTTTGTATATTTTACTAGAAGTTCTGTGACAGCATTTTCAAAGATATATTCGAAGTAATCAATAGGTTTTATATTATTGACCCTGTACGTTTTGCCACATTTTATGTGTCGGCCGAATATCCTTAGAGCACCATGCTTTTTATAAATTGTCGGATTTGAAATGTTTCTTGAAGTAGATGGTATTGGTTCATAGGTCTGAGCAGGGAAGACACATTTACTTCTGGTTGTATAGGAGATCCCCTGGAAACACTTTCATCAACAGAATCAATGCGCCACCTTTTGGAAATTTGTGCTAAAGATAAAGTCTTCTTCACTATCATCGGAAGAGTCTTCATGTTGAACTTCAGCAGGTGCTCTGAGCTAGGACCCAGGGAGATGTTGAAGTAACACGAAGTCTTCGTCTCCAGAGTCTTCGTAAGAAACTTCAGCGTTACAATTCTCCAGTGGCATAATAGTTATGGAGTCTGGAACTTCCATATCATCATTTCGCTCCAATCCCTCAACTACTTCGTGTAGAGTAACTGGTTTCCGTAAATTCCTACACCAAATAAATAATCATTGCAGGTGGTAGTACATTTTTCTAATGTGTCATTTAAGGAACAGACAAAATAAATAATCATTGCAGATGGTAGTACATTTTCCTAATGTGTCATTTAAGGAACAGACAAAATAAATAATCATTGCAGATGGTAGTACATTTTCCTAATGTGTCATTTAAGGAACAGACAAAATAAATAATCATTGCTGATGGTAGTACATTTTCCTAATGTGTCATTTAAGGAACAGACAAAATAAATAATCATTGCTGATGGTAGTACATTTTCCTAATGTGTCATTTAAGGAACAGACAAAATAAATAATCATTGCAGATGGTAGTACATTTTCCTAATGTGTCATTTAAGGAACAGACAAAATAAATAATCATTGCAGATGGTAGTACATTTTCCTAATGTGTCATTTAAGGAACAGACAAAATAAATAATCATTGCAGATGGTAGTACATTTTCCTAATGTGTAATTTAAGGAACCAACAAAATAAATAATCATTGCAGATGGTAGTACATTTTCCTAATGTGTCATTTAAGGAACAGACAAAATAAATAATCATTGCAGATGGTAGTACATTTTCCTAATGTGTAATTTAAGGAACCAACAAAATAAATAATCATTGCTGATGGTAGTACATTTTCCTAATGTGTAATTTAAGGAACCAACAAAATAAATAATCATTGCAGATGGTAGTACATTTTCCTAATGTGTTATTTAAGGAACAGACAAAATAAAAGGCAAACACCCTTATAAACTGTTATATTTTTATTTAATTTTTTATTTTGTTGAATTTGTAGGAACCAAATATTGATTAATTACATCACACATAATAAACAACATTATGTAAAATGACCTTGAATAACTCATTGCAATAATCCAGAAATTCAACCATATTAATCACAATTATTATTATAATCCAGAAATTCAACCATATTTATCACACTTAGTTAAAATTGATCGCAGTTCACGTTTATCACTTTGTAATGACTGACTGAGGCCTCGAGAGCAGATCACAACATAAGAAAAAGGTAAACTACCCTCATAAATGTCTATATTTTTTAAATGATGGTGTGTCGTTTGTGACACAGTAGGAGCAATTAGTGGGTTAAGATATACCTAAATTGACGAATAATCAAATTCAACAAAACTTTAATCCGTCTCACTTCACCAGAGCAATACAAGTACTTCAAAAAACCTATGCCTAGTTTGTTTGTTGTTCCAACTCAATCCGTATTCCGTAATCTCTTAGTTCAATTAACGACATCGAGGGGACAACACAGCATTCAGCGTAGGTACCTACTTCTCCTGTCAAACATACGACACGCGTCAAATCCGACAAATTAAAATAAATGACGCGCGCTATCTCCCGACAACCAATCACGGCGCCGCGCGAGAGTTGCCAGTTTAAAAAATTAAAACACAATTTGTGGGGCGTCGACTGAGCGCGTCTCAATCTGTCAATGTAAACAACTTTGTTTATATTTGGGCTCCCGATGCTCGGCTGTTTAATTAGTTTGTCCAAGTGATGGCTAAGCATTTAGACGCAGTGATGTTAGGCAGAAAGTTCAATGCCTTTACAATAATTACATTTTACTTCCACCATTTTTAATTCTAACCATTCTTTAGATGCCGAGAACATTATATTTTTAATGATCGCAAAAAGCTTATTGTACAATAATGATATACTAGTATACTATATTTTTACATTTTAAAAATAGTTTTAAGAGTTAAAACTATTTTCAAAATAATAAGTTACCAATGCGGAGACCTAATTATTAGGTTTTTAAATAAAAAGTTCTGACTTGTACGTTTAATAACCCCCAACACGGAGTAATGTGAAGTTGTCTAAGCCCCCGACGAATGAGAGGGGTGTTATGTATCGGTGTGTCTGTCTATGGCATCGTAGCTCCCAGACGTAGGGACCGTTTTTGATGCGGTTTTTTTTCTATTTGTAAGCTGATGTGATCTAGATGATTCTTAAATATGATGGGGGGAGTCGGGGGTTACATTACTTTTAATTTGTGCTTGCTTAACCCTTATACAGTGAGACTTATCCTACGCTAAATAGCACTGTACCATCACGATCCATCCCATTCAATTTGTCAGTAATTGTGCTTCGGCCACTCGTGAGATAATTCACCAAACACCACTGCTGCCGTGACATGTACTCTCAGTATTGACAGGAGAGCAAGTATTATCGTTCGTTTGCTCTGTTGTCATGGTGCCTGTTGTATGGAAGCTTATTGGTGGAATGACTCTTTGATAAGTTTAAGTAGAATGTGATTATGGTTTGAGAGGCCTTTAGAACGAACACGTTTCAGGGACCGTTAAATACAAGAATCGTTATTACTTAGTAGTTGGCTTTAATTCCTGCACACGCGTAGCGCGAGCCAAACTCAACTTTCTTAATAATATAATAAAAAAAAGGCATTTCATTTATCCTCTTTTAATGTAGATTGTGCTAAGTGGCAAATCTTATAATCATTGTATATTTCAATAAAAAAGAGCTCTAAAAACAGCATTCGTTTACAGATTAAGCTACCTACGCGTGCCAAATTTTATGTCAACTGAAAATTGATGATTGAGATTGGATGAATGTTAGTAAATACTTACTAAAAAACACTCGCAATATCACTGGCAACACTCAACCGCATCCTCGCTTCCTCCTTCGAGTTACCAAGCTGTACCAAAGTACTTTCTGAGCAGGGGAGTCAAAACCATGATAATTGTAAGTTACAGGTACTGTCACGAGGCGGTCCCAGGGTTTGGGCTTATTCCACTAGCCCAGGACCCAAACCTCAGTGGACAACAGAATTACAGGAACAGGAACAATAGGACAATTTCGTGTTAATACAATACGGATGAAAATAATCTCTTATGTAGGTATTAGCATATATATATTTAAAAGAGTAATTCAAGTTCTTATAAACTTATTTATGAATTTTATAATATTATTTCGGTTTTTCCAAAAATCAATATTCGAATGACTGGTTATTTGTATTTAGAATGAATAATGACCAACTATCAAAAATGAAAAGAAATGGATTATGAAAGAATTAAGAGATCAAAAGAGTATTATTATGAAAGAGGTTTTGACCTCGTCACAGTACTATTATTGATTATGTGACTGCAGAGAACACAACGTTTAAAAACATCATCTATGTGTAAGCAAACTGACTGTAAAAAACGTAATTTCATTGTAGTTAAGTAATAATACTTACCTACAATGAAATTAAGTTTTTTTTTATTATTATTATTAATAGTAAAACTATTCATATAAGTAAGTAAACATAAAAGATACACACAACACAAATACACAGAAAAAATACTATTGTAATTAATATATAAATAATAGATGAAACCCCCACAAGTAGCTCAACCCTATCAGCAGTACAGCACTCGTACCTCGCTACATTGACTAGCAAAGCAATGCCGAAGTATCGAACAAGGGAGTCAAAATCGCGTGAACGGACTGGAGAGAACGGCTGCCCCGTGAATGCGCGCTTTACAAATTTGTTACCCGGTAGTCGGTACAATTTTGTACGTCAGAGAGGATTAACCTCGCTTGGTTTGTCAAGGGAGGGCTAAAGTGCAGACATTTATGAGGTTTTATAGATGTTACGCAAATCTGTGCGTTAAAACATTTAAGTTTTTTTTATTTGTGTTGTATGTATGTTTGTCTTAAACTCAATATTTAAAAACCGTTCAAGGACGTTTGACAAATAATTTTAATACCTAAATAAGTTGCCAGAAAATACTAATTCCCACAGAAATAGCTAAGAAAAAAATAAAAAATGCGTGTTTTAAATTTGTTATGTACCTAACTATAAAATACTATCTTCTACTACTTACTATAATATAAAATACTATGATGATATCTGTCAATACAGTGGTTGCAGAATGTCTCATATTTATAATAATTAATCCAAAAAAAAACCTAAATCAAATGTGTCGACTACAATCGACTGGTAATTTATACAATTTTTTACACTTCTGAGGGTTATGCAAACCCTACTTTGCCATAATCTTGGCTAGTCATGATAAATAAAGGATGAGGAAAAATGCAGAAGACATCAACATGACTCAATACAAAAAGCCACTGTTTTGTAACCTCCATTCTTTGTGAGAGAGCTCCTCCAAAGGGTTGAAGTACTTAATGAGGGAGCCACAAAGATCTCAGGTACTTTGAAGTATCTTTCACATCATTCAGGTTATTTTATAACAAAATGTCGAGTGTCTGTATGAGTTTTTATATGATTTTCATTGCAGATTGATGATTTGTCGTTTTTTGTTGCTTTTGTATTGGTGCTTGAATGCATTATGTTTTTTTATCACTTCAATAAGCAGCTACAGACTAGACGTTTACAAATATGTATGTATCGTGATCGGAGGAATATACATGATCAAAATATTGCCGACAAAAATGATATTTCATTGTATTTTATCGTCATACCGAATATGCTAGCAACGCAGAAAAAGGTAAAAGGTAAAAATAGGTAACTGAAGAGCATGATATGCGTAAATTACCAGCCTGCCTATCAATCTAGTATTCCACAAGATAAATTCACCATTTCTTTTACACCAGCCTGCTTTCATCGACAGCTTGGCGTCAAGAATGCGATAAATTAAAAAATAAAGAAGCATAGATAATAAATAATGCGGAACATGCAGTTTGTCTTGCTGCAGACAGTTGTGTGCAAATGAAGTAATTATTCATTATGGACATCAAAAGTGAAGGAAAAGCCGCGCTACTAGGGAAATGTCCCCTTAGATTTATTAGCTTGTTTACTCTCTGCTGGGCAAAGTTCCTCCCATATCCTTCCTCTAGTCTCTATATTTTATCACCGGAGGCCAGATACTTCAGAAAACATTGAAAAAATCTCAAATTTCCTAAACCTTTTCTTCAAGTTTTTCTTCTGGTATATCCTTAGTCCTCAGCCCTCACCCTTGACTAGCTTTGCATTAATCAGGAAGCACGAACATTATAACTTCGTAATAATACTTACTCAGACACAAATTCTGACGTACCTATCTTTTAAATTTTCTTTGCATTATTTTTATCTATGCACAAAACGTTGTGATCAAACCCACATACTAAAATATTGTCGTAAACCACATATGTGATCGTTTCTCTTCATAAATAAACTATCAAAAACAAGCCACGATGAACCAGATAACTTTAAAATTAAGCAACAAAAATGTTCAGTGAGTAAGCTATCATGGTTGGGCAGCGAACAGTTTCGCTTCGATTCCGCAAGTCACGGCCGACATGTGGCGACTCAAAATTGAAATGAACGCGCGTGTATTTATTTTTCAACATTTTTTATTTGAATCGAAGGAGTCATTAGATTGTAATTCATAACGGTCGATGTTTTTTGTCGTTGTCTCGAGGCACACTTAATGTCAGGTGCGTTAATGCGTAGACAGTGGACGCTTTTGATATATCTTTCGATTAAAAATATTTAACGCAAAAAGTTTAAAAGACATTAATAGGAAAAGTCCCCCTCACTCATTTGCAGAAATGCGGTAGCTTAGACGAGTTTTTAATCATTATTTATATTTAATTGCTGCCAACTGGCAACATTGTTTTTATGTTTTTAAATATTCTAATCTCTAACCTGGCAGTACGTTCGCAAAATGAAACCAAAAGGTTTTATTCACACTGCAACTAATTTCAAATGGCCCGATCGGATTCAATGATGGAATCGATCGACCTAATATTTCATAACAAATTACAAATACGTCTCAATACACGACATGGATTCGATAGGCGGCCGCCGCGCCGATCCGATTGCCTTCTAAACAAAAACAAGCCTTCATCTCACAATGGACGGACAAAAAACCGGTATATCGGTAACACAATCTATACATATTAAACACACAATACAAACAATGCGATGTTGATTGAAACGTCAAGCAAATGACGTCCCGATTGATTCGGAGCGCTCCATTGTACTTATTAACATCGTAATTACTCCACGCTGGGATATAACTATTTATTTTGTGTCCAAATTTATTATTGAGACGATGAAAAAACAGATCAAGCTACAATGATTCGTGATTTTTGAGGTCGGCCGCGCCGCTATCGAGCTTATATCGGTTTCCATGTAGAGGTGGCCAGTGTTACTTCAAATGGTTTTTGTTTTGATCGATCACCTAATGTTTTATTTTTTATTGGGGAATCGATAATTTAAAAAGTGTCTAGTAAACTGATCGCAAAATAAATTCCATCCTCATAATGACTCAAGTCTCTGATCGCTGATCTACAGCACAGTACATAATTATATAGATGTACTGTGTCTACAGCCAGAGATGTGAACTATTTGAAATAGGTAAGTACATGTATTTGAAATGCAAATACAAAATGCAAAATACTTTTATTTTGCATATGAAATACTTTAAAAATGTATTTTATGTTTTATTTGAAATACATACATACATGTTTTATATAAACATTTAGTATTTGTAAAATGCGTAACGTTCTTTTTTTATTCTTTCTGTTGTTTCATTCAAGATCAAATTTCTGTAAAGGGTACTTACACTTATTCTAAATTAAACTTTAAAGATTCCAGTTTCTTAAATTGAATACATACATAAGCTGCTTAAGGGATATTACTGATGGCATCGGAAGTTTGGAAGGGGACAAAGATACTACGGATGTCTTATGTCAGAACTAATGAGAATGCAAAGAATTATTGGTAGTTTGCAAATGGATAACCCTTTATATTGTGGTGCATAGATAGAAGTTATTAAAGAAAGTTTTAATAGGCGTTTGAGAGATTTTATAAATTAGAGGAACCAAAAGCAAAAGATGGAATAATAGCATGCATATCTTATCCTTTTTCCAAAATGAAATGGTTTTCAAAAGCTAACAGAGAATACATTAAAGAACTGTTTGATTCAGAACTGAGGAGGATAAAACAAGAACAAGAAGATGAAAAGATCTCCCAACATACTAACTCTAATAAAAAGAAGGAATAGACTGAATACCATAAAATGTTTATTGTTTTTGTTTTGTTATTGACAGTGCGCGCGATAAGGGAGTCAAGTTTGTAATGACCAACATACGAGTAGCACACTACAAGTGTGATATGTTGGTTATTATTATCATAAATCATAATGTACTATTGTAATTACATTGTAATGATCAATACACACGCGTTGCATACCACGTTTTTCAACACACTTGCGAGGAAAAAACAGTCTTTTATTGTTATTAACTTTTAATTATTGAAATAATTAGTGAAAGTACAAATATTCTCAAAATGATTCTAAACAGTTTTTCTCTCTAGATTTTGGTGGCAACAGGATATTAGGTACACATATATATATATACATTGCAATGATCAATGCACACGCGTGTCATACGACGTTTTTCAACACACTTGCGAGAAAAAAAACAGACTTTTATTGTTATTAACTTTTAATTAGTGAAACAATTAGTGAATGTACAATTCTCAAAATGATACCGAACAGTTTTTCTCTCTAGATTTTGGTGGCAATAGGCTATCTATCACTAGCGTTTCGTGCCTCGGTTAGTATTTCTGGTGGGGTCAAATCTACGTATCTATTGGTCTTCTTCCCTATGTGAACTCGACATTATCTATTCTTTATACTATAATAAAACTGTAACTGGGCTAAATCTGTACATTAAATATTTTTTGAAAATTATAATTGAGATAAACTTCAAAATCGATATGCAGTGCAAAAAGGATATGTTTTTATTTTTTGTCTGTCTGTCTGTCTGTCTCTTTAAACACGCATCACGCTGAAACTACCAGACGGATTTTGATGCAACTTATATAGCTTGCATAGCTTATGTTATGGATCAACATTTATTATGGATCAACTTTTTATCCCAAAAAAACAATGATTCCCGCAGGGTAGGGGTTGAAAGTTATTCAAAAGAACACATATCACGCTATAACTTCCGGACGTATTTTGATGTAACTTGGCACAGTCAAAGTTTATATTATGTGTTAAAATCAATGATATTTTTTATCACGAAAAAATAAGGGATTCCTGCGGGATAAGGGTCTAAAGTTATGTTAATTTGAAAGGAATAAAAATAGTAAATCCGTTTATAAAAGTGCACCATAAATTCGACATTCATGCCACAAAGCAGAGTGGCGCAGCGGCAGCGTGTCCGGCCTGCTAACCTTTTGCCTCAATATTTACAAGCATTTACATATTTTATGCGTAATTTTTAAATTTTCTTTGATATTTTTAAGGCTTCTGTAATTTCCTGAAGTACACCATCAAGTTTTGTTTGAAAACATGCAGATAAACACTGTACAGACGATCGCGCGTTTGCTATATCATGAGATATTGATAATTTATAACCCTTTCGACGCAATATACCAAAAACGTTAAATCCCAAAGACGTAGTATGGTACGATTGATGCCAAATTCTTATTATGCCATTTTGCGCGAAAATCGTGAAATACCAAATGCTTGACGATGCCAATGTTTTAAATCATCACAATAATTCCACTTTGAATTATTTAGAAAAAAAACTCAAAAACAGAAAACAATGCTGTCAATTCACTTTGTAAATTTGTTAGTTTTACTTGAAGTGCATGTTTCATTTACAATTCCACATAAAAAGCGCCCTCTTGTAGCTGGTTGTATTGATAACCAAACAGTTTACTGTTTTACATGTTGTACTAACAGAACTGTCACAGCTGTGCGGTCGTCCCCGCAACCACGGGTTCTTCCGTGATGCACTAACTAAAGTGAGGGCCGACATCGTTGCGTATTTTGAAAATATACATTACCTACACAATGTTCTTGACGTCAGAGACCGTGTTGGCATCGAGTATGTTATAAAATCCAGAAAGCGAAAATTTATTCTTCCAACGTTTACCGTAAAGGTATACATTCGAACATTTATGACGTCACTGGCCGAGCTGAGATCGGGTAGTTTCGTATTTAAGATTTTGCGCGGCGTATTTTGAAAATATACTTCCACATAACGCTATTGCAACACACATAGATTTCTGTCCACAGCCTTCAGTGGCGACCCGACATGGCCTGGAGCTTCCTTTTTTTAATTTGTATTTACTTACATATTGGCGAATTAGTTTCAGGGTTTAATATAGATAGTTTAATATAGAAGAGGAGGCTTTGCTTTAATTTTTTTAGCTGAATATTCAAGAATTTTATTTATAGGAAGATTATTTGTTTTAATTTATTTAGGTGATTGATTAGAATTGATTAGATTTGATCGTGATTGGTTAGAAGACGAAGCCTTCGTCTTCTAACCTATCACGGTCTCAATCACGGCCATGTCGGGTCACTACTGAAGGTTTGTATGTAAGTTTGTTCGCGCATCAAGTAAGAACTACTAGATAGCGTAGGCTGCGATGCATTACTGGATAGCTTAGGGTTTGAATTAAAAACTGGGATACTTGGTATCTTAATCTGGGCCCTATTTCATAAAACTATAGTAGACTGACAAATGTCAATCGAACCGACAATTGTCAGTCAAACTATCGAAATGAAACGCAGGTTTGGCGTATTCGACTGACATTTGTAGTTTTATTATGATTTGTCGCTTTATGAAATAGGGCTCTGATGATTAAACCGAGCAATCGATAAAAAACTATTTGACTGCTGAACAAATTTTGAATAAATGTAGTTTATTGTACTTTGTAGGTACTTTTGGTTTTGGAATAACACGTATGAGTTACTTTTAAATGAAATGACCGCGCGGGCAAAGCCGCGGGTACAGCTAATTTATTCATAAAAATATTCATTGTTTTAGACATAAATACTCTTGCAGAGATTGTAAAAAGCACTAGCGTGTAATAAGCTGAATTATGAACCTAAATGCGTTGCCTTAAGAGTCACTTTACGAGCCATTGAGTTGAAAAGTATTTGTAAAAGCTATTTTGAAAATACGTATTTTGCATTTTGTATTTAAACGCAATACAAAAAACGTCGAAAAGTAAACGAGACGTTGGAAAAACGACTTGTTATAGGAATGGGGGGGGGGGGGGTGGTTGTATTTTACACAATTATCGATGTCGAAAATAAGTGTGGCTAGTATACAAAATAAACACAAAAAAAAGGAAAGTTTTGTCTAATAAACTGTCAACCTTGGATTTTTACTTTCACGCGCGTATGAATTTGTAAACCAAATGTTCCTTAGTAGTGCAACATTGCAAAAACCGTTTATCTATAATCATGGCGCCATAAAGGCACCCTTTCACAATCCGTATATGGATGGCACACATCGAGTGTTCAGATTGAGCCGTCAATCTGACGGGTATCGGGCGGGGGTCGGATCGGGTCGGACGGCGTTGGACGCAGATCGCCGTGTCGGACGCTGACGGGCTATGTAAATACTGATCAAGAGATACGTTATTAGAAATCAACCTCGCCCCGTGAGACTTGGCGTAGTTTCGGATCAGGTGTGTGTTACACCGAAATGAAGGTTTGGAGCGAATGAAACATATAAATCGGTTTCATTTGCACAAAGGGACGCTTATACCGTTACATAACTTTACATTAGTGATGTAAAATTAAGAATCCTGTAGGTAATCGTTTCATAAATGTTTCACGGATAAACTTCTAATTGTATCATGCATAAAAAAACTTTCTTTAAAGTAAATTATCAATCGACTTGCAAAAGGAGGTTATAAATTCGATTGTAGATAACTACTTTATTTGTGTACTAATCTTTTGTTGTGTTCACTCATATCACCGGGATTTCTAAACAACACTAATATTACAAACCAGGCTTTAGTTTGTTAAAAAGACTTTGCCTAACAATGCAGAAGAAAATAAGTAATGGAGATGAAGTTTTAGCGAAATCAAATGCTCTATCAAATTAAGCTTATGTTCAGAGAAGAATAGAGCGAAAGCGAGGTAAAGAAACAGGTCTGGCAAGGCCGTAGGCAGCGGGAGGGGGGGGGGGGGGTGGGGGGTTGGAGGTTCAAACCCCCTAAAAAGTTTACATTAAATATACTTATATTGAAAATCGCTTTCTTAAGGTAGTTTTTTCGAAAAATCTGAAACATGTGCCACAATTTCGAGCACCACGGGTGTTCAGTGTTGGAAACTTGGTTACATATAAACCCCCCGGGAGGGGAGATCTATAAAGTACCCCCCCCCCTCCATTTGCTTCCAAGCTCGAACCCCACCCCGTCAATTCCTGGCTACGGCTTTGGGTCTGCGTGTAAGTTATGTTACATTACGGTGTCACCGCCTCTATCGTAGTCTTACAAACCACTTCTGTACAACCAACGCAAGTTTAAGCCTTAAGACAAGACAGAAAAGGTCTATTTACAGACTCCCAAGTGCCGTTACAATATTGTATTGGGTTCAGTACATGTTTGTGTCGAATAAGAGCAAGTAACACGGCGCCGAATCCACCTGCTAATTGAAAAGTTGTCGGTTGTCACGGAGCCTGTCTGATAGAGTTGTAATGGCGCCATAATGGTGCCATTAGGATTATGCGTGACATAATGCTTGCTCAATAGTCGTAGGGTTATTGATTGACATGAGCTAGACTAAGCCAGATGCCTCATCAAGCTATTATTTTATTTCCACGTCACGGCAGTTCTGGGACTAACAAATTAACATGACTTATGTTCAAAAACTAAAACCCGACTACGGTCGGCTAGAAAATAGCCTATGACGAATCGATTGATACCTCAATTGTCAAAATCGGACCAAGTTTTTAGTTTCAACACATATCACAAATTTTCTAAAGCCAAGGTAGCTGCAAAGTAGCTGCAAAGAAACTTGTCATTTTGTCTAAGGTTAGGCGGTACTTCACACCGGGACAGCTTTTAAATATTTATCAAGCACAGTTCCGATCTTGTATGGAGTACTGCTGCCACATCTGGGACGGTTCTGCCAAGTATCAGCTCGAGGTTTTGGATTCAATTGAGAGACGTGCTATAAGGCTCATTGGAGATGACACTCTGGTAAAGAGTAAGCTTCAAGTCTGGCGCATCAACGTGAGGTTGCAAGCCTGTCGGTATTCTACAGATTGCACTATGGAGAGTGTGCACAAGAACTCCACAATCTGATTCCCCCATCACCTGTCCATTACCGTACGACTAGATGATCGCCAAAGCGCCATCCTTTTATGGTTGAAATACCTCTCACAATAACGAAGCGTTACGCTTCTTAATTTCTTCTTCTCTTTAATTAAAAGAACTTCTAAGGAGTGGAATGCCCTGCCCTCGTCAGTGTTTTCGGTAAAATATAACCTTGGTGTGTAAAGTCAAGAGTGAATAGGTATCTACTAGGCAAGCGTGCACACCTTCGACCACATCATCGCTTTCCATCAGGTGAGATCGTGGTCAAACGATTGCCTAGACCGTGACAAAAAAAACTCTTACTTTGCTTCGCCGTAGTCGGGTAAAAAAAATAAGCCTATGACCCGAAGACGAATCGATTGATACCTCGCTTGTCAAATCGGAAAAATAGGGGCGACGATGATCATTGCTTCCATAGTCACATACCTACGATCATTATTAACTGACAGTTGTAACTGAGACAATAAATTTGTCATACATTAACGTCAGTTTGATCTGTCAGTTAAAAGTGATCGTATATGGCGGAGTTTCCCTCAAGAGGGCTGTTATAAGTTTGATGTCTGCCTGTCCGAGGCATCATAGCTCGCCGTAGCTCCCAAACGGTAAAGAATAAAATTAATAGTACCAAACGGATGAACCGATTTCATTGCGGTTTCTTAGCTATGTCAGCATCACCTGTCGTTTATATATAGCACTAGCGACCCGCCCCGGCTTCGCACGGGTAGATATATAGAAAGATAAAATTAGTAGGTACTTTATTTGGACAAATAGAACAACAACAATTTCTTACATAAAATGTTTATGTTTATAGGTTTTATACTCACGTACCATTTCGTCTATAGTATTATTCTGTTTAACGCAAGGAGGTTAAATTACAGTTACTATTTCGTGTATTATTAGCATAGAGCATTTCCTACGTCAATGATTATTAATGTTCTGTAATTTCGTTTCCAGGGCAACGTTTCATATACAAAGACCCGTATCTCCTTTTTAGTTTGTGAGCTTACGTAGTATTTGTATACTCTTTGGTTTGTGATACAAAGTAATCGAGTTTTTTTCCAAATTTTAATACCTCTGGTTTCATTATTTCAATTTACGAAGGGAACTCAATTTTTTAAAAAAAAAACCTGCTAATGTTACTCGCTGATAATTTTGCTTTCTTTATGTGAAAGATTTTTTTAAATCGGGTCTGTATTTTTTGAGTTTATCCATTACAAACAAACAAACAATCAAATCTTTCCTCTTTTTATTATTAGTGTAGATGTAGACTAGTTTTCCCGCCCGCGACTTGGTACGCGCGGACTACTGTTTATCGCGAGAAAAAGCATCCTATTTTCTTCTAGGATATTAAAAACCAATGCAAAACTAGGTATAGCACCAATGCTCTTGATGTTTTTTGACAGAGTTGTTATTTCGTTTCCATGGCAACTGCAGACCATTCTGTGATGGCAACCGTTCCTTACAGTGAGTAATCAACATTTTCTAGTTTTTCCGTGGAAACTTAAAATTTACCGGGATAAAAAGTATCCTATGTTTTATTCCAGGGCTTAAGCTATCTCCATTCTAAATTTCTTTCAAATCCGTCCAGCCGTTATCGCCTGAAAGCTCCCCAAACAAACAAACACAACGTTTCATTTTTTTATTTTTTTTCTACACCAGTATGGTATGGATAAAATCAAAAGTGTTTGTATATGTAGAAAAAAAACTTCTTGAAAGATTCTTGATAACGCACAAAGCTCATTTATGAACAAGTCTTGTTTTCGTCTCAAACTTACCATACACCATCTCCAAGTCAATCCAATATTCGTTAAACAAACACCTAATTAAAACCCCGCCGGACTGAGTCGATTCCCAGAGCACCGATAAAATCGATAAACGTATCGATAAGCGTATTCGCGGGTCTGTCGGACCGTACTCATTACTGGTATTACAACGTCAGGAGTGCGCAGCGTGGGGTTGACTGCTGGCTAGTCATCTTGATGTATTCTGTGATGTGCTCGGTTCTGTATAGACATGTTACTTTCGCTTGGTCCTGAACTTCTAGGCGACGCGTCCTCGCCTTATGTCTCTTCTCTCTGGCCTCAGTATATCCGTCTGTCGAAGAGATAGCGCCGACCAGTTTTTTACCCCCG
Organism: Alsophila aescularia; assembly: GCA_946251855.1. Classification (NCBI taxonomy): domain Eukaryota; kingdom Metazoa; phylum Arthropoda; class Insecta; order Lepidoptera; family Geometridae; genus Alsophila; species Alsophila aescularia. Next base: position 3,184,632 of record OX276380.1, on the reverse strand, counting down.
AACAAAGAGACGGGTGATATAAGTTTAGGGTGTGTATAATTATGTCACTGTGTTTTTTATGTTTGAAAGCTGTAAACGAGATGATTCTTAGATAATTGGGGGCTATATATGGGGGTTATATATGTATTTCATTTGTGCTTGTGACAAGGGCCTCGGGCTTATCAATAGTTAGCAACCGGGCAAGCCCTCGAAGCACGGTGGGATGTGAAGAACAAAAAATGCCTGTGTCTGTGCCAGGGATTTTTGACGATTGTCAAATGTCAAAACCATATTGTGTTATGACTCCGAAGTGAATTTGCTCGTACAAAACTTAAACAATCTATTTTATTAGGTTTGTATTAACTTCTAAATACCTACCTAAATGAAACCTACTAGAAACACCTGGTACTCCTTACACTGATGATAGCGATCACTAACAACAAAAATATATTTAAAACAATGGATATTGCGAGTCCGACTTGGTCACCGAGGGTTCCGTATAAATAAGGTTTCCGTTGGAAAACTGTTGTCCCCATACATCAACAGAGGTCGCGTTCAATTTACCAACAGCATTTTTATACGCTTTATATTAGCTTCACTTGTATGTTTGTATGTTTGTAACCGACTCCTTTGGACGCTATTTTGACCCACTTTAAACGGTCAGATTTCATTAAAATTTTGCACACCTGTCAAAGACCGATGACAATGCAATAATATAGTTAAATTTTATATAAAAGCGTTGGCAAATTTCATGATTCTAGGGCAACGGGAAGATCCCTAAAAACAGTGGTCATTACAAACAGACCTTGTACAACTCTCCCAGACACAAGATTCCAGCTCGCAGTCTTGTTAAGCCTTTTCCCTCATATACTATGAGTTATTCTTTGTCTAGGTGTCGCATTAAGACATTCCTGGCGCGACTGGTGGCGTCGTGGCCCATAACTGACCATTACGCCATTACTGCAATCACGCGGGAGCGCCGCCCGCGCTCGTCGCCGCCGGCGCCTGCCAGACTGCAGCGTCATCCTCTGTCATGGAGGAAGGGATACCGTGGGATGAGTTGGGGCAAGGTAAGGATCGTCCTATCGACAAAATCCTACTTAACTAATTCCATTATTACCAGCCTGTATTCGTCCACTACAAGACGTAGACCTCTCCTAGAGAACGCCACTGAGTCCCATCTTCGACTCTACTCATCCAGTCCCTGCCAACCATTTTCCGCAAGTCTTTATCACTCGACCTAGCCGGTACGCGTCCTATATTACGATTGCCTAACGCGGTCATCACTTTAGAACAAGTTCACTCGAACTAATAGACTATGATGAATAACAGACATTGTACGGAGACTCAGAAGTCTGTCGGAATGATAAAAATCAGATGGGATAGATGCTTAAGGATGGCCCTGTCCATAAGAGATGTGACACTTTATACCCCGATCACGAATTAGTGCTATTATTAATACATACACATGAAAGTACTTAGTGTACTAAGTAAGTAAGTAGTATATTAAGTAATAATTTTGTATGAAATTAATTACTTCTCATCCACTTATGGTTAAATCTTAATAGTGTACTGAACTGATTGATGTTTCTTTTCGCTGTTGCCTAATTTAATGTTTAACTTGTCTGTACTTACTTCAATAGAAAGTATACCTAGCGGCACGTAAGTGTAGCGCCAAGATCTCCGCCACGTTTCGTTCACCGCTAGACTTACGTGCCGCTAGCTATAATCCAAATGGGGATATGTTTGTTTGTTTGTCTTATGAGGTAGTGCTGGCCTCTGGTGTCAGAGTTTGGCAGGCCGCCCAAGGGCGCCAAGGGCATCTGACATGGCTTAACGACTGCTATTAATCAATAAAAGTCGGGACTGACAGGTTAACGTGCCGTCCAAGCACGGAGCGATGGAAAACCGAATAAAACTTAGAAAAGTCATTGGTACGGTGTAAGACCGATAACCGTTATCGTTATATTCTAACTTAACAAATAATAAACCGTTAGGCTACCACCGCTATCCAAAGTTAAATGGGATATAATAAATGGAATTATATAAAAGTTCTCCATAAGTTACTTTTTGTTTGGAAAGGAAAAAAAAACAAATGCCACTATTGAGTAGGTATACCTATAATGTCAGGTTCTCCCAATGGGAAAAACTCAACCCTAAGTATTATTATTAATTCTGTGCCAGAACTAAATATAGTAGGTATTGACTTAACAGATTAGAACCAAATCATCCCACTGCACAGCCTGCGCTGTGGCCGGCGAGCCATCTTCACCCACTTGTTTCCCACATAGTACAGTTTGACAGGTCGTCCGTGACGTCAGCGAGCCCAAACCTCTTGTTTGTAACTATAACATGAGACGGGGGAAAAAAGACAAGTAGATCTACGGAAATTGGGTAGGCAAATAAAAGTAGAAGTAGGCTTGGTGATTGTTTAAAGTTTATGTGGAAATGACATCCCCGGGGACGCTGTTTTAGTTAAACACATTATTTAAAAGAAAAAGCTAAACAAGCCATAAACGAAAGTGCTAAAAAAACAGACGGTGAACAAAACTAAAAACGGTGAACAAAACTAAAAACAGGCAAAAACAGACGGTGAACAAAACTAAAAACAGGCAAAAAAAATAGTGAGAATGGTTGATAACTAACTTTAAATCGTTATAGATCCTAAATGGTCATTCGAAACGAAAAATGATAAGAGCAACCTAAACATGATTTTCAAATACATATTCAATGATATCCCATTTAACATATTTCGTCGACTTTAATGTTTTCTTTTTTCACTATATTGGGTCTGTTTGTCGCCTTGTTGAAAGTTGATTACTGTCGTGTCTTTTGTAGCACTCGCAAGATTAAGACAAATCGATTGAAGTAAGAATGATCAGAATCGGTCCATGCGTTTGACCTATATAATACTACAAAGGAACAGATATACATATATAGGCTAATAAACACATTATCCGTCCTTTGCGTTGCCCATTCTGGTAAAAACGTTTTCTTTGAGAGTCTCATTATGATCATCTTAGTCTATGTCATCCTGATCATCTTAGTCTCTTGAATATGTTCCGTCATTATTTTCAGCAGTTATGTCACTGTTCGTACAACAGCTGGTCACTGTCCGTATCTCATATTTTTCTTTTTGTTGGTGTTTTGAGTGTCTTGATCTCATATGTGAAACTTCGTATCTATGCATATGTATCTATTCCAGCAAATAATCGAGCTTTGAACTAAATAAAATAGGAGTTACGGACAGTGACCAATAGTGATAACAATGACATATTCGAAGAGAAACAATGATTGCAAATAAGAATGTCAGAATATGTTCTATTCAGCAGATTCCAACGCCTCTACTTATAATATTTGCTTCTGTAGAGATTCTTCTCTACAGAAGCAAATATTATAAGTAGAGGCGTTAATCTGATACACATCTCAGTAATCCAACCACCCTTAAACCACTGTCCTCAAACCACTCTACAACCCCAGTCAGATTTAATTCCTCTAAAAACAAACGCCCAAAGACAACCGCGTACATGAGTCCACGCATTCCAACTGGCGATTTCACACAGTTTTTTCGAAGGGCGAGTGGCAAAAAATGCAAGGGATTGAGTGTTATGAAATGACATTTAATTAATCGGGGCCACCTTGCGACTCATTATCGAGAATGGATTCGGTAGTGATGTGGGCGGAGAACTTTGGGGGATTTTCATGATTTTGTTTCGAAAAAATGCAAGGCAGATAATTTGGACGAATAATTATTTCGTCATTAATAAAAATGCTGGTTGTGATCACTTTATTCTCATCACAGTTTGTAGGTACTATTATTTATTCTGTGACACTTCTACTTCTTCTATCTACTTATTAAGTAAGTATCTATTATATTACTATAGTATAGGAACGTCTAATAAGAGGATCTCTCTTTCTGTCTATTTTTCTCTGATTTGATGTCCATTATTTAAATCATAAGCGTAAAAAGATCCTAATAGAAACTATGCAAGCTAGGGCCATATTAATAACTAGCTGCGCCCCGCAACTTTGCCCGTGTGTACCCCTGTTCGTTGTTCCGTCTTAGAGATGGAACTTCTTAAAAATCTCCCGTAGTGCACCTCTAGGATCATCATCATCATCATCATCATCAGCCTGTGTCAGTCCACTGCTGGACATAGGCCTCGCCCAGAGCACGCCACTGAGCGCGATCTTCGGCTCTTTTCTTCCAACTGCTGCCAGCCACTTTGCGTATATCGTCGCTCTACCTAGCTGGAGGGCCCCTACACTATGTTTACCAAGCCGCGTTCTCCATTCAGGAACACGTCTACCCCAACGGGTATCAGTTCTTCGACAGATATGACCAGCCCACTGCCACTTCAACTTACTAATCATAAAGGCTATGTCGACAACTTTGGTTCTCTGCCGGATTACCTCATTCCGGATGCGATCTTTCAGAGAAACTCCGAGCATAGCCCTTTCCATAGCCCGCTGAGCGACCTTAAATTGGTGGACTAATAGTACCGTGAGTGTCCACGACTCGGCTCCGTATGTCATAAGTAGGACACACTGGTTGAAGAATTTCGTCTTCAAACTTTGCGGTATTGGCGACGAGAAGACTCGACGAAGTTTCGCAAATGCTTCCCAGCCCAGCTGTATTCTTCTGCGGATCTCTCTCTCGAAAGGATACTTTCTCAAAATTTCAAATCTAAAGGTCAACTGGGTGAGGTGATCAGTCAGAGAACCAAGGTTACGGACATAGCTCTGAGAATTAGCAAGCTGAAGTCGCACGCCATATTAGCCGCAGAACCGATAACCGTTGGGGTAAATTGGTAAACGTGTTCTCGAGTGGAGACCGCGAATCGGCAAACGTAGTGTAGAACGCCCACCGGCTAGACGGAGTGCGCAAGGTTGCTAGCAGAAAGTGGATGCGCTGAAGAGCTGAAGTTCACGCCAAATGGCGTGCCTTGGGAGAGGCCTATGTCCAGCAGTGGACGAACACAGTCTGATGATGATAATGAGGTCCACTGGTTTAGGCTGTGCGTTGTTTGTCAGTAAATAGATATGCCACTCACGGTACTGTTTTATAGGTATAGATCAAATAAATCCAAATAATAAGGCAGTTTATGGATTTCTGTGGTATAGATAATAAATACACAAGTCTAATTCAACGAGTGTTATTAACGCTCCCAAAGCTGGGACACAGGCATTCTCTCAAAGAGAGAAAGGATGGGCCATGACTGATGAATGATGAAGAAAGACATTTATTGAACACACAAACATATTAAAACAGGTAAATCATAAATTAAATGTGCTCGTAAGGGGATTAGAATCAGCACTAATGTTCAGCTAACAAACCTAACATGCACTGCAACGTGTGATTCAGCTAACAAACCTAACATGCACTGCAACGTGTGATTCAGCTAACAAACCTAACATGCACTGCAACGTGTGATTCAGCTAACAAACCTAACATGCACTGCAACGTGTGATTCAGCTAACAAACCTAACATGCACTGCAACGTGTGATTCAGCTAACAAACCTAACATGCACTGCAACGTGTGATTCAGCTAACAAACCTAACATGCACTGCAACGTGTGATTCAGCTAACAAACCTAACATGCACTGCAACGTGTGATTCAGCTAACAAACCTAACATGCACTGCAACGTGTGATTCAGCTAACAAACCTAACATGCACTGCAACGTGTGATTCAGCTAACAAACCTAACATGCACTGCAACGTGTGATTCAGCTAACAAACCTAACATGCACTGCAACGTGTGATTCAGCTAACAAACCTAACATGCACTGCAACGTGTGATTCAGCTAACAAACCTAACATGCACTGCAACGTGTGATTCAGCTAACAAACCTAACATGCACTGCAACGTGTTATTCAGCTAACAAACCTAACATGCACTGCAACGTGTGATTCAGCTAACAAACCTAACATGCACTGCAACGTGTGATTCAGCTAACAAACCTAACATGCACTGCAACGTGATCGTTAACCTTTCGGTGTTACCATACTTAGAAAAAATAAAAATCTGTGAAAATGTGGGGAGATGTGGAGGAAGGTTTGGAGAAGTACGGGAAGGTGGGGGAAAGTGAGGGGAGGGCAGTGGGAAGTGGACGAATGGTGGGAGGATGTCGGGGAAGGGTGCGGAAAGTGGGGAAGGGTGCGGGAAGGGGGGAAGAAGGGGCAGGTGGTGCGAAGTGAAGGATGACTGAAAGAAAGGGTGGGAGCAGAGTGAGATAAGAGGGAAGGGTGGAAGGTCGCAGAGAAATAAGGTAAGGGTAAGAAGAAAGAGGGAAGGGTGAGAGAAAGTGGGAGAAGGGTGGGCGAAGATCTTCAATTTCACTTTCCTCCCACCCTTCCCACTTTCTCCCAGTCTGCCCCCTCCTTTCCTTTCAGTCTTCTCCCACTTAGCACCTCCTGTCCCCTTCTCACACCCTTCCTCAACATCCCCCCCCATTTGCCCACTTCCCACTACCCTCCTCTCACTTTCCCCCACCTTCCCTCACTTCCCCGAACCCTCCCTCCCTACATTTACCCAGTTTTTTATTTTTTTCTAAGTGTGGCCGAAAGGTAACGATCGCGCAGTGATCACGTTGAGGTTTATTAGCTGAATCGGGGGGCTGTGCATTACACTACATAAACGCTGGTTTTCATATTAACTTTAAATACATAATAACGGATTGATATTGTAGAAAATCTAGTTGGAAGTGCAAGACTGTTGAGTCCACATAACGATCCCTGCACATCACTGATTCACCACTCGTGCATGGACAATAAAAATCGCATTTACACACAAAAAACGAATTGATTAATGACATGTACACGGCTACACTACAAGCGGCCGCTTGCGTGACACACGGCCGCCGTGGCTAGCACGCAAGCTGTCGAGCCAACTTGTGACGTGACGATCCGAAAAAGTGCAGAATCGGCGCGTGCGACGACAGATATGAATAACAGCGCTTGCTGTTTGTGGTCGCTGAATATCGAACATGAAATTGTATTTAGATTGCTCATAAATCTGTTCCAATGAGTTGGATGTAATTACTTAAGCGTTGTAATAAACTCGGTCTAATTGGTAACAGGTAAAACGTTTTTCCTTACTTTAATTAAGTAGCTATACTTAAGTAGATTCCGGTATTTTTTTAGAGGCTCACGCATTATGCGCCTATGTTCATACTGCGTGAATAAAAGAAATCCTATTTAGGGGTACCGGGCTGTGTATTTTATTGTGACGTGTTATTATTAATGTAATCTAAGTCTATAAAAGTGGCCTGACTGACTGACTGACAGACAACGCTACAAGGAAGCCTAAGCCAGGGAAGATATATTTTTTCAAGATGCGGGGTGCGGCTAGTTAGGTATACATCTCTTTTGTATTATTGTTTGTTAACAAACTGCTTTCTAAACTGCTTCCCTGTATGTCGCCAGTAATCACTCATACTGGAAGCATTTCAATACGAATTCGGTCGTACATTTTATTCGAAACGCTCCGGACTAGCTTTTGATGAAACAGCGTGATAAACGCGATGTATTTTGTTCCATTTGCGTCATTGCGATAAAACTTTACACGAGTATCGCAAACGTTTACAAATGTAGTGTTATTTTACACCTTTTGTTTTAAATAGGTTAACTATGTGAGCAAGGTAGCTGATAGAATTTATATCAAACAATTGAAATCGATGATCAAGCTCAGTTTTACATTAGCGATATCTTTGTCCAGCCGTGGACTAATAGTCTGTTGTTACGAGTACATGGTAAACATTCCGTTTCTATTGATAATACATCTCGACTGTACAAGAAAATAAATCGTGTCCTAGCGCCGACTAGTTCAGCGAAACGACATAGTTGTCCCAAGCATGACAAAGTTACTGAATCAAAAAAAAAACGGTTTAATAACTCCGTCCTATTGAATTTATCATATAACATAACATCACACTATAATGTTTTAAATCAGAGAAGTGTAGCCACTTTCGTAAACAGGCCAATCAGAGTATAGAGTTTTAAAAATTAATACTCTCATATCGAGCGAAAAACTTTGTATGAGCGATGCAGAACTCTTTATACTCGTATTAGAACAGGCAGTCCATACAAAACGTCATAAAATGCATAAAAAACGATTAGCGCTATCTATCTTTGGAAGTGTGTGTGAATGTATGTTTGTTACTCCTTCACGCTCAAACGGCAGAACGGATTTGGATGAAACTTGGTGGCTGGATAGCTTATATCCTAGACTAACACATAGGCTACTTTTCTTCATCATCATGATTTATCATCATAATCCAGGCGGGGCGCAGCTAGTCCTTCATAGCGGGACGTTTCGGTTATTTGACCGTGGCATAGCAGGACTGTGGAATGCGTAAACTAATCCGACGATGAAAACCCTACAGTATAAAACAAAATGCATCAGCAGTCAGGACCTCCTGCCTTTTATCCCAAATTGGCTTGTCATATATTTAGACTTAAATGTGATACATCCAAAAAGCATTTTCCTTCACCTTGTCACTCCAACGTTACGATATTCAATTACAGATTATAAATAACTAAACTGCTGCTGTCAGCAATCTGTGGTGAGCTGTCAACGCTTCTCTTTGTTGTTCTAACACATAGATCTCATTAAAAGTGGGAAGATTCTGTTCTAGTGCCTCGGGCGTGGATTGCATAAATTAGGTGCAATACACAGGATTGGCCTTTGTCCAACCTTAGTCACAATCGGAGTAACGAGCACGTGTTAGCAATGACAATTACGCGTATGTCTCTCTATATTTGTTTTTGAATTGCACAGTGGCATTGTAGCTGTGTGGGTGTACTGTAGTTGTATCTAATCCAGTTGTTGTTTACGTTATATTATAGTGTGCCGTATCTGCCCTTTTTTATTAACTAGATCTATATCAAAACTGTATAAACGAAACGAGCCAAGAGATCGATTATTGCAATTACATGAAGATTACTCGATAAATGTTACAATGTAACACAATACCCAATATTCTGAACATATGCAATACCATATGAAACTATTGAATACCTAAATATAAATACCTAAGCTTTTATGACATTGTGAAGAATGTATTTGTATTCATTTCAATACTATGGAAGTGAGCTTAAAATAGTGTTGTGTGGGTAATTATATGGCCATATGGCCGTGTAGGCAAAGGTGGAATGATGAAATGACGGAAATCAGAAAATATTACCACGTCACGAGGTAACGACAAATATAGGTAGGTACAGAACAATCATTTTTTTATGTTACATATTTAACTCAATGTGAAGCGGAAATACAACGACATGAGTGTATTACCCGAGTACGGTGAAGCAAGTGAAGGGTAATGAGTTTAACAATATATGTACGTACATATGTGGATGTTCCACCATGGCGTCGTCGACCCTATTGGTCAGATTTTGACAAGCGGTCAATGTATCAATCGATTCGTAAAGGTATCAATCGTAGAGAGAGTATCAAGAAAGCCTCTCTACGGTATCAATCGATTCGTCTTCAGGTATAGAGTGTCATAGGTTTTTCTTTCCCGACTACTGCAAAGCAAAGGTACTAAAACCCGACTACCTACAGTCGGGTAAAAATTAGCATATTACACTCTTGCGATGAAAAGGAATCAAATTTATACCTCGCTTGTTAAAAATTTAAAATCGGTCCAAGGTTTTAGTTTAAACACACACATATAACCTTTTGCATATCCTTTTACATCGCTGCAGGTACAAAAAAATGCCTATGACCGTCTATTTCCGTTGTCCCCCACTATTTGTCCACACTGGGGGACATCGGGAAGAAACGTTGCACTGTCCCCCTGGCCTATGACACTTTAAATATGAAGACGAATCGATTGATACCCCGCTTGTCAAAATCGGACCAATAGGAGCGACGCTGTTATAGTACATCCACATACATAGGCTGTTAAACTCATGACCCTTCCCTTGTTTTGCCGTAGTCGGATAATAATTTAATTATTAGATAATTTTGTTCTCGCTAAATAGGCGTTAGTGATAAAATCATAAAAAAAAAACTTAATTTTATGTTACTTTAAAAGATATTGTGCTAAAATCTATCCTAAAGACTAATGGTGCACTGCCCCTGAAGCATCAGGACTAAAACGTTGGACCCTCAATGACAAAGTATTTGCTTGATATCCAATACTAATTAAAAATCAGCATATCCTCAAATCTCAGGGCTTAGATAGGCAGAGCCCCTGCAGCATCATTTGAGGAGTGAAGGTCATGATCATGTTGTTTTGTCATGGGGATTAAATTCGGGTGCGAAAGTTTTTATGGGAACTATCTTTTGAGAAGATGTCGTTGAAAATTCTGTCACAGAATCGTAAACAATTAAACAATTAAACAATAAAACCGTATAAAAATAGCATGCTGTTAAAATAAGTATGAGTTTATTCACAGCAACATTGAATCCAAAGCCAAGGTAAAGAAACTTGATATTTTGTCTAAGGTCACACCGGGACAGCTTTTGAATCTTTAGCAAGCACAGGTTTGATCTTGTATGTAGTACTGCAGCCACATTTGGGACGGTTCTACCAGCTCGACGCTTTGGTTCGATAGAGACGTGCTATGAGGCTCATTGGGGATGACACTCTGGTAAAGAGTAGGCTTCAAAGTCTGTCGCAACGAAGTGAGGTCGCCAGCCTGTCGGTATTCTACAGACTGCACTTTGGAGAGTGTGCACAAGAACTGCACAACCTGATTCCCACATCACCTTTTCATCACCGTACGACTAGAAGATAGGCAAACCATAAGCATTCTACCAGGTGAGATTATGGTAAAACTATTACCTAGACAGTAATAAAAATATAGGCAAATCCTAAATTGTTTCAAATAATTTCTAGAATTTCTGTGCCAAAACCTACGGACTTGATGAAACATTCACAGACAATTTCCAACCCAAAAACGCTTTAAGATCAAGTAGCCGTGGCGCCAATAAACACCAAACAAGACAAAAAGCAGACAGCACTGAGGCCCATCCTCTTGACAAAAGCCCCATTATATGGGAGCACCCCGTCATTACCTCGTTGAGACGGGCCTCGGCCGGCGACAGATCGGTGCGTGATCATCCTGTTGAGAGGTAACAGCAACATTTCTCTGGGTTAAAACTAGTGTATGTATTATTCCAGTACATAAAATGACAATAATATACCAAATTAGATCTCTACATGAATCGTCAAAAATATTTTAACGGTTACTCGGCGGCCACATCACATCCGAAAGTATTTTCAGAAAAATCAGTTTTTATGTCTAAACTTAAGTTATCCAACAGTGTAAGCCGCAATTCAATCAGTCCAGTAGTATTTACGGGATGCGCGTACAAACAAGCAGACAGACTCATTTTTTTAAAACGTTGTACTAATAATAATAATAATAATAATAATAATAATATATTTGGGACAATTCCACACCAATTACCTAGCCCCAAACTAGGATACCCTGTGCTATGGGCACAAGGTAACGGATAAGAATACATAAATACGAATATCAACATCCATGACTCGGAAACAAACATTTCTGCTCATCACACAAATGATTGCACCTTGCAGGATTCGAACCCGCGACCGTTTGATTTCGTTCCTAGGGTTACTAGCCACTAGAGCAACCGGCCGTCGTCCGGTACTCTTGTTCTGTAGCACATTTTAAGTTTTCGAGGCCATCATCATCATCAGCCTATATCTGTCCACTGCTGGATGTAAGTCTCTCCTAATGCACGCCACTGAGCTCGGTCTTCAGCTCTCCTCATCCATTTCCTTCGAGCCGCTTTTCGCAGGTCGTCACTCCACCTGGCCCCAGGACGTCCTACACTAAGTTTGATTAAACATGGTCTCCACTCGAGAACTCGTCTACCCCAAAGATTATCGGTTCTTCGGGAAATGTGACCAGCCCACTGCCACTTCAGCTTGCTTATCCTTAGAGCTATGTCGGTTACCTTGGTTCTCCGTCGGATATCCTCATTACGAATCTTGTACTTTAAAGAAACTCCAAGCATAGCTCTCTCCATAGCTCGCTGAACGACCTTAATTTTTTTTTTTTTGAGGCCATTGTATTTTAAATGTTATATCTTCTTTGCACAGACTTTTTGTAACTTACTGCTACATTACAATTGTAGATAGAAGATAGATATTCTATAGTTATATCTATCTATCTACAGTAATCCCGTTATTCCTCTCTACGCCTATAGAAGGGTTACATAGCGAAAGCTCGTGCAATTCTCCGTAAAGCCACAGAAGAACAAGAAGAAGTACGAAGGATAGACGTGACCGAGAAAAGAGAAAAGGAAAAAATAAATAAAAAGTTAATTAAAAAAAAACGTAAAAAAAGAGAAGCTTTTATGCAGTAGCCACGTCATGGTGAAACAGAATAAGCTATCACAATTAAATGCGTATACAACATTTCGTGTCTGTGCTGTTAACCGTTGAGGAGTTCCCTAGTCAGAACCTAACCCTGAGTGCAGCAACCATGTCATGGTAAACCTTAAATCCAGCTATCATAATAAAATGCGTACACAAAATTTCTTGCCTATGCTGTTGACCGTTGAAGAGTTCCTTTATCTGGAGCAAATCTTGGATGTTAATTCAGGTCATGCTTACCATAGAAATGCATTGTCATCAGCACAGAACCAACATGAAAAAATCAACTCCGTAGGATAAGTGGAAGTGGTTCTAATTCAGCTAGAAAGATTTGACTTAAACATATATACATACATACAAACATTGTAAGTTACACAAAAGCTTTTAAAAGTGGATAATATACGGAGGATACGGGAATAAGAGGGACTCATCGACATATTTCATAAAATCTAAGTTTGCCAATCGATTCGTTTCAAGAGGGCCTTTCATATGATTACTTTAAAACAGTATAAATGGGGCTCATTACAAGGTGAATCCATTTATTCAAAAATCCATAAATTAATAAAAGGAGCCCAATGCAGCTCGAACCGAATAGAAACATTGCCTGCAAGCCTGGTAGAAATTATGATTTTGCTCTCTTTCTTTTTTTCATACATTTTTTTTGTCATATATGCAAGACATCTGAAGTGTATTTACAGTTGATAAACATTAAAATGATATTGAACATTCTAATTAGAGATCTATAATTTGAAAAGCCATTATCTCTGGTTTTTGTTTATGTTGATCAGCCCTTTATTTTCCTGTACCCTTCTTATGCGATACCAGTTGAAGCAGTCGCCATACATACATACAAAACCTGCCATATCAAAGAAAAATCAAACCATCTTAAACCTTGAGCATTTCCTCGGAACTTTTTCAATTCGTGCCGCTTTATATCGAAGTTTTGCGGCGAGAGATTGAAACAATAACAGGGGTTGAAAAGCGAAATCCCGCGGGATTGCAGCCCCTTTCGCGCCCCGCTCACTCCCTTAAGGACTAGTCTTAAAGGTGTGGTCGGAGCTAGAGCGATTTCTGGATTCTTGAAGCATTTGATTATGTTTACTAGCATAATTACATGTGACTAATAATTTATGGATAAAAACATTATTGAATGGGTTACAATTCACGTACAATCTATGTATTTACTGAGTAGATTTATATATAAAACTCATTTTATCATGATCATGATCTCACGTGATGGAAAGCGATGATGTGGTCGAAGGTGTAGCATGCTTGCCTAGTAGATATCCCTATTCACTCTTGACTTGAACACACCTGGGTAATATTATACCGGCAACGCTGGCGGGGGTAGGGCATTACACTCCTTTGCAGTTCTTATAATAAATGAAGAAGCTTACCACTTTGTTATTGTGCGAGGTATTTCAACTATAAGGGTGGCGCTTTGCCGAACGTCTAAATTTTGTTCACTGTACCAACAACGTTTCTGCTAATCTCGCTCCCCGCTCCGCGCTTGCACGGTGACCCCACCCTCTCGCTGTATTGATTCGATTTCCTGAACTCAATGTTGATGTAACATCGGATCAGAATTGATGGTTATTTGCTTATCAACTTCTTTAGCACTTTGTTTTTTTTTTCATTCGTAATAATAATAAGTGTTGTATCATTATATTCTATTTTAATGTAATGTTATCTTGAATGGCCTCTGCATTGCTACAGGCCGCCCAAAGGTCTCTGAAGTGGCTTCACAACTGCTATAAATAGTTTAACAAATCCGTACATATCTTATTAAAAGTCATAGTTGCCGAGGATCGAACTCTGTGTCATTGGATTGATAAACAAACATTACCGCTTGACCACTATTTCTCGGAAGAATTTGTTTAGGTCCTTCAGTTAATAAATGAAGTATTTAGAAAGTCATACTCTTTTTTTCTATTTCTTGTTTTAATTTATATCTATATAGACTAGCACGTGAAACGCCCGCGACTTCGTCCGCGCGGACTTCTATCTATCGCGGAAAAAATGCATTCTATGTTGTTCTAGGATAATAAAAACCAATGTTATAGGTAGGTATAGCACAAATGCCTTTGATGTTTTTTGACAGACTTGTTATTTCGTTTCCATGGCAACCACAGACCATTCTGTGATGGCAACCGTTCCTTACTTACTGTGAGTAATCAACATTTTCCAGTTTTCCCGTGGAAACTTACAATTTTCTGGGATAAAAAGTATTATATATTTTATTCCAGGGTATAAGCTATCTCCATTCCTCAAAATCCATCCAGCCGATATAGAGTGAAAGCTCCCCAAACAAACAAACAAACAAACAGACAACGTTTCACTTTTATTTATTGGTATGGATGGATGGATGAATTGTTGATGAAAACTTTTTGACTAAAAAATACTTTTTCACTACTACTGAGCCAAATTGACCATACTTCGGTCTTCAACAGGAAGTTTACCGGCAAAACCCATTATGAACAATACTTGAAGCAAACGTGATTCACTCCTCAGCTACAATGTCATCTAGGTGCTGCCAATACCTACGGCGTGAATTACCATAAATGTATGTGTGTGCAGACTAGTTAATGATACATATTGTGAATTACCGCAAATGAACATATTATAATGTGTGTGTATGATGATATCACGGTTTGCACATTACCCCAACTCATTAGGAATCGTTCTCACGAGCGTCTTTTTAACGCCAACATTCCTTCCACATTACATTGTAGTAAAAAAGACAAATTAGGATTATGGTCTCTCGAAATAGATTCCGCTTAGCAAAATCAAGCAAAATAATTAACCTGTGAGGAATTATTTTCAATAACGAATTTGAATACTCCTTTGTGAATGTCAATGCTTACCCATTTGCAGCAGATGTACAATACGGGTGCAACAAGGTAGGTACCTAATACAAACATAACATCTTGATTCATACGACATGCATCAAAGGGCACAAAAAAAACAATGATTGTAAGCGTTTAAAATAATTGTTCAGAATAGTAAATACGACTGTTTTTAAGTTTGTTTATAACTCTTTGATTTCCTTGTTATGGACTCTTTGACAAGTATGTTTATTTTTTAAGCTTCTCTCAAATTTAACTAGATGGCGTCACCATTCAAATTAGATCGCGGTTGCATAGGATACTTTCGCGATATTTCAGTAGGTATTCCAAACATCAAATTAGACTCCTGTGCGCTGCAGAAAAGTTTGGCGTTTTCTTCGCCTCCTTGCTCGAACCCATGGCACATGTTAGACAATAAATACAACCGACTTCAAAAAGTTATTTTTTTGTTACTTTCTTTTTTTTATGTTAATGTAGGCCTAAGAAAATGAAGTACCGTAAGTATTCCGTTCGATATGAAGAAATCCGTACTAGAAACAGTTAATAGTCCATATCTTTTAAACTGCCGAACTGATTTAGATAAAACTTAAACTATTCCCTAAGTTGAAAGATACTGAAACCATTACAAAAATAATTATTGCATTCGAACTTGTAATTTACGAGAAATACGTGGACAAACATACATACATACATTTGCAAAATTTGGTATATTTATTCAATTACACAACATATATGAACTAAAAACTAACTAACTGAAATAACTATAGACTAACGTACCTATATGAATAACACGCATTATTGACAATATTACATACATACATACCCTTCGCAATACAGACCCGCCAGTAGACTGATGAACTGCGCGACGTCAGCCTAGACGAGATTGAGATGGTGCTCAAACAACTTAAGAATGGAAAGGCCCCCGGTGAGGATGGTATAACTTCGGAGCTCTTGAAAACAAGGGGGAAACCCGTATTTCGGAAGCTTAAGGGGTTATTTGGCACCGTTTTTAACAGTAGGAGAACTCCAGAGGCGTGGAGCAGGAGTTTGGAAGTACTCTTCATTAAAAAAGGGGATAAAAACTTTTTAAAGAACTACCGACCTATTTCACTCTTGAGACACATCTATAAGATGTTTTAGAGGATCATCTCAAATCATCTAGCAAGAAGATTTGACGAATTCCAGCCTCCTGAGTAGGCTGGGTTTAGCGGAGGATATAGCACCATATATCACATACACACAGTGAGGCAGGTTATACAGAAGTCTGAAAAGTATAACCAGCTGTGTGTGTGTCTTGCTTTTGTGGACTATGAGAAGGCCTTTGACTGCGTTGAAACCTGGGCGGTTGTGAAGTCTTTGGAGCGTTGTCAAGTGGACTGGCGATACATTGAAGTGCTGAGGTTTCTGTATGACGCCGCGACTATAAGAGTCCAAGTACAAAACCAGCAGTCTACATATATCCACCTGCGCAGGGGAGTGAAACAGGGGTATGTTATATGCCCGAAACTGTGCACTAATGCCCTGGAAGATATGTTTTAAACGCTGGATTGGAAATGAATGTAATAATATAATGGCGAGAATATCTCACACTGCCGATGATATCGTCATATTGGTGGAGTCACTGCAAAAGTAAAGAATGCTGACCAACCTAGTGCTTCTCGAAGCATCGGTCTCGGAATGAACATAAATAAGACCAAGATCATGTTTAACGTTCTTACTGACCCGGAACCGATTGCAGTCAATGGTTTACCTCTTGAAATTGCCCAACAATATCTTTATCTTGGACAAATATTGCAATTAGGTAGGAACAACTTTGAGAAAGAAACCTACAAAATAATTCAACTGGGTTGGGCAGCATTCGGCAAGCTTCGTCAAGTCTTCTCGTCGTCCATACCACAGTGCCTGAAGACAAAAGTCTTCAATCAGTGCGTCCTAGCAGTCATGATCGACCAACGGCGCCGAAACGTGGACACTCACGGTTAAACTAGTCAACAAATTTAAGGTCGCTCAACGAGCTATGGAGAGAGCTATGCTTGGAGTTTCTCTGAAGAACAAGATTCGTAATGAAGATATCCGACGGAGAACCAAGGGACTACATAGTTCTTAGGATAAGCAAGCTAAAGTGGCAGTGGGCTAGTCACATTTCCAAAAGAACCGATAATTGTTGGTGTAGATGAGTTCTCGAGTAGAGACCACCTTTAGGCAAACGTAGTGTAGGACCTGTGGCCAGGTGGAGCGACGACCTGCGAAAAGCGTCTGGAAGAGAATGGATGAGGGAAGCTTAAGACCGAGCTCAGTGGCGTACATTAGGAGAGGCCTACGTCCAGCAGTGGACACATATGATGTCATGATGATGATGATACATACTACATTTTGTTCTCAAATCTGTGTACTACATACATGAAATTTGATTCATATGTTTAGGATACCTACATAGACGAACATTATATTAATTTTACGCCTTTTCAAAAGTCTACATACATGCCTACACATCAACTTGAGAACCTCCTTTTATGAAGTCTGTTCAAAACGGAAATCTCCGCGTTCAAACCGCCCCTGAAAACGAACCCAAAAACTTTTTACACCATTGCGGTTAACACAAGGTCACCTGTAATGATCATATTAGCTCGCTCAATAATAACTCTAAAAGCTTAACGTAACCACGGTTAGTTAACCACCAGATAACACTGCATTTAGGAAATTTTGTGATTAGCACAGCGTTTTGTTAACCTTGACCGTACGACGTAATGTTAGAACTTAGAACTGAGAGGTAATGGTGCTGAGCACTGAATTAAAAACACATTTAATGTTTTATGTTATGGTTTTGGTTCTGTTTGGAAACTATGAAAATGTGGTTGTGTTGCCTTGAGAATGGTTACATTAACTACAGCTTTTTTGTTGAAACTTGTATGGGACCACACAAATTCAAAGTATTTATTGTAAATAGGCAAACTAATTGCATTTGTACAAATCAAACTTAACACATCATGAACACCGACCCCCATCCCCTTACACTCATCTCCCGCATATTGTAGTCAATGGTGAAACTTTTTGAATCACAGAGCTTACGGCCTTTAGTAAATAAATTTTGTAAAGTCCATCATGAGTGCTGTTTTGCAATTATGTTTTTTTTTGTGTACAAAATAATAAATGGATATTTATTATTTTTTGATTACTGCTCGCTTAACACTTTATTTGCGCTTGACTAACACCAGAGTTCAAGCAACGGGGAATGCTGAAAACCAGCCCTGCGTAGACTCTTAGTCTGCGCAGTACAGTGCTGAGTATACCCCAATTGTCAAACAAAATCATTATTGTAAAAAAAAAACAGATGTGCAGCTAACATGACGCGCGGCACGGTAAATTTAATGTTACTAATTGTCGCGAGTCATGTTATCGTGGAATATCTATTTTTATTTTTATTGTTTTTGTTTGTTTGTTTGCAATAAATACATTTTATTATTATTATTATTATTATTATGAACAAAGATAAAAATATAAATTATTATAAATAGATCACATCAATAAAATTAGATAAAGTAACTAAGTATGCTTTGAGTTTGAAAAGGAATCAGTTTTTTATATAAAAATTAATTATATGTAATAAATTATAATAAAACATGTAAATGCTAAATACAATAGATAAAAGTGGCAATGAGACGTCCCACAGCCATCAAACTGATAAAAATAATTTGAAACCAGGCCGGACCAGTCCCCACAAGCAGCACCTGTTCACGAGTATGACTTGTCACTGGAAATCTATCCTTGAAAGAAAAAAATCAAAGAAAACTCATCCAACTTTGTTCATAGATTTCGGAGATATAACTTGACATACACAAAATAAGTTAAATTTAATGAATGTCACATGTTTTTTCTTTTTTTTTTTTATGCATTTCTCTTTTCCGTTTATTTTTACTTTACTTTTTTATTTATTATTACTTTGTCGTCGGTTTGTGAGCTACCCAGAAAGATTCAGCAGGATAGATAATCGGGAAGTGCTCGAAAGAACTGCAAGATTCCAGGACAGACAAAATACGTACATACATACAAGTGAAGTTAAATAAAAGCTTTTAATAAAATAATAATAAATTAAACTATATTTTGGGGAGGCCTATGTGCAGCAGTGGACTTCTAAAGGCTGACATGATGATGATGATGAATAATAAAAAAGGTACCGACGAATTTAGAATAGCTTCATTTGGGAAGAATGTTCAAAGCTTTGATGTGCAAAGAAATCGATCAAAATTAGGTATCTTACGGGTAAAAGCCTAAGCGGCATGGACATTATAGTCAGTATCCTCATTATGTCGCTATTCCATCGTCAGTGATTCCTGTACGAAGTACAAGTAAAAATTTACAAAGAAGATAATTTAATAACTAGCTTAAAAGCTAAAAAAACACGCCTGCCGCCAAAAAAGAGCTTTTGCCAATTTGACCCTAAATTTCGATATCCATATTGTATTTTTTTTTCTGTTTTGGAAATGGTACCAAACTGCCGCCGTACTAAATGTTTAAAAAAAAGCATATGTTACTAGGGGATGTAAGGATTCTAACGATACCCCATACGTCTAAGTCTGTTCAGGCATTTAAAAGTTATGGTACATACAAACATACATACATGAATCCTAAAAACATAAAAATCCTTTTTTTTGGCAGTCCCGTAAAAAAATGGCGTCGTGGGCTTAAAATGAGCAAGAACAAGAATATAACGTTGTTAAAATTCATGTCTGTCAGCATTTTTGTTTGGGCATCACATAAAAAAAACATAACCAATTGAAATGCGGTTTTCACTGGTTGATAGCTTAGGTATCGACTTAAAATCTAGTATGATTGATATGTCAATCCGATGAGTAGAAGCCAAGCAATCATTAAACATCATTTTGGCTGTTTAAGGAACTTTAAAAATAAATTAATTAATATATTCGGGATAATTCATACCAATTACCTAGCTCCAAACTAGGATACCCTGTACTACGGGCTCAAGATAACAGATAAACATAAAAAATACAAATATTACATCCATGTTTCGGAAACAATCATTTCTGCTCATCTCACAAATGATTGCACTATGCGGGATTCGAACCCACGATCGTTTCATTCGGTTTGAGTTAACTAAACATTAATTAAACATTGATCTTGTATTATTTATTTATTTTGAACTAGCTGTGCCCGCGGCTTTGCACGTGTAGTCATTTCTCTTAGGTTAAAAGTACTCTATGTGCTATTCCAAGACCTAAACCAACATTTGATAAAAATTCTTCAGCCGTAAAAAGATTTTATCGTGTGCTCGGCATCTAATCATTAGATTATGATACCAAGTATCTACTCCAGTTTTTAAGTCAAACCCTAAGCTATCCAACAGTGAAAATCGCATCGCAATCAGTTTAGTAGTTTTTACGTGATGCGCGAACAAACATACAGACAAAAAACTAACAAACAGACAGACACGATTTAAAAAAATGATCTTGTCTGGTTCAGTAGCTTATTTTAAGTACCCTACACCTTTTTTAATTATCTTTATTGTACAGACTTGTTCGTTCTTATTGCTTTATTGTATTTATATTGTATTGTATTGTATAAGTATAGAAAGATAGAAGATAGATAGATAGATAGATATTGGTATTATAGGTCCTGAAATAACATAGAGTCCTCTTAACCCAGATAAATACAGACCATACGGGCAAAGCTGCGGGCACTGCTAGTCTTAAATGAAAAGTACATATCAAAGATATAGTAATGGCAAGACACGTGAATAAGATATACGAGTAAAACCAGAAAGACGGCACTGCCATCCCTTTATGGTAGACATTCCACCTATATACAAACAAAGCGCTTCGCTTCCACATTCAAAGAACTGCCATGGACAGGAACGCTCTAACCGCATATGTGTTTTACTTTGAATATACAGGGTGTTTGGTGAATCATCGTTTGCTATCTTCTCAGCCACCATATTGCATTCTTGGCCGAACGGGCTTTCTTATCTCTAGTTTTTTTTTTATGTAAAAAATCCTAAAAGTTAGCATCATAATCATCAGCCTATATCTTTCCACTGTTGCACGTAACGCCACTGAGCTCGGTCTTCAGCTCCCCTCGTCCATTTTATGTCAGTCGCTTTTCGCAGGTCGTCACTCCACCTGGCCAAAGGGCGTCCTACTAAGTTTGCCTAAATGTGGTCTCCACTCGAGAACTCGTCTACCCCAACGGTTATCGGTTCTTCTGGAAATGTGACCAGCCCTCTGCCACTTAGCTTGCTTATCGTTTGAGCTATGGCGGTAATCTTGGTTCGCCGTCGGATATCTTCACTACGAATCTTGTCCTTGAGAGAAACTCCAAGCATAGCTCTCTCTATAGCTCGCTAAACGACCTTAAATTTGTGGACTATTTTGACCGTACCGAACGAATTAAAATTTTCAAAAAATATTTTATGTACAGATTTAGTCCAGTTACAGTTTTATTATAGTATATAGATAAGATAGATAGATATGGATAGGTCCGGATCCGAGTTGGATATATTCAGTACTTAAGTACCAGAAACATGCGTTATACAAAGTCGGCAGGTACCTACATGAATAATTGTATCTATCATTTCTAAGATGTCACCGATATGTAAACGAATTTAAAAACCCTTTTTCCTTTATCTAGGCTTCTAAACCCATTTCCAAAAAATCTATTGTCAATAAGCTTGCACGTATTCCACCTCCATGCTCGTCTCACCTCGTTTCCATCGCCGGAAGCGCCGAGCCTGCACCGGAAATCCATGAGATTGGACAAAAATTGGCGCCATTCCCGCCCGCGTTGCTCCTTTACCGTATTACGAGTTCTGATTGGTCGCCCGCCAACAGAGTTAACGATATTCCAATTTCAAATGTTTACTTTTTCACAGAATACACATGCATCGCATCGCACGGCATGAGACCTTCGTCCTCAAAAAAGTCACTTAGCGAGCTACAGAGATGGCTATGCTCGGAGTTTCACTGAAGGATAACATCAGAAATGAGGTTATCGACATAGCTCAATAGTCAAAGGACGGACAACTGCTGGGGTGGACGAGTCCTTTGAATGGAGACTGCGATTTGACAAACGTAGACTATTATTTATTCTGGGACGTAGCGTAGAACACGCACCAGCAAGGCAGAGTGATGTTACTGACGACCTGCAAAAGGTGAACGCAGAAAATAGATGAGGATAGTCGATGACCATCAGGTTGAATGGCTTTCATTGGTCTCTCCTCTGCCACCAGGTATTAGCGCTGAGAGGTGTCAGCGCTACAAACTTCCTTTTGTTTCTTTCATGATTGAAAAACCGGTCAATACAGCAAAAAGAGTAAATGATAAAGAAAACGGATTCCACACCGCCTAATCGAAAATGAAGCATCCAAGATATGCCGATATACTCGTACCACAAGCCTCCCGCACACACTTAAACCATGTTATACCAGTCGGCCGCCACATTGCAGGAAGATCTCGAACTTGTTAGTCGTGTTCATACTGTCAAGTTATCACGGAAAATCAAAAACAATCCAGTATTTTGTGATGAAATTGTGTATCAACCACAAATTATCGACTAACGCAAACATACGCAGCCACTATTTGCTATGCTTCACTCGTTTGTTTGAGTGCCCCCTCTTAATTTTTAAAAGTAATAGTCACATTTATATAGGAGCTTTTTATCCTCATAACGATGTTTTATGGGAAAATTATGCTATGGAAGGTTATAAAGGTCGCATGAGGACAGCATTCTAAGATCAAGTATTGTCTACAGTTACTTCTTGATCATAATATAATGATATAATATTATAGTACTAGCTGTGCTCGCGGCTTTGTACGCGTGGTTATTTCATTTAAATTATGCTATGGAAGGTTATAAAGGTCGCATGAGGACAGCATTCTAAGATCAAGTATTGTCTATAGTTACTTCTTGATCATAATATAATGATATAATATTATAGTACTAGCTGTGCCCGCGGCTTTGTACGCGTGGTTATTTCATTTAAATTATGCTATGGAAGGTTATAAAGGTCGCATGAGGACAGCATTCTAAGATCAAGTATTGTCTATAGTTACTTCTTGATCATAATATAATGATATAATATTATAGTACTAGCTGTGCCCGCGGCTTTGTACGCGTGGTTATTTCATTTAAATTATGCTATGGAAGGTTATAAAGGTCGCATGAGGACAGCATTCTAAGATCAAGTATTGTCTATAGTTACTTCTTGATCATAATATAATGATATAATATTATAGTACTAGCTGTGCCCGCGGCTTTGTACGCGTGGTTATTTCATTTAAATTATGCTATGGAAGGTTATAAAGGTCGCATGAGGACAGCATTCTAAGATCAAGTATTGTCTATAGTTACTTCTTGATCATAATATAATGATATAATATTATAGTACTAGCTGTGCCCGCGGCTTTGTACGCGTGGTTATTTCATTTAAATTATGCTATGGAAGGTTATAAAGGTCGCATGAGGACAGCATTCTAAGATCAAGTATTGTCTATAGTTACTTCTTGATCATAATATAATGATATAATATTATAGTACTAGCTGTGCCCGCGGCTTTGTACGCGTGGTTATTTCATTTAAATTATGCTATGGAAGTTTATAAAGGTCGCATGAGGACAGCATTCTAAGATCAAGTATTGTCTATAGTTACTTCTTGATCATAATATAATGATATAATATTATAGTACTAGCTGTGCCCGCGGCTTTGTACGCGTGGTTATTTCATTTAAATTATGCTATGGAAGGTTATAAAGGTCGCATGAGGACAGCATTCTAAGATCAAGTATTGTCTATAGTTACTTCTTGATCATAATATAATGATATAATATTATAGTACTAGCTGTGCCCGCGGCTTTGTACGCGTGGTTATTTCATTTAAATTATGCTATGGAAGGTTATAAAGGTCGCATGAGGACAGCATTCTAAGATCAAGTATTGTCTATAGTTACTTCTTGATCATAATATAATGATATAATATTATAGTACTAGCTGTGCCCGCGGCTTTGTACGCGTGGTTATTTCATTTAAATTATGCTATGGAAGGTTATAAAGGTCGCATGAGGACAGCATTCTAAGATCAAGTATTGTCTATAGTTACTTCTTGATCATAATATAATGATATAATATTATAGTACTAGCTGTGCCCGCGGCTTTGTACGCGTGGTTATTTCATTTAAATTATGCTATGGAAGGTTATAAAGGTCGCATGAGGACAGCATTCTAAGATCAAGTATTGTCTATAGTTACTTCTTGATCATAATATAATGATATAATATTATAGTACTAGCTGTGCCCGCGGCTTTGTACGCGTGGTTATTTCATTTAAATTATGCTATGGAAGGTTATAAAGGTCGCATGAGGACAGCATTCTAAGATCAAGTATTGTCTATAGTTACTTCTTGATCATAATATAATGATATAATATTATAGTACTAGCTGTGCCCGCGGCTTTGTACGCGTGGTTATTTCATTTAAATTATGCTATGGAAGGTTATAAAGGTCGCATGAGGACAGCATTCTAAGATCAAGTATTGTCTATAGTTACTTCTTGATCATAATATAATGATATAATATTATAGTACTAGCTGTGCCCGCGGCTTTGTACGCGTGGTTATTTCATTTAAATTATGCTATGGAAGGTTATAAAGGTCGCATGAGGACAGCATTCTAAGATCAAGTATTGTCTATAGTTACTTCTTGATCATAATATAATGATATAATATTATAGTACTAGCTGTGCCCGCGGCTTTGTACGCGTGGTTATTTCATTTAAATTATGCTATGGAAGGTTATAAAGGTCGCATGAGGACAGCATTCTAAGATCAAGTATTGTCTATAGTTACTTCTTGATCATAATATAATGATATAATATTATAGTACTAGCTGTGCCCGCGGCTTTGTACGCGTGGTTATTTCATTTAAATTATGCTATGGAAGGTTATAAAGGTCGCATGAGGACAGCATTCTAAGATCAAGTATTGTCTATAGTTACTTCTTGATCATAATATAATGATATAATATTATAGTACTAGCTGTGCCCGCGGCTTTGTACGCGTGGTTATTTCATTTAAAAGTACGTAAGTACGTATTATTCTAGGACCAAAAATTAATTTCTTTAAAATTCGTTCAGACATCAAATAGTTATTTTATCTATTGCTCGGCATCTAGTCAAATCCTAAGCTATTCAACAGTGAAAACCGCATCGCAATCGGTCCAGTAGTTTTTAAGTGATGCGCGAACAAACATACAGACAAACAGACAGACATGATTTTTAAAAATTGTTTTATCTATATGTTTAATAAAATAATAGGAATGAAATAGTCTGTACAAGATAATTGAAGAAAAAAATGGTCTAGTCTAAGGTACTTAAAATAAGCTACTGAACAAGAAGAGAACATTTTTTTAAATCGTGTCTGTTGGCTTGTTAGTTTATTTGTCTGTATGTTTGTTCGCGCATCACGTAAAAACTACTGGACCGATTGCAATACGGTTTTCTTTGTTGGATAGCTTATGTTTTGACTTAAAAACTTGGAAGCTCAATTCGATCAGTGGAAGCCGAACAATCAATAAAAACTTTTTGATAGATGATGTATATATAGGTGTCGATGATGTCGTGAAGCTTCGTGAGCAAGCGTAAACGTTGTTTAAGTAGTGATGTGGTTTTCAGCGAAATTACTGGGCAGTGAGACTTAAATACCCAAGGCGACGAGCGCGGTGCAGTGACGTGCAAGATTTTGAAACCAAACTCCTGGGTGGCACAGCAACTGTTATGGACAGATGTGATGCTTACTATCAGTCGAGCGACCTGTTCGTATCGTCACCCAATCATAAACATAAATAAACTAGATTAAAAGCTAAAAAAACAAGCCTACCCTGTCAATATAGAACTTATGCCAATAAATTATATACTGTTGGAATGAGCTTATCAAGCCCTTCAATTTGATACTCATATTGTAAAATTCGAACAAAAAAGCCACAGGTATTTTTTCAAAAATAAACAAAAGTCTAAATCAGTTCAGGCTATTAAAAGTTATGGTGGAATAAAGAAACTCACATACATACATACATACATACATGAATACTAAAAACATTATACTCCTTTTTTTGGGCAGTCGTATAAAAAAGAAGCTTTTCGCGAAAGTTGACACGTTTTGTTCACGGGCGGAGCGTGTTCATAGATTTTCGCGAAAGTTGACACGTTTTGTTCACGGGCGGAGCTTGTTCATAGATTTTCGCGAAAGTTGACACGTTTTGTTCACGGGCGGAGCGTGTTCATAGATTTTCGCGAAAGTTGACTCGTTTTGTTCACGGGCGGAGCGTGTTCATAGATTTTCGCGAAAGTTGACTCGTTTTGTTCACGGGCAGAGCGTGTTCATAGATTTTCGCGAAAGTTGACACGTTTTGTTCACGGGGCGGAGCGTGTTCATAGATTTTCGCGAAAGTTGACACGTTTTGTTCACGGGGCGGAGCGTGTTCATAGATTACATTTCTATTATGCCGAGACGCGGTAAGTATTATAATAAATATTTAAAGGCTACGAGTATATAGCTCTTGTTAATCTTAATACTGGTTATATCTTTTTGTTTTCCAAATCAATTTGTAATATCAATTTGTAAGTACCTACCTATTTAACTACAATCTTTCTAGTTAAGTAGGTACCTAATTATTACTCATATCTAGGGATCCACAGTACATTAAATTCTAAATTTGCATTGCTCTCGTGTTTGTACTGTGAATTAGCTCCATAACCTTATAATGTGGGACTGCCTTAATAGAGGTTTTGTATACCGTCTCGAAACTCTATTATGACTTAATAAACACAAACGCGTTGTATTGATGGAAGGCATAATTTAACTTTTATCGTAAGTGACAGTTTAAAATAAATACTGGGTGTGAAATCGTAGATCTAATTAAAAAAACACTTCTGCATTTCGTCTAGCGCGTTATTTAATATACATTATAATATATTATTTTATATTAGTCCACTGTTTACTCTTCGTCGCATAATACCTAATGGATCTGTACTCTAACTTTAGGATTCTAAAGCCTTTCTAACCTTTCTGGCATCTATTTGATAACAATGGCTTTCAAACCTTTCTTGCATCTTCTTGATAACAGGCTTTCTAATCTTTCTGGCATCTTCTTGATAAGAAAGGCATTCAAACACTTCTGGCATCAAGTTGATAACAAAGCTTTCAAACCTTTCTGGTATCTTCTTGATGACAAAGGCTTTCAAACCTTTCTGGAATCTTTTTGATAATAAAAGCTTTAAAACCTTTCTGGTATCTTCTTGATGACAAAGGGATTGAAACCTTTCTGGCATCTTCTTAATAACAAAACATTTCAAACCTTTCTGGCATCTTCTTGATAACAAAGGCTTTCAAACCTTTCTGGCATCTGCTTGATAACAAAGACTTTCAAACATTTCTGGAATCTTCTTGATAACAAACGCTTTCTAACATTTCTGGCATCTTCTTAATAAGAAAGGTTTCAAACCTTTCTGGCATCACATTGATAACAAAGGTTTCAATCCATTCTGGCATATTCCTGATAACAAAGGCTTTCTAACCTTTCTGGCATATCTACAGTCCGCCTTTTGAAAAGATAGCGAAATCACAGCCACTGATCATACTTCAATAAATCTATAGAGGGATTCAATACAAAAAATAAACTTCTTCGTATCCAAGTAAGTAAGTAGTAAGTTCGTAGTAGTAAGTAGGTAAGTGCCTCCAAAGTGGCATACCTGCTCATGCAATTTTTTATTTTCTTTTGTGTTGTTTGTCACAAAAAAAATATCTTTCTATTTTTTCTCTTCTATTCAAAGTAAAATGTAAGGACTCTTTTTTATAGTACTTTTTTACGTGCAAGTGCCTAGTAACTAACTAAGTAAGTACTACAGAATATTACCTCTAATAACTTCTGTACATGAAACAGTCCGACAACCATATGCAGTTACAGGTTTATATGTAGCCCAAGGTGTTCTAGCCCACTATCAGTTGGCAGCGTACCTTTTTGTTGCGGTGAACAAACTCCATGGAGAATAGAATTAATATTAAATGTGTGCGTGAGGCTTTAACGTGCATATCTTGAGTGCTTCACTCTTGAATTTAGCGATGAGGAATCCTTCTTTTTACCCGACAGAGCACGTGGTATTGTGTATATCAGCCTAAGTATGTTTGTTGCTATGTGGCACTATATAGAGCAAACGCATGGACCGATTTTGACGATTCTTACGTCAATCGATTTGTCTTATTCTTGCGAGTGCTATTAAATATATGGCAGTAATCAAAATTCAATATGGCGACAACCAGATGACATATTGGAAAAACAAACGACGAGCAATGTTGATCATTCAATAGGTATTTGAAAATCATATTTAAGTGTTTGTTATCATTTTTCATTTCGAATGACCATTAAGGATTTATAACGATTTAAAGTTCGCGATAGGATTTGAAATAAAACTTGTTTAATCATTGGCTGTAATTTTTTCATAAATGGAATTCATCATTGTCATCCGCGGTTGACTGGTTTGTTAGTAAAGATCTACATCAGGCTGTCTATATTCCACGCACGGCGCAGTCAACTGGGGTAGGTTACATTACATTGTCAGGAATTAACTCGACGACATCATTAATATACTTTTTGCGCTTTGCTCCACTACTTACCGGTTTTTCTGGATGTGGTCAAGATAATTATCTAACGGCCGTTTAGACGGAGCTTACACTTCTACGGAGCTTGAATAACTTCAGGATTAAAATTGAAACTTGTGAGTTACGCAGCATGAACTAACTTAATCTAACCTTGGTACAAATATCGCATAAATATCTATTAAAATAATATCAGTATCAGCGGGCGGTGTGATGTAGTTGTGGCGACCATGCATCGCTCCGTGCGAATAGCACAAAAAAAGGAATCAATCACAAATTATTATTCTTTTCGAAAATATAGTTCGGTAGAATGATTTCTTAATTTTTGTGTAATATTTAGGTGAAGTTTGTGCCTACAAATTAAAAAATAATAATAATTGCACAACTTAATTCCTTTCCATCACTGACAACAAGAGGTATATATGGATACACGGCATCCATATAATTTCTGTTTCAAACATCGAAGGAATGGAAACTAGCATCCTTAGCAAAGCAAGCCCTTATCCTTTAGAGTTGATGAGTTTAACAATAGCATTCTATGTATGTATGTATGTATGTATGTATGTATGTGGATATCCTAACATAGCGTCGCCCCTATTGGTCCGATTTTGACAAGCGAGGTGTCAATCTATTCGTCTTCATCGCAAGAGTGTCATAGGCTATTTTTTTACCCGACCGTACACCGTAGTTTATGAGCTTATGTCTTGTTGTCCAATAATTTCTGGTCAAGAATAAATAGGTATCTTTTAGTCAAGCAAGTTCCAGCGCCATCATTTATCTTCAGATGAGACTTCGGTCAAACGCTGGCCTATTCGACATAAAAAAATACCACAACTGTCCTGCGTGCAAGTGCGTTCCTAAATAGGCAAGCTGTTGTCAGGCATCGGGCCACAAAAAGTAATTATTCATCCAACGATACTTATGGACACTTATGGACACCTTTGTAACATTTTATTGGAGCAATAAGTCAAGCCGGAGCGATGGGAGCTGCTATTGTTTCGTGCAATTAGCTTTTATCAAAGATGCAAGGCAAAAAGTGATATGGGTTTGGCCGTTTTGGTCAAAAGTAATTTGTCTAATTGATAGGCAATATAGGGTTGCTCTCATCAAGTTATATATGTTTTATATATATGTTACTATGCGATGGTAGCCTAACGGTGAGTAGTGCAACTTAGAATCCAACTATACCTGGTTCGTTCCTAGGCTCCACACCGATGACTTTTCTGAGTTATGTGCGGGTTTCCTTCGCTCCGTGCTTCGGAGGGCACATTAGCTGTAGGGTCCCGGATGTTATTGAATAATAGCAGTCGTTAGACCATTTAGAAGCCCTCGGGCGGCCTGATAAACTCAGACATCTGAGGCCAGAACTACGTCATACGGCAAACAAACAAACAAGCGTATTATGGTAAATAATACGCTATAACTACACGTGCTGTGTGCAAAATAACGAAAAATTGTATAAGATCTGATTCGATCTCGCGATATTGGAATTCTTAATTCACGATTGATCACGAGATTGTGATTTTGTTTCGAGAGCGCATTCCTTAGTTGTCACCAGTGCCCCATTGCCCGCAGCAGTCCAGGATATTGCCCGCGTCTCATTACGGGCTAATATTGCCGGGTAATGTGCCATTCTCATCCGGTCCCGGATATTGGCTGCCGATATGCGATAGTC
The DNA here is from genome assembly GCA_946251855.1 of Alsophila aescularia. Classification (NCBI taxonomy): domain Eukaryota; kingdom Metazoa; phylum Arthropoda; class Insecta; order Lepidoptera; family Geometridae; genus Alsophila; species Alsophila aescularia. The sequence continues at coordinate 3,154,119 of OX276380.1, read as the reverse complement.
CGGCAAATAGTGAATACACGCTCTGATAATGACTATGTTTCGGTGATGTTAGTAAACTTCCTTGGTCAGAACAAATTCAATAAAAACAGTTTACTGCAAGTCTGGTTTTAGTTTTAGGCCGCAGGCAGCTTCGAGCAAAAAGAATACAAATCTACTTGAGAGTTTCCAGTTGATGCTTGATATTATTTTCCAGCATGATATATGAACTATGCCTAGAAAAACATTGTCTTAATCCAAATTAACAGGGCTATAATTTATTTCCAGTCTTCATTTGATTATAGTGGCAAGGAATTGCAAAATAAAACTGACTATAGTGACTCGCCTCGGTTTCGCAAAGGTAGAGCTCATACCGCGGCATTATTCTTACTTTTAGCATTTTTTTATTCGTTGTAACTTCTAAAAAAAATACGCCAGTAAGCGTAATTCAAAACCTTTGACAGCAACCCACATGTTTCTTTTTGACAGACTTGTTATTATTTCGTTTCCACAGCAACATGTCATACCGTTCCGTACAGCGAGTAATTGATATTTTATTAAGCAAATTTTTGATACCGTGGGTTACATTATTGCAATTTTCGAAGCGATCTCTATTTTTTTGCGAAATAATCTATAGCCCATGTTACTCGCTGATAATGTAGCTTTCTAAAGGTGAAAGAATTTTTCAAATCAATTCAGTATTTTTTGAGTTTATCCATTTCAAACAAACAAAAAGAAACAATAAAATCTTTCCTCTTTATAATATTAGTGTAGATCTCTCGGTAGAGAGTACATAGTATATTCCTTGGTGTAGATAGTAATCAAAATTGCTACTTCACCTTATCAGCACCACTTAGCCAGTACTGCCATCTCTGCAACAATTTCTGTATTAATCTTTACAAGGTAACAATATATGTCCCCTAGCCCGCAAGTCGCCGCCGGCATTAGGTTACTGTGCCGCCGCGCTCCGCCTGTCCCTGACACAGGCTCAATGGGGTCGAGGGGACTAGGGGTAATTGTAATTCGACTTTATTGTAAAACGTACCATTCAGATGGAATTGTAATAAAAAAAATGAGGTGGGTAGAAGTCGTGCTACGTTTTTTACCGCTAGTATTTTTTCATGAATTCGATGATTTCCAAGGAGGGTTGTTTAATAAAATCTATGGATGGCGCTCGCCGCTCGGCATCTTCGCTAACATTCACATTAGGCTTCAGTGTAATTCTTCTGAGCTTATTTCTTTCTTAAATGATAAATACGTTGTTTTTCCGCTCCTGAAAGTAGATTTGGTCGATCGAAAATGGGATTAATCGTTTTAATTTTGACTATCTTTGACTTTCTGACTTTCGAACTCGGCATTTCGGCGTGACAATTATGTTATAAATCTATCAATCGATATATTTTTCAACAGATAATACTTTAGTCTGTCAAATACAGTTTATTTTGTTCCAATCCAACAAATAGTGTTGATGCTATCATTAGTTATACCACAGAATCCATACGAATATATAAAAATGAAACGTTGTCTATTTGTTTGTTTGGGGAGCTTACACGCGATAACGGCTGGACGGATTTTGATGAAATTTGGAGTGGAGATAGCTTATACCCTAGAATTTAGAAAGTTTTCACGCTAAACTGGAAAATGTTGATTACTCGCTGAAAAGAACGTTGAGCATTGGTGCTACGAGTATACCTACTTTTGCATTGGTTTTTAATATCCTAGAAGAACATAGGATGCTTTTTGTCGCGATAAGCAGTAGTCCGCGCGGACGAAGTCGCGGGCGGGAAAGCTAGTACGTAATAATACCTGGTTATACTGCGCGTCGCCCGGGTGAAACTCATTCAATTTTTTAGCACTCACTCCCGCAGTCTATGACGTCATCACGGGTAGAGGGGGGATCAAAAATATTGTATTGTCGTCAGATCGATAATCAGAACGATATAACTATCACTTGGACCTTAGGAGATCAACGTTCTCAAAGTTCTTGATAACGCTATTTTTCTGGAATGGCCGCTGAGATTACGAGAAAGACGTTCATAGAATTCACGTCACGTCAAAAATGTTAGACAAATTTATTTTTTTAACTTCCATCTCTAAATGAGAGGTGTTCGATGTAAAGTTTATGTGTTTATGATGTGACTTCGTTCCAAAGAGGTTGAATTACGCCTGCTGCCTCGGTCGTCGGTGCCATTTATGTATTTTATCTTTTGTTTAAATGTAAGTTTATCCTACTCTTAATTACTGTGCAGCTTTGGAATAGAACAGAATATATTTTATTTGCTGCAAATGTGAGTTAATATAAATTGATGTTATACAATGAAAAGACCTGACACAATTCTCCAATTAAATGGCATGCAAAAATTGTAACTTCAATTATAATTTGATAAGTACATGCATTATGCGATAACAATAGTAATTATATTTAAAATGACAATAATAGTAAGCCTAATGAGAATTTAGGTAGTCATTAAGACAGTTAAAATTGTGATCTAGCAACCAGGCTCTTAATTCATATTTAAATTTAGCAAAAGGCTTTTATTTGCTGCGATAACGATAATCTACGGTATACTATAATATACATATATATATATATATATATATATATATATATAATATTAGTTATATATATATATATATATATAACTAATATTATAAAGAGTTACCTCTTTTTGTGAGTTTGTGAGGTTGTAGGGGGTAATCTCTGGATGTATTAAACTGATTTTGAAAATTCTTTCACCAATATAAAGCCCACGTTATTTGTGAGTGTCATAGACTATATTAAAATGACTACGCGTGTGTTAGATTACTACTTATTGTAAATATAGAAATGTATAAAAATAATACTTGGTACATGTAAATGTTATGTTGGATACAACAGTAAGTAAGTAAGTAAGTAAGTAAGTAGTAATCTAACACGTGCGAAGCCGCGAGCATCAGCTAGTTAATATATATATTAACAGACATCGAATAACTGATTTTATTGTATAGTGCAGTTTTATGGACATAATTATCAACCGATATAAGTCTGTTCCTTGTGTTTCGTGGCTAAACGTCATTCGCCTTCGTATAAATATAGCTGTGTCGTCAAAAAAAAACATGATTATGTCGTAAATATATTGACATGGCAGTGGTAGTATTTTCAGTTGTTTGAAAAGTGGCCGACTTGAGTCCAATGGTGCTGCTCCACAAACAGCTCGAATACATATTTTTTGGGTGCTTTGCCCTCGTCAGTGTTTCCGGTAAAATATAACCCAGGTTTGTTCAAGTCAAGAGTGAATAGGTTTCTACTAGGCAAGTGTGCTACCACATCACCTCCGACTGCATCATCGCTTTCCATCAGGTGAGATCGTGGTCAAACGATTGCCTAGAACGAAATAATAAAATAAAAAATCTGAATATAATACCAAAGTGAACCTTTAAATTCCATCTCAACTGTTTTGAGTTTTCCTTCTGCGGGAATGCAAGATTATTTCAAAGAAATATATAATTAGTAAACTACTCCTTTACCAAATCAACATGTCAAATCTCTACAAAACCGCCAGCTCTACCAACATGTCAAGTCACCACAAGAACTCAACAATTCTAGAGCCGTATTTGCTCAAGGGTGGGCAGCAATCGAGATTATTGAGTTTGGACATAAAGACAGGCGCAAATCGGTTTACCATCACGTCAGTCCGAGGGGCTGTTATAGGAGTCGTATGAGATGGGGTGGGGTAAAAGAACGATACAGTTTTCTTATACATGACGTGTGAGTTAGTGTTTTCATAATCTATCTATAGACATAAAGTACGAAAAAGACTGTACAAAGAAAATAATTTAAAAAAAAATGGTCTAGCGTACTTAGAGTAAGCTACTGAACATGGATATATTTTTTTTTTAAATCATGTCTGTCTGTATGTTTGTTTGTTCGCGCATCATGTAAAAACTATTGGACCGATTGCGATGCGATTTTCACTGTTGAATAGCTTAAGATTTGATTTAAAAACTGCATGGGGTACTTGGTATCTCAATCCGATGAGAAGAAATCGAGCAATCGATAAAAAAAAATGACATCTGAACTACGAATAATATCTGAAGGAATTTTGATTATTGGTATTTTAGGTCCTGAAATAGCATACTGGGTAATCATAAGTCAGAAATATGAACACGCGGGCAAAGCCGCGGGCACAGCTCGTACGTAAATAAATAAATAATAATCTTTTAAACTGGCATGGCTACTTACACTAAAATTAACATTATAAACGGGATATTTCCCATGTATATATTTTGTTTTGAGTTTCCGATATTTCGACGTAGTATTTGCATTCTCTTTGATTTCGGCAGTGTAGCAAGCGCCATGATCACGGAGTAACGACGGACAAAAGGTACATGGTAAGTTTATAATGTTAAATCTAAATAATAAACAAATTGTAAACTGTCGTTTCACACATTCATTTCTCGTGTCACCGTTTTTTTTAATAATACAAATATTGTAAAAAGTCATGCTGCTTAGTACCGTGCTTATTTACAGACACTATCAAGTGAAATATGTAACGTGTCCATTCCAGTTTTTTTATAATCGTCACAGTTTTTACGTAATAGTTATATAAGTACGAAAATTTTATTGAGAAAAAAACATGGCCTTTATAAATATTTACAACATGAAACTAGACTAGGCAATCGTTTGGCCACGATCTCACGTGATGGATGGCGATGATGTGGTTGAAGGTATAGCACGGTTGTTTAGTAGATACCTAATTAATACATACTGTCCATTTGAGAACCACTTCCTTTAGGAAGACGATTAAAAAGTGCAATGGCCGGACTTATCGCTTGTCTAGTAATTCTTCAGCAAGCTCTATTAAAACTATTATCTCCGTTCTAACCTAACACGAGTCCACTAAGTACTAACACCGCGTCCCATGAGAAATCTGCTGAAGCACACACTCCACTGAATACACTAAACTTCGGCGAGGAAATACACTAAATACACTAAACGTCGACTTACGTTGTTGCCCGACACTTTGACACTCCTTTGACAAATAACAGTTAATTGAAAACGGGCTCCGGAGGTGGGCGCAAGGTAAAAGACGCTCGATTTTTAACCGTCTTCAAAAAGGTTCTCATTTCTATTATTTAATACTTTTTAGCGGTGGTGCTTCAGGGGGCTGGTCCAGCCTTGTTTCTTATTAGTCATTTGTAACTTTATTATTTTTATCATTTTGATGATTTTGGGACGTCTCATTGGCACTTTTATCTTTTGTATTTGACAATTACTTGTGTATTATATCTATTTAAAAAAAATTTAAGGTATTAACAAAAATGGAAAAATTACATCCCCTTAAAGGGTCACAAGGGTCACAAAAGTCAGAAGGTTATTTCCTTTTCCTATGCGGGATTCAACTCTGAGTTGGAACATGAAAGGGAAACTTTCTTTCCAACTCAAAGCATACTTGGTTTACCTAATTCTAACCCTCCTCGCTACGTATATTTATATTTATCGCTCGTATATATTTTTTATTGAAAAATAATATAACTGATGGTGAAAACCGCATTAAAAAAGTTCTAAGGATACAGACGGCGGGAAGCGACTTCTTTTTATGAATATGTATTTATTTCTTCCGACACCTGAACATTTTTCGTCATATTTCAACAAATTAACACAAAACAATATCAAACTATACGTATAAACTTTCCTCTTAAATCACTCTATCTATTGATGTAAACTGCATTAACATCCGTTGCGTAGTTTAAAAGATTAAGCGTTACAGACAGACGTCGGAAAACGACTTTGTTTTATACTATGTATTGATTGATTGATTCGGCCATAGGTACTGGTCTCTTCTACAGAAAAGTCCTATACCAAAAATAAACAAACGGTAGATTCCAGTTTCAAACATAAAGATTATTTTGTGAAGTAAAGTACAAACACTTTTAAAGTTGCCTTCTGGTAAAAATCTTGGCATTTTTTTATTGCATTCGAGCACAGTTTTACCAAACACTAAGTAATGAGCACGCATGCCTAAAAAATAACCATAAATGCTTTGTAATATCTTGTACCTTAGGCCAAAACCCAAATATCAGGGGTGCTCAACCCCAGTGCAGTGAGTGTTGCCTCTAACAACAACTTTATTGAGCCCGCTTCACCACCCCTGACAACCTTTGGTCCTGTTAGACTAAATAGGCCTCTTTGCTTATTAAATGTTTTCTTTATGGGACTTCTAATGTTTACAGCGAAAACGGTTTCCAACTTTCCACATAATTTTAGCTCAATGAACAAAGCTTTTTTGTGTAGGAACCAAACTATTCCGAATACAATTACGTTGGTCACTAACTTAACTTTCATGAGTGGAACTTAGGACCAGCCTAGGGAGTTAACCTTATTTTTTTTATTTAATTGAGTTACGTGTCGTGCTGGTCTCACGTCTGATGGTAAGCGTCACGCCTGCCCATAACTGTTGCAGAGCCGCTCACGAACTTTGCATTGCAAAACTTGCACGGAACTGCACTCTGCTTGTCACCGTGAGACATTTGTTTTTACCTGGCTACAGCAAAGGAAGGGAAGGGTGATGAGTTTTACAGCCTATGTATTTGTGTATGTGGTTATGTGGATGTTCCACCATAGCGTCGCCCCTATTGGTTCGATTTTGACAAGAGAGCCGTCAATCGATTTGTCTTCATTTATATGGTGTCTTAGACTTTTTTTTACCCAACAACGGCAAAGGAACGGTTATGTGTTCAAACTAGAAACTTGGTCCAAATTTGACAAGCGAGGTATCAATCGATTCGTCTTCATCGCAAGAGTTTCATAGGCAAATTTTGACTCGACCGTAGTCGGGTTTTAATTTTTGAACTTACCTGTCTTGTTACGTCTAAACATCGCTCTTCGAACACAGTATACTTATTAAAATCTTATTGAATTTGAGAACTTATTATTATGAAAATCCTAATATCAATATCTTGTGTCAGATTATGTTAAATTTATCAGAAGTGTCAATTCTGTGTATTTACTAAATATTTGCGAATTAAGACAAATAGTTTTGACAACGGAAAAATCTCTGATCTGAAATTTGGTACACACCTTTAGTTAAAAGCTTTTATTTAACTTGCAATGTATGTATTTATGTATGTGGATGCACATGTATGTGGAACATCCACATACATATATACATACATACAAATTTCAGATCAGAGATTTTTCCGTTGTCAAAACTACGTAGAATATGATGTTGGTTTAGGTCAAATCATGTAAGCTGAATTAGAATAACTTCCTGTTATCCTACGGAAACTAATTATTCGTAGTACTGAAATGAATTTTTACATGTTGGTTCAGTTCCGATGACAGTGCATTTTTATGGTAATCATGACCTGAATCGATATCTAGGATTAGCCAGATAAAGGAACTCACAGAACAGGCACGAAATTTTGTGTACGCATTTTATTATGATAACAGGTTTTAAGTTTTACCATGACATGGTTGCTGCACTCAGGGTTGAGTGTTGATAGAGAACTCCTCAACGGTTAACAGCACATACGCATTTAATTGTAATAGCCCGTTCGTTTCGCCATAACATGGCTACTGCAATAACGCTTTTTTTTAGTTTTTAAATTAACTTTTTGTATGATCAGTTTTCTGTGTTGCTAGAACAGATTCGTTCTGTGCTTGTTACGTCACTTCTACGACAGACAATAAGTCCATATTTTACAGGACATCGCTCACCGCGGTCAGGGCTCCATAAGTCAGACTGGCGCGGCGACTGCTAACCACTAACCGCCTGTCAATGTGTCCAATAAACAGGCCTCTTTATGATGACACGCCCGATGATGTGGAGTCGTAAATTTAGTAATAACTATAATGGCCTGAGTTTGATCTGGAAAGTAACCTCACCAATATTTTAACGATGGTTAAACTATTGTTAACGTAACCTGTGCACAAGAAACCAAGGCTGAAATATGTTGGAGAGTGAACTATCCTCCCCTATGTGGATATTAAAAACCTACGCAATTGGCGTCTTCTGTGATTTATCCAATGCATTTGACTGCGTTTGCCTCGATACCTTAATTTTTAAATTGAATAATTACAGAGTTCATGGGAAAGCTCTCGATCTTTTATCTTCGTATCTTAGCAATAGAATCCAAAAAGTGGATATAAATGGTCAAAAAATGTAAATGGAGGTCACGAAGATCTCTCATTACAATGGGAGTCTCACAGGGTTCAATATTCAAATTCTAATATTTTTATTTCAGACCAGAGACCATAAAAACATACAAATTATTAAAATAAATACACACAAAAAAAAACAAGAGAAAATTAAAGAAAATTAAAGCACTGGATCATGAATGCATAACATGCGTACTTGTCCAGTGCTTCATAAACAGACCATCTACGTTAATTCGTCCAGAAATTAACTGCAGGTAACTGTTGGCGCTGCCCCGCACCTGGCGCATCAGGGATGCTGTTCTTTTCCGCATGATGGCCATGAAGCCGTCCACTCGTGCGTCCGCAAACATTTCCGATGCACTACAGAAGCGTGGCTGCCCCATCAGCATCCTGAAAGCGTTATTATATTGGACGCACAATATTAAGGCCATTCTTGTTCATTATTTACATTAACGATCTTCCCTTTTCATAGAGAACTTATGTGATTTTTAAGATAGACAGAATCTTGAACAATTTTGACGATGTTAACAAGGCAATCGCGCTAGTTCTTAATTGGTTTACAACTAAGTAATAATTCAGTGTTAAATCCTAAGAAAACTAAATCTATCAAATTCTCACTACCCAATGTCAGAGGGGTTCCTACGAATTCAAGTATTTTAATAAATAGTGAGCCTGTAGACTTTGTGCAGTCAACCACATTTATGGGTATTACTGTAGATTCAAAATTACAGTGGGGTCCTCACATATCGTTGATAGCTGGTAGATTGAGCTCTGCAGCCTATGCAGTACGTAAAATTAAACAGTTTACCGATATAGCTACTGCACGATTAGTAAATTTTAGTTACTTTCACAGTATTATGTCATATGGCATTTTGCTGTGGGGTAAGGCCGCGGAAATTCAATCAATATTTGTGCTGCAGAAGAGAGCAATTCGTTCCATATACAATATAAAATCCCGTAAATCTCTGAGGGAACGTTTTAAAGAGTTCAATATTTTTACGGTGGCTTGTCAATGTAATGAAATGAATGATATGATATGATGAATGAAAATATAATATGTGTTCAAAAGAATGTTACCTTTGTTAAATATATGGATGTTCATAATTTTAATACTAGAAATAATAATCAACTGAAAGTGTCTGGATTTCGGTACATATATGGGGAACTGTATAGGCTTTTTTTATAAGTTACCTGACGGCATTGATCAATATTAACAATGCATAGGTTTAAAAGTTCTTTTTTATGTAAAGAAAGCTTAATACAATGTAAATGATTATATTAAAGGCAGAAATGCATGGCCTGATATCTCCAAGCTCCACGATAAGTGATCACTTCGATGTTTACGTTATAAGTGAATAAAATGTTCAAAGTATTTGTGAGATGTCTCATGATTAAAACATGCTATGAGATCATGATATGATGTCACGCTGTTTTATACAACATACTTAGAATTTTTACTTAATTTTTCCCAGTTTGTTTGTTGATGATTGTGGGACACATTGATCGTTGTAACTTTTATTTTCTATATATTTTTTTCACATAAGTATATTTATAATTAAAAAAAATGAACAGAATTAACAAATATGGAAAAAATTACATCCCCGTAGAGTTACTTGGTGCACTCTTCTCTAACGGGAGTAATTCCGAAGCACCGGTAGAGTCAGAAGGGTATTTCCTTTTCCAGTGTGAGATTTAACTTTGTTTGTTTGTTTGTCGTATGAGGTAGTGCTGGCCTCTGATGTCAGAGTTTGTCAGGCCGCCCGAGGGCCTCTAACATGGCTTAACGACTGCTATTAATCAATAACAGCCGGGACCGACAGCTTAACGTTCTCTCCGATGACACATGAAAGGGAAAAACTCAAAGCATACTTAGTTTACCTAAATTTTATTGATTTGTTCTTTTTATAATATTTATGTATTTCTCCTTGTTCATGAGATGTTAATTTTGACTTGTAAAAGTGCTGTTATTTTATCTATATACAATAAAATTCTTTGACTTTGATTACAGGTTTTTTCCGGTGTTCTGAGTTAGAAACAGCCGAATGTTTTGTTATATTTCAACCAGCATATTGTAATTCAAAAGACATGTGGAAAATATGTTGCAGTATTGTCATAGATCATTTAATCAACTTTCCCATTTTAGCAGAGCCAAAGTAAACTAACAATACATTTCAGCAGAGCCAAAGTAAACTAACTATACATTTTTTCTTTGACCTAGTCCATTTTCCTGGTCATATATATCTATTTATCTTCTTCTATACTTATAATAACGAGTAAGTAACAAATAGTCTGTGCAATTAAGATAATTAAAAGAAAACTGCATAAAAGACTTAAACTAAGCTACCGAAACTGAGTCAAACCGTAGCTAAACGACTCATGAATTATTTTATAAATGGTGTTTGTCTGTCTGTTTGCGTATCACTAAAAAACTACTGGACCGATTGCGATGCTGTTCCTCGGATAATTTCGGTATGGACTTTAAAACTGGGGTACTTGGTATCTTAATCCGATGATTAACAACAAACGATCTGACGGCTAAACAAATTTTGGTATTTTGTACCTGATAGATACTTTTGGCCCTAGAAAAACACAGGCTACTTTTAAGCCATAGAAATGACCACGTGGACAAAGCTGCGGGCACAGCTAGTACATCTTAAATCATTTGCCCTATAATTGCTTTACACGAGATCAAGTGGCACATGAGCAATAGATAGCCCACAGCGATGAAAGAGCTCAGTGCGGCCATTTGTAAATTATTCAATAGATTTCAATTTGTGGCCAGTACACACGTGGGTAGTGTTAAGCAACCGCCCGCAGGCGTCTCATCCATCTCTTTATAGTATCATCGAGTATAATCGAACTGTGCAATAATAATAATTCACCATGCCAAAAAAAAGCCTCTAATAGATTTACAAAAAAAACACTGCACAAATTTTGCGGAAATTCTTAAGGGACTACACTGAAGAACTACCCTTTCAAATAAAGAAAAAAATCCAAATCAGTTTAGAAATACCGGAGATTTATGTGAACATACACGCAAAACAAAATATCAGTCCGATTGCATGTTTTTTTCGTCTTGAAAGTCGATTAATTATGTTACTAAACTCTGCAAAGGTGGTGGTGGTATGGCGTGAATCTGGACTTTGGTAATTTATGTTTAGAAAATTTCTGAACAATGATAAAATCGACAAATGTTGTGTAATATCATACCTTGCTTGCTTGTTTGAAGTGTGCGGTCTCTGGTGTCAGTTTGTCACGCCGCCCGATTCCTTTCTGACATGTCTTAACGATGCTATTAATTAATAACAGCTTAACGTGCCTCCGAAGCAAGGAGCTACGGAAATTCGCACGTAACTTAATTGGTACCGAGCCAAGGACCAAACCAAGCATCGTTGGATTCTAACGTGCATTGGCGCACTATTATACCTACCGCTCTACTACTATCACATTGCTCATATTATCATACCTACCTACTACCGGTTTTTCTACGATATAATGATAGAGTTTGGCTCTACCATGATCGTGTCCGTGTGTAGAGCAGATGATAACGAAGCGTCAAATTAACAGTATCTTATAACTATTACTTTTAAAAGTCGACATAGGGGAATTTCCAGTTTTAAATAAATATTCACCAACAAACGTAGGTCTACTGGACGCGAGATTTATACGTTTCGTTGTATTTGTATATACCTACGTATCGACCACATCATTTTATCGGCACACTTAGAAATATTTTATAATTATTATTTACTAGTGGCTCTGTGAGCTGTAGACCTCGCGAGTGCAAACTTTTTTGCAAACAATCTTGCGGTGCGCAGTATCGCCATCTAGTTACCTTATTGTACAACTAACAATAATAACCAATGTGCTCCATCAATCTCTACCTAGAAGGGCTGATTCCACTGGAAGAAACCTAAAAGTGAGCAATATACTGCATTTTAAAGGATCTATTCTGCTCATCACGCCGAAAATCCTGATCAGATCTTCACCAAGCTTTTATGAAAAAAAAAAGTCAGTCCGAAACTGGTCGGAGTATTTTCTATCTTCTTTTTCATGAGTTTTTAGCCGTTTTATTTTTATTTATATTTAAATTTTTAAGAGACAACTTAAAGTTACCTTCCAAATAAAATAAAGCATCGAAATCAGATCTAATAAGGCGGAGATATTCAGTAGCCCCCTTTTTGGAGGAAGTAACCCCGAATCAAAAGACCCCGACGACTAAAAAATTCAAAAAATTTGTTTGTGAAACCTGTATACTAAGTTTCATCTGGATTGGTTGAGAAAGGCGACCTGTAGAGGAGAACAGACGGTTATCCCGATACACATACAAAAGATTTTTTGCCTATAAGCTGAAACGGAGACGCTTCAATCGCACTTCGCACTCGCTCGGTCAATTAGTGCCCCGCCTGAAATTTAGTGTCCCAGGATCCGGTGCTAACATTTTTTGTGTTGAGAATGTTTGTGGTGTTTTGATATGAGTATCCACGCCATCCGCTACACAGAGATTCCTTGAGCGGAGATATAAGCGTGAAAAAAACTCAATCCCCGCGTCACGGGTGTTGTCCAAATTCGCGTGACCAGCTTGATAGATGGCACAGGGATCCATCAAACTGCCTGCAGCACTAATATAATTAACTACCCTCGGGGTGAGTAGCCGTCATCATTTAATATTTGAGGATGTTACGTCGCTTTGCAGAGTTGCTTTACGAAAGAATAGATTATGTAGCAGGTGTAGAATTTTTATTTGTAATGAATTTTATTTAAAAAAAAAAACAGAATACCGTCTTTTTATAAATGTTAGGTTAGAGGTTACTGCTTCACGTGCAGCCAAAGAAACTAAAGTAGTTTTAATAAAACGGTCTAATGGTTTAAAACTAATTTATAGCGTAAAATTAAATGTTGCTCCTATAGATTAGGTAGATAATAAATGTACCCTATACATGCAACTTGTGTAGGTATTGTTTTTTTTTGTTTTCGTTTCAATAATAGTGATGTTTTTGAAAACAAAACTGACAACTATCACATTTTTGATATGGTTTAAGTTCAAACATGCTCATTTCTGGATATGTATATTATGTATGTCTTTTGCTGTGTTAAACTTCATGGCATGGAAAAATCTTTACTTATAATGAAGCAATAAGTAGGAAAAGTCCACAAAGAAGATAAGTAAAAAAAGGTTTAAGGTACTTAAAATAAGCTACTGAACAAGAATATAACATTTAAAAAAAACATGTTTATATATTTGTTTGTTCGCGTAAAAACTACTGGACCGATTGCATTGCGGTTTTCACTCTTGGTTATATATTATATACATAGCTTAGGATTTGACTTAAAAACTGGTGTACTTGGTAACTCAATCCGATGAGCAATCGCTATAATCTTTTTGACGACTGAAGGAATTTTGATCAAATGTTGATATGTTGGTATTTTAGGTGTTGGAATAGTACTTTTTGATGACTGAAGGAATTTTGATCAAATGTTGATATGTTGGTATTTTAGGTGTTGGAATAGTACTTTTTGATGACTGAAGGAATTTTGATCAAATGTTGATATGTTGGTATTTTAGGTGTTGGAATAGTACTTTTTGATGACTGAAGGAATTTTGATCAAATGTTGATATGTTGGTATTTTAGGTGTTGGAATAGTACTTTTTGATGACTGAAGGAATTTTGATCAAATGTTGATATGTTGGTATTTTAGGTGTTGGAATAGTACTTTTTGATGACTGAAGGAATTTTGATCAAATGTTGATATGTTGGTATTTTAGGTGTTGGAATAGTACTTTTTGATGACTGAAGGAATTTTGATCAAATGTTGATATGTTGGTATTTTAGGTGTTGGAATAGTACTTTTTGATGACTGAAGGAATTTTGATCAAATGTTGATATGTTGGTATTTTAGGTGTTGGAATAGTACTTTTTGATGACTGAAGGAATTTTGATCAAATGTTGATATGTTGGTATTTTAGGTGTTGGAATAGTACTTTTTGATGACTGAAGGAATTTTGATCAAATGTTGATATGTTGGTATTTTAGGTGTTGGAATAGTACTTTTTGATGACTGAAGGAATTTTGATCAAATGTTGATATGTTGGTATTTTAGGTGTTGGAATAGTACTTTTTGATGACTGAAGGAATTTTGATCAAATGTTGATATGTTGGTATTTTAGGTGTTGGAATAGTACTTTTTGATGACTGAAGGAATTTTGATCAAATGTTGATATGTTGGTATTTTAGGTGTTGGAATAGTACTTTTTACCTACATATATTTATTTTTGTGAGGACCCGATATGTCAGCACTGTTGCAAGCGCCACGATCACGGAGTAACAGAAATACGAGTAAATGTGGATGGGTTATATTTGAACCGAGCGCGCGGAGGGTAATGTGTTTGTAAGCCTACGTATGTTTGTTCCTTTGTGACACTATAGACTATAGATCCAACGCGTGGACCGATTTTGATGATTATTACGTTAATCGATTTGTCTTAATCTTGCGAGTGCTACCAAAGACATGTCAGTAATCAAAATTTAATATGGCGACAACCAATTTACAAATAACAATTAAAATATTGACGAACTATATTAAGTGCGGTATAATTGAATAGATATTTGAAAATAGTTTTTTTATTCTTTTTCAATTCGAATCATTTCGCAACCATTCTCACATAAATGCTTACCCGACGACGGCGAAGCAAAATGGAGGGTTATGATTTTAGCCGGTATGTATGCTGATCTGCTCCCTCATAACTTCTAAACTACTCATCATAATTTGACAAATAAGGTCACCTTGTAAGCGTCTTCATCGTCCGCAGTAGGTCGCGTCAGGCTACGTGACGTCACTTCAAATTGAATATGGCGTCCTATATATGACGGACATATAGACGTATTTTTTTTCTTTAATGCCTTGTTTGTTATCAAATGAAAGGGCTTAATTAGCACATTTTGAAAAAAAAAATATATATATATATATAATATTCTTGTTTGTGACTTTTTAGTCCAATAAGACCGTAGTCGGGTTTTCGTTTTTGAATTTATATTTTTATTTTTATTATCATGGGTTTAAAAATAATAATAATAATAATATATATACATATTTTATTGGACTAAAAAGTCACAAACAAGAATATTCAAACGTTTAAGAAATTTTAAACTCTAGGGCCGTGTTAGTGCGATATAAATCTATGAGTATTTAGCCAATTATGAAAGCGCACTCCCCCGGCTGTAAAGTTTTAAATTTCTAAATCGTTTGAATATTCTTGTTTGTGACTTTTTAGTCCACTAGACCGTAGTCGGGTTGTAGTTTTTCAACTTGTATTTTTATTATTTTTCTTCGCTGTCGGGTTTTATAGCACTTTCAATTATGTCTTGGTACGTTTGGATTGTGTCCCTCACCAAGGAGTTTGCTCAGATTTGACGCGGGCATACAATGCTTTATCTGTCTGTTGTCCGGCGGAGGGCGAATTTTCCATACAAACGTACTCGTAATACAAAAATAATTTGTAATTGGAGCATATTTCCACAGTGTTATGATATTATTCGGATTCGGATAGTGTTTATTTGAGTCCCATTTTCCTTCCATTTTGGCAAATACTGCATTATCCTTTTTTATTTGCAAAATTGAATTTTCTTTTATATTTCGTTTCAGGTAAGTAAGCATATTGAAAACAAAATACTGTTGGGAACCTAGATAAACAATATCCGAATCCGAATAATATCATAACACGGTAGAAATATGCTCCAATTACAAATTATTTTGGTAGATATTACGTTTGTATTACGTATTATGCCCTAGAACCATAGTTTCTTCAAATTTGTTTGGAACTCTTACTTATGAGTTATTAATATGCTTATGTTTTTCTTATTTATGAGTTACTAGCTTTCTCCCGCGACTTCATCCGCGCGGACTACAGTTTATCGCGAACAAAAGCATCCGTTCTTCTAGGATATTAAAAACTAATGCAAAAGTATAACAACAACGCTCTGGATGCTTTTTGACAAACTTGTTAATATTTCGTTTCCATGGCGACCGTTCCTTACAGAGAGTAATCAACATTTTCCAGTTTTCCCGTGGAAACTCACCATTTGCCGGGATAAAAAGTATCTTTTGTTTTATTCCAGGGTATAAGCTATTCCTGTTCCAAATTTCATCAAAATCCGTCCAGCTCTTATCGCGTGAAAGCTCCCCAAACAAACAAACAAGCAGACAACGTTTCACTTTTAAATATTGGTATGTATACGGGGAGCAACTCAAGCAAAAAGCAACTTTTGAGAAGAATATTTCGTTAACCGAACCAAATAAGAAAAAATGACTATGATATAATATTATGAATGTCTTTACTTGTTCCAATTTCAACCTTGTAGTGTTTGTTAACAGTTTGTTTTTGAATAAAGTGGCTGTGACATACAGACAGATTGACAGATGGACAGATGTCCTGACAGACATGATAAAACTATAAGGGTTCCTTGTTTTGACTACGGAACTCTAAAAAGGTATCATTTAAATCGACACAGAAAGTAAGAATATGAGGTAACATATACACTTCGAGAAAATAACCAACAAGAGATGGTGAACAAAATAAGCGCTGAATTAATTTAGCATGGGGAAAAAAACAACTTCAAATGGATTAACTAGTAACTAAAAAAACTACTGATCCAATTTTGATGTAATTTATATGGTACTAAGCTGGAGGATTATTCCACTTTTTTTTTCTAAATCTGTCCTCAATTGACTGAGAAATAGGTGAACATACATTAAAAAATACATACAGTCTAAAATATAACCTCCTCCTTTCTTTTGAAATCCATTAAAAATACTGTCAAATTGAGAACCTCCACCTATCTAAATCGGTTAATAACCAGCCAGCACAACAATTAAACAAATATACACATCACATTGTCAAACGTCTCAAAATCATTTTGTCAACCACTAACAAAAATAAACCAGAGAGAATAGAGATGTGTTTAAAAATAAAATTAGAGAAAAAAGTTCGACAGGTTCGAGCTGTCAAAATGACAGCGACGGCGCCGGGAATCCGATCCGATGGCGGGTCAATAGGCCTACGCATGAATAAATAAAGAAATATGAAAAGAAAACAAATCATCATTTAGGTAATAATAGATATTTCTCAAAATGGAGAAATTCTGAATGTTCAAGAAATACTTTGACGTTACAAATTATTTGGACTACAAATTTCGTAAATGGCGTAAACGTTCAGTGATTGAATAGTCAAATGAGAATTGCTTATTTACTTGTATACGATCATTAGATTCATATATTTTTCTCAAACAAACAAATATCAAAGAATTTATTGGAAAAATTATTATACTCTTCTAAAAGTAAAAAACTTAGCGTCTCTTGTACAAGGGTATTTTTTGTTTAAGTATTAAAAATAGAGTAATAAATAAAGTAAATGAACTAGGCACTGATTAGGTAGGTACTTAGTTTAAAAAGGAATTTTCCTTTCCATGTGCCGTTGACGGAATTGAATCTCGCACAGGAAATGGAAATAGGTAGTTCCTACCTTTCTGACTCTACTGGTTCTTCGGAAATACGCCCGATAGAGACGACAGCAAGGAGTTAATTGATCATCTGTTTTTACTAAAGGAATCCAATGCAAAGAACATCACACAAATTATTATACGCTTTATATTAGCTTCACTTGTATGTTTGTATTTTTGTAAGTCTGTAACCGATTCCTTTGGACGCTATTTTGACCCACTTTAAACGGTCAGATTTCATTCAAATTTTGCACACCAGTCAAAGCCCGATGACAATGCAATAATTCGAAAAAAAATAAAAAATAAAAAAGTAGAAAATAAATAATAGTTTAAAAAAACTAAAAAATACGCTTTATATAGAAAAGCGTGGGGTGCTTCTCATATCTGTCAATGAAATATTTATAACTATTGACCCATGCACTTCACGTTTTTTTTTTTGAAATAAATCATTTTTTTCTTATTTACACTATTAAAATTTATTTTCTAATTTTTAGTTTGGTTTTCTATATAAAACGTGTTTTTTAGTTTTTTTAAACTATTATTTATTTTTAATCTAGGCTTATGAGTGACAAATTGATAAATAAAACTCTATCATCCAACCTCATTCCAGGCTTTATCTCCGTACGTCCACATTAGGCGACCTGCAGACGTCATCCAGCCGGCTCATTAGCCAGCGATATGTCCGTTAATTTGTTTGAATTGCAATTAACATGTCCACTTCGATGGCTGTGCCACTCACTACTAAGCTCTTAAAAAGTTAAATTAAAAAAATATCGGACAGGTTCGGGTTTGACAGGCGCTTACCGATCCTCGAAAAAGTTATCGTTCGTTCATCGAGCTCTTTTCTTTACTAACTTGGAATAAAGCTTAAAATGTGTTTTATTGTGTGATAATGTATGTGGAAATTAATGTTGTGGGCCAGTAATAATCGCCTATAAGTCAATAGGAACAGAATAATCCATTGTTATATGACGTTACGTTTAATTTATATGTTTTGAGATGTTGACGGTTGTGAAATCAAAACCTTTTGGATTGTTATTCAGTTTAACGACAAATAAACTCTGGAGACCGATGCTCCGATGTTTTATTGAAATGCCATATTTATTTTTGAACTTGTTTTACATTGCTATGCCTTGAAGGGTTGCTCGTTTTGATTAGATATGAAACTTCATAATCGTTTTAATATTTACTTATAGGTTAAGGCTTTTAGTTCTTAGATAAAGTCTTTGTATAATATATTATTACTGTTTCCTTTGATAACTTCAACGTGCATTAGCAATCTAGTTTTCATCTATTATTCATATCTTTATACATTTGTGTAAAAAGTATATTATTACGTACTTTGCGTTGTTCTAATTGATACTAAGCACGTCCAGTCCATAAATTGTAGTTTATGAATGCCTAAAGCTGGGTATACACTTGGAGGCAACGTTGCAACTGATGCAAGGAATGTTGCATGTAAATGTGTCTAATGTAGTAATGTGTTTAGAGCTATCTGTGGGTATTTGACTGTTTAAATGCTTCGTGTAATGGACTAATTAGACTTTATGTATTACTAGCTGCAGCCCACGGTTTCACCCGGATGAGGGATGATGATGATGATGATCATGAAAATTATACCAGGGTAACGCGTTATTCCAGGGTATAAGCTATCTCCATTCCAAATTTCATCTAAATCCGTCCAGCCGTTATTGCGTGAAAGCTCCCCAAACAAACAAACAAACAAACGGACAGACAACGTTTCACTTATATGGTGAGATTAGGTCATAAAAGTTCCATAAAAATCTGCTGATCATACCTATATAACTAGCGATTCTAATTGAAGTTCTTTTTAACGGAACATGTGATAGGGCAGGGAGCATAGGACACGATGTTTGTAATCTTTTGTTCTTGTTGATAATTATGAGCCTGCAATAATTATATCTATTTAAAGGGGGAAAGATACGGTACGACTTAATATCACGTAAACAAAAACAGGACCAGATAAAACTGCAGGCAAACACACCCACAGCTACATTCCCATCGACGTGCATCATGTGCAGCAACAACAATATTAGATAGAGATTATAACAACCATAGATAGAGAGGCAGACTGTAGCGCGAATGAGAGTCACTGCTAACACGTGCTTCAGAAACGCTATTCCGATTGTTACTAAGGCCAAAGAAGATCAATTGTGTGCGTTGCGCCTAATTACAAGACTGCCCAAAAAGGAGTGTAATGTTTTCAGGGTTCATGTATGTATGTATGTATGTATGTATGTATGTATGTATGTATGTATGTATGTATGTATGTATGTATGTATGTATGTATGTATGGAGTTTCTTTGTTCCTCTTTTTTGGCATGGCGGTCTTGTTTTTTCTGTTATTTTACAATACAATACAACTTCTCCTTATTTCACACCAAGCAAAAACAAAACAGAAGAACGTTAAAAACCAAAATGTGCAATCGGCGGCCTTATTGCTATATAGCAGTTACAGGCGACCATTGTAATGTACTTGTTTATTCAGTCCACGCCCATGAAGCTGGTAAATCTAAATCTTTCCGCTTTTAATAAGGTCTATGGCCTGCAACTTCATTTTTAAATGAACAGTTCAACAAACAATAATATGTGATCGAGATGGTTCTTAGCTATATGGGCGACCCCTCCGGTCGAGAAAAAGGGGGGGGGGGTGGACGAGAAAAGGGGGTTAGAATCGTATCTTTCAAACGAAAGGACCAATTTAGCTGTGGTTTTTTATGTTTCAAAGCTGAGGTAACAAGATTGTTCTTAGCTATAATTGTGAGGATCGTAGCTCCCAAACTAATGGACCGATTTTGATGCAGTTTTTTATGTTTTAAAACCGATCCGAACCGACCGTGATCGAGATGGTTCTTAGCTATAATGGGAGTGGTATAATGTAACGTTCAACAAACAATAATATTTATCACAGGAACTTGTAAAATACTACTTCTTAGAATGAACACCGTAAAGCAGTATGTGCTATGTGGGCATTCCTATACCTGGTAATTCGAGTATCGATTTTACCCTATGTGATCACACTGATTGAGTAATTAAAACATTCTTATGTTGATAGTGATGTAGAGCGGACTTATACCTTTACCGGTTTATAAACCCCCACATGTGTGGAGTTAGGTAATAAATCGAAAGGAGAAAGTAAATAATAACATGGAGATTTTTTTGTTATAGTTAAGTAGAACATTTAGGAAGTTTGTTTGTAAGGTATTTTTTCCTAAGCTGGGCAATAAATTCAAGAATTCAAACAGTAGCGTGACTAGCATGTGTAAATATAAAGTAGATTATGTAGTGTTCAAATATATTTAGGTACAAGCTGATGCCCGCGGCTTCGCACGCGTGGTCTTTTCTCTAGGTTAAAAGTACTCTACGTAAGACCAATATAGCAACATTTGATCAAAATTCCTTCAGTCGTCAAAAAGTTTTTATCGATTGCTCGGCTACTACTCAGCGGATGGATATAACAAGTACACCAATTTTTAAGTCAACCCCTAAGCTATCCAACAGTGGAAACCGCATTGCAATTGGTATAGTAGTTTAGTGATACGCGCACAAACAAACAGACACGTTTTTTTAATGTTATATTATTAATCAGTTATTATTACCTTATTTGAAATACTTACACAAAAGTCTGACTCTGATTCAAAGGCCATTTGTCAAAGACAGGAAGCATATTCCACAGACAACAAAACTAATCTGAGAAAAGCTCACATAATCCTAAACACTATGAGAATTAGAAGATTACAAATTGAAAGAAAGTGTGGGAAAGATGAGTCAAGACTTGCATTTGTATGTTGATGCTATCTCGGATTTACAACAATGAGAATTTGAAATGTATTAAATGCAGTTTTTTTATCTATTAAATTAATTCCTACCGACTCTGCCGACCAACTCATGGAATTAACATTTTTAATCGTTTGGTAGTTAAATACTACTTCATATATAATAATAATAATAATAATAATAATATATTCGGGACATTTCCACACCAATTATCTAGCCCCAAACTAGGATACCCTGTGCTATGGGTACTAGACAACGAACTACTAACCCTGTACTAGATAACGGATAAACATACATAGATAAGAATATTAACATCCATGACTCGGAAACAAACATTTCTGCTCATCACACAAATGATTGCACCTTGCAGGATTCGAACCCGCGACCGTTCGATTTCGTACCTAGGATCTCTAGCCATGAGACCAACCGGTCGTCAAATATATACAGGTAGACAAGTAAAAAAAACTCGTACCTTATATTTTTATAATGTTGTCAACAAGTCATGTTTCGTGAAACATTTCATTTTAATGTCTAAATGAAGAAAAAAATGGTGTTTTGCGGTTATTTTATTTTTCTTTAGTGATTTGTTGTGTTTTATTTTTGTTTTTTCTGTTTTTTTTGTCGCCTGTTCAATTTAATTTATCGTTCTTAAGAAAAAGCTTTTTTTTAAATACTTAAGGTAATCTTTCTATACTTATAATAAAGCAATATGAACGAAAAAGTCTGTACAATGAAGATAATATTAAAATAAAATGGTATGGTACTTAAAATAGGCTACAGAACAAGAATAGAACATTGTTTTAATCGTGTCTGTTTGTTAGATCGTTTGTTTGTCTGTATGTTTGTTCGCGCATCACGTAAAAACTCCTGGACCGATTGCGATGCAGTTTTCATTGTTGTGTAGTTTAGGGTTTGACTTAAAAACTGGGGTACTTGGTATCTCAATCCGATGAGTAAAAGCCGAGCGATCGATAAAAAACTATTTGACGGCTGAACGAGTTTTTAAGAAATGTAGTACGAGTATATTGTAATAAACGGATTGAGATACCAATACATCAGTTTTTAAATAAAAACCTAAGCTTTATTAACAGTGAAAACCGCATCGCAATCGGTTCAGTAGTTTTTAAAGTGATGCGCGAACAGAGAAAAAGAGAGACAGGCAGACATACACCAATTAACGGCTTTATACACGCGGTTCCTCTAAGAACCAATTTTCCTGAGACCCGATACACGCGGTTTCTCTAGGAATCACTTTTAAAATTATGATTTTAGAGATTTTTCTTCGTTTACTTTTGGCTGAAGTAATCTATATATTTGTTTCTCGTCTCTCTTCTATACTTATAATAAAGCCATAGGAACGAAATAGTCTGTACACAGAAGATTATTTAAAAAAAAAAATGGTCAAGGGTACTTAAAATATACTACCTACTGAACAAAAATATATAATTTTTATAAATCTTGTCTGTCTTTTTGTTTATTTGTCTGTATATTTGTTCGCGCATCACGTAAAAACTACTGGACCGATGGCAATGCGGTTCTCACTGTTGGATAGCTTAGGGTTTGACTTAAAAACTGGGGTACTTAAAACCTCAATCCGATAAGTCCAAGTAGAAGCCGAGCAATCAATACAAATATTATTTACGGCTGAAGGAATGTTGATCAAATGTTGATATATTGGTATTTTAGGTCCTGGAATATGACATAGAGTAATTTTAACCCAGAGACAAAAAAACGCGTGCGGAGCCACGGGCATAGCTACTCAGAAATATACCTACACATTTTTATAGACTCTGTAATGAAATAATCTTTTCTAAAAGTTATATCCTACGTTTACCTACTCTAACTGTAAAATATTATTACTAAAATGTCATCATCAGCCTGTACTTGTCCACTGCTGGACTTAGGCCTCTCCTTATGCATGCCACTAAACTCGTTCTTCAGCTCTCCTCATGCATTTTCGGCCTGCGACTTATCGCAGGTCGTCCATCCACTTTTAAAATGTATGACGGGGAAAGAATGTGCCTGATGAGTATTATTCGAAATTTAAATATTTAAATTTACCCGCGAATTTACCCGCGATGCCCGCGACATCGTATGCGTGGCCATTTCCCTAGGTTAAAGTACTCTGAGTGCTATTCCAGGACCTAAAATACCAACATACCAACATTTAATTAAAACTCCTTCAGCCGTCAACAATATTTTTATCGAATGCTCGGCTTTTACTCATCGGATTGAGATACTAAGTACGCCAGTTTTTAAGTCTAACCCTAAGCTATTCACCAAATAAAACCGCATCGCAATCGGTCCAGTAGCTTTTACGTGATTACGTGAAACATACAGACAAACAAACAAACAGACACGATTTAAAATAATGTTATATTCTTGTTCAGTAGCTTATTTTAAGTACCCTACACCATTTTTTTTAAATTATATTCTTTGTACAGACTTTTTCGTTCTTATTGCTTTATTATTGTTATAGATAGATTGTTAGATGTGGCTCAAAACTATTAGTTTCATTAGTTGGTTTGGTCATCTACAATAGATATACCTTTTCCTGTCCAATTTGGTCCCGATTGACCGCAAAACTGAATTCAAATGTTTAGAACTAGTGTGGGAGTTTTCAACTAGTTTATTTACGAACCGGAAAACTGTTTATGGTGATTCTGATGTCCATATTTTTTAGCAATTAGTTATTTAACTAACTTAAATTATTTAAATCACCCCAAAAGTATTGTAATAGATGTTTTTATTTCAGTTGCGCACGATCATGCACGCGCGTTAAAAATTCTCACACATTTTCTCTATAGATTTTTAACATTATTTTAATGTAAGGTAGTTAAATAGTGTATTTGTATATAGTTACTACAAAAAATTTTTGCAAATCAGCGATTACCTTAGCAAACTGATTTCCAGTTTGTAAATGTACGTACTAGTTTCTTTGAAAAAAACGGCTACAATATTCGAAACAATTGAATTCAACATGGCGTTCACGCATGTGTCTATAATAAAAATGGTCTCTAAACATCCTTCGTTATCCTTGTCATGAGTATATAATAATATATAATATAGATAATAATATAGGTAACGAAGGGAAGAAAAATATAATTATTAATCAAGGTTGCATTACCTACAGGGACAATTACTCATACCTACAATTAAGGGTCAGGGTCACAAAGTCAATAGAATCATGCGTCATTTTGTGTAAGTACCTATTTTTTGCTACTTTGTCTATTTGTTCGGGATATCTATACTTATAATAAAGCAATAGGAACGAAAAAATCTATGCAAAGAAAATAATTTAAAAAAATGGTCTAGTGTACTTACAATAAGCTGTCAGTTTTTACGTGATGCGCGAACAAACATAAAGACAAACTCTTTATGTTTGTTCGCGCATCACGTATAAACTACTGGACCGATTGCAATGCGGTTTTCACTTTTGGATAGCTTGGGGTTTGATTTAAAAACTGGTGTACTTGGTATCTCAATCCGATGAGTAGAAGCCGAACAATCGATAATATATTTTTGACGGCTGAAGGAATTTTGATCAAATGTTGGTATATTGGTATTTTAGGTCTTGGAATAGTACATAGAGTATATACTATTAGCCTAGAGAAATGACCACGCGTGCAAAGCCGCGGGCATCAGCTAGTAATATAATAAAAAATAAAGCCCTACCGGAGAGTTATAGTTTAATGGAGTTCCTAGCGTTCGACATTTCTTGGAAGGTATGTCTATTTGTTCGGGATATTATAAAAAAAAGGAAAAATTATTAAAAAATGTTAATTTAAAACAATACGAGCCTATTATACTTACATGGGTTTTCTAGCGTCCGATACTTGATGGAAGGTACTTACAGATAACAACGTTTAAATTTCCCTCGTTACAATTACACTTAGGCGCATTATAACCAACAATTAATACAAAATTATCGTTTTTTTTTTTATTTTTTATTACGGACTAGGCAATCGTTTGACCACGTTAATCGTTAATCGTTTGTTTCATATATCCTATCTTTCACCTTTTATAATCAACACATGGTTCGTAAAAGATAAATAATAAGATTAATAACAAACTTAACTCATTGCAAGTAGCAGTTTCTGCAAATATTAACTAGAGTTCATTCGTACACCTGCCGGGCAAATATAGAGCATTATTATAATAATTAGTACCTATCTACCAACTTATAGATTCCTGTAGTCTTGTAGTTAAGCCAATAGTAATAAAGTTCTGTTTTCTATACTCTTGTAACAATTTATTTCGCTAACTGGTGCCCATTTCAAAACGTTGATTAAGAGACATTATAAATTGTATGCTTCCTTGTGAAAAATTACTTGGAATTATACGCCTGTTTCCTTTAAAGAGTATTTTTTGTTCTGTTATTTGAAGAAAACGTTGCGCCGAATAGATGTGTAACAAATGTTATATACTAGCTTACCCGCCCGCGACTCGAACGCGCGGACTCCTGTTTATCGCGAAAAAAAGCATCCTATGTTCTGCTGTAATATTAAAAACCAATGCAAAAGTAGGTATAGCACCAATGCTCATAAAGTTTTTTGACAGACTTGTTATTCCGTTTCCATGGCAACCGGTCCTTACGGCGAGTAATCTACATTTTCCAGTTTTCTCGTGAAAACTATCTTGATTCCAAATTTCATCAAAATCCGTCCAGCCGTTATCGCGCGAAAGCTCCCCAAACAAACAAACAAAAAACATACAAACAAATAAACATATATACATAACATATATTCACTTTTATATATTCGTATGGATCATAATGTTATGTCTCTTGTAAACAAAAATAGAGTTTAGTCCAAAAATACTAATATAAAGATGTATATATGCTAGCTGATAAAATAATAACACGTATTACCCGTCCGGTGTTAATAGAAACGTATTACCTACCCGTCGGGTGTTAATAGAAACGTATTACCTACCCGTCGGGTGTTAATAGAAACGTATTACCTACCCGTAGGGTGTTAATAGAAGCTGTAAAATAACACAAATATTAATTGTTTACGAATATAATTTTATTAACAATTTAATTTAATGACTGTAATGTAAGTCGATATCATATTTACAATTTGCATTTTTTGTTTATATTATACATTTTTACAAATTTCTCCTGAGTCACTATCTTATCTATAGTCTATCGCCTTCCACGTACTCGTAATGCACAAATAAAATTACAATATACAAAAAAAAACAATTAAAATTTTATTATAATTTTACTTCCCAAACACTAACATCACTTGTGACAGGGGAACTGTGCGTGTTTAAATAAATACGAAATTACATTATGCTATAAAAGGGCTTAACTAAATGAAAAAATGGTTCCGTGAATATTGTAATAATTGACTGTAGTGATTGGTGAATCCCAATATATAACGTGGTTAAAACCATTATTTTCGATTAACAATAATTCTAATCCCGTTAATCTAGCAAGATAAGTAGGTATAATACCTATCACAATAAAAGAAAAACTTTTTCTTTAACCTATTTACTCATTTCAATTGCATATATTTTTCTTCTATGTAATAATGGTACAAATATATTTTTAAATTGCAGATACCGATAGTAGGTAAATTATCTAAGTAAATATATTTTTGGGAAAAATAAAATGTTCATTATGAGTTTGAAACCTGTTTAAAAATACAATTGTAAAGGAATATCATAAGGCTGCCATATAGTCCTATTTAAAATATCCAGTCCAGGTTAACTATTGAAAATACAATTATGAGATACAATTGTAAAGGAATATCATAAGGCTGCCATATAGTCCTATTTAAAATATCCAGTCCAGGTTAACTATTGAAAAACGAATCAAATACAAACGATACGTGAGAAATTTCCAAATTTAGGTAAACTAGGGAATGATTATAACAGCAATCTTAATAAATAATGGTCTAAATACTGTTACTCAGGGATATAGCGTCTGTAAAGATTCGTAATCAAATGATTGAATGATTGACGTGACAATGTTAGCGGCTCAATAATCATGGCTGCATCATTGTTCGTTCAGTTCTCAAAAATCGCAGTAATTCGTGCAGTGACTGGATGTTGATGGAATTATTATCACAAGTTGATTACAAGAACAGATGGAAACCTAATCTTTAAAAATATATAGGTATTTGAATTAGCAGTTATTTATCAAAATGTTTTGGCTAAGCTGAATTCTTTTTAACGCAAACCGCAATCTTAGAAAAACTCAAAACGAATATACGGCATTCTTAATTAATCTAATTGTAAATGCGATAGAAACATATTCCTCTATATTTATTTTAAAAGCCCTCAAAAACGAACGCAAAATGAATGTTAGACAAATAGGCCTACAAACAAAACTCTAGATATATTTTAAAACATAACTCTACAACCCTTTTACAGCAAATTTGTAATGAATCTTTGAAATTGGTTAAGGATATCAAAACTTGGCAGAATAACCAATGAAAAAGCCTCATAATAACTGTAAAGAAACGAAGTCTCGTGTTCAGGTACACACCTTCATTAAAATAGGTAGCATATATCTACTGCATAAACGTAAGTATCTACAACTTTATAATTACAATAACATACAACTAAAAGCTGATATGATAAATAAAATCTATATTTACTGGTAAAATACGTACGATTTATAAATATTTAGGCAATTAAATGCTCTTTAAAGAAAAGCATGACCTAGTAGAGCTCAAGCGGAGCTCTCACCATAGTTAAATACTTGATATGATGTCAATAAATTAACTACTAAATTATGAGAAGAGAAAGGAGTGCTATACCCACTCGAAATCAGTAAAAAATCAACCCTGTTATACCTTAGCAATCAAATCTATCGGCACGTATCAGAAAATACACTTCAGAGTAATTTGAAAAGGCCTAAGTCCGCCAATAAGGTGGCGTTTAATAATTGAACTTTAGCTACAAAGTATTGGTACATACCTGATATATGCAGAAATGCCGATACTTCAAGCACTCTCAACACTTTCAACAATAGAATAACGCCCTAAAGAACAACGCCTCAACATCACATACATCACGGATCTGCGGTACTAACTAGGATAATAGATAACTTCTCGTCTATATTGCATCGATCGTCACTCAAAACGTCTCTACAAGTAACACCTCTGTTCTATTTACACTAGAGTCAGTCTGCTACTCCTCATCGACGTTGATTTCGGAGTCAGCCGAGTCCTCGTCGTAGGTGGAGGAGGAGGCAAAACCGCGGCCGAGCAACGCTGACCGGTTCTTAGCCGCTGCGGCGCGGTCACGCTGCCGCCGGTTCTTAAACCAGTTGCCCACCTGCGTCGGCGTGAGCCCCGTCGCCGCCGCCAGCTCACGCTTCTTCGTAGGGTTTGGGTACGGATCCTGCAGGTACCATTCCCGCAGCAGCGATCTCGTGCGTTCCTTGAAACAGTGCGTTTTCTGTTCGCCGTCCCATATCGTCCGTGGCAGAGGAAACTTCTTTCTCACGCGGTATTTATCGACGGGACCGAGTGGACGGCCTCGGAGCCTCTCCGCTTCTTGGTAATGCGCCTCCAACCAAAGAGCCTGAAGTTTCGCGTGGCTCGACCGTTGGAAGCGGTGCCTCTCTAGTATCGAGTAGAGTTCACGGTGACGGCCTGCGTGGAAGGCGACCACCGCTCGAGCGCGCAGAACTGCTTCACATCGCTCCAGTTCTGCAACATTTGGGTGAGCGACGGGCAGTGACCAAAGAAACCTCGCCAGGCGTTCGACGTCGCCGCTCTCTTCTAGAGTTTCACAGACTGTGGCTACTTGAGCAGCGCTGAAAGACAGCGTCGGTAGAGGCAGCAAGGGCGTAGGAGCGGCAAGCTCGATGGCGTTGAGCGCGGCGGAGGGCACTGGGTCGGCGCAGGCCGCAGGCTCGGCGGCGCGGTCTGGCGCGGCGGGCCCGCGGTGCGCCTCCAGGATCCGCGCGTGCAGCGCCGCCGTCGTGGCTTCGTCCCAGGAGCCGCGCATCGGTGCGAGTGTGCGCGGCCGAGTCGCGCGCGGTATGAGCCGCCGCCGGCGCGTCGCTGGGGGCGTGCTTGGTGCGCGCGCGTGATTGGCTATCGGTTACCGTGCGCGGGGCTGGCTGGCCAATCGCGCTCGCCGCCCGCTCGGGGGCCGGATAGCTTTCAACCGCGCCACGGCGCGTATCCGGCGGGCGCGTTTAACGAGGGCGACGGGGCGCGGCCCCCCCGCGCCGCCATGATCCGTCACGCACACCGCCGCCGCCCGCGCCACTCGCACCCGTGACACTCCAAGATCCCCGGAGCTTAGCCTTCGATCGATTACCTGCAAACTTGCAATTAATAGCCTCCACACGGACTTCCGGCTGAATTACACACCCCGTGTTTGTCCTATGTATCGCTACTGATCGATAAATCATAAGCTCACTGAAATTTGCATGCTGACCTGTCAGCGGGTCGTCAAATCTATGTATGGATAGGATGAAAGGTTTTTGACAAATGTTAAGTGCAGCAATGTATCTGGAGTCATGCCAATTTATTTGCTCCTGTATCGGTTAATAGTTACTATTATAATATTTTTTCATTATAAGCTTAAATTTTACTGAGACTATCAGCTATTACTTTTATGAATGCACGATTTTAAATGTTTTTTTTATAGATGACATAGTCATTGCTAGACATTTAAAACTTTGATTAAATTCATTATGATTAAGTACCTAATGGCATCAATAAATAATCATAAACATATTTTTTTCCATTATATACTTAAATAAGGAAAAATAATTAAACAACAAAATGTAACCGTCAAGACCGTTTGGGCGGCGTACCACCGAGCGAGATTTCAGCGTGAAAGCCTTTCGAGGGTATTAAGTTATTGAACGGCAAACCACACCCAAGCGGCTGTAACGCTACACAGGTAGCGTGGGGGGAGAGGTTCCCCCACTCACCCAGGGCCCACCACCCCCCAGGATTGTGGGTCGTGTTACCCGCATACAAATATTACGTATTCTGAAAGAAATAGATTATCTACCTTTGTAGGTTTTGTCATTTTTCACCTTGCAAACATTTTGGCACTAAATTCACAATATTTACTTGTATATTTGGGTTCGTCTTTTAATTCACATTTAAAGGAAATATTTCCAACAAAACAATTAATACCTAGGTAAATATTGTCATTGCATCTTACAATCACCGAAGAAATCCACTGCTGAGCTTGCAGTAGTTGTTGATAGGTAGGTAGGCAATTCAATATTGCCTTTGCTGGTACTCACAGCACCCGCGTGACGAGAAAGGGTGGATCTAAAGCCGCACAGTACATATTTTAATTTTATTTTGTTCTGTTTTGTATGTATAATATATATATATATATATATATATAATATATGTATGTATTTGTATGGTTGTTATGTTTTGGTATATATGTATTCAGTAGACATTAGTTATGTTGTACATCATTACTGAAAGGAAATCCACCGTCCGTAATTTGTTAATTTGTTGAAGTTATTCCTCTCCATGCACGGTAGTCTAGAATAGATCACTAAGACGGTAAGACCGCCAATTGTAATATGTTTTGTTAGATTAAGTTAATTAAATATATATATATTTCATATTGTGGTGATTCAATAAAGAGTTCATCTATCTATCTATCCATTTTTATCCATCACAATAATTAATCAAATTGATGGCCACTTTCAAATAATCACTCAAAAAATAAGCACTTTTGAAAGTTTGAGTGCGGTCAGGGGTTACTAATGACTTCCAAACTGTTTTTACGATGACCGTTATAAAAATGCTCCTACAAAGTTAATTATTTTTTGAAGTGTATTGGCAAATTAGTTCCTGTGAATGGTTAGACCAATGTCTTTGTCTTTTAAAAATGACATCCCCGGTCCTCGTAGTTTCGTTTTGGTGCAGTTCTCTCGAAGAGGGCTTAAGACTTTTTGTTTGAAATTTGATTATTGAAACTCAACATTACCTGCAATTACCTACTTTATTGGTTGGGCTAGTGTTTTTTTTAACCAATAATAACCACCAATAAAACCCCCTTCAATGAAAATATCTTCTTCACTTCTTCCTCTTCGCTCCATCTCCCGATTTACGGTGGCACCATTTCTGTCAATCTGCTTCTCAACATCTTATAATGCATTTAAGTCCTTCGGTACAGTAATTGACAGCCAGGATGTGGAAGGCTAACTCATTCAAAACCTGCATAGCAAGTACATTTTGAAATGTCAAAGGAAAACAGATAAAAACTGTTATAGTTTAAAGAAATGAAAGTCAAGTCATACCGGAAACATCGGCCACTTCCCATCCGCACAAGTCATACCGGAAACATCGGCCACTTCCCATCCGCACAAGTCATACCGGAAACATCGGCCACTTCCCATCCGCACACGTAATGCCTCTCGTCGCGTAACCCGCGGGTTGTGTTGTTCCTGCAGATTTGCTCGCAATCTGCATTTTTCCACTCGGTTCCGTACCTACTCTAACTTTAGCCTTTCCCCGGCGAGGGTTTCAATCTTTTTTCTCTTCGTAGCTCTTTTTTCTGGGCGAATTCTGGTTTCAGCTCTTTTTCCTGGGATTTCTGGCTTTAGCTCTTTTTTCGCGACGTATCCTGCGCTTGAGCTTTCGATTCGATTACTGCACTCGTAGTAATCCTGATTTGTTGTATGGTGATTCGTTTCAACCGATTTAACTTAGTTTGATAAGTCATTACACTCAAAAAAAATATATATCAAAGCATATGATATGATTAAATGGAATATTTAAATTAAATAAAACATTTACGCAAGTAAAAAATTTTTTTTTTATTGCGACTGAATCTGAAGGGCTTTTGAATTATGTGCAAAGTTATCTTGATAGATTAAAGAGAAAAGTCGATGCTATTTATTCAAAGTCCTTAAAGCCTGCGCTCGGATGGTAGAGTTTTGAGTGGAAAGTTGCAAAGAAAGTTTCATCAGATGTCGAGAGTTTTATGGACAACTTTAGGAACGGCCAGGAAAATCACTCTACCGCGTTGGCTCTTACGATTATTTATGAAGTCAAATTATGTATTTTCAAACATGAACCTTTTGTTGTTTTTAACCAATAACTTTTACTCATACCGCCGACCGAGCGAAGTGAGAACTCCGAATCAACTTCGACGACTCCCCAGATGGACGATGCCCAGACGGACATATTAGCTAAATTCAGCTGTAGTTGATAAGATTGCAATGAACAACTAGTTTAAATATGATATTCTTAAACTCCAACGATCTTCATAGTTTTTAAAGCCACCTACTGAAAAAACACTACATATCTATAGCTACCATATAGGTTTATCAGTCAAATATAGCTACATAGGTAAGTATATCATACATGCTCTTACCACGAACCTTTACATAGTATACTCAACGCGTCAAAGTTAAGTGGGCCGACTTAGCCGCGTCTCCCGCGGGTGTGATATTCGGATCGTGTTTCGGCGAAGCCTTCTGTTCTGTAATACGGGGGGAAGGTGGGGAAGCCCGTATCGATCCAGCGTGCCGCTATCTTTGTTTGGATGATATAAAATCTTCAGTGGGTGTGGCGAGACTTACAAACAGTAAGGAAGAACACGGCAAAACTAACTCTGCGCTGATGTTTACGGTAATTAAAATGCTTAAAACAATCGAACGAGCGCGATGATATCCAACACAGCCTCGTTTGTAAGTGTGCGTAAGTCGAATCGTTCCAACACGTGGAGTTCCGTTACTGCGATTCAGATTGGGGGTGTGGCCTGCCAGACCGCGCGACATCTCCTGATTGCACCGGTATTGTGGTCCTCCATTACTATGATTTGTCATCCGAGAGTATATTTTTATTCCATTGTAGACCGTTTCTTTGTGGCGCTACGCTTTGTTAGACTTTCAGTTCAGAGCATTAATGGTATGAGTAATGAAACAGCCATGATCACTACCAAGAAATTGGTAGAGATCGTGGCTGCTTGGTAAAAAACGGATTTTTAATATAGGTACACAATTAAGGCTAATAGCATTTTGACTGTGAGGTTCTCCAAAATTCGCAACGATTTATCTAAAGGACGAAAAACGATGGACGAAAAATGTCTCGTGGAAAATGTCGAGGGAAAAAACGTCCCGCGATGACGATAGACATCGCGCGACGTTCGCCTGACATGCCCAGTGACACGTGTTGCGGGACATTTGTCGCCTAGTGAATACGAGGCTGCTATTCGTGGCAGGTACAGGCTAGAAACACAAACCATATTGTTTTGCGCTGGCCTCCTGTAGATACATTTTCATATTTAAATATATTTAATAGCCAGGCTCCCGCATTACGTAAATGTGGGCAGAACATCGCTCAAGTGAATTATGGTGTACCTATCTGCACGAAACAGCATTACGGCCATCTAATAACGCTCTCGGCAACTTTTACCTTCCTCGTAAACGTCGGCGATTCAAACAATGGCCTATTCCGTTCACATCGCACTCTCGCAACACATTCCGAGATCCCACGTGAGTGCGAGGAGTTCAATCGACTCTAACGCCGACGTCGAAATAATAAAACACGATATAACGACGCCACCGCGTCGAATACAATATGCCATTTTGCATTTGTAAATTTGAAAGTAAAATCTGTGGAGCTACTGTGTCGCAACATAGTTATAACACGCCTGCTTTGCATAAACAGCTGGCTAAGCCATTTTTTACTTTATATTAACACTGTGAATGGTAATAGCGGTCTGTTAGACCGCACGGGTAGCGTTGTCGGTCACACAATGCGTAATACGTCATGACGCGCAGTTTACGGTCGCGAGGTATCGCTAGCGGTTTGACACGTCGCTTAGCGAGAATGATTTGTGAAGGGTTAAAACCCTTTGGTGGGAATTGATCATTCTCATGACTTAGTGTTGCATGTGACGTGAGAGAAAGTACTACAAAACTAATAAAATTTAATAGCCTTCAAGTTCATAAACCGTGAAGATAAGATGTCGGACTTTTCCATATTTTTTATCACAACAATAAAGTTGACTTTTTAAGTGGTAGTATCGCTTAAAATTTTCTATACATTCTCATTACTTGCTATTTTCAAGCCATTACTGTTCCGCTCTACAATTTCGAACTAACCCTACAACCCACGCACGTTTCAATACCATCAACAAAGTCCACAAAGCAAATTAGGCAGTCAAAGCTATCGATAATTCCCCACGGTGACCGCATGGTTAGATAACAAGAATAGGAGAAATGAGACTAGCGAAA
This sequence comes from Alsophila aescularia, assembly GCA_946251855.1. NCBI lineage: Eukaryota > Metazoa > Arthropoda > Insecta > Lepidoptera > Geometridae > Alsophila > Alsophila aescularia. The sequence goes on along the minus strand of OX276380.1, from coordinate 3,119,513 downwards.
TGATCACAGAGGTAACCCTTCTGCACGGTTTGTTAGCCGGCGCGGTCTCGCAGGCCGCGCCGCCCGCGTAGGGTTAAGGGTAATGGCACATGAAATTACCGGCGTGCAGTTAAATGCGTTTCAATAGGTCATTCTGTGACATCAAAGATTGGATATGATGTTTGAATGTTTTACCCGACTACGGCGAAGCAAGGGAAGGGTAATGAGTTTAACAGTCAATATATGTATATATGTGGATATTCCACCATAGCGTCGCCTCTATTGGTCAAATTTTGATAAGCGAGGTAAGACATTTTTGCTGAGCACTGGCCCTTTTGGTACACTCGATAGCTTGTAATTCACATATTATTTTGTATTAATAGGTTACTATAATAATAATTAGTACAAGAAATAAGAAGAAATAAGTTTTTATTGACACAACAAATAAAATATACAGAAATATTTCAAAAAATAAAACTTATATATTTTTGTATATTTTATTTGTTGTGCTAATAAAAAGTTATTTATTCTTCCTTCACTCTATTCGTCTTCATGTATAGAGTGTCATAGGCCATTTTTAACCCCCGAACTCCAAAGAGAGGGATGGTATAAATTGAGGGTGTGCATATGTATGCGTATGTACATGTGAGGATCGTAAACGAATGGACCTATTTTGACACGGGTTATTATGTTTGGATGCTGATGTGATTGAGATGCTTCTTAGCTATAAGGGGGGGTGCGGGGGTCGGGGGTTATATTTTTTTTTAATTTGTACATGTTTACCAGACCGTAGTCGGGTCTTAGTTTTTAAACTTATGTCGTGTATCTGTGACTAATCATACCGCGGCGACAGTGCATCGCTGACAATTACAATTCAGTTGATAGATTCAGGCGTTACTTTGCGGAAATCCATATTTAAAATGAACAAAATACATAATATGTAGCTTACTTCCGCCAAAACTGTAAGTCAGACAAATGATAAATGGTAAAATTAACACAAGTAAAACCCCACGCTAAACAAACCCTACCCAAATTGAACTATTGTGAAATATAAATGAAATGAAAGCTAAGGCCTGGAGGTCACAAAAAACAATTATATATTTATGTACATATACCTGAAAATATATAATATAGAGTTGTTTTAACACCCCAACATTAAATTTATTTATTTACAAAATAATACGTAACTGTTTTTTATCCCATCTGTTCGAAAAAGGCTAATTGGTTCCACGAAAAGTGACTTTCAGAGAGTGCATTAATGAGTTTTGAATTTGAAACGTGAATTTTGCTAAGACATTTCCTACGTACAATGGAATTTTGTTCATTGAGTCGCGTGGCTCGCTGTATGAATTTGAAAAAAACTTTTGAATATACGGCATAGACAACACAGCCTATCCATACAGACAGTGATGTACGAAGAGGAGGAAAAAATTAAAAGCGTGCGATTACGATATCATCGTCAAGGAGACAATAATAATAATAATAATATTTATTTATTCGCAGAAAGTTACATATTAAACTAAGAAAATTACATTGAGACATGTTCAAAATACTATAAATATTAGCGACGGGCCCCAAACTAGGCATCGCCTGTTTCTTGGGAACCCAGTGAAAAAGGTGTTTACAGATGAAATGAATCGCTGCGCTTGACAGTCTAAACATGTTTGCTTACTGCTTCAATTACAATAAAACAAAATAATACCTGTATATAAATTATTAAGGAAAATATTACAATAATTTAGAAATAAAATTTAGAGCAAAAAATTACTGAGAAATAAATTTAAATAAATAATTCAATTAATGAAAACAAATAATATCAATTCATAATTATATACCCAATTAATTATTATGAAATTGGGAGCTAAAAGGTCTCCGTGGCTAGACATATATATAATTCAATCGGTTGTAAACAGCGTAATTATGTCAGATATTAAAATGAAAAGTTTCTAAGGCTAAGATAAATTGATAAAATTATAATAAAACAAATGTTGCACACTCATATCCCCGCACCAGGATTATCTATGTCACGTTAGCCATGGTCAATATGGACATACCCATCGACACACCAAAAACATCCAAGAACCGGGAACAAGCGTGTATGCTCATCACAGAAATGTTTGCCCAGATGGGATACAAACTTGGGAACTAATCTTAGCAACCAGGAGGAGCATTACCAACTGCGCCACAGAGTCGTCGAGTGTGATGGCACTACTTAAATACAACATACCAAAAATCGACAATCCTACGATAATTCCCACCGATAACAATTAATATTGCTACCGGAGGTCATAATCTAATTTAGGTTATATAAATAATAAATAAAAATTACCAATATCATAGAAGGAAAATCAAAAATTATACAAAATTAGGAAAAACAAACAAATCATTGACATCAATGTGCAGATTTTGGTGAATACATCTTATCGAAACAAAGTATTGGTTAGGTAGTAAACTGTTTCGCACTTATCTAAAGGGGTGAGTTGAGGTATGAGTAAGTGAGTACATGTGAAAACTTTGGATAAGAGCAAATTTTGTATGAGTAGGCCAGCGGAATGAATGTTGAAATGAAACACGATGCAGCAAATATAATTAAATGTAATCAAAATGTTGGATTATTTACAGCTGGGTTTAAACAATATAATGGTTTGTGCAAGCTAAGTTTGAAAGAAACCAGTGAGACTTTAAGCCCAACATAAAGTACCTAAGTCTCACTAGCTCTAATAAGTTGTTCTGTTTCCTCGTAGGAGAGAGATTGCAGCCATCTTTTAAGTTTTGACTTGGCTTCAGCATACGTGCGTTCTTTCAGGCTGAATAACCTGCAGACCGCGTTATAAGTGTAAATGTGGACGTATTTTGGCAGACGACGGGCGAAGGTGGTGTTAACTCTTGAGAGACGTTGTCTTAATGGGCGATTAGATCGTTTCCTGCTTGTTTGCTGCTCAGTTGATTTAATGTGGATTTTGGCCGTAGCACGCAATACAAAAAGCTGACGTACTCTCAGAACAGACGCCTCCTAGTACAGTTTTTCGGTGGAGAAACGACGAGGTTTTCCGAGCATAACTTTGAGAACTACTCTCTGGGCACGCTCAAGCTCAAGCATGTGGCTTTTTGCTGCTCCGCCCCATACTCCAATACAGTATTGGAGAAGCAATTGACAAAGGGAAACATATACCAGTTTTCTCACTTCTGGGCTAGCAGCAGATCTTAGAATTTTCATCAGGTAAATAAGTTTACGTACTCGTTTTGAGAGAGCAGTAATATGTTTTTAAACGAAAAATTTTGATCAATAGTAACACCAAGATATTTTGTGAAAGCTACTCTGTCAATGCTACTGCAGGAGCAGTTTGATTGGTCTGAAGAAGAATGTGTAACAAGGCAGGCACTGCCATGGATCCTCAGATGAGTCAGCACCGGGCATGTGGCTTGAGTAATGTGAAACGGGATAAAATGAGTTTTCTTTGTATTTGGAGTTAGCAAGTTCACATCAAGCCACCGGGCCAGCACAGACAAACCCTTTTCAGCCACCGTCACAGTGTTCTGCCAGTTGTCACCATGGAAAACTGCAACTGTGTCGTCGGCATAACAAATCAGATCAGTACCCGGCAACTTTATCGCAAGAATGTCATCCATGTAGATGGTAAACAAAGTTGGAGCCAGAATACTACCCTGCGGGACACCAAAGGTGATATTCATGTCATTGCTCGTGTATTTTTCTATTCTAACGCATTGGCGCCTGTTAGTAAGATAACTTGCGAACCAGTTGAGAGCGCTAATTTTATGCCAAAGCATTCCAGTTTTTTCAGAAGTATTGTAGTTGACACCGTATCAAATGCTTTGGCAAGATCGAGGGAAGCTCCGATGCATCTTTGACCCTTATCCAGATGTGATGACACCGTTTCAGTTAGAAGTTGAACTGCATCTTCCGTTGAGTTACCGCGTCTGAACCCGAACTGCCGCCCCGACAACAGGTTGTTTTTTTCCAGAAAATCTACTAGTCTTTTATTTACAACTTTCTCCAGGATTTTTGAGAGTATGCAGAGTAGGGAGATAGGCCTGTAATTATCCGGACTTGATTTAGTGCCACCTTTATGCACAGCAGTAACTACGGCCGACTTCCAGCAATCAGGAAAGATTCTTGTTTCTAAGCTTAAGTTACAGATATATGTCAGAGGTCCAGTATTGCATCCTTGGCATATTTCAGGACAAGCGGCACTATGGCATCTATGCCCGGGGCACTGTTGGATTTAAGATCGAGTATAATTCTACTGATTTCGTTTGGATCTACCGGGGCAAAAAAGAGAGAGTTGGAACATTTCCTTTCAAATGGAAGCTTCTTGCATAGTGATTCTTGCGTGGTTTCCAATTTACTCAAAATGCTTGAAGCCAAATTAGTGCCTACGTTAGCAAAGTGGCTATTGCAGTTATCAACGGATGCTCGAGGGGAGGTTCCGGCATGCAAGAGTTCATGAGATTCCTTATTTGGCGAAGGCATGTGACATATATCCTTAATTGATTTCCAAAGCATTTTTGGATTACTGTGGTTTTCGGTCAGCTTTTTGTTATCATGTTCAGCCTTGAGTTTATGCAATAAATTATTACAAAAATTATAGTACCGTGTATATGTCTGTTTCAAAACAACGTTATTAGGTGATTGTCGGATCTGCAAATGCATTTTGCCCGATTCCTCATGCATTTTATCAAACCCGGGGTTATCCAAGGCTTAAGGTTAAATTTTGACCGACTTACTTTCTTGCTGATAGTGTGTTTTTGAGAACAATCTGTTATAATTTTGCTAAATAAAAAAGCTGCTTCGTTGACATTATCTGCGTTTAAGACGTGGTGCCAGTCTACGCTCCCCAGTTTGCTAGCTACTTCATGAAAGTTAGTTCTAGTGACAACTTTGTTAATTTTTGTGGACTTCTGCTTGTTTAAATTAAATCCTAGTACCAGCATATCATGGTCTGTTATGGAGGTCTTGCAAATTATACCAATTGCTCTATTGTTTGTTTTTAAAAATGCATTGTCTAGACAGGCTTTACCCCTAGTTGGTCCAGTAATGGCTGGAAGTAGCCCAAGTTCTGCCATCAAGCACTGGTAAGATGCGTTATCACTACTGGGTGACTCGTCCAATGTATCTATATTCATATCACCGGTAACTAGAATAGCATTATGGATTTTAATACTATCTAGGGCATTTTCGAGAGAATTGAGAAATCTTTCCATGTTACTAACTGCCGGTGATCTATAAATACCCACAATTTTAAGAGAGTTTTCTACACTCACAATTAGACAGTTCGCGTCATCAAAAGCTGGCTCTATGGCACTTGCTGACCAGCAGTTCTTAACATAGATAGTAACTCCATCACTTTTGTATATGTAATTGTGGGTGTGGAAAACTTGATAACCTGGTAGCTGGCTAATTTGGGGTGTTTCTTGCAACCAACACTCGGTAAGAACCAGGGCATCAAAATAGAAATCAAAACGCTTTAAAGTCGTGAGGAGGAGTAAAAAGTTGCGTTGAAGGCTTCTGATATTGCAAGTTAAAGTTTTAAAGTTAAATGGTGTAATATATTTTTTGCAGAGATCAGGAGTATCGATGGTGCGACAATTTATTTGTAGTGTTTCATCTATATCTACATAAAGGTCCAAGTTATCCATTATTAAAAACAATCAATGTTGAATGTTGAGAATGGCTAAAGACGGGATGTGTCGCACTGTTATAAGTAATATATATTACAATGAATTCCATTAGAGAGTTCGGGCTGATACGGATAAGAAATGCATTTTTACAACTTCCATTATAATTTATAAAGCCAACGCCTGTAGACAACGCTTGATTACAACAATATTTTTCATTTGACAGTGTTGAGCAATGTATGTTTATGTATACAGACAATACGTCACGTTCACTTTGTGTAGTAAGTAATAGTTGTTTCGTGTTGAGTTTCTGTGAGTACGGAGAAAAGTAATTAATCTTAAATGTGCATTTTTTAATAAAAATACATGACAGTGAACACAGTGAAAAGGTAAAAAACAAAAGTCTTAAGAAAATTATTAACGTAAGCCATGAGAGACACATAGCAACATGCAGTTAAATTAGTACTAGAAATTCTGGGATAATGGTGCAGTGATGCTTGACCTATTTGGGGGGGGGGGGGGGGGCTAGTAAGTCTAGGTCCGCCGATGTCAAGACTACGTGACGCCGAACTTTAGTGGCTTTGAGAAACTCGTCTCGCTTTGCCTTCCTTGTCATTTTGACAACGATCGGACGTGGGGAGTTTGAGTCTCTGCTGTTGTTCTTCCCGTTCTTTGGTCCAGCACGAGCAACCCAGTCAATTTCACATTCAGGCAGATTTACACCGACCTTGGTAGCCGCTATCATGACGATGTGTTCCAGTTTCTTATTTGAAGTCTCAGTAATACCAATTATTTCCAATTCATGTTTTAAAGCTGTTCCTGCAACTGGTGGACCGTATCGCGTAGCGTTAGGATGAACGGATCTCTCTCTTCTAAAACCTTTATTCTGTTCTCAAAACTGTCCAATCTGGCCGTGCATTTACCTACACCTTCAGTAAGCGACAAGAGACAAATTTTGATTTCCGCCATGTCGAGTCTTAGTAGACGCAGTTCAGTCGTCACGGGATCGGTCACCAAATCCTCCAAATAATTCCCATTAGGCGATCCAAGAGCCATACGCTTATGAGTGCGTGACGATGCCGCAGCGTTTGAGACTTCAGGTAGGTTTGTCCGGACCGGCGTATTTAAGTTGCCGTATTTAGGTTCTTTAGCTTTGCACATCGCACACTGCCAGTCGATTAACTTCGTTAAATCAGATGAACCCGCATTGACACAAATCGGATGAAAAGAAGCATTACAGCATACACATTTGAGCAGCCGGGCCGTTGTAATTCCTTGTTTACAAGCCGCGCAGTCTAATTCCATTTTTAATAGTTCAAGGAATATTGACAGTGCAAAAACTAAATAATTTCACGAAAATGCAAGTATAGCGAAAGTATTATACTACCTACTTACACCTGAAAATACTACGCAATAAAAGTGATACAGAATCTATGACCTACTAAATCCCTGGAAAAAATATTTGAAAGTTTTATAAGAATTTTAACGAGTGAGAAAATGCAAAAGAGGTGAAGTCTTTTTCGGAAACCTGTACCTATTTTCAAGAATTACCCAAATGTAAGCAACCTTTACACGTTGGCGGCCAGTACCAATAATGACTTTCAAATCGAGATTTACACAAAATTTTGAACACAATATCTTAAGAGACTGTCTGAAGGACGTATAAATCAAAGAAGTACAAAGTGAATATACATTTTTAGTTAAGTGAATTACCTAGTTTATTTTATAAAGTTGTTTATTTTTAGTCTTTTTAATATTAAATATTAAATAACTAATATGAGTAGTAAAGTATCTAAAAGCGCCTATTATCTATTTTTCTCTTAGAGGGAGATGAAAAGTAGAGTGTATCAGTCGGACACATTATAATTTTTTCAATTTATATTGAAAAAGAAATAAAATTCAAAATTATATTGGATTCTAATTAAAAATTCTTCACTCCACTCTGGATTCAAAATAAAGCCATCGTCGCCAAAATATTATTTTGCTCCCTAGTAATACAATGTACTATACTGTCCATTTTTTAGTAGTGTCAACAGCTCTCTATAGATATTTAAAGTATACATTTCATCGATTTGACGTAAAAATAAAGTCCATTAAGTGCAGTATTTATTTGATACTAGCTGTACCCGCGGCTTTGCACGCGTGGGCATTTCCCAAGGTTACAAGAACTCTATTACTATTCCAAGACCTAAAATACTAATATACCTACATTTGAACAAAATTCCTTCAGCCGTCGTTTTTATCGATTGATTCTACTCATCCGATTGAAATAAAAAGAACACCAGTTTTTAAGTCAAACCCTAAGCTATCGGTCCAGTAGATTTTACGTGATGCGTGAACAGACTAACAGACAAACAGACAGACACGAATTTTAAAAAAGTTTTATTCCTTTTCATTAGCTTATTTTTAGTACTATTTTTTTTTAAATATATTTTACTTTTACAGTTTTTTTGGCAATTACTGCTGGGAGTGTTATGCCGAACATAGTCGAGCACCGCAATCGCCGCCCACTGGGCCGCCGCGCCACGCACGCGTCGTCAGTTGCGTGCTCAAATTATACCAAGTTTCGTTTAAATTCATTCAGTAGTTTCGGCGCGATGCCTAGCTAAGTAACAGACAGACAAACAGACAGACAAAATGAAAAAATATACACTTTTGGCTTCAGTACGGTACACAGAACAGCCTCCAAAAAAAATTTACAAAATATCTTTAATGTACAGAATTGGACCTGTTACAGTTTTATTATGAGTATATATAGAATAGATAGATATAGATGAAATTACCAAATGAAACTTAATAAATACGGTGTTATTGGACGGTCGTCAGTGTTCGGAAATCGTCGTAAACAGCCAATTGTCTCTTTCCAAAGGTCGACGTGTATTATTTATCGCTGGGTACTATATGTACTGTATTTTATTTAAGCCGAGTTTGAGACGTCCTACGTACCTAGATCTTATCTATGTCTTATAGGACAGGGACAAATACAATTTGCTAAATATAGTTTTTTTTTTATTATTTGACGATACGAGAATATCGAAAGCGTCACGCCTGCTCTTAACAGTTGCAGTGCCGTCCAGAACTTTGGTTGCAAAATGTTGCGCGTCACTTTACTGCACTGCACTCATCACCCTGAGACATTTGCCCAGTAATTTCACTGGAATCATTTCCCTTCAAACCGAAACACAGAAATGTGTACACACTACTGCTTGGCGGTTGAATATGTGACAAAGTTGTGGTACTTTCCCAGGCGGCCTCTTGCTATGAGGCCTACTCCAACCACCAAAGCAACAACATATAGACTGGACAGAGCATGAATAAGTAGTTGCTTAGTTGCAAATTAACATTATTGTTAGTATCTAGGAATTACTGTGTTTTTTCCCGACTGTGGAGTGTTATGTTTTTGGGCTGCATGTATGTTTGTAAGGTTCTTTGGAGCGTCTTACAACCTTAACATGATGGATTTTGATTAATGAAGTATAATTGGATTCGTCTTAATCACGAAAGTGACATAGGATATATGAAGTGTCGAGAAAACTAATATGGCGGCTCAAAGCTGCCATATTGTATTTCCAACGGAACAAAAGATGTCCAAAACCTATCGAGAGAGGTATCAAAATGAAGGTCTTTAAAATACCATTTCAATAATATATGAGGGAACCTACAAAGTTTACGCAGTCATGTTTTGATAAAAATAATAAAAACATGACTGCGAACAAAACTTCGAACTTGAGGACATTTGATATTCTCCATTTTTTAAATAAATATAAGATGCAGTCGAAGCCAGGTTCTAGCTGATCCCGTCAAAGGAGAAATGAAATGCATGATGCCTCCGACTGCATCTTATATTTCAAAATCAAATATCTAAAGCTTGTTCGGCTCTTTTTAGTTTTGTTCGCAGTTCTTTTTGTTTAATATAATAATGTAGTTAGAATTATCATCACACATCACAGGAGCAAATCAAGCATTGATTGAGTGGGTGGCAAAACTTCAATCTCAATCATCTCCCAATATGTAGCACAGTTCCGATAGCAGCATTCAGTATGTCCTCAGTGAACGTTCGGTATGCAAATGGTAGAGTCCTCGCGCCGCGTCTAGAATGGTGATGTGCCCATTGTGGAACACCTACAAAGGACGCGGACCTTCCGCAGTTACGCAGGGTTATGTTATCGGTTGGTTATGGAACAGTGTGGGGCAAACTTCAGGGTGAAGCGGGTCCGGGTGATATTTTTTCTATAATTTGGCAAATAGCTATTGAATGAATTCAAATGAAACTTGGTATGATTTGAGTTCATAATACGAGGTAGAACATTGGATATTTTCATCCCGAAAAATTAAAGGGTTCCCACAGGATAGGGCTTGAAATTTAAAGTCGTTTTTTTTTTGGGAAATTATTTTATTTTTTGATTTTTAGTGGCGTAAGAAAACATTGGAAAGAATATATGCCAAAGAAAATAGTAGACACTCTGAGTGAATAAAACCTACATATGTAACAACTGAATTAGTTTTGTCCATTTTCCATAATTTTGTTGTTGCGTTTCTGTGACTACCTTCCGGCTCCATCATCAGACCCTGAAAACCACATAACACCAGAAAACTCATCAAGACAAACCAAATGAGCCCAAACTCGAAGGGGTTCCATCATTTTGTTGTTGAGTACCTAGGACTATCTTCTGGCTCCATCATCAGACCCTTGATACCACATGAAACCAGATATGATCTCATCAAGACAAACCAAATGAGCCCAAACTCGAAGGGATTTCATCATCTGATTGTGTAGTTATTTTATATACTACTACTACTACTGCTACTGCTACTGCTACTACTGTAGTTTTTAATTGTCATCAGAACTACACCCAGGTACAAAACTTCAGCATCTTTGGACGTCCTTAAATTGTTCAAAATTGACTTGCAATCCTGTCCTAAACATTATTACACAAAGGCTTAAATTAAAGCTTGTTTAAAGCTAATAAACCAATTTTGATGAAATTTATACAGTTCCACACTAGAGGTCTTCTTACTCAAGTAAAAACAATCATCTAATTCAGTTCAGAAATCCCAAGATATTAGAGAACATTAACTATAAAAAAATATGATTTTATAATAAAACTACAGAACCAATTTTGATGAAATTTGTATGAGACTACACAAAAAGTTTACCCTTTTGAATAAAAAAACAACCATCTAAATCGGTTCAGAAATCTCAGAGATAAACACAAAATAAAGGCAATATAAACACAAAATCGAATGGATTTACTCAACAAAACTATTTATTCTCGAAAAACTGATGAACCAATTTTGATACAATTTATATGGGTCCATTTGAAAAGTATACCCTTTCAAACAAAAAGAAAGATTTTTTAAAATCGGTCCACAATTGACGGAGATATTGACAGACATACATAAAAAAAAAAAAAAAAAAAAAAACATACATACAGCCGAACATATAACCGTCTCCTTTTGTGATGTCGATTAAAAATGACCACGCGTGGGAAGCCACGGGCATCAGATAGTGTTTAATATTGTCACCTAATATTATTACACATTGTATAACCAGATCTATTCCTACTAAATCATCATACTTTGGTCAGTCGTCACCTGCAAAAATCTTCTACCACCTCTCATTAAATAGTCACTAGCTAGTTAGTCGTAAAGCCTATATATAAATTTATCAAACCTTTACTACCATACGATAAGAAGTATCGTGCTACTGCTGATCTGCTGTACTGTAGTTAAACTGTGTCATATAAACCTGTTTTTTTTTTTTTTTAGAAAGGATATGTGCTGTTGGTCTATAACTGACCTCTACAGCGTCACCGGACCGGTGGGGCGGGCGCAAAAGCGCTCCGCCGCAATGCGTGACGCAGAAGGCGCACGCCAAAGTTAAGTTTTTGGCCACTTGCTCAAGGGCACCCAGGGGGTACGAACCTCGGCTTGGACAGTTGCCATTGATTACTTGGGGAGTATCGAACTAATCTTGTGGAGTATCGAACTAAAGATGGGGAGTATCGAACTAATATATAAACCTGTGTTGCGAACCGAGTTCTCGTGTAGATGGCGGTTTACTACGTGTAGATTTTAAAAATATAAAGTTGTTAACTTAATTCTAAATAGCTTGTGGAATTAGAACACCTCTTTTTCGCATATCGCGATTAATGCACGCGGGGAAGTGGGGGTGAAAATTGAAATCTCCGCGCGGCCATTCTGGGACTTAAAGTCTGTGAGAGAAATAGACTCGGCGCTGCTACATTTCAGCCTCACCTGGATTCACTTTAGCAACCATCTCTCATAGTTTGTACCACATCCTACATGCAGTCTAGCAAGCGGCTTTGTCCAGCGGCGGGCAGTTTAGCGAAAGCAATTTTGTGTTTTATGTGCCGTTACAGATATAAAAGGAAAATGAAGAACGATACGAGACGAGAATATCGCCGGTGCTTGGGCGGATAATGGAAGAAATATTTTACTGTTGAATAGGATGATGATAGTGGACACGATACAGTTTTTTTAACTGACATTGGCACGATGGCAGTTAAAGTAATAAAGAAGAGTTACGAAGATTATGTTACTTGCCTAAATTTTGTTCGTTACTAATATATTTTTAAGATTTCGTTACTAGCTCCAGTGGAACATGTTTGTGTGTATAAATAAATTAATGATTATTATTAGAAGAGTAACTCATCGCGAAGTTCCTGAACAATAGTTAATATAAATCATCATCAGCGACCAAGTTTCGTTATTAGTACAACGAAGCTTAGAACTCGAAAAGAGAGGGGTTTAGGAATATAAGTTTAAGGTGTGTTGTGTACCTACATTGTAGCTGTCTGTGGCATCGTAGCTCCCTGACGAATGGACCGATTTTGATGCGTTTTTTTTCTGTTTGAAAGATGATGTTTTTAGAGATGGTTGTTAGCTATAATGGGGGGTTGCAATCGTAGCTCCCTGACGAATGGACCGATTTTGATGCGTTTTTTTTCTGTTTGAAAGATGATGTTTTTAGAGATGGTTGTTAGCTATAATGGGGGGTTGCAATCGTAGCTCCCTGACGAATGGACCGATTCAGATGCGATTTTTTTCGTTTAAAGATGATGTTTTTAGAGATGGTTGTTAGCTATAATGGGGGTTGCAATCGTAGTTCCCTGACGAATGGACCGATTCAGATGCAATTTTTTTCTGTTTCAAAGATGATGTTTTTAGAGATGGTTGTTAGATATAATGGGGGGTTGCAATCGTAGCTCCCTGACGAATGGACCGATTCAGATGCGATTATTTTCTGTTTGAAAGATGATGTTTTTAGAGATGGTTGTTAGATATAATGGGGGGTTGCAATCGTAGCTCCCTGACGAATGGACCGATTTTGATGCGTTTTTTTTTCTGTTTGAAAGATGATGTTTTTAGAGATGGTTGTTAGCTATAATGGGGGGTTGCAATCGTAGCTCCCTGACGAATGGACCGATATTGATGCGGTTTTTTTTCTGTTTGAAAGATGATGTTTTTATAGATGGTTGTTAACTATAATGGGGGTTGCAATCGTAGCTCCCTGACGAATGGACCGATATTGATGCGGTTTTTTTTCTGTTTGAAAGATGATGTTTTTAGAGATGGTTGTTAGCTATAATGGGGGGTTGCAATCGTAGCTCCCTGACGAATGGACCGATATTGATGCGGTTTTTTTTCTGTTTGAAAGATGATGTTTTTAGAGATGGTTGTTAGCTATAATGGGGGGTTGCAATCGTAGCTCCCTGACGAATGGACCGATATTGATGCGGTTTTTTTTCTGTTTGAAAGATGATGTTTTTAGAGATGGTTGTTAGCTATAATGGGGGTTACAATCGTAGCTCCCTGACGAATGGACCGATATTGATGCGGTTTTTTTTCTGTTTGAAAGATGATGTTTTTATAGATGGTTGTTAACTATAATGGGGGGTTGCAATCGTAGCTCCCTGACGAATGGACCGATTTTGTTGCGTTTTTTTTTCTGTTTGAAAGATGATGTTTTTAGAGATGGTTGTTAGATATAATGGGGGGTTTCAATCGTAGCTCCCTGACGAATGGACCGATATTGATGCGGTTTTTTTTCTGTTTGAAAGATGATGTTTTTAGAGATGGTTGTTAGCTATAATGGGGGGTTGCAATCGTAGTTCCCTGACGAATGAACCGATTATGATGCGTTTTTTTTCTGTTTGAAAGATGATGTTTTTAGAGATGGTTGTTAGCTATAATGGGGGTTGCAATCGTAGCTCCCTGACTAATGGACAGATTATGATGCGTTTTTTTTCTGTTTGAAAGATGATGTTTTTAGAGATGGTTGTTAGCTAGAATGGGGGTTGCAATCGTAGCTCCCTGACGAATGGACCGATTATGATGCGTTTTTTTTTCTGTTTGAAAGATGATGTTTTTAGAGATGGTTGTTAGCTATAATGGGGGTTGCAATCGTAGCTCCCTGACGAATGGACCGATTATGATGCGTTTTTTTTTCTGTTTGAAAGATGATGTTTTTAGAGATGGTTGTTAGCTATAATGGGGGTTGCAATCGTAGCTCCCTGACGAATGGACCGATTTTGATGCGTTTTTTTTTCTGTTTGAAAGCTGATGTGATCGGGATAGCTCTTATAGCTACGAGTATAATGTCGCAGGGTATATATATTTTTGATTTGTGCATATTTCACCAAAATATTCTTTCGAGGATGTAAACATTCGATAAATACTCCAAGGAAGAGTACATACTTTTATCTATAAAGAGACCATTCCGTCGTATACCGAACTACTTTTGCCCGTGACATCGCCCGCGTGATCTACAGCTTATCGTGATAAAAAGTATCATTTATCCTTGTCCAGGGTACAAGCCATCTCCTTACCAAATTTCATCAAGATTAGTTCATACGTTTAGTCGTGAAAAGGTAACTTTCGCTTTATTTTAGATACAAATTCGTTCTCGTGAAAATTTGCTGCTCAAACAATATCATCAAAATGTACTTTATGATCTTTTGAAATCCAAGAAGACCTGTGGAGATGGTGGGCACTGCGCAGTGAACAAATGGCGGTTCTGCAGCCGCAGCCATTAGGGTCTGTTGCCGTCCATCACCGGTGATCAGTTCATGGAGATGATGGAGGTGGAGCGACGCTCCTGCGGCTTTTATTTATTTTGTGCCTGTGGTTACCAAGGACTGCGGTCAACGGGGGTAATAACGTAACATAGACATTATTTGCAATAAACTGTTAAGATAAGATAAAGTTTGTTTAACAATAAGCCAAAATACAATTTTAACACATCAAATACAACTATTTCATGCATAGTTAATTTGGAATCCTATCTCATTAACTACGCTGGCCTTCAAAACTTAGTACCACATTTTTAATGTCTGTCTGTTCGCGCATCACGTTAAAAGTAACCAATTGCGATGCGGTTTTCACTGTTAGATAGCTTGGGTTTTGACTTAAAAACTGGTGTATCTCAATCCGATGAGTAGGAGCCAAGCAATAGAGAAAATCTGATACTGAAGAATTTGGAGTGAGACGTTGTAACGATAGCTTTAATGGCTAATAGACTGTGCTTGCCAAAATGCAAGTTATCTCTGCAGAAACAAACACTTTTTATGGTGGTTAAAGTGTTTAATAGTCTCCCAGAGCATATTAAACAATTGCCTTTAAACATGTTTAAACATAAGTTACATAAAATGGTTGATAGTTTCCTAGTTTATAATTCTGATAAAAAATTGAAATGTAAGCATTTTATTTATGTTTATTTATCTTTGTATTAAATTAGATTTTAAGCATAATCTGACCTATTAATTATATTTTTTCAATACTATTTTTCATCTCCAAGTCGATGCAATAAGATTTGCGTTATTATAATACTAATTGTATTAAGAACGCAATGGAGTGGAACAAGGGCTCCAAAGTGTTCGCAAGAGATCTGTCTATTGGGCAAAGCCTGTTGACGAAGCTAAAGACCGCCAGTGGCAGCATTGTTTCGTCGAAGCCAGAGATTTTGAATGAGCTCGAGAAGTTCTATGGGCAATTATACTCGTATACCTCATCGCGTAGTCCACCTAGCACGGCTAGCGATGCAAGAGCCCGTTTGACCCGACATTATACCGAAGATATCCCGGACGTCAGCCTATACGAGATCTGAATGGCTCTCAAATAGCTTAAGAGCAACAAGGCACCAGGGGAGGGCGGAATAACGACAGAGCTACTGAAAGCGGGTGGAACACCGGTACATAAAGTCCTTCAGAAGCTGCTTAACTCCGTCATCTTCGAGGGTACTATCCAGAGGCGTAGCACAGGAGAGTAGTGGTGTTGTTCTTTAAGAAAGATACACCGTCTTAAAGAATAAAAGGCCCTTTTCGCTGCCCACTGAGCCACGTCTATGACCTGTTTTCGAGAGTAGTTATAGACCGTCTCGCTCGTAGATTTGACGACTTTCAGCCTCCCGAACAAGCTGGATTCCGGAAAGGCACCGTAGACCACGTCCATATGCTCTGGCAGATTAAACAGAAGACCGAAGTGTATAATCGGCCACTATGTCTAGCATTTGTGAACCCTGGAAGACTTAGGCACAATGCTTAGTGACCTCAGTATTGTTTTCCAACAGATGGGTCTTAAAATGAACATGAATAAGACTAACATCATGTCAAATGCCCATGTCGCACCCATGCCCGTTTATGTTGGGAACGATATTATCGAAGCTGTTGATGACTATGCCTACTTAGGTCAGACGATCCAACTGGGTAAATACAACTTCGACAAAGAGGTCAACCGACGAATCTAACGCGGATGGGCAGCGTTCGGAAAATTACGCCATATCTTCTCGTCGCAGATACCGCAGAGCCTCAAGACGAAAGTTTATAATCAGTGCGTGTTGCCAATGATGACATACGGCACTGAGACGTCGTTCAACCGTCCTTGCTAACTATTGGTCTCATACAGAAGCTCAAAGTCGCGCAGCGTGCAACGGAGGTGCTATGCTAGGTGTTTCACTAGCTGATAGAATCCGAAACGAGGAAGCCGTAGAAGAACCAAGGTTACCGACATAGCTCTCAGAGTTTGCAAGTTTAAGTGGCAATGGGCAGGTCATATAGATCGCAGAACCGAAATCGCTGGGCGATAAAGGTTCTCGAACGTCAACCACGAATAGGCAAGCGAAGTGTAGGGAGGCCTCCACACGATGGGCCGACGACATTATAGCCATCGCAGGAAGTCGATGGATGGAGAGAGGTGGCACAAGATCACACGTCATGGCGCTCTTTGGGGAAGGCCTATATTCAGCAGTGGACTTCTAAAGGCTGACATGATGATGATGATGATGATGATGTTTGTATGTATGTATGTGTGTTTCTTTATTCCACCATCACTTTTAAACGCTTGAACAGATTTAGACGTATGGGGTATTGTTAGAATCCTTACATCCCCCCGAGTAAAATAGGCAATATTTTTTATTCAATATGTCTACAGTATGACTCCTTTTTCAAATGCAAAAAAAACTTCTAATTTTACAATATTGGTATCAAATTGAAAGCCTATATGAGCGCATTCTAACAGTATATAATTTAATGTCATAAGTTCTTTTTGGCAAGGAAGGCGTGTTTTGTTTAGCTTTTAAGCTAGTTATTTATATAGGCAATCGTTTGACCACGGTGTCACCTGATGGAAAGCGATGATGTGGCTGAAGGTGTAGCACGCTTGCCAAGTATATATATTTTAGGATTGATATATACTAGATACTTACTATATATTATAGAAATTCTATATATTCTAGACCATATTCTATCCTTGAACACACCTGGGATGTATTTACCGGAAACACTGACGAGGGCAGAGCATAATTCCTCTCCTTTGCAGTTCTTATAATAAATGAAGAAGCGTAACGCTTCACTCTTGTGTGTGGTATTTCAACCATAAAAGGTTGTGGGTGTGATTGTCTATATTTGTGGTAGTGTAGTACTATTATTTATTCTGTGGTAGTGTCACAAAATGTTGTGGTATTGTGTTGAGACACTTTATAGACACTTCGTCAACATCACAACGGCTCTTTGTCCGTAAGGAGAGGCTGATATTTCCTTGAGTCAATTACACAATTACAGAAAATTGCATACTTTAAACTATGAAGAATGATAATTAGTAGTTTGGACTTCTCTATGTTTAAATACGCCTATTATTTTAATGAATACTCAGTAATTATTCTCTCCCTATCATGCTGGTCAATTCGTGAAAACTGAACATAACTTAGAAAAGTAATTGGTCCAGCCGAGGACTGAACCCGATATCGTTAATTCGCAGTTAGTTATCCATTGATAAGGAAATGAGGAGATACTAAAATTTTTAGTGATACCGAAAACATTGAAGTAAGAAATTGCTTAGAGAAGTCCTACAATTTTTACAATTTTCTTCTGTTATTTACTTCATCATTAGCAAAATATTCCATTAGTTTTTCCGGCACGCCGCAGGATTAGCTAAGTGCATTAACATGTGCAAATAACTCGCACACGCTATTTGATGCGCTAACGATAATCCGGAGCGCGCGGCTCCACTGTTACGTTCGGTGCGGGTAGATGACAATTTATTCAATGTTTTAAAAAAAGAACCGTCGAACAAACGATTGAAGCATAGCACGTGGCTGCATATGTGTGCGTGGATAATTTGTGGTTGATGCACAATTTCATCACAAAACTCTGGATTGTTAATGATTTTGTGTGAGAACTTGACTGAATTAACACGACTAACAAGGACGAGATACTCGTATTGCTGCGATGTGGCGGCTAATCGGCATAACATGGACTAAGTGTACGCGTGAGGTTTGTGCATACAAGTGGATCGGCATATGTTGGATCGGCGTATTTTTCGTTTAACATGCCTCCGACTGCATCTTATATTTTTCGTTTAACATGCCTCCGACTGCATCTTATATTTTTCGTTTAACATGCCTCCGACTGCATCTTATATTTTTCGTTTAACATGCCTCCGACTGCATCTTATATTTTTCGTTTAACATGCCTCCGACTGCATCTTATATTTTTCGTTTAACATGCCTCCGACTGCATCTTATATTTTTCGTTTAGCATGCCTCCGACTGCATCTTATATTTCAAAATCAATAATCTAAAGCTTGTTTGCCTTTTTTAATTTTGTTCGCAGTCAGGTTTTTTTTTAATAATAATTTATTTTATTTTTATTATTATACTTTATGCATTTATTGATACTTTACCTGTGACGTAATTCTAAATAGGAAGCAAAAACAAACCAGTCCATTAAAAATATTTAAAATTTAGGAATAGGAGAGATAAAATTTTACCAAATTTCATCCAAATCCGCTCAGTCGTTTGAGAGCGAGAAGAAGTAACAAACATACATACACACACTTCTAAAGATACAAGGTAGACGGAGCTAATCGTTTTTTATGCATTTTATGACGTTTTGTGTGGACTGTCAGTTCTAACATATGGAGTTCTGCATCGCGCATACGAATTTTTCCGCTCGATATGAGAGTATTCATTTTTTAAACTCTAAGCTCTAATTCGCTTATTTACGACAATGGCTTACACTTCTCTGATTTATAATAGCATAGTGTGATAGTGTGATATTCATTTTATTACACCCCATATTCTAAAAACCTACTATGTCGAAACAGAGTGGAGAGCTGATGAACGTCCTGCAAAGAAGAAAAGCTTACTTCCGGGCGTTTTTATCTAAGTATTTTATCTCAGTTTACAAGAATCATTTCATTAGACGGTTCCGTGCTACATCGAACAACGGTAACAAACCGCATTTATAATGTTCCTTGGCGAGTACGAACCCCTTTGTTTGGCAGCATTAAAATTCAATAAGCTGTAATGCTTTATTGTTACAACATGGGAAAACAAGGATTTCCACACGGGTACATAACTAAGTAGAAGAGAAAGAAAAAAAATAAGCAAACAGGTCAGTGCGCGGTATCAATACCAGATACTATAACAAACAGGTCAGTGCGCGGTATCAATACCAGATACTATAACAAACAGGTCAGTGCTTGGTATCAATACCAGATACTATAACAAACAGGTCAGTGCGCGGTATCAATACCAGATACTATAACAAACAGGTCAGTGCGCGGTATCAATACCAGATACTATAACAAACAGGTCAGTGCGCGGTATCAATACCAGATACTATAACAAACAGGTCAGTGCGCGGTATCAATACCAGATACTATAACAAACAGGTCAGTGCGCGGTATCAATACCAGATACTATAACAAACAGGTCAGTGCGCGGTATCAATACCAGATACTATAACAAACAGGTCAGTGCGCGGTATCAATACCAGATACTATAACAAACAGTTCAGTGCGCGGTATCAATACCAGATACTATAACAAACAGGTCAGTGCGCGGTATCAATACCAGATACTATAACAAACAGTTCAGTGCGTGGTATCAATACCAGATACTATAACAAAAAATTCGTGAAAATGAATATCTAAATACTAATTATGACGAGTAAATAAGTACAATTTTTAATATGTGAAATTAAAATTTACCATTCATATTAAAACATTATCAAAAACTTGTTCATAATAGGACAGTGATGAGCTACTTATTGGTGGTAATTTTTTTATGAAGTTTGGAAAACTATTTTAGTTAAATACATGAGACCAGGCGCCGTTTTGATTGTCAGTGGATGCTACAGTTCAGTATGTACCTTGTATGACAAAATTGGAAAACTGCTGGTAATTACGAAAAAAAAAACTTTCATTATAGCACGTTCTTGCGTCACAAAATACTTATAAAAAATAATTTATACTGAGTCATGTTACGGTTTATGGTTTAACCCCCTTCTGAAAGTAAGATTAAAGCAATGTATCTAAAAAGTGTAAATATTTTAAAAAATGATTTGGTTTGAGATATTAACTAATTAATTTTGGTCACGCCCGTCACATGTCACACCCGTCACAAAAAAATACTTATGATCGCTAAGCGTTCTTTTACAGACTTTTCATTTCATACTTCCTCCTCAATTACAATTGCGTCTGCTATGTGTAGGTACTGGTTTGAGTGCTTGTTTGCTAATCTTTATTGAAATTCGAATGGATGCTGCAGCAATAAAAATTAAATGTACTGAGAAGTTGAAGAATAATTCGGAAAAACACAGGTTATATAAAAAAAGGAAATAATGGATAAGCTTTGAAGAAGGTAGTTCTTCTAAGGCGATAAGGTAAGAAGAAAAAAGAAACTGATTATTTTACTAAAAAGCAAAAAAAAACTGGAAAATAATACTGACCAAAGGATTTGACAATATAGACATAAATGTAGAGAAGAGAAGAAAGTCTAGAACAACTTACAAGAAGGCATCAATATGTCTCCTTTTGGGCACTTATAAATGCAGACAAGCATAGGCAAAGAGGTCAAACAAGCTAAAAAAAACTTTGCCTTCCAAATCCACTAAATCACAAGTAGTTGTTCTCGAGTTGGAAAACATAGTTTACAACCTGGCATTATAGATAAGCAGCTCCTAAAAGATCGGACTCCTTCCCAGATGATGATGTGTTAAACTTTTTGAATGTTCACTTATTTTATTTACTTGGATACTAATCATTAAAATCTAGAAAATTTGGTCATATTTACTCCCATTTTTAACTTGGCACACCTGTCACAACGCCCCGTCACATCCGTCACATAGTTTAACAAATTATAAAAAAAAACAATTCTTAACTTACTTAAAGTTAACTTTGGTTAGTAATAAGAATAGATTATCATTAACATATACAAAAATAAACGCCGATCATGATTCGTAGTTTCGCTGAAATTTGTGTTTTTGTATAGAGGTAACAAGAAATGCAATTAGTTGACGTCACACCCGTCACGGACCAAATATTTGCCATATCTCTTACTATGATAGTTTTATTGGTTTAAGTTTTTGAACATATACATATTGAGATACTTCCATACCAATATATAAAAGTGAAACGTTGTCTGTCTGTTTGTTTGTTTGTTTGTTTGGGGAGCTTTCACGTGATAACGGCTGGACGGATTTTGATGAAATTTGGAATGGAGATAGCTTATTCCCTGGTATAAAACATAGGATACTTTTTATCTCGGAAAACTGTATGTTTCCACGGGAAAACTGGAAAAATGTTTATTACTCGCTGTAAGAAACGGTTGCCATGGAAACGAAATAACAAGTATGTCAAAAAACACCAAGAGCATTGGTGCTATACCTACTTTTGTATTGGGTTTTTAATATCCTAGAATAACATAGTATGCTTTTTTCGCGATAAACAGTTGTCCGCGCGGACGAAGTCGCGGGCGGGAAAGCTATCGCGATAAACAGTAGTCCGCGCGGACGAAGTCGCGGGCTAGAAAGCTAGTACTGAATAATATTACAGGTGGATCTGTGAGCTGTAGACCTCCCACGTACAAACTTTTTAGTAATCAATCTAACGGTGCACAGTAGCGCCATCACAGCATTACCTTATTGTAACACTAACATTAATAACCAAGGCAAAGGTCATCAATCCCTACCTAGTAGGTAAAGGGCTGATTTCACTTGTAGAAACCTAAAAGTGAGAAATTTACTGCATTTTGAGGAGCTATTCTGCTCATCACGCCGAAGATCCTCACCAGATCTTCACCAATTTTTTATGACACTAACTTAAAGTTAACCTTTGAAATGAAAAAAGAAACATCGAAATCGGATTTAATATAGCGGAGATATTCAGTAACCCTCTTTTTACCCTTCTTTGGGGGAAGTCAAAAATCCCCGACGATTAAAAAATTCTAACAATTCGTTTAACCTGTACCAAGTTTCGTCTAGAACGGTTGAGAAATGCGACCTGTAGAGGAGAACATACGGAAATTCGGACAGACATCCGGACATACGAAGAATTTTTGCCGAAGCTGTAAAAGAGACGTTTCGCTTCGCTTCGCGCTCGCTCTGTCAAAAACATGATGTGTTTCATGTGACGACTAAGAAATACGAGTTCATATTCTTTGAGTTGAAATGTCACACCCGTCACCGCGGACAGACCCTGTTGTAGACCGCCGATGGTGTAGGTCTGCCCGTCCCTGAGCTAGAATATAGATAAATATGGATGAACAATAAGAAAGTGATGAATATGGCTAAAGGTCGCGATAAGACCGCCGAATACACTATTTCACACTTTTTTTATTATTTTGTTCAAACAAGACATATTTTCAAACACTAAAACCCGACTACAGTCGGGTAAAAAATAGCCTATGGCACTCTTACGGGATGAAGACGAATCGATTGATACCTCGCTTGTCAAAATTGCACCAAGTTTTTAGTTTGAACACCTAACCCTTCCATTGCTTCGCCGTAGTCTGGTAAAAAATAGAGCTGAATACGAATCGATTGATACCTCGCTTGTCAAAATTGCTCCAAGTTTTTAGTTTGAACACCTAACCCTTCCAATGCTTCGCCGTAGTTGGTAAAAAATAGAGCTGAATTCGAATCGATTGATAACTCGCTTGTCAAAATTGGACCAAGTTGTTAGTTTGAACACCTAACCCTTCCATTGCTTCGCCGTAGTCTGGTAAAAAGTAGCCTACGACTCTCTATAGCTGAATACGAATCGATTGATATCTCGCTTGTCAAAATTGGTCCAAGTTTTTAGTTCGAACACCTAATCCTTCCATTGCTTCGCCGTAGTCTGGTAAAAAAGTAGTCTACGACTCTCTATAGCTAAATACGAATCGATTGATACCTCGCTTGTCAAAATTGGACCAAGTTGTTAGTTGGAACACCTAACCCTTCCATTGCTTCGCCGTAGTCTGGTAAAAAATAAAGCTGAATACGAATCGATTGATAACTCGCTTGTCAAAATTGGACCAAGTTGTTAGTTGGAACACCTAACCCTTCCATTTCTTCGCCGTAGTTGGTAAAAAATAGAGCTGAATACGAATCGATTGATACCTCGCTTGTCAAAATTGGACCAAGTTGTTAGTTTGAACACCTAACCCTTCCATTGCTTCGCCGTAGTCTGGTAAAAAATAGCTTACGACTCTCTATAGCTGAATACGAATCGATTGATACCTCGCTTGTCAAAATTGGACCAAGTTTTTAGTTTGAACATCTAACCCTTCCATTGCTTCGCCGTAGTCTGGTAAAAAATAGCCTACGACTCTCTATAGCTGAATACGAATCGATTGATACCTCGCTTGTCAAAATTGGACCAAGTTGTTAGTTGGAACACCTAACCCTTCCATTGCTTCGCCGTAGTCTGGTAAAAAAGTAGCCTACGACTCTCTATAGCTGAATACGAATCGATTGATACCACCTTAGAAACTTCTTTACGTATAAGAATATATCTTCTTAGATTCTTAGATTTTCTAAATGACTGTAACGGAAGTAATTTGTATCCTCAATTTTGTATCATATATGTTTTGTATACATGATATAATATATCTGTACTAATATTATAAAGAGGTAAAGTTTGTGCGTATGTGAGGTTGTAGGGGGGTAATCTCTGGATCTACTGAACCGATTTTGAAAATTCTACGCGAGCATCAGCTAGTCGTATATAATTTGTAATTAACTAGTTAGTAAATGTCATTAATAAAAGTGATTAAAGTTCAATCAAAATCAAAACATACGAATGCTAATAAAACTCCATCAATAAAGTTTTTTTAATCCTACAGGCTGGTGGCGAGTGGTGGCCAAACTGATTTATATAACGGGGGTGGCATACCCCTTGTATGTGAATCGTATAGTCCTACTTTTGTGTCCACCCTGTATAAGCTTTGGGTAAACATAAACATTATTTTAGTAAACCGATGAGCTTAGTATTGGGCTCCCACAGATGATTAGCCACATCCTGTGTATTTTGTGATAAATTATTTGAATCCTTATTAAATGATAGATTATAAGAAGGTTACATAGGTTTACTATAAAACTATAATTTTACAGTCTATTATAATTAAAATTGCTATTTGACTTGTAAGTACTTCGTTTATTTTTAATCTATACTTATAATAAAGCCAAAAAATCTTTACAACAAAGATAATTTTAAAAAATGATCTAGCGTACATAAACAGGAATATAACTAATAACTTCATTATTTTTTTATTGTATTCGTCTGTTTCTTTGTATATTTGTTCGTCACGTAAAAAGTACTGGACTGATTGTGATGCGGTTTTCACTGTTAGATATCTTAGGATTTGGCTTAAAAATTGGGGAACCTACCTATCTTAATCCAATGATTTGATGCCAAGCAATCGATAAAAAACTATTTGACGGTTGAACGAATTTTGAAGGATTGTAGTATATTTTAGTTTAGAGGTACTTTTGGACCTGGAATAACACGTATGGGCTACTTTTAAATTAACTGTCTGTTGCCGTTCTTTTCTTTTGTTTTATTCAGTTTTTCATTTGCTTTTATTTAAAAAAAACTAACACCTGTGGCACGCACGATACAACGCATATTCCTTAAGGCAGCAGGCCAGCGCACAGCGTCTCATTATGTGAAGTCCGAAATGTCCATCGATACCATTGTTTGACACCTTTTAGCGGCTTATCGCAGCTTATCCTGCCTATCAAAGCATGTGCACATTCATTGTAGGTGGCGCGACGAAAGGTGTTTACATGGAAACGTGTCAATGCATGTTTTTTTCACGGCTGCTTCTTTTCTGGTGACCAGACGGTTGAGTCCATGCCACGCCATGACACTTCTGCTTATAGAACACAAGTCACTCGCCCAGGTTTCGCACGGGTAGCGCTCACGCTGTGGCATTTACCTTACTTTTACCATTTTTATACCCATCGTTTTTTTTTTAAACGCCTGTAAGCGTAATACAAAATCTTTGGCAGCAACGATCGTGGTGCTGTTTGACCATAGACAACTGCAATATTTCCCAAATAGGTACTTGATAGACTTGTTATTATTTCGTTTCAATGTTCCACGCCACGGCAACATGTCATTCCGTTTCTTATAGCGAGTAATCGTAAATTACAATTTTCATAGGGATCTCTATTTTTTGAAAAATAAAGTACAGCCCATGTTACTTGCTGATAAGCTTTCTATAGGTAAAATAACTTTTAAAATCTGTTCTGTTTTTTTTTTTAGTTTATCCGTTACAAACAAACACACATACAAACAAACAAACAAACAAACAAAAAACAAATCTTTCCTTTTTATAATATTAGTATATAAGTGTAGATAGTGATAGTGTAGTTTAGTGTAGATGTAACAAAACGACGTGTGCTAAAGAACATCGATGACACAATGACACAGTTTGATTTAGTGCTCCTGCCTGCTAAGCCTATTTATCCGAGGTTCAAACCCTAGTCGGGGGCCGAGGGTCAACGTTTGTGCGATAAGCGTAATGTTTATTCTCGGATTTCGGTTAAAGAAAGTTAGTGGTTCATATATGGGGAACTGTATACGATGTTTAATAAGTTACCTGACGGCATTGATCAATTACCAATGCAAAGGTTCAAAACTTTTGTTAAAGTAAATCTCATAAAGAAAGCGTATTACAATGTAAATGATTATATTAATGACAGAAATGCATGGCCTGATGTCTCCAAGCTCTATGATAATAATAAGTGATAGCTTCGATGTTAACGTTAAGTGAATGAAATGTTCAAAGTACTTTGTGAGATGTCTCAAACATACCATGAGATCACGTTGTTTTATACAACATAATTATCGAGTTAGAAGTTTTTACCTTATTTTTTTCCAGTATAATTGTTTGATGTTTGTGGGATATCTCATTGTCACTTTTACCTTTTATATTTGTAGTTTACATGTTTTGTTATAATTGTGACATTTGAAAAAAACATAAAGAATGAACAAATATGGAAAAAATACATCCCGTAGAGTTTCTTGGTGCTCTCTTCTCTAACGGGCGTATTTCTGAAGCACCGGTAGAGTCAGAAGGGTATTTCCTTTTCCAGTGTGAGATTTAACTCTGTTGGCACATGAAAGGGAAATTTCCTTTTCATACTCAAAGAATACTTAGTTTATCTAAATTTGGATTGATTTGATCTTTTTATAATATTTTATGTATATCTCTTTGTTCAGGAGATGTTAATTTTGACTTGTAAAAGTGCTATTATTTTTGCCTATTTACAATAAAATACTTTGACTTTGACTTTGACTTCGGGTCTTGGATGTTTGTTGTGTGTTGATGTGAGTCCATGACACCCGCGACAAGAGAATCTGTGTGTAAAAGTTATTTTTATTACGGTATAGTTTGGCAATGTGTATGTGTATGTATATAGGTTGAAATCTCTCACACTGTTTACATTTCTTATGCTTCTCTTTGAGACTAGATAAAATAAAAATATACTTACTAAAAATCTACTAAACCAATTTTGATATATTCGACCCTTTCAAACAGAAAATAATCATACAAATCGGTTAAGAAATCCCGAGATTAAACGCACACAAAAAAACGTTCGAAGTGAGATTTTTATTTTTAGGGTTCCGTACCACAAAATGAAAACGGATGACTTCGTTGTCCGTCTTTCTGTCTTGTGACAATTGGCTAAAACATGACATGATAGATTTTCCACTCCTTGCGAGACGTCAAACGTCAACGTCAAACCAAATGAATTGTCAACTTATTGCAAACCTCTCTACAGATGGCGCCTCAGTGCAATCTATGGTCGAAGAGTAAAGCGGAAGAGCGTGAAATCATCCTACTTCCGTCAAAAAGCGACAGTTGGTATACCCTGGAAAAATGGTATTTCCGTCAAAGCAGTTGGCATACTTGGGAGTACCAGCCAATCAGCGTGAAACATTTCGCCGCCTGGAATAAATGGCGCCAGTAAGGCAACCTGATGGATCGTCAAAATTTTTAGGTCAATCGTTCTAGAGATTTAGAATCAGCCAGACCGGCATATGTTTAGGAATGGTAATAAGTGTGGCTTCTATTGAATTGTGTAAAGCTAAGTATTTTATGTGGAACTAAGTATGTTGTAGGTTATGATTATGGTTCCCATAAAGTGAAATAATAATAAGTTGCTAAATTTTAATGTTAGTCTGTCTGTGGTCATCCTTTGGAAGTTATTTGATTGAGTTTTAAGATTTGTATAGTAATTACATGTGTAAAATGTGTAAAATATAAATAATGGTTGGATTTACTATTTTATACTTATTTCCTATCCTAATACTTGTAACAGTCTGTCAAGACCCTTTTTCTCAGGAACGCATGTAGCTGAGGTATCATGTTGAAATTAATATCAAATACTCAGGGCCCTTATGACCATTCAGCCACGTAAAGCGCCGCGTTAAGATATCTGAGTGGAATTGTTCGTGTATATTCGTGAATTGCCGAAAATTGCCACAATACCAAATCCAAATTCCGACGCGTTACGCATGAATGGTCATAGAAATTAAGAGTCCTGGTCTGCAATCCTTTGTAGCTGTGAAAGAAACAAACTTATAATTACAACGTATGTATGGCCGTTTATGCTGCATATTTTGACATTCCCAAGGGAATGAAAACTTATAGGGTACTTCCCGTCTACCTAGAATTATGAAATTTGTCAAGAAGCAATGTCCTATTACAGCACAAGTTAAAGGAAAATTTCGAAAATCGTAAATTTGTAGTTAAAAGGTTTTTTTGTCTTATTTGCAGTTGGTAAACTGACCGCGATCTATGTCAGTGCATTGGGGATAACAGTTTTGTCTTATTTGCAGTTGGTAAACTGACCGCGATCTATGTCAGTGCATTGGGGATAACAGTTTTGTCTTATTTGCAGTTGGTAAACTGACCGCGATCTATGTCAGTGCATTGGGGATTACAGTTTTGTCTTATTTGCAGTTGGTAAACTGACCGCGATCTATGTCAGTGCATTGGGGATAACAGTTTTCCAACGGCAAAGTTTCCAGTTAATTTTTTCGTTGGAGCAATGTTCGGTGCTCTCATAGTTTATGAACTTCAGTAATGTTACCTAATTATTTTGGTGAATGTAGCTGTACCATTCCTGCAAGTTTCTACGGAACCACCGGTGCACTAGCCCCACTCGCAATGGACATGTTATTTTTTAGATATATCTTTAGATTTTTAAATAGGTATTTTCTGTCTGTACAAAAACAATTTCTATGTACGTGCAACTAAGAACAACTTATTGTATTTAGAATTTATACATTGAGCGGTATCATTAAGAAAAAGCTTTCTTCCAGAAAACCTTTAGGTAGGGGCGAATTAAGAGTCCGGCGGAGGGTGAATTTTCCATACAAATGTAATACCAAAATCATTTGTAATTGGAGCATATTTCTACAGTATTACTAGTATTCCAACCCGCGACTTCGTGCGCGCGGACGACTGTTTATCGCGAAAATAAGCATCCTATGTTCTATGATATTAAAAACCAATGCAAAAGTAGGTATAGCACCACTACGTTGTATTATTAGGTATTCTGTGGCACCACTCTTGTTGTTTTTTGACATACTTGTTTCGTTTCCATGGCAACCGTTTCCTACAGCGAGTAATCAACATTTGACCAGTTTTTCCTGGTGTCCCGTGAAAAATTACAATTTTCCGGGATAAAAAGTATCCTATGTTTTATTCTAGGGTATAAGCTATCTCCATTCCAAGTTTCATCGAAATCCGTCCTGCCGTTATCGCGTGAAAGCTCCCCAAACAAACAAACAAACAAATAAACAAACAGACAACGTTTCACTTTTATATATTGGTATGGATTTGGATTCGGATAGTGTATGACTAGGTTCTTAACTGTAATTTGTTATCTAAACGCTTACCTGAAACGAAACTGACTGCCTAAAAATTTAGGCGACTATTTAATCACTTCGAATACCTGAACGCTCTTGCACTTTGACACATAATTGTTTTGTGAAATAAGGTAAGTACATTAAACACAAACAAAACAATAAGAACCAAAATATTCCGATACGCGAGCAAACATAAATAAGCTTCCCTGACACCGTCAAGCCGTCAATCAAACTGATACTAAGCGGATTGGGTCCACACCAACACACTCTGCAACTTAGCACTTAGAAACCGCACTGTTGAATGCTGGGGAGTTAATAACACCGAAATAATCTGAATGATTAATCTGCCTTTAGAACTCTAATGAGTTTTTTTTTAACTAAAATTCCTGTCCTGAGAGCGAAAAAAGCAGCAAATGTAGAGAAAAAACTAGTATAAAACAAGTTATATTTTGAATTCTTTGTCGTCGATTTGTGAGCTACCCTGAAAGTTTCAGCCTGCTCAAAATTTGACTTGCAAGATTCCACCCGGAGAGACAATCAAGAAAGTGACTTAATAAAAACGTGTTAACGTGTTAAAATCTGTGGATATCATGAGCCAAGGATTCCACTATAACACAACTACGAACTTTTTGCAAATTATACAAGGTCCGAAGTGTTGCCAACTTCACATTGTTGCAACCAACTGCAACATTTAACTGTTAATGATAGTGCGGCAAAATTAGGCAGAACCAAAGAGAAAGGCAGAACGCAAGATTGCTTTTTTGTTTGAAACCTGTCAAAAAGAGTGGGTAACAATTTGTTTTAACGTTTTATCACTAAGGATTTAAAATCAACAGTGGAATTTCCTTGCATATGGCAGGAAAATCACAATCAGCCATTGATCGAGAGCTCCAGCGCTTGCAAGGACATTATGAAAGTGTGGATACGCTGAAAGCAGCGCTTTCTCGGGAATGGGGCCGAATCCTAATTACCCAACCTTCGTGCAGCGTGCGATGACTTTGTTGGAAGACTCGATGCCATTATCCATGTCAAAAGAGGTCATATTAACAATAACTTTCGTTTTCTCTGGTTTTTTTTTTGCCAATTGACCCACCGGCAAATACATTTTCAATTTGTAACACTTCGTAATTCCTAGCTAGAGTAAAAATATAAACGAAAGGCTCCTAAAAACCAATCATTAGTTTTGAAAACTATTTTATGGCCAAAAAAGTTACCAACCTTAAAAAACGCAGAAACGTCTAAAACTCAGATCATAAAAAATATTTACATACTGTCAAGGTCATCGATAATATTATATTGGCTGTACTGGCATTCTGCGTTGTATTCAAATAACTAGTATTTAATCTGTGGCCGTGTTTGCTGCGCCCCGTGCTACCCTTCCAACGCACCCCCGCGGCTGTCAGCTGCCACTCACACGAGTAAGCGGATTGGACCGTGTGTGAGAAATCCACGAAATTTACAGAAACAACACCATCAAATTAAAAATACATATATATAAAATAAGACAACATATTAATCTGCCTATATTATTTTATAAGATCCACATTATCATCAACGAGTTTTCCGTATTTTCTCCTATGGAAAGTTTTTTAAAAGCTTTTATTTAACTTGCAATGTTTGTTTATGTAAAATATTGCAAGCTTAATTTTATTAGAACCACTTCCTCTTATCCTATGGAGTTGAATTTTTACATGTTGGTTCAGTTCCGATGAATGCATTTTTTGGTTATCATGACCTGATTCGACATCCAGGATTAGCTCCAGATAAAGGAACTCTTCAACGATCAACAGCACAGACACGAAATCTTGTGTACGTATTTTATTATGATAGCCAGTTTTAAGTTTTACCATGACACAGTTGCTGCACGCAGAGTTGGGTCCTGACTAGGGAACTCCTCAACGGTTAACAGCACAGACACGAAATGTTGTATACGCATTTAATTGTAATAGCCCGTTCTAAGTAATACCATGACATGGCTACTGCATGAAAGCTTTTAATGATTTTAAATTAATTTATTTAACATTATGAACTCGTCATGACCAGGGAACCTTACTACAGGAATCTCTGTATCCAGGGACTACGAGGACTAGTCCTACAAAAGTACAAACACCCAGAGTCAGTGCAAATAGTTCGATTCTTGCCCAGCGCGAGAATCGAACCCGCTACCTCACGCTTCCCTTTCAGCCCATCACCAACGACGACATGGAGGCTATTTGGTCCTATCATCGTCACTTCAGTCCACTGCTGAACATATACCTCCTAAGAAATCTCCAACCGTTGTTTGAAATGGTGAGGTCCGCCTCGTGGGGGGAATTGTAAGGTTCAACTTCAATCAGTGGTCGCCATTCGATAAAAAAATGCAGTAATTTTATTTTAACTATAAGCCTAAAGCCTGGCTCGTCGAGAAGACTTTCTACACGATCGACGAGTTCCTAGGAACAACAAGATAACTTTATGATTTTTGTTATAATCTATAATGACTGGACTGTTTACCTACTATTTTTGTTGAATCTTGACGGCTAATATGTATAACTAGCTGTGCCCGCGGCTTCGCACGCGTGGTCATTTCTCTAGGTAGGGTTACTGTGGGGTTCCTAACAGGATCTTCAATCAAAACAACACTTTTTCTTAACAAATGGACTGTATATTTCTTCTTTCTTCACAATAGGTTTTCTTGCTTCTAGTTGTTCACTGTTCGCCGTCTAAACTCGTACAGAACTGCAGTAACTTTTTTTTTTTTTTTTTTTATAATGTATTTGTGCTGTTGGTCTATAACTAACCTCTACAGCGTCACCGGACGGGCGGGGCGGGTGCAAAAGCGCTCCGCCGCAATGCGTGACGCAGAAGGCGCACGCCAAAGTTAAGTTTTTGGCCACTTGCTCAAGGGCACCCAGGGGGTACGAACCTCGGCTTGGACAGTTGCCATTAATTACTTGGGGAGTATCGAACTAAACACCCCTCGATCTCTACTGTTAGGTAGTGATCGAGGGGGCTCTCATGAAATGGCTGGAGCCCTTTAAATGAATTGCATAACTGACCACCGATTCGGAATACACCTTCGAGAAGAATCGGCCAGAAACTCGAAGGCGAATAAAGTCGACATTAATTACGGGACCTTCGACCTCGCATCCGGCGAGGTCGGTGTCTGTGTCTAATTGTGTTGAAAGATGGTGAAGATGACGGAGTGAGCGAATCAATCGCTGCCTGCACTGCGGCAGCGATTTCATCGTCCGGATCGCTCAAGATGTCTGTGGGGCGTCTACGAAGGGGCCATGCGTCTGTTGTCGCGTCTGTCGTGTAGTCAGAGGCCTGAACTACTAGAGGGTTGGGGTGATGGAGTGCCGCGTCAAAGTAGCGGCGAGAGGCATTTTTCATATATTGAACTATCGAGGGAAGCTCGAGATCACTGTGCAGGTCGATGTTCCTCTAATACCAGGGGGCATCTAATGCACCGCGAACGAATTTATTTTGTAAAATCTGAAGTTTCTCTAGGGAAATGCGGGAGGCGTGAGCAAATGCTACGGACGAGTATGTTATTGTCGGTCGGACGCAGGTTTTGTAGAGTGTCAACTTATTTCTAAGAGACATTTTACTGCGCCTGCCTAGGAGTAACGCGAGGCGGTATAGGTAGAATGCCGCCCTTTTGTGGACGGCGTGGATGTGATCATTGAAGTTGAGTCGATAGTCAAGGGTGACTCCTAAGTATTTAACTGACTTCCAAGCGTCGGGGAAGGAACAATTGCTCAAGGCTGCATTGAAGATGCTGACTAAGAGATAAACTAACGGGACAGAAAAGTGCTTGAGGACCCTGTTA
This sequence comes from Alsophila aescularia, assembly GCA_946251855.1. Classification (NCBI taxonomy): domain Eukaryota; kingdom Metazoa; phylum Arthropoda; class Insecta; order Lepidoptera; family Geometridae; genus Alsophila; species Alsophila aescularia. The sequence goes on along the minus strand of OX276380.1, from coordinate 3,086,413 downwards.
CTGACGCCGTCAGCACCGGGGGCCTTTCGCACTTTGAGGCCCTTGATGATCGACTCAACCTCTGCGGCTTTAACGGGCTCGAGGGGGGGGTCGGTCGGAGGTAGAGAATTCCTACGTTCTATTTCGCGGTCCACCGCGGCGATGTGGACGGGATCAACGTGATCGTTAGCGGGGGTGCACTGGGCTGCGAGGCTCTCCGCCAAGCATTCGGCCTTCTCCTCGTCTTCGAATGCTGGCGGGAGATCGATTCTATTGAGAGGGGGCATTACGGTGATGGTGTCGGATTTAAGCTTTCGCGCCAACCCCCAGTAGGCCTGGTGGGTCGGTGTGATTTCGGATAATAGGTCTTCCCAACGCTGTGCGCGCAGCTCGCTAATGTGCGTCCTGACCAAACGGTGGTAGTAGCTCAAAGTGGCTTTGCGTTCAGCGTTGGGGAATGCATCGTGGGCTCTAATGGCTGCGTTTCGTGTCGTCATCAGCCTCTTCACGTCCTCAGGTAGGACCCAGTGGCGGATATCCTCCGCTGGGACCTCCCTGGAGCACTCACCGATAACGGTGTTGAGGTGGCTGGTGAGGGCATCGATCGAGCAAGCAACGTCATCGGGGGTGATTATGTCGTCGGGGATACGGTCGAGGTCGGGTGAACTGATAGCTTTTAGGGCTTCCCCCAAACGCTTCCAGTCCACTATCGTCTTTGTCGGTGGATGGGAGGATGGGTCTGTCGGGTCGGGGCCTAGGCGCATAACGACGGGACGGTGGTCGGATTCTAGTTCTTGGAAAACTTCGATTGAGCGGAAGCTAAGATTTATATTCTTTAGGAGAGGTATGTCTAGTATGTCAGGTAAATGGTCGGGATTTTTGGGGTAATGTGTCCACTCCGAGGGTGGGATTATATCAAAAACGAGAGATTCGCTAAAGTCGAATAGCCTAGTGCCGTTTGTGTTGAGTCTTCGGCACCCCCAGATAGGGTTTTTGCTATTGAAGTCGCCAGCCAGAATGACTGCGCTTCCCATGGAGAGGAGTGCCTCTAGATCACTCTTTAGTAAGCTTTTACTGGGGGAGAGGTAGCAGGAAGCTATAACGATTGATTGATGACCGGTCATCGCAAGTTGGCAGCAGGAGGCTTCTAGGTTGGTCAGAGTAGGGGTGTCAATCGGCATACAGTGGAGTGAGTTTTTGTAATAAATTAGAGTACCGCCAAATTTGGTGACTCTATCGTTTCGATGGACGCGGTAATTGGCAATCCCGGGATTGCTGTTACAGGGTTTGAGAAAGGTCTCTTGTATTAACATGATGTCGACCTGATGGGTCTTACAGAACTCGTGCACTGGGGCACGCTGTTCTCTTAGGTCGTCAGCGTTAAAGAACGCTAACACTACGAAGCGGGGTTTAAAACGTTTTGGTGTATTATTCATTTTGGTTCGTTAATTGAGGTTACGGAGGGCAGTAAGGAGCGTACGGTGCTCATATAAAAAGTGAACTTTTTCTAAATCGGATTTACACGAACGAAGTTTGGCAGCGAGTACGTCCACTTCGTTCAAGTCGACCGCATTTACGTAGCCGAGTACATAAGACAGGTTGTCTTGACCTGCCTTAGGAGGGGGAGGAGTGGGCCCGAGGGGGGTTGGGACTTTTGCGCGGGCTTGAGGAGGCCGGTACGGACCGGCGGGCGCGGGTTGCGGTTTTGGGGTGGGCTTGGTCATGGCCGGAGCCCAGGCGTTGACCTGCGGCTTAGGTGCCGGCATAAAGAGCGGGGCCTGCATGAGAGGCATGGGGGGGGCTAAGGACACCTTAGGGGTGTACCTCTGCAGACGTGCTGAGATTGGAGGCTGACTGAAGGTCGCTCGCCGTCCGGGCCCTTTAACGCTCCTTGGAGCCCTTGGACAGCCGCGATAGTTCGCGGTGTGTCCTTCGGACTTGCAAAGAACGCAACTGGGTGGGTCGGGAGTATCGCGGGGGCGGGTGCAATCGGAAGTGCCGTGGTCGCCCAGGCACTTTACGCACCTGGGATGGCCAAAGCAAAAACGCGCGACGTGGCCATAGAGTTGACATTTATGGCACTGACTGGGTGCTCCGTTACGGTTTGGGGGCTCTACGTAAATCCCGGATAGGTGGCAGACCGTCTTTATGTTAAAGATGGCCTTCCCCTCCGGGGTACGTTCAAGAACGACAAGGACAAGAGGGAGGGGTGTTTTAGGGTTTCCCCTGTATAATCGATGTACCTCCACTACGGGGTATCCCTGAGACTGAAGGTCCTTGAAAATGAGCGTTGTCTCAACTTCGCTGGGGACACCGCGCAATACTACACGGAGGGGTTTTTGTTCTTCGCGGGCGTACGTGTAGAAACGCACGTCTTCGTCGCGAAGGATCTTGGTTATCTCGCGGTGGTCGTTCGCGGTAGGGACTTGCACTTTGATGCCCAGTTGGGTATTGTGTGCAGATGTGAACGCCGCCCCCTTTGAGGCTAGGAGTCGCGTGACCGCGTCCCACTTCTCTTTTTCAGTAATGAAAAAGGGAGGCGGGAGTTTGGTCCTCGCGGGCTCTTTTGCCACAGAGTTTGCGGTTATCGGAGTGGTGTACAGATCGAACTTTTCTTGTCTATATATATCCTAACTTACGTGCTACCTAACTATTTACATCATAACGAGCGGTCGACTTTGTACGGGCCAATCACAGCCATTGTGCGAGGGCGACAGCAACGTTGGAGCGAGAGGGCTAATAAGTACATCGTTAGAAAGAGACGGGTGAGGAGATGAGATATACTGGTCATAAGGAGTACTTAGATATGAATAAACCAATTAAACCTTAGGTGCTCTTTTCGTTTCTAGGTGCTATTCCAGGACTTAAAATGCCAATATACCAAAATGTAATCAAAATTCCTTCAGCCGTCAAATAGTTTTTATCGATTGCTCGTATTCGATAAAAAAACTACAAAGTACCTACATATTTTGAATTTCATCTCGTCTCCCAAGGAAACCATGCTAAATATCGGGATAAAAGCTATCCAAGACCTTGTAGCATGAACTCAAATCATACTAATCATTTGAATTCATTCAGTAGTTTCGGCGTGATGGCGGTCAAAATACAGATAGACAGACAAAAATGAAAAAAATACAGTTTTGGCTTCAGTATATAAAATAAGAGTACCATCCAAAACATATATTTATTATTTGATTGTGAAAACTAACGCGAGTGATATTCATATTAAATATAAATAAAACGGCTAAAAACTCACGAAAAAGAAGATCGGAAATACTCCGACCAGGGCGCTTATTCACTATGCCGCATGAAATTCCTTGCCGAAAACGTGTGACGTCAGTACGGCAATTGCCGTGCTATTCCACGCAGATATCTTAGCGCGGCGCGTAACGTGTCTTATTGGCAATAGAGAATAATGGCCCTGTTTCGGACTATTTGAAGTCCTTCATCTGGGAGTGTTATGCCGACAAGCCGCGACGAGCGGTACGAATATATTTATTCAAAATTAACATAACTTTAGACCCCTATCCCGCAGGAACCCATTATTTTTCGGAATAAAAATTATCCTCAATTTTAACCCATCATATTATCATATACAATGACTGTCCCAAGTTAACTTAAAAATCCGTCCAGTAGTTTCAGCGTGGTAGGTGTTCTTTTAAATAACTTTCAACCCTAACCTAGGTGCACTTAGGTTCTAACTCTGGTCATTTTCCTTTCCCTATGCATACCGTGTACTAGCAAAGGTTGCCTGGAAGAAAACACATCTCGAAGTTAAAACTGTATGTCTTGGAGTGCAACTTAGATAGTTTTTTTAAAGGAAATGCAATAAATAGTTTTTTTTTTTTTTTTTAAAGGATCAAATTGAAAATAATTCCTTTTTAGGGGCCGTCCCACTACGTTACGTAATACCTACTTATATTCTGTGATCTAAATATTCAACACGACACACGAGTTTTAGGCGAGAAAATAAATAGAGACGTAATTTTGCTTTAAATTTATTTCTCAAACTTGTTTTTTATTCGATTATGTGTAATATTGGTGTACGTTAACGTGCGCGAGTGTAGGTAAATATACAAATGCAAAAAACGGAGCATTTCGTGTTCTCTCCGAAACTCCTTTAGGAAGTTTCAGTAAAGCTTTACAGAATCGTGACTTTGACTGTGACTTGACTAAACTTTTCACTACCTGACTGACTGGGACTCGATATTTTGACTATTTGTTGAAAAAAACATACTACTTATAATATCTCTTTACTTGGCCCTGGCTATTTAGCCAGACAATAGACGCGCGGAGCCAAACAATATTTATAAAAAAACTCCAACTCGACTTCTTTCTTTTTAATGCAAAGTAACGCCTGAGTTTATCAACTACATCATTTTTATCCTATAAATAAATAAGTAACCATTCATCTCCACCAAAATAAATCAGCGTAAAGCCAACGAACCTACGTTCAACACATCCGAGGTACAACTCAATTCACAACCCCAACTAAAAAGAATAATACATAACCAGAATCGCATTACTAAAATATCACATTTAAGTAACGAGTAACTTTCGCACCCCACAATGACACCATAGCGCTATATTCCGAGGACCCCTCCATGAATGTAACACATAGCTACATAATCATGGGGACACAATGGACCCCAGACAGTGGCACCCTTGGGGTCCCGGTTTCCGGGCAAAATGGCCGAAATATTAATTTTAAGTTGTGCAGTGACATATGGAGATGGGGTGTCGCAGTCGAAGTTAATGATTGTTCAATCCAAATGAAAATGTAATAAGTTTTACTCAGAACAGAAGCTGATTTCTTGTTGTATATACTTATTGATTTAGGATATTGTTATATTTGCAGTTGTTTTAGTCTAGAGCCATTCAATCCTAAATACCAAAAATAAAATAAGATTAATTTGTACACTAGTACTTATTATAACTTTTAAACTTTCGCGATTCGAACACATAGTTAAATATTTAAACGGAACTTAATCGCGCTGAAAACTTAATATTTATTTACCTCGACGTTTCGATCAAGTTGCATTGATCGTGGTCACGAGAAGACTGAAGTAGCGGGTTTCAGCGTCGAGAAGGGCGAGCGTTGTCTCCAACTACCCGCATTTGGTTATGTAAAAATTCAGAATTGTCACGACACACGACACTAAAGACATCTGCAGATATCTTCTGACATAAACCGCAACGCGAACACTTGCTTATCACGGGATTCCAGGACACAGCCAACTTGAAACCATCCTCTCGGTTGAAATTGGGATACTTTTTAATTTCAACCACTTCACGTACAATCCTGGAGTAGTAGTGACGTTCCGTGTTGAGGATCTTCGGGTCATGGAGTTCAATCCAGTGATTAGGGTCCGATTCGAGCAAATGCTCAGCGATTGCAGATTTATTTATCTGGCGGTTCTTTACAGCGGTTTTTTTCTTTAGTACTTATTATTTCCTAGCTGTGCCCGCGGCTTCGCATGCGTGGTAATTATTTCCTAGCTGTGCCAGCGGCTTCGCATGCGTGGTAATTATTTCCTAGCTGTGCCAGCGGCTTCGCATGCGTGGTAATTATTTCCTAGCTGTGCCAGCGGCTTCTCATGCGTGGTAATTATTTCCTAGCTGTATCCGCGGCTTCGCATGCGTGGTAATTATTTCCTAGCTGTGCCCGCGGCTTCGCATGCGTGGTAATTTCTCTAGGTTAAAAGTACTCGTGTTCTCCTAAACTACCAATATACCACCATTTGATCGAAATTCCTTCGGCCGTCAAATAGTTTTTATTGATTGCTCGGCATTGGATTGAGATACCAAGTACCCCAGTTTTTAAGTCAATTCTAAGCTATCCAACAGGGAAAACCGCATCGCAATCGGTCTAGTTAAATACTACTAGACCGATTGCGATGTGGTTTTCATGCGTGATGCGTGAAACAGACAAACAAGCAGACAGAAACAATTTAAAAAAAGTTATATTCTTGTTCAGTAGCTTAGGTATTTTAAGTATCATAGTTTTTTTTTTATTAAATTATATTCTTTGTACAGACTTTTTCGTTCATATTGCTGTATTATACGTATCAAGGATTGCGTAGTGGGAAGAATGAGAATACTTTTTCGATTATTACCTTTCTCCCCACTGTCAAATAATATATTCCATAGTGGGGAGAAAGGCCGTATTTTTTTTTATTTTTCCCTTTCTTCCTACTCGTGGGACAAAACTGGTGGGGAAAAAGGAAATAACCACATTAAAGTGTTGATGTTGAACGAATACAAATATTACTGGTGATAATGGAAGTTCTTTGCTTACCGCTTCGAGCAAATGATCAACTCCGTAAACGAAAGTTGCATTTGTTCGAAGGCTTATCTACAATGATAATTGGTAGTTTGTATTATATATATATTTTTATTATCCGTTTTTATCTATACTTTTTTTAAAAGGGAATGGGCATTTAACATCGTATGCGCAGACCTATTCAAAAACATCATTGAACAGTCTACAACGATGGTCAAATTATCATTCAATTATCCAATGAACCCACCATACCGAACCAGATACGAAACCCGAGCTTTTTTAGGGGATCCACTTCTAATTCGTTAATTTATTTAAACATAGTAAATCGATGCCGGATCGTTAGCTAAACAAGCGGCGTCGGGTTACCGGCTAATGTGGTTATTCCGCACAATTACCGGCCATTAGCGGATAATTCCGGTAGTAACCGGGCTAATCCGGTATTCTCCGGTTACGTCGAGCACTGTAATCTGCGCTGTAGTTTGGGATGGACAGGGTTGTTGTGGGAAGTTGGTGTCTTTGCAATTTGCATGTTACAAAGAACAGTGATCAGTTATATGAAAATAACTTGGTTTGGTTGTAGAAATTTCACATGTGGCGTGTAAATGTGCCGTGACTACGACTTTGTTTCTTTAATAAATCGAGGTATTTTACCCATTCTTAATAATATCAAATTTTACTACTGTTTTTTTTGTTGTATGTAATGACTTACCACGGTATTGTGGTGCCTTGTTAAAATTACAATCTAGCCTTAAGGCTAATAAGTAATTTTACTTTAACCTAAGCTGCTAAGTAGAGTATATACACTCGAGAGCAATGAATCCGGGTCATTTAAAGAAACCTATAAATCTCGGAAACTAAGAATGCTAGCTTAATGAAATAAATTGTGTTTAATAGACAATATAATACCCCTTCAATGAAAGTAATAAAATTTATGAGTCAGTTAATTTTATTTACTATAAATGACATAAAGAAAAAAACTGCTGATCTCGCTTTAAAACAACAATAGGAAACATGATATTTTTGAACAACATTACGATTTTCTTGAATTTTAATACTTTGTATTGCCTCCTCGTGCTTTCATTACGTTGCGTTTACGCAATTTGGCATGCTGTACACCAAGTTTCTTATATGATTTTGGGGAATATTCTCCCATTTATCTGTGAGAGCAATTTTGAGCTCACGAAGCGTGGCTTTCGTTGTTTTACGCATCTCTCTAGCTCGTCCCAAGCATGCTCGATGCGGTTGATATCCGGGCTGCGTGCTGGCCACTTCATACGAGTAATGTTCATCTTTTGAAGGTCACAATCCAACCTGTATGAGGTCGGGCATTGTCATGCATAAAAATAGCATCCTCACCCAAATTGACCATAAATGGCCCAACGTGTTCATTAAGGATTTCTTTCACATATCTTACGCTAGTCAAAGAGCCGTTTTCTATAAACACCAGTTCTGCGCGACACTCAAATGAAATTCCGGCCCACACAAGTACAGACGCACCACCGTAGGCTACTTTTTCTTCGATGCATGCTTGCTTGAATCTTTCTCCTGGTCTTCTATACTCTTTGTCTTCGATCGTGCTTGTAGAGCATAAACTTTGATTCGTCGGTCAACATAACTTTTGACCAATCTTCAGTAGTCCAATTTAAGTGGTTCTGAGCATATCTTAGTCTTAAAAAACGATGCCCACGCTCCAGTTTAGGGCCATTTGCAGGTCTAAGTAGTTTCAAGTTAGCTTTAACAAGTCGTCGTCTTACTGTCCATGCGCTTGGGTTACTTCCTCCGAGGCGTCTAAACTGATTTGTAAGTTCAGTTCCTGTGAGAAAGCGATTACGAAGTATGGTGTTCACCAAGTATCGATTTTCTCGTGCTATGGTACACCTAGTTCTGTTTGTTCCTGGTATGCGTAAGTTAGAGTCAGTTTCCTCGTAACGTCTGAGAACACTTTGTACTGTTGACAGCGACACACCGATAGTCCTGGCTGTATCGCGCTGACTCCGGCCAGTTCCGAGCATTGTGAGAATTCTGGTGCATTCTTCTGGTGTGAGCGACATGATTACAGCTTGAATAATAAATGTCGAACACTATCAATATGGTTTATATACCCACTTAAATGACAGACTATAAACAAAAGGAAATCAAATGCAGTAATTTCGTAGTTCCATCTATGAAAGTCCCCCTTTTTCAAATTTGTTTTTTTTTATGACATAACTTTACAATATCTAAGAAGTTTTAATACCTTAATTTAAGGAATATTTAATTGACTATTAAACACAATTTATTTCATTAAGCTAGCATTCTTAGTTTCCGAGATTTATAGGTTTCTTTAAGTGACCCGGATTCATTGCTCTCGAGTGTACTAAGAAGTTACACTTTTCTTAATGTCACTATTTTGTTTTGTTCACTTTGTTCTTGTGTTCATTTGATTTGCACTAATTGATACTACATTGTCACTATCATAACACTAAACTAAGTCAAATGGTTTGTCCGTTTGAGTCTTCTCACGATGCCCGTGTTGTCGAGGAGCTGGATAGCCTCGACGTTCACATGATGATGAAGTCTTCGTTCGTGAGCTTTGGCAACTTTTTTAATAACCTTAGTAACGAGATCCATCTTGGCCTCGATGGAGGTCGTTACTTCTGATGTACCACGGTGCATTACCGATGCCTCCGAGTACTTTATTTTGGAAACGTTGAATGATCTGTATATTAGTGGATTTGGTACAGCCCCACAGCTGGATACCGTAAGTCCATATTGGCATAAGGACTTGCTTGTATAAAAATAATTTATTGCAAACTGACAACGAAGAATGTTTTCCCAAAAGCCAATACATTTTTGTGTAGCGAAGCTCCATTTCATCGTGTTTCTTTTTGACATGGGCCTTCCAGCGAAGCTTTGCGTCTAATGTCATACCAAGATACTTGGCCGTATTCCCGTGTGGTATTACTTGATCGTTTAGAAATATAGGATGATAATTCGTTTTCTTGTTTGTAAAATCTACATGTGTGGATTTTGACTGGTTTAGTTTTATTCGCCATTTTTTAGTCCAATCGACGATGATATTGACTTCTGCTTACACTTTCTCGACGGCTTCCTCTTGAGTAGCCCCAATAGCCATGATTGCTGTATCATTAGCAAAGGTGGCAATGGTATAATTTTCTAAATCTGGGATATCACAAGTGTACCATAGGTACAGGAACGGACCTAGGACACTCCCTTGCGGTACTTTTACTAGCTTTTATTTGCTTAAGTTCTGAATACGCATCTTCTTGCCTTACTCTGAACATTCTATAAGTTAGATAAGAGTCGATGTCAAATTTTATTTTGTTTCTATATTATATAATTAAAAAATACTTTCAAAATACGCACTGTAAGTAAGATGTTTTCCATACTGTTAATATGGCCTAAGTTATTTATTTATTTATTTTATCAATGTTCGGGTGGCTTACAGCTACCTTAGCTAAATACACACGAAAAACAAAAGCATAAAGCCAAAAACAGCCTCCACAAATTGAATGGCCAATAGTTATGGCCATATTCGCCTTAAAAAAAATAGTAACGTATGAAAAACATACATAAATAAATGGCTTTCTTTTAACAAAGTCTAAAGTTCTGGGAGGCTCTGTAATCTACAGTTAAGCCTTGTACTATTATTTATTCTGTGGTTAAGCGAAGGGCATGATCGTTTCAAAGCATAATTTCTTTAAGGGCAACTTATAGAATTTACGCTTTGATAGTTGATATTCTAAGATTTAGGAACATTTAGTACTTGCTCTAACTTAATAAATAACATTTCATATATTGCTGTGAAAAATATAGAGATCAAAACCGTTTCTGCTAGGTTAATACATTTAATATAGTGCTAAAATTATTATTATCTGATTCTACTACATGCTGAATTTATAAAACCAAAATCTTTAACAGCGACGATGTATTGAAATAACAAAATTATCAGATTAGAACCTTCTTTGTGTACTAACCTCCTTGTACTCACAAAAGCGAAACCAGACACTCGTTTCGTTCTGGCCACAAATAATTGAAATTCTTCTAAAATCGTGAAAAAGTTAGGTTAGTACAAAAAAGTCTGCAATGTAGTGGAACTCGTGGAATCAGTTTACATGAAATGTGATGCTGGTAGTTTCTTGATTCGTTTACAATGGGTTCAAAAATGGGTCTGTCTGAAGGAATTATGAGCATTTTTGTATCGGTGTCGGACGATATGAACGGTATTTATTGGTTTGATTGAAAAAAAAGTTTTCTTTCGTAATTTAAGACAATGTATTCTTCTAAATTCCTTCTTGAATAGCCGAACGTGCCGCGGAAAGCAGTTAGTAGTTAAATATTCTGAATAGGTACTTTTATTTTTGATTGTTTATCATATGGCCTCTGATGTCAGAGTTTGTCAAGCCGCCAGAGGGCCTCTGACATGGCTTAACGACTGCTATTAATCAATAACAGCCGGGACCGACAGATTAACGTGCCCTCCGAAGAAAGGAGCGATGGAAAACAGCATTTAACTTAGAAAAGTGACTGGTGCGGAGCCTAGGTATTGAACCCGGTATTGTTGGATTCTAAATTGCACCATAGAACCGTTAGGCCACCATCGCACCACTTTTATTTTGAGTAAACTTAATCTTAACTTAAATTCTCACAATGTCGTAAATTGGAAATAAAAGTTTTTCCTTTACCACAATTTTAACTGTAGCGTAGGTATAGGTACCAACTATTTCTTGCCACGCATACTAACTGACTAATGCATAAGTAAAAATGTTTATTAGTCTTTAATACAATTTCAGAAAATCTTTTAGCATTAAATATTAAAGTAAAAACCACAGTTAAAGTTCTTAAGTTAATACTTGTAACAGTACACCTAAAACAAAACTGTGCATAGTTAGTTGAACCGCCGGAGCATGTCTGTCGGCGATCTCGCACAGATAACATCAGACGAAATAACACCAAAGAGAGTTTAATTATAATAGTTTGAATTGTAAACAAAAAGAGGGTTGAAATTTTCTCGTGTTTTAGAAAGCTGCAATGAGAAAGCAGAATATAAACATATATCTAGGTATGTTTAGAAGACACAAAAAGGGAAATTGTTACAGAACTGTGTAAGGTTAAGGTAGGAACATAGGTAGCTTCCACCCCCCCCCCCCCCCCCCCGTGGGTGCGTCATCATCATAAGCCTATTCTAGTCCACTGCTGGACGTAGGGCTCTTAAAATATGCACGCCTCTGTGCTCGGAATTCAGCTCTCCGCATCCAGTTTCTGTCATCCGCTTTTCGCGGATCATCACTCCACCTGGCCACAGGGCGTCCTAAGCTACGTTTTCCCGAACTTGGTCTCCACTCAAGGACCGATAACCCCAGCGGTTATCGGTTTTCGGGAAATGTGACCAGCCCACTGCCACTTTAGCTTGCTTATCCTTAGAGATATGTCGCTTATCTGGTTCTCTGACGGATCATTTCATTGCAAATCTCCCTTCAGAGAAACTCCAGGCATATCTCTCTCCAAGGCCGCTGAGCGACCTTAAATTTGTGGACTAGTCTGACGGTGAGTACCCACGTTTTGGCTCCGTAGCACTGATTAAAGACTTTTGTCTTGAGTCACTGTGGTATGGACGACGAGATCCAGCAACGGGAATCCATGAAATGGGCAGAGTTTTTTTTGAGTAAGTACCAACATCTTCTGCGATCGCCGCGCCGCGCCGCCCGCCCAGCGTGAGGATTACGGCAATATACCCCCTATTAAGGGGACGCCCATGTTCAGCAGTGGACTTCTGCGGGCTGATGATGAAGATCATTATGTAACTTAGTTGGGAGAACGAAGGAAAGGCATTCCAGACGCCGCAGGTTCCTGTGCAGCGTCGTGGTTGTGATCTTTTGCTTTTTCAAGCAAACTAGAGATGGAGACGGAGAGAATTCACTTTAGTTGTTAGTACCTACTTTCTAATCCATTTTCAAAAGGACGAGGTTCTTTACTGTATATATGATATTAACTTTTAATTGTTCTTTTAATCGATATTAACTTTTAATTGTTTGAAAGGGTCTCCACCATTTTACGTAAGAAATGTCACCAGCCAGCTGCGACGCTGTCCAGCTTCAGAGAGAGGCTATGGTGGACCGTTTGAATTATTATTTAGCCTTAGAAGCCGTATCCGATTGGGGCGATGCTAACCTGGTTAAGTTTAATGCTACTAAAACGCAGGCGTGTTAGTTCTCTGCTAAAAAGTAAAAAAAAACGGGACAATTCCACACCAATTACCTAGCCCCAAACTAGGATACCCTATAATATGGGCACTAGATAACGGATAAACATATATAAATACGAATATCACATCCATGACTCGGAAACAAACATTTCTGCTCATCACACAAGTGATTGCACCTTGCAGGATTCGAACCCGCAACCGTTTGATTTCGTTCCTAGGGTCACTAGCCACACAACCGGCCATCAAACAGACTTCAAGCTTCTGGGTGTCGAACTCACATCGAACCTGAAATTTGGGTTTTCCATTGAATCCAAAGCCAAGGTAGCTGAAAATAAACTTGTTTTTTTATCTAAGGTCAGGCGGTACTTCACACCAGGACAGCTTTTGAATATTTAACAAGCGTAGGTCCAATCTTGTATGGAGTACTGCTGCCACCTCTGGGACGGTTCTGCCAAAAATCAGCTCGAGGCTTTGGATTCAATTGAGACGTGCTATAAGGCTCATTGGAGATGACACTCTGGTAAAGAGTAAGCTTCAAAGTCTGGCGCATAGACGTGAGGCGGCAAGCCTGTCGGTATTCTACAGATTTCACTATGGAGAGTGTGCACAAGAACTGCACAATCTGATTCACCCATCACCGTTCCATCACCATAAGACTAGACGATCGGCAAAGCGCCACCCTTTTACTGTTGAAATACCTCGCACAAGAACGAAGCGTTACGCTTCTTCATTTATTATAAGAACTGCAAAGGAGTGGAATGCCTTGCCCTCGACAGTGTTTCCGGTAAAATATAGTCCAGGTGTGTTCAAGTCAAGAGTGAATAGGTATCTACTAGGCGAGCATGCTACACCTGCGACCACATCATCGCTTTCCATTAGGTAAGACTGTGGTCAAACGATTGCCTAGCCCGAAATAAAAAAAAAAACTCCTCCAGTGTTCAGATTCAGTATATTTTGTAGCAAAAGTTTTTTTTTTTTTAAATATAAATAATATTTTAGCACAATAGAGCTACGAACTAAATTGTACTTTTTAGCTTAGACACGGTACCTACCTTCAAAAATATTACGTAAACATGTAGCTTGCGCAACTGAACAATATTCAATGCTCCACATAACCATCTGTCTCTTCACAATTATTGCCAAACAATGCTGTAAACAGTTCGCAACTTTCAAAAAGCATTGTACTCGCCTTGGGAAACCAAGTGATTAGTCGCAACTGGGCTCGCAACATTATGTGCAATCAGAAAGGGTTAGTATATTTTTGAGCCACATTAAAATAAGGTAAGAAAATGCATACCTATTCATAATTTACACATAAGAAGAAGGAGTGTGCGATAAAAGTCTAAAGAAGAAATAACTTTATTCGAGAAGGAGGTTTCGTTTCAACCATATTTTTTTTACGACTCGCCCTAAACCCTTTTCAGGCAGCAGGACAAACGCGTGTTTAACCAATACTCTAAATTATTTTAGACCCTAAGTAGGTCTACAATTTAGAAAAGGGAATCTGCATTCTTTTTGCTCAAATAACATCAAGAGATTTTATCTTAAGTAGAGTTGGAAAGAAATGGGACAAAAGAATTAAAACGACAAATCCGGAAACGTGACAAGAAAACAATAATATTCCTAAACCAAAATGACGTCAACTAAGAATTAAAAGTGATATGAATGAGTCACTTTGTAATATTAAAATACCAGAATTGTAAAATGTTGTTTCACAGAGATCCCTATTTTAAATGGGCTTCTGTTTTTGTAGGTACCTACTAACCAAAGGTATGATATTATCAGCCGTAGGTACATTTATTTTCAACAAAATATCTCAACACGACTCTAAAAAAAGAGATCAGCGACAAAAATCTTCTCCGAAGTGTTGACTCGTTAAAACATTACGCTCTGCTAGTTTTAAACACCTTTTTACAACCACACCACTGCACAAACCACTGTCTTATTTCAACTGCATTAAAGCTTATAATAATCGAGCGAAATGGTTTTCAATGTGGTCCTTTAATATGACACTTTAGTGCAATCAAAACACCGCGAGACAAATCTCTTTTGTGTCGTCAAAGTTTCCATTGTCACAGTGTGGTTAAAGCAGGGAATCTAATCTCCCCCAAAATGTACGGGTCGATTTTGCAAACGTCTTGTGTCATTGATAAGATAGTCCAGAAGATAAACTTAAAAAAGTAGGTACCTACTGCATTGACTTTTTGCTATGTAGCTAGGTAGGTACCTAATAGAAAAGCAATGCCGTTGCATTGCTTTTGGGTGGTGTACTGAATGGTCCTTCATCTTCTTCGGCCTATTACGTTCCCACTGGTCTAAGACATAGGTCTTCGTCTTTTTTAAAATATTATCTTTTTTTAAATAATTATCTTAGAGAGATACGTTCAGTTAAAAATGACAGTTAAAACTGATCATGTGTGCTCTGTGTAAAAGACTCTAAAATATCGCGAAGGTAAGTCTAAATTTTCCTTCTACTTGACGCTAAAGATCTTATAAAGATATTGCCCATAGGTAGTTACGTGTGTTTTTGATACTTAGGCCTAGTTGTGGCCAGACAATTGGTGCGTTCCAGCCTGCAGTGGTGAACCGGTGACGGGTTCCCTCGCAGATCGCATTGTAATATCGTTGAAAGATCGATATCTCGGAATAATCCCCCATTTCGATGCTTCCGTGGGGCGCCATGATTTTGGAAGATATAGGCTATAGAATAAAATAGAATTTGTCTTTAGTTTCCACACATTATGTTCAAATTCTTCAGTGTTTTTGGTGATGGCGTGACCATTCACATTAAATTTCAATACTGAAATGTCACCAGCTTGTAGGGTACGCTGCCAACTGGTAGTGGGATAGAACACTTGCCTGTTATGGCGTACTCCAACTGTTTCATGTCGTATTTAGCCAGTTGTATTCTCTATTAGTTAATAATAAAGGCACTTGCCTGGAAAAAAATAGGTAACCATAACAATGTAGAGTTCCAGGTTACTCTAGATATGTTGCTAAAAATATAGTTGCATCGTAAGAGTAGGTATACAAAAATACTGATTGCACCTCTATTATTTCGATTAAATCAAAGTGAAAAGTTGCTCAAAATCCTGAAGCCCATTAAGAACAAAATTTACAAACCATTACAATTGAACTAACATGTCCGCTAAAATTCTCAAACAGTGGTCCCACAAAACGTGGCACGGCGTCAATTTTGACACCAACGGCTGCTCACAAAAACTCTATTTATTATTTGTGTATTATTCCTGTAAGTAAATATAGAGAGGATCGGGATGGACCTCATTGTCCCGGTATCATTGTCCCGCGCATTATGTGGGACAATAATCCCCATAATGTTTTTATCCCATGTTTTTATAGCGATCCGCTCTATCAGGATTATAGAGCGATGATTTCAGCAAACAGTTGCAACCGGCGCGGGCGCTGTCATGATATTTTAGGATGAGTTTGATCGAAGCTACTTATGACGGTTGAATCAACACTTGGTGTGACCCTTGTGTGTTTTTATTTGTTTTATTTCATTATGTTGATAGAGGAGTCGTACTCTATGAAATAGATCTGCTGTAGGAATTTAACCTGTTTTTTTTTTTAGTTGTTTTCTTCATAAATCAAAATACTTATTTTACTTAAGCACATTGTATGATATTAAAAATGATTTTAATTTAAAAAATAAAAATATTAAATGACTTTATGAATGACTAATTAGTCTAATACATTATCGTTCTGTCCGCTCCTTTGCTACATCCTATGAGGGTCATATGTCATTCAATACCTATTAATTAAGTTCTTCTATCTAAACATATGATTGCAATAAATTATTGAGTATTATATTGTATGTACATTTTGTGTGTAATTAAAATGAAAGCTTGTACATATTTAGCGAATTTTGGCGCTGACTTATCTGTTTTTCCTAAATGTACAGATTTATATAATTAGTGCTACTAAATGTGAGAAACTGAAGACTTTATCTAAACTCCACCTGTACCCTCGAACATCATCTATTATATCCTCACATTTGTACAAATCTGATCATTATAGGCCCCAAGAAGCAAAATCTATGGATAAGTCACAGTAAATTGTAAACCAAATAGGTGATTCACATGGTTCCATATCTTATCCTCATTACTTTTTAATCCTTCACTAAAAGGGCTTAAGTATACTTAATCCTTAGATCTATTATATAGTATGAATGAACATGGGTTTGGAACTTTGGACTTCTACGGGAGCTGAATGTAAACTGTACTTACCTAAGTTTGCGCGCGTTGAAGTCTTTTGCTTAGCAATTTTAGAACCTGTTATCATAACGTTAAGGATTGTTCTCTAATTCTTATAAGGGTATGTAAGGGTTGTTTTTTGAGGAAAATTTCTAAGAATGCAGTCTTTATGTCAAACTAGGTTAATACCAACCTCGTGGTCAGTAAAGCCGAGGTACGTCCGGCGTCGATTACTTGCGTGTGCGATACAAAAGAAATATACTTTTTTGGGAAAAAATATTGTCAAAACAAGGTTTTGTTCAGTCCGGAAGGCTAGGATTAAGTATTAAGTAACGTTTAATGAACATTTCATGGGAAACTGTGTTACTTTGCGTTATCTTGTACAATCTTAGTACTTTGCTGTTAGTTTTGTTACAGGTAGCTACGATTTTCACAAATTCACAGCTATTATGCCTCATGTCTGCATTATTGTAGGTAGTTTGCGATATGTGCTAATCTTAGAGTTAGGTAGGTACTTAAAAAGGTGGGAAAGTATATTGTATACATTTATGTAAATCATTTAACGTTCTACATATACCTACGAGTCAGTGTAGGTATATGTAGAACGTTAAATGCTCTACTAAATGTAGGAATGACTAAATACAGTAATTTCAATCGTAAATACGGGTTTCAATTATCTCGAGCCTGGAATCCATTAGTACGGCTATGTAATGAGAACAGATTAGAAGACGAGCAGAGAAGAACATGGAAGCGGATACTGAGAGTTTCGTTTGTCGAGATATGTATCAAGTTGGAAGAGATATTGGTAACATTGACAATAACAAAAAACGAGGGTAGACAGTTTTGTCTGCTTGTGGAACAAGACATAGGTAATCGAAAGTGCTATAAAACCCAATTGCGAACAAACTTACAAAGAGGCAAACATTTAAGTGAGAATGGTTGCCAACCAACTTTAAATCGTTATAAATAATAATAATAATATTTATTGACAGTATAAAAAAAGATTACAAAATACATTTGATCAATACACTCCCCACTAGGATTCCCTGTCTCGGGGGGTCTATTTCTCTTCCAAAAGTTCCAAGAATTAAATAAAAATAATCTTAATTAATTGAAGTAGTTAGTTTTTTACTTTAATTTTAATTTATTTAATTATATTTGTGTGCGTGTGTGAGTGTGCGTGTATATATGGATCCTATATGGTCATTCGAAATGAAAAATGATAAGAGAAATCTAAAGATGATTTTTAAATACCTATTCAATGATACCCCACTTAGTACACATACTTACGTTAGTACGTACTTAGTACCCACATAGTATGTCGACTTTAATTTTTTTCTTTTTTACTATGAAATATGGCATCTGGTTGTCGCCTTATTGAATTTTGATTACTGTCATGTCTTTAGTAGCACTCGCAAGAGTAAGATCGACAATTCGATTGACGTAAGAATCATCAAAATCGGTCCACGCGTTTGGTCTCTATAGTGCCATAAAGGAACAAACATACATAAGCTGATAAACACAGTACGCCTGTTCTAATGCATGCCACTGAGCTCGGTTTTCAGTTCTCCTCATCCATTTTCTGCCAGCCGCTTTTCGCAGGTCGTCACTCCACCTGGACACAGGGCGTCCTACACTACGTTTTCCTAAACGTGATCTGCTCTGGAGAATTCGTCTAAACCAACTAGGTTATCGATTCTTTGGGAAATGTAACCCACCCACTGACTCTTTTAGCTTTCATATCCTTAGAGCTAAGTCGGTCACCTTGGTTCTTTATAGGATCACTTCATTACGAATCTTATCCTTCAGAGAAGCTCCAAGCATAGCTCTCTCCATAGCTCGCTGAGCGACCTTATATTTATGGAATAGTCTGACGTGAGTGTCCACGTTTCGGCTCCGTAGCTCATGACTGGACGCACTGGTCGAATCGAAGATTTTTGTCCGTATGTACTGTGGATGAAAAGACTTGACGAAGTCTGCCGAATGCTACTCATCTTAACTGAATTCTTCTATGTCTTCCTCCTCAAAGTTGTGCCTACCCAATTGCAATATTTGCCCGAAGTAGGTAACATATTTTTTAACATCTTCAAGAGGCTCACCATTGACGCGGTTCCGGGTCAATAAGATCGTTAAACATTATCTTGGTCATTCCGAGACAGATGTGTCGAGAAGCATCAACCAGGCTGGTCAACATACTTTGCAAGGGTTACAAAGTAATTGTCTTAACTATCTCCATCGTATTTCAAACGTTGTTTGACTACGTAACGACTGGGATAGTGTTACGTCTGGCTAAACTATCCCGAAGGCAAAGCAGCATTTAGCTAACTCCGGGCTCCGCTCACAAAGGTAATTACACCTGCGTCCGTGTATGCCGCCATTAGATACCTAATGGATTGGCGGGAAAACATGAAACTATTATCATGGTGGATCTAATGTTGATACCAATCACGATATTTAATTTTCATTGCTGTTTATTATATTACTAGCAGTGCCCGCGCCTTCGCACGCGTGGTTATTAAAGTTACTCTATGTGCTATTCCAGGACCAACATACCAACGTTTGATCAAAATTCCTTCAACCTTCAAAAATATTTTTATAGATTGCTCGGCAAATTAATTATGGGATTAAGATACAAAGTCGGTACCTACCCCAGTTTTTAAGTCAAACCCAGTAGCAACAGTAGTTTTTACGTGATGCGCGGACAAACAGACAAACAAAAAGAAAGACACGAATTTTAAAAATGTTATATGCTGGTTCTGTAGCTTATTTTAAGTAACCAAGACAATTTTTTTATTATCTTTGTTCAGACTTTTTAGTTCATATTGCTTTATTATAAGTATACGAGTAGAAGATAGATAAGGATATAATTTATTACCTACTTGATAATTAACATAACTTAACACCTACCCTAAAAAAAAACTTGTTAAAGTATCCCTATTGTAACCCATCATATAAATGATGACTGTGTCAAGTTGCATCAAAATCCGTCTAGTAGTTTCAGCGTGATAAATGTTATTTTGAATAACTTTCAACCAATATTCTGCAGGAACCCTTTAATTATTCGGGATGAAAAGTATCCAATGTCCTACTTCGTAGTATGAACTAAAATCATACCAGTTTCGGCGTGATTCGCAGTCAAGATACAGACAGACAGACAAAAATGAAAAAACAAACTGTTTTGGCTTCAGTATCGAATACTAAGTACACTACAAAAAAAACTTTAATGTATACAGAATTGGCCTGTAACAGTTTTATTATAAGTATAGATATATAGATTATAAGTATAGATATATAGATTATAAGTATAGATATATAGATTATAAGTATAGATAGATAGATAGATAAATAGATTGTTCTAATTGTTATATGCTTCTTCAATATTTACCTACCTACCACGTGAAAGTACACTCAGTGCCTTGTAACATTCTCACGACTAAACGGCTAAGTCGATCTTGATGAATTTTGGTACGGAAATAGTGTGCATAGACGGACTTAATAATTATGCATTTTTATTTACTTTTTGCCCCGGTTATAATGTTCACACAGGCAAAGTCGCTGGGTGCAGATACAAATAAAACCCTGGGACGAGTGGAGTCCAGTATCTACACTTAAAGTTCAGTGAGTCACAGCGACCTAGACGGTCACTAAGATGTAGAATAGTGGTAGAATAGTGGTAGCCTAACGGTTAAATAGTGTAGCTTAGAATCCAACGATACCGGGTTCGATCCTATAGGCTCCGTACCAATGACTTTTCTAGGTTATGTGCGGTTATCCATCGCTCCGTGCTTCGGAGAACACGTTAAGGTGTTGGTCCTGGCTGTTATTGATTAATAGCAGTCGTTAAGGCATGTCAGAAGCCCTCGGCCTGACAAATTCTGACACCAGAAGCCAGCACAGCCTCATACGACAAACAAACAAGAAGCGAAACTACATCCACATTCTTTTCTGAGTGTATGTTAATGTTTTCGTGGCTAAACTGTAGTTGCTATACAGTCGATTTTGGAGGTGGATAGGGGTGAAGGGGGTAGGGTGGAGGAGGTAGGTATCCCCCCCCCCCCTTTGAAGGAAAAGTTGCGCAGCCCCTGCACTTCCGTGTTTTTTTTTTCCATCCTTACTTTCAAATTTACTTCTGATGACATTGATTTAAGGTAAGGGGTGGATGGAGGAGGTGGATTTGAGGATTTGAAGGCTTCGTTCACTGAGGCTACGGCATTTTCGTCTAAGTAAACTTCAGTCAATGACTGAAAAAATAAATAAATTGCGAGCCCATAATAGATAGATAGATAGATAGATAACTCTTTATTGTACACCACATAGAACAAAAAATACAATAATAACTAAAACATTTATACAAAATAAATGGGACAATGGGCGGTCTTATCGCTAAAAAGCGATCTCTTCCAGACAACCTTTACATATTATTTTCAAATAACTCTCTACCTACTTTATGAAAACTATATTTAGAATAACGCCATCTCTGATGCATAGATCGAACCACTACTTTCCACTAAATTAGAAAAAATATGAACAGATGGCTTTAATCTACTACAATTTTTATCTATAATTTAGTTTATTTTTTTCTGGCAATTCTTTATGTAAGTCAGCAGCCCGATTACATAACTTGGCTTCAATCGAATTCTCAGTATCGCAACCACTAATGCCTTGAGATAGAGTCGAAATTGCTATGAAAAAAGTGATAATCCGATTGTAGCCAAGTTCTGTAATTGGGCTACAGGGCCCAATTCCCATATTCCAATGCTATTTGTTGCAATCAGATTTTCAAAGCATCCACTTTATAGCCCCCAATACCTATGTCGTTAAACTAGGTAGGTACATATGTATGAGTGCACAAGGCGGGGAAGGAAGAGACAGTTGTCAAAGTGACAGTTGGTGCGGAAAGAGTGGGGAAAAAGCGGAAACAGAACTCCTTCTACGTCAGATTCCTTTTTTTAAAGTTGGATGACAGCTGTCAAACTTTAAACAGATATTACTCAGAAACTATTCATCATTGACTAGTAGTTTCTTTACAGAAGTGATAGATCTGAACGATATCGATCTTCGCTTTGGATGACAGCTGTCAAACTTTAAACAGATATTACTCAGAAACTATTCATCATTGACTAGTAGTTTCTTTACAGAAGTGATAGATCTGAACGATATCGATCTTCGCTTTGGATGACAGCTGTCAAACTTTAAACAGATATTACTCAGAAACTATTCATCATTGACTAGTAGTTTCTTTACAGAAGTGATAGATCTGAACGATATCGATCTTCGCTTTGGATGACAGCTGTCAAACTTTAAACAGATATTACTCAGAAACTATTCATCATTGACTAGTAGTTTCTTTACAGAAGTGATAGATCTGAACGATATCGATCTTCGCTTTGGATGACAGCTGTCAAACTTTAAACAGATATTACTCAGAAACTATTCATCATTGACTAGTAGTTTCTTTACAGAAGTGATAGATCTGAACGATATCGATCTTCGCTTTGGATGACAGCTGTCAAACTTTAAACAGATATTACTCAGAAACTATTCATCATTGACTAGTAGTTTCTTTACAGAAGTGATAGATCTGAACGATATCGATCTTCGCTTTGGATGACAGCTGTCAAACTTTAAAGTGCTACTACTCTGAATCTATTGATTCAAGACTATTAGTTTCTTTACAGAAATAGATCACATCGATATCATGGTTTTGGATGACAGTTGTCAAACTTACAAGGGCTATAACTATGAAACTGTTGATCCTAGACTAGTAGTTTCTTTACAGAAGTGATAGATCACATCGATATCTAAGGGCTATCAATCTGAAACTATTGATCCAAGACTAGTAATTTTCCTAGAGAAGTGATAGATCTCATTGTTATCTTCGTTTTGGATGACAGCTGTCAAACTTGAAAGGGCTATTACTCTGAAACTATTGACCCAAGACTAGTAGTTTCTTTAGTAGTAGTGATAGATCACATCGATATCTAAAGGGCTATCAATCTTAAACTATTGATCCAAGACTAGTGCTTTCTTCTTTTTCATTTTACAGTAGTTTTTTACAGAAGTGATAGATCTCATCGATATCTTCGTTTTAGATGACAGTTGTCAAACTTAAAAGGGCTATAAGTATAAAAACTGTTGATCCTAGACTAGTACTTTCTTTACAGAAGTGAAAGATCTTATCACTATCTAAAGGGCAATATATCTGAAATTATTGATCCAAGACTAGTAATTTCTTTACAGAAGTGATAGATCTCATCGATATCTTCGATTTAGATGACAGATGTCAAACTTAAAAGGGCCATAACTCGGAAACTATTGATCCTAGGCTACTAGTTTCTGTACAGAAGTGATTGATCTCATCGATATCTACGTTTTGGATAACAGCTGCCAAACTTAAAATGGCTATAACTCTGAAACTCTTAATCCTAGACTAGTAGTTTCTTTACATAAAGGTTAGATCTCTTCGAGATCTTCATTACATTTGACATATGTCAAATATTTTTTCTGCATTAATACCAGAAGACTAGAAATACGGAGGAGGTAAAACGTAAGTCTGTAAGAGGATAGAATTTATGGGAATGGATAGGGATAGGTGGGGTTGTTAGGTGGGGTTAGTTGGGGATTGGTGGAGATGTGTTAGGATAGGTGGGATAATTTTCTATAATTGTGATTTGTAACTGGCGTAGACGTTTCATGACAAACAAATGGGCGTGCGCCTTGACACAGCCCCACCTGCTTTTTGTTGTTGTCTCCGCCGCACAACTAGTGCATTTAGCTAGTGTCAAGTTAAGAGAATTGTACGTTTTAAGATTTTTCACCAAAATTTAAAATGTTGAGTCCCAGTCAGTCAGATAGTCAAACATCTAGCCCAATCACGATTTAGTAGTGATTGAGCTTTACTGAAACTTCTTAGACACTTTTTTCCGCGGTAGTATCATTTGTCCACACTCGTGCACGTTTTCTCGAAGAAACACAAGTTTGAGAAAAATAACTAAGCTAAGCAAAACAACCGTTTCGATTTCGTTTTCCGGCGAAATTTTGTCAAGTGATTATTAACTGTCAGTCAGCAGTCAGCTGAGCAGAGCTGTCTATTATATGTGAAAGTCAAACAAACATATTTTTACGGAATAGACTCCCTTGTAATGTTTACGTTCCTAGAAATCTACAATTTAATTTTACAGGAATAGCCGATAACCATAGTAAAATGATAGGTGTGCGAATGAATACTTTCAACGACAACTCGGGGGAACCAGAGCAAGATGCCAATTCAGCATTAACAGAATTAGACAAAGGTAAACAAATTCAAACATAACCTCATTACCCAAACATTTTATAATTTACTCACAAAAATGTATATTTACAGGTCTGCGGTCTGGGAAAGTGGGTGAACAATGTGAAGCTATCGTCCGCTTCCCGCGTCTCTTTGAAAAATACCCTTTTCCTATCCTTATCAACTCTTCTTTTCTTAAACTTTCCGATGTATTTCGTATGGGCAACAATTTTTTGCGGCTATGGGTTTTGAGGGTCTGCCAGCAAAGTGAGAAGCATTTAGACAAGATTCTTAATGTTGATGAGTTCCTGAGAAGAGTTTTTAGTGTGCTACATTCAAACGATCCTGTGGCCAGAGCTTTGGCGCTTAAAACTCTAGGTGCTGTAGCTGGAATAATTCCGGAGAGGCAGAATGTCCATCATGCCATTCGGAGAGGGCTTGACAGTCACGACAATGTGGAAGTGGATGCTGCAATATATGCTACTACTAGATTTGCAGCACATTCCAAGTAAGCTAATTTTACTGTTATACCAAGCATCATATTATTAATTTATATACCTTACATCATTATTATTATTATTTATTTATTTTTTATTTGTCTCGAAACATATATTACTAATAAAAATCCTCCGTGCTTTGTAGGGCACATCTGTGTGAGTGTTATGTACGTAAACTGAACACATGCGCGGTGCCGTTCTAAAGTACAGACGTGAGACGAGTGCGATAATGTTCTGTTAATTTTCATTGCTGTTAATTTTTGTTCTCTGTTTCCGTTATTTGTTTCTGTTATTGTTGTTTCTTACTGGTACTCGCAGTGTACTTTTACTGTTGTTATTTTCGTTAATCATGCCTCCCGGAAGCTCCAATATGAATTAATATATGCTCAAGTTTTTAAATTAACATTTTTTTTTACTTTCGCTACATAGCTAATTATCCTAATATTTAGTACATGTAGGTTCGATTAATTCACCATCATAGTAACCATTTTGAAAATGTCTCAATAATCTGTATACTTATTTGGTACATAGGAGTTCTCGTCGTCGGATTACAAATGACTAAATCTAGTAGACTTCTTCAGCTCAGATATACTTCTGCCACTGGGTAGGTACTATAAAAAACTCCTTTTACAATAACGATTGTGCACTCAACTGTACCATGCGCTCGGACTAAGTTCAGAGAACTCAAGAAGATTTGCGACAACTATACCAGAGACCAGCAATACCTCACAAGACAAGCAAGCATTTTTTTATAGTGTCTCATAAGTAAGGAGAAACAGAACAATATATTATAAAAAAGACCAAATCAATAAATTAAGTAAACTAGTTAGTTATTGCCAAGGTAACCATCAGCTCAAAGGATAAGCAAGCTAAATTGCAGTGGGCTGGTCACATTTCCCAAACAATCAATCATTGGGCTAGACAAGTTTTTGAGTGGAGACCATATTTAGGCAAACATAGTGTAGGGCGCCCTGTGGCCAGTCAATTAATGCCAATTAGCATTAACACCTGTTAAAATCCATACTAAAACATTAACTTTATGCTAACTTAGTTAAAAGTTAACTAATGTCTTAAGATAGGCAGTATGGTTATAGAAGACAGCACCTAGAAACTATGTTGATGTCATTTTTACAGACCTTTTCATCTTGCTAACTTTTTGGTGTTTATTTAACACTGTGTTGTGGGTGTCTCATTAAAATTACAATCTAGACTTAATCTGTCCAGTACTGGGCATTTTTATAACAATAGAATAACAATGTAACTATTCTCCATATGGAGTGGTCAGTACTGGAGAGATTATAGTCTTAATTTTAAAAAGCAATTTAATTTTAACCTAAACTGCTAATGGCCGATTTTTCAATGCTATCATTACCCTTATCTGCATCAATCAGATAAGGAATCAGATAGCGTTTATTCGACTCATAGCATAAGACTGAATTTTTCAATCGTCAGGTAGGCTTTATTCAATGAAAAACTCTCTTAAATGTAGAATTAATTTATCTACCCGTTTTACGGCCAAATGACTGCTTTGTCAACTGTTTATTTAACATTGAGATGTTGATGTCACTAGCAACAACAACAACAACAAACAACAACAATTGTTTTTTTTAAATATCACATGAAAGATACATGTGTTCATTTTGTTTGCACTCCTTATACTACACTAGCTGCACCCCGCTATGTCACCCGCGTGGATTACGATGATGCATGATGATTTTTATGAAAAGTAGCCTTGGGTTAATCCAGGATATAAGCTATGCTGGTACCAAATTTCATCCCTATCATATCTGTTCAGCTGTTTGAGCGTGAAGGAGAAACAAACATATACTCACACTTCTAAAAATAAAAGATAGATGGCGCTAATCCGTTTTTATGCATTTTATTAGGTTTTGTACAGACTGTCAGTTTTAATGTATGTAGTTATGCATCGCGCATTCTGCATTTTGAATATTGTTATTCACCTTCTTCTATAAGAGGTCATTTTACTGTACAAACTTTTCTCTATTGTCGCAGTGCATTTGCCGTATCTATGTGTAACAAGCTATCAGACATGGTGGAATGTGAGAGTACCGCAGCCGACCGCAGAGCCAAGCTCGTGAGAGCCCTGAGGACTGTACATGGAGGAGGTATTGTTTTTAACTTTAATTGACCGAGAGACGGCGAAACACGAGCGAAGCGTCTCCGTTTCAGCTTGATCAAAAATGCTTTCGTTTGTCAGGCGGATGTCCGAACGTCCGACTGTTCTCCTCTACAGGTTGCATTTCTCAACCGATCAAAACAAATGTTACAAATGACCTCGTGAGCACAAACATTTTTGCTAACAATCTAGCGGTACACAGCAGCGCCCTCTAGTTACCTTATTGTAAAACTAAAATTAATAACCAAGGTGCTCCATCAATCCTTACCTAGTAGGTAAAGGGCTGATTCCACTGGTATAGTAGGAATCTTAATGGCGGCTGTGAACCGCGCTGCGAGTGTGACTGCGCTGGTACAGTAAGGTTCACAATTATTAAAGTATTTTTTTACTACCTACTTGTAGAACATGCTAATAATAAGAAACAATTTATTACACCAGAATTATGGAACAAATATACAAGAATTTAATATAAAAATAGGCAAAACGGGTGGTCTTATCGCTAAAAGCGATCTTTTCCAGACAACCTTTGGATGGACAGATATTACGAATTAAAAAAGGATGGTGGTGCAAAACAATACAATAAATCATGCAAAATAAAAATGAATATACCTACATACATATTTAATAAACTACATAAACCATACTTACATACATGTCACATGCAAATAATGGAATGATAAAAAAAGGTTATACCTATAGCTATGTTTCTAGTAGCTAAATTAGAGTCGACACTTAACGCTTTAACCTATTCATTATTTTTTAACCAATCATGAAATTATGTTAACATACGTCAACACAATAATATGAATATCGGAACATATGCTGATATCGTGTTGGTGGATTGTATTGGTTGGTAACAAACAACTTTAAAATAACTAACTAGACTGTACTTGAACAGAATCGCATGCATGTGTGCAGCGTACGGATGTAGCGTGCACACAAGCACAAATGCGGCGGGCGCGCGCGAGATGCGGTGGGCTAGCGGGAGGGTGTGCCCCGGCCTCTCACCTCTCCAAAGCCCGCTTACACCTAAAATTAGCTATTGCGCAGCGCCTTGCGCCTAACTTCTCAGCCGCCATAAAGATTGGTTCCTACTCTAGAAACCAGAAGTAAGCAATTTACTGCATTTTGAGGAGCTATTCTGCTCATTACGCCGAAGATCCTCATCAGATCTTCACTTTTTATTTCGTTTCCATGGTAACCACAGACCATTCTGTGATGACAACCGCTCCTTACAGTGAATAATCAACATTTACCAGTTTTCCCATGGAAACTGTCAATTTTCCGGGATAAAAAATATCCTATGTTTCATTCCAGAGTATAAGCTATCTCCATTCTAAATTTCATCAAAATCCGTCCAGCCGCTATGGCGTGAAAGCTCCCCAAACAAACAAACAGACAACGTTTCACTTTTATGTATTGGTATGGATTTCACAGTACAGTACGCAAAACTTTCTTTTTAATTTTCTTTTTCTAATATTACCTCCAAAAGTGACTCCATATTAAAAATTATTATGTTATATGTCCGTGTGTTGGTCACAGAAATTCATATATGTGTACCAAATTTCAACTTAATCAGTCCAGATTAGCCACAGTTATAGTAAACCGGCTTTACTGAACAAAATAATGTTTAAACTAGTGTTAGCAACTATGCCAATGAAACACTCTGAATACATATTTTTTTATTTCGTTGATCGACGAGTCGAACAGGTCGCCTGATGGTAAGCGTCAGTCCTGCCCACAAACGTAGCAGTGCCACCCAGAACTTTGGTTGCAAAATCTTTGCGACACTGCACTGCGCTCGTTACCCTGAGACATTGGTTTTTCAGTCTCATTGCCCAATAATTTCGTTGGAAACATTGCCCATCAAACCGAAACAGAAAAATTTACACACTACTGCTTGTCAGTTGAATATCTGACAAAGGTGTGGTACTTCCCCAGGCGGACTCTGGCATAAGAAGCACTACGACAACTAATGCTTGAACACCTACAAAGAGACTTGGAAACAGGCTTTCTATTGGAGGGTGGTGCCTGCCTACCACCAATCTGTACTATTTGTTTTTTTTCTATGTTTTTTGTTTGTGTGTGTTAAACTCAAAAATTACTTAACCGATTATCTAACTTCTTTCACCTATCGAAAGCTACATTATCAGCGAGTAACATGGGCTAAAATTTACTTTTTCAAAATATTTGTGGTCCCTACTAAAATTGCTATAATGTAACCCAAGGTATCAACATTTTGTGGTCCCTACTAAAATTGCAATAATGTATCCCAAGGTATCAACATTTTGTGGTCCCTACTAAAATTGCAATAATGTATCCCAAGGTATCAACATTTTGTGGTCCCTACTAAAATTGCAATAATGTATCCCAAGGTATCAACATTTTGTGGTCCCTACTAAAATTGCAATAATGGATCCCAAGGTATCAACATTTTGTGGACCCTACTAAAATTGCAATAATGGATCCCAAGGTATCAACATTTTGTGGTCCCTACTAAAATTGCAATAATGTATCCCAAGGTATCAACATTTTGTAGTCCCTACTAAAATTGCAATAATGTATCCCAAGGTATCAACATTTTGTGGTCCCTACTAAAATTGCAATAATGTATCCCAAGGTATCAACATTTTGTGGTCCCTACTAAAATTGCAATAATGTATCCCAAGGTATCAACATTTTGTGGTCCCTACTAAAATTGCAATAATGGATCCCAAGGTATCAACATTTTGTGGACCCTACTAAAATTGCAATAATGGATCCCAAGGTATCAACATTTTGTGGTCCCTACTAAAATTGCAATAATGTATCCCAAGGTATCAACATTTTGTAGTCCCTACTAAAATTGCAATAATGTATCCCAAGGTATCAACATTTTGTGGTCCCTACTAAAATTGCAATAATGTATCCCAAGGTATCAACATTTTGTGGTCCCTACTAAAATTGCAATAATGTATCCCAAGGTATCAACATTTTGTGGTCCCTACTAAAATTGCAATAATGTATCCCAAGGTATCAACATTTTGTGGTCCCTACTAAAATTGCAATAATGTATCCCAAGGTATCAACATTTTGTGGTCCCTACTAAAATTGCAATAATGTA
Organism: Alsophila aescularia; assembly: GCA_946251855.1. Lineage (NCBI taxonomy): Eukaryota > Metazoa > Arthropoda > Insecta > Lepidoptera > Geometridae > Alsophila > Alsophila aescularia. The sequence continues at coordinate 3,056,725 of OX276380.1, read as the reverse complement.
TCCCAAGGTATCAACATTTTGTGGTCCCTACTAAAATTGCAATAATGTATCCCAAGGTATCAACATTTTGTGATCCCTACTAAAATTGCAATAATGTATCCCAAGGTATCAACATTTTGTGGTCCCTACTAAAATTGCAATAATGTATCCCAAGGTATCAACATTTTGTGGTCCCTACTAAAATTGCAATAATGTATCCCAAGGTATCAACATTTTGTGGTCCCTACTAAAATTGCAATAATGTATCCCAAGGTATCAACATTTTGTGGTCCCTACTAAAATTGCAATAATGTATCCCAAGGTATCAACATTTTGTGGTCCCTACTAAAATTGCAATAATGTATCCCAAGGTATCAACATTTTGTGGTCCCTACTAAAATTGCAATAATGTATCCCAAGGTTTGATCGATTGATGATTAATAAAATGTACTATGGTTTATACTAAGTACTCATCATTACCCACAAAAAAGTCCACGAGGCTATATGTATAACTATTATAGTTAAGTCACAACAACCGTTATTTGTTCAAATTAGTCAGTCACGAGTAGAATTGTGTACAAATAAAGAGAAACCCATACTTACCCGTGCGAAGCCGGGGCGAGTCACTAGTATATTTATAACAATATTTTCCTCATGCTCATTTTTCCCACATTTGTGTTCATGATTTAACCATTGTTTTCAGCTGTTCGAGCACATGGAGTGCTGAACTTGCTCCGGTCACTGTTGGAGAAGTATCCGTCATCGAGCTTGGTGCGTGCCGCCATCACGGCACTCACACACATTGCTACAGATACTGTAGTGCATGTCCCGGACCAGGTACGAAAATAGAAAACGATAGATCTTAAAGAGCGCTAACTATTGAAACACGGACGTCGTAGCTTCTCCAAATCAAAATGTAAACGAAACAGAAATTATGTGGCGCTGCGAAATTACCTCATTATTGCACCTTCCCCCTCCACTCCGCGCGATGCGACACAGTCCTCACTCAACGTAATAAATTCTTTGATCCTATAGCTATCGAGTGGTGTAATTACATTTTGGATGTCGATGATAGATATGGAACTGCAACACCAAACTGTATAACCAGATTTTGTCATCATCAGTTTTCGGATTGCCTTTCTACGGTGGCAAATTTATAGACTTATTCACGTTAATAAGACTTGTGCGAATGTCTGTCTAGCTAGGCACTGCTACTTTGCCATGTTCCATGTTTTATGGAATACTAGCTGTGCCGCGGCTTCGCACGCGTGGTCATTTCTCTAGGTTAAAAGTACTCTATGTGCTATTCCAAGACCTAAAATACCAATATACCAACATTTGATCAAAATTCTTTCAGCCGTCGAAAACTTTTTTAACGATTGCTCGGCATCTAATCTTCGGATTAAAATACCAAGTACCCCAGTTTTTAAGTCAAACCCTAAGCTATCCAACAGTCAAAACCGCATCGCAATCGGTCCAGTAGTTTTTAAGTGATGCGTGAACAAACATACAGACGAACAAACTAACAAACAAACCAAAAGACAAACAGACAGACACGAATTTAAAAAACGAATATTCTTGTTCAGTAGCTTATTTTAAGTACCATGGAGGCATTATTTTTTTATTATTTCGTTTGTACAGACTTTTTCGTTCTTATTGCTTTATTATAAGTCTAAATAGATTGTGAAGTCCTGCCTGGAGAGGACAAGTCACGCTCCAAACACCCGCGGTCGTGTGAGACCACTGCGACACAACCTACCCCGTTATTAGGTTTCCATATGAAGTGAGGTAGAGATTCACATTAAGACACAATATGTAGTTTCTTGGACTAAAAAGAAAAATCATATATCCATACCAATATATAAAACCGAAACGTTGTCTGTTTGTTTGTTTGGGGAGTTATAACGCGATAACGACTGGACAGATTTTGATGGAATTTGGAATACCCTGGAATAAAACAGGATACTTTACATCATCGTTGATGACATCATCCCTAACGCGGGTAAAACCGCGGGGCGCAACTATTTTTTTTTATTAAAGTCTAAATTTCAGTAGAGTGCCAAAGATACCAAAAAATTCACACAACAATACTAAATACTTGTACACATTCTTAATACGAGTATTTAGATTATAAATGTTTCTACTACCAATCGACTAAATTTTGCAGTCCATTAAATGAATCATACGACTATAGAAATAAAATATTTGTAGTATAGAATTTTAAATTTGCGACACTTGGCCAGTTTTTTGTTGCTGTTAGGGCTCCCTACCACAAAAGGAAAAAAAGGAACCCAAAAAACCACTCCTATAAAGGATCACTTCGTTGTCCGTCTGTCTGTCTGTCAAGACTCTTTTTTTTTCTAAGTAAACGCAATCAAAAGATACGGCCGTTAATATTTTAACTCTTGCAAGAGAATCAAAACCTGTAGGATAGGATATAGAATCATAAAATTTGGCAAGAAGCAATAATGTTCTTATGGTGGCACTTTACATCGCTATTCATGTTCGCGTATTCTTCTTATTTGCCCAAATCCGACGACGTGAAAAATAGACAAATATAGGCGAATAGAGTGACTTCTCTATTCGCCTATATTTGTCTATTTTTCACGAACAAGACGAATACGCAAATACACGAATTCTCGTATTCGGTTGTCGGTTTTTAGTCGCATATAAAATTGAATATAATAATAAGATAATAATAAATAAATTGCGAATATACCGAACAAGTTCGTTTACCATACATACACACATGGCTTGCTCAGGTTAGAGTGCGGTGCGCGACAGCGACGGACGTTGTTAGTTCTTTGTTCAGCAATGATATTTTTCGATAGGTACTTACTACGATTTTTGTGATTTTTTAAGATCCACCAGCTTCTTCTCTTTCATGGGTTTTTAACGAATTTGTTTTTACGTACGCATAACATGTATTGGTAATTAACACAGAGGAAATAATGAGTCGCTGCTGCCGTCAACACTCCATCTTTGCATTCAGATTAGCAAAAAGGTAGCAAAAATATTCGTGAATGTTCGGCATACTTATTTGCTGTTCACGATGTGTGGACGGTGTGTTCGTGTTGTTCGGACTTCTACACTATATAGCCGAATAAAAACGCGAATACCCGCGAATACCAAATAGCGATGTGAAGTGCCTACATTATAGCAATAATTTGTTTTGTTTACATTACAGGTTGAACTTCTGCTCAGCATAGCAACCAACGACGCCCGATCGGTCGTCCGCCGCGCAGCCCTATGTGGACTCAAGCAGCTAGCGCGCCACGCCGCTCTGTGGCCCCCACACTGCATAGATCAGCTGGTTGCCGCCCCTCTGCACTCTCCGCACAAGGAGCATGTGATGCTGTGCTTACAAGTCATGCAGGTACAGTGACAAGATTTCCTGACGTTACAATTAGCGCGCTACGCGCCGCTCTGTGCCTTGAAGGATTTGTTCATTTTTTTACCACATACCAACAACCGATTTTAAAAATTATTTCACCTATAGAAAGCTTCACTATTAGCAACATAAAGATTAACATGGGCTGTATTTTATTTTTCAATGATTAGAGAAAAAATTACAATAACGTAACCCAAAGTATCAAAAATTTTACATTATATTTGGCGCGCGCTGCGAAAGCTATTGATGATACATAAAATAATGTACTACATATTTATAGTAGTCATCATTACCCACATATAAGTCCACGAGGCTATATTATGTCAGGATATTATAGTTAAGTCCGCGAGGCTATATTATGTCAGGATATTATAGTTAAGTCACAAGAACCGTTTTTTGTTTAAATTAGTCAATCAAACCACAGGTAGAATCGTATACAAATAATGAGAAATCCTTAACTACCTGCGCGAAGCCGGGGCGATTCGCTAGTACATTTATAAAATAGTTCTTTGCAAGTCATTTTATTTCAAATAATCCATGAGTTGATAATATCCTACGTTACATATTGATGGCTACTTGTTGCAGATCCTTGTAGAGTGCCCGGCTATATGCGCGGCGGCCGGGTCCCCGGCGCGCGGCACCGCGAGCGCGCTGCGACAGTACTGCAGCGAGGCGGCGCTCAGCGCGGACCTCAACCAAGCCGCCATCGCCGCGCACGTGCTCACTTCCATCGTCGTGCACTGGTTAGTTCATACAACTAGTTGTACAGCGTTGCACTGCGACAATACTGCAGTGAGGCGGCGCTCAGGACGAACCTCAACCAAGCCGCCACCAATTGGGGGAAGTAGCCCCCAATCAAAAATCCCCGACGAAAAAAATATCTAAAAATTCGGTTAACCTGTACATACCAAGTTTCGTCTAGATCCGGACATACGAAAGCATTTTTGCCGAAGCTGAAACGGAGATGCTTCGCGCTCGCTCGATCACTGAGTTGCGTATTGTAGTACAGTTTATTCCTAAATTATATTAATCATTATTTTAATTGTGTTTATTTTTAGTTATAAAATAGCGGTAACAACGTCAAAATGACACTTCCATAGTTGTCACAACCGTAGTTACACTGTGGCTACAGGTGTGACAATGTGGCTACGGTTGTGACATTTTTAATACTTTTGGGTTTGGTTTGTGTAAGTAATGGTCACATCCGAGTCGAGATGTCACATCCGTATTATAATAATTACTTTTCTCTTTTTTAAGGATGTCCAGGTACTTGATAGTGATGCACTATCAAAACAAAAGAGAAAAAAAATAGTTTATATTTTATTTTGATAAATCAATTTTTGAAACTGACCGATTTAACGATCTATTTATTAACATTTACATTGAAATAAAACACCATTACCGCCCTAGCAACAACGCGCAACACTACATCATTTTAAAATGATTTATGACAGCTTAAAAAATTTTCACCAGTTCCTCGAGCTTGAACCACATAACTTAGGTGAGATGCGAAAAAATCACAATCGGAGTGGCGTTTGTGTAGAACGTGTCAATATGGTCAAGTATTGTTATCTCATTCACGCTACAGTCTGCTTATGTCTATATCTGATGCATACGAAACACGACAGTGGCAATGTAGCTGTTTGCCTGTAGTAGTATCTAGTCTAGTCCAGCTCTTGTTTATTTGGTATTAAAACGTGCCGAGAGCCCTTTACCTAGATCTATGTCAAAGTGATTTTGTCTTTTTGTTTCCCCAAAGATTCCCGAAACTTATAATTTTCCCCTAAAATGGGGAAAAAACCCCCAATCTGGACAATCTGCTTCGCCGTGGTTTGCCGACTGTCGCCGCATTCACATAGTGTGGACGCTACGACGACACCGAGTGAGCGTGCGGTACTAATCGACGAATCCCACTCTGCCTTCACTCGCTCTCGTTCTCTTGGTGTGTACCCTCCAACAGACAACTCACAGCATAAACCTAGAGATTTGAAATATGTAGGAAATATTTCTATTAGCCTAGGATTGCATCCTTTGGGGGGAGGGGGGGGTGCAAATTTTGCACGCTAGTAAAGCTGCGCTAACTTTGCCATCCCCGTTCACGCAAAGGGGCGTAGGGGGGCTAGTCATTAATGATATACAAAATAATTCATAAACAAAAGCATATATCAAACCACAGAGACAGAGAGACCGGTGAGATGGTAAAACGCAACACAATTCCTATAAATATTTCAAGAAATCCAAAGGTGAATTGCAGAATATTACTCTCACCTTTTACTTTGCTCTTTCAACCGAATATTCTTTTCTTATTATACTTTTCCAGCTACGAAGAATGTCTACCGGTGGAGGGATCCGATCTGATGCTTGCACTGGAGTCGCTGGTGATTGCGACAGGCGTCGACGATGGACCCGCCAATCTCAAGCCGCTGAGGATCGCGCTGCAGTGCTTGGTGAGTGGTGCTCCTTGTACTGTATACTTTGATAATGGGACAAATTTTCATGGAATTGAAACATAAGTGTAGGGATGACAAACTTTAACAATTAAAATTTAAAGAATATAAGCTTATATTTATTATATTTTTTATTTTATTTTATCTAACCTATCTCAGCAACTTAGAAACAAAATTGATAAACGAAACAATCTATTGACACCAATGAAACATTATATTGAAACAAATTAGTACATATCTTTATATAAACGTATGAAGACGTGTAGGTATGATTGAATACGGCTTGCCTCCTCTTATCGTTCCACAGTGGAATTATTAAAACTACCGTCAAAAAGTTTACGAGAGAGCTTCATCCACAAATTCCCACAAACGTAGTTTAGTTTTCATAGATTGGTTTCCAATGAATTATTATTGTTATAAATTGAAGTGACTGTGTCATACCACCGTTTAATATTTATATCATGTTTCATAGTTTAAACACATTTAATTGTCTCAAAACAAAAATATGTGTTTACGAAGTTCGGTTTCGATTCGATTTGTAGCTTTTGAATGAAAACTAAACTGGTGTTTTTGTAAAAGGTGAACTTTCACAAGCCCCTCAATGGAATTCTCGTAATATCAGGTGAAACTAAGCACGGCCGAGCCAAACGTGTACGCAGTCCGCACGGCACGCACTCTCAACCTGCAGCTGCGTGGCGTGCGCTGGCGCAGCGGTACCCGGCGCGGCAGCGCGCTGCTGGAAGCGCTGGCAGCACTCACCGGCGCCGCGCGCTGCCCGCCGCAGGCTGCCGCGCCGCCATACGCTGTCGTACAGGCAATGCAAAGGTCAGTACAACAAAGGAATCAATCATTACCATAAAAACCGCAAAGGAGTGGAATATCTTATCCATACTTATAATAAAGCAGAAAGTACCAAAAAAGTCTGTACAATGAAGATAATTAAAAAATATTTGGTCTAGAGTACTTAAAATAAGCTACTGAACAACAATACAAAAAAACCGTGTCTGTCTGTTTGTTCGCGCATCACGTAAAAACTATTGGATCGATTGCGATGCGGTTTTCACTGTTGGGTAGCTTAGAGTTTGACTTGGTTTTAGGAAGTGCACTCTGAAATCTCAATTACTCCAAACGGTAAGGTGATAAGGCACTATCGCGTTTCGTCCGACTGAACCTATCCGGACAACTCTAATTTCTATTATAATCTGATGTTATTTGGACTTTTCTAATATTAGGTGTAATTTGACCTAAAACATGCAGAACAGAATAGAAAAATACTATTAAGACTAAGTGTAACTAAAATCAATTTATGTATGTCAAACTATAATTTAGTTTAATCCATTGTTCTCTATATAGGTAACATCGTTTGACAGAACTAAACTTAAAAATCAATAATTTATGTATCATTATCAATTTGCATTGTTTTAGAGAGGACTGCATAGAAAACCCAGCAGACGATGGCACAGCCGTGGTGCTACTCTGCACAGTATTTCTACAAGAAAGGGCCTTGAAGGGACTCAACTGCAAGAAGAACCCCGCCTGGCAGGACTCGCTCATACAGACTATCGAGCCGGCGGATGGCTGGGTGCGGTACCGCGTCGCCAGAGCCGCGCTTCGGTAAGGAATGTGTTTGTGTGTATGTGTGTGAAGGGACTCAACTGTAAGAAGAACCCCGCCTGTCAGAACTCGGTCATACAGACTATCGAGCCGGCGGACGGCTGGGTGCGGTACCGCGTCGCCAGAACTGCGCTTCGGTAAGGAATGTGTTTGTGTGTATGTTTGTGAAGGGACTCAACTGCAAGAAGAATCTTGCCTGGCAGGACTCGCTTATACAGACCATCGAGCCGGCGGACGGCTGGGTGCGGTACCGCGTCGCCAGAGCCGCGCTTCGGTAAGGAATGTGTGTGTATGTGTGTGAAGGGACTCAACTGTAAGAAGAACTCCGCCTGGCAGAACTCGCTCATACAGACTATGGGGTCGGCGGAAAGCTGGGTGCGGTAGAAAGCTAGTTTATTATAAGAATTGCAAAGGAGTGGAATGCTCTGCCGTCAGCGTTTCCGGTAAAATATGACCCAGTTGTGTTCAAGTCAATAGTGAATCGGATAGGCAAGCGTGCTACACCTTCGACCACATCATCGCTTTACATCAGGTGAGATAATGTTGACCATGTTGGCATAGTTGGCAAAAAAAAACTACCTGTTTCGGCCTATTTTGAAGTCCTTCGTCTGGGAGTTTTATACCGACAAGTCGCGACAAGCCCTTCCAATGTTTATTAGCCGATTTCAAAATATTTTTAAAAGGAATGTCTTTCGCATTAATTTTCAACATTAAACAGGTACGGTCACCACCGGCTAGCGGCTACCATTCTGAAGCAGCTGGCAGATGAAGCGGCGAGCGAGGCGGCGCAGCGCTGGTTGATAGCGCTGTATCGCGCCGCTGAAGCCGACGCTATCCTCGTTCAGGAAGGTAAGTGTGGTTAATGAATAAATCCTTAGTCAGAAAAGTATGTGTGGGTAATGAATAAATCCTTAATCAGAAAGGTATGTGTGGTTAATGAATAAATCCTTAATCAGAAAGGTATGTGTGGTTAATGAATAAATCCTTAATCAGAAAGGTATGTGTGGTTAATGAATAAATCGTTAATCAGAAAGGTATGTGTGGTTAATGAATAAATCCATTATGAGAAAAGTATGTGTGGTTAATAAACAAATCCTTAATCAGAAAGGAATGTGTGGTTAATGAATAAATCCTTAATCAGGAAGGTATGTGTGGTTTATGAATAAATCTTTAATCAGAAAGGTATGTGTGGTTAATGAATAAATCCTTAATCAGAATGGTATGTGTGGTTAATTAATAAATCCTCATTCAGGAAGGTATGTGTGGTTAATTAATAAATCTTCATTCAGGAAGGTATATATGTGGTTAGTGAATAAATCCTCACTCAGGAAGGTATGTGTGGTTAATGAATAAATCCTCATACAGGAAGGTATATGTGGTTAATGAATAAATCCTGTAACGTTATACGTACATGTTTACATTATTTACATATTATTTATAATTATGTTATTACTATTTTTATTTTAAATAGAAACTTAAAATCGTTACAACTAATTTTAATATCTATAAAACACTATCTACACGTATATTACCTTACCTACTAATCATACATTAAATATTAATTGAATAGCTTTTGAAATTCATCAATACGTTCAATATATTCGCAGCGTCATTTTATTTGCCGCACCCCGACCTGTTCGCTGCAGTGCAGTTTAATTAGGAGTTACTAAGAAAGCTGAGACGCAACCGGCAGACCGCCGCCATCACACACGCCGAGAGGTTGATTTAATAGAACGTACGTCAATTTTATTGGTCTCTGCTTGAAGTAAGACAGGATCTTAGAGACAACAAAGATAAAACTGTTCGTCCCTACACGTTCTCCGAGACCTTGGTGTTGTTGTTTCACCCCGGAATTGGGGGTCTTACGTCCGGCTTGCTGGTCTGACAGCCATCACATCGAACCGGCTACGATCTGAGAACCTGGTCTCCCACGAGCGCCCCCTTCCACCTGCGGCCTCAGTCAGGAGAGTACTGGACCAGGACCAGAGAAGTAGAATCAGCCATACTGTGTCCGGCCGATACCACCACTTTCGTGTAGACCACACTGAAAGGACCGTTGCCCGGCTAAGGAAACGGACCTCCTTCTCAGGTAAAGGCGAGGAATTAAAACAAGATGGTAAATTCAATAACAAAGGGCTTTATTACAAAAAATAGAAAAAGCACACATGAGTTATCGAATATTGGTACTCTCCCCTTTACTGAGGAATTTAAAAAAGAAATATTTTACACTTAATTTAGTTTGTTCTGCATCAAAATAATTATAAACAGCAAGATCTTATAATAGGAAATAACTTAATACTCAAAACTCAAAATTTCTCAAATGTGAATACAATTTAATCTAACACATAAATTCTAGTACTTAACTTCGGCCTGTATGATATGAATTTACTATAGTACTGGAGAATCCTAGGCCAATGAAACTTAGAGAGTCTGTGCTCAGCAGATTAACATGTATTGGTCACAACGCAACGGAATTTTCTTGACTTTGCCATAGAATGTTTTAAATTAAAAGAGAACTAGTGCAAACAGAGTGTGTGTGTGTATGATTGTGTTTCCCAGAGGGAAATCAAACTCTAAAATAGAAAGTAAACAGAAAATGAACAGAAAGTATCTAGGAAATAAACAGAAAATATCTAGATAATAACAGAAAATAGACAGAAAGTATCTTTCAACAATATTAACACGTTAGAAGGCGAAGGCTTCCCTCAACACTGTAGCTCGCTGACTCAAAATGATTTGGAGTGGACCAACCTGGAAGCTTCCTGGGACGCCGTACGGTCGTCTCGCGTACCGCCGCGGAACGCCTCCTTACTCCACTCGATCAGCTCCTACTGCTTGACCACGAACGGTGGTGAAATCTTCTACTGGACAGGTGGTGTGTTGGAGTCCTTCTAGAGTCCCTCGTAGACCAGCTTCTTCCACGAACGGTGGTGAGCCCCGGGTGATCGCGCACAGCAGCTCGCAGTGGTGACGACAATAGCCGACCGTAGATGCACGATATAACCTGGCTTTTGCACTGGTATACTTATTTCGCCTGTAACAGGGCAGCTTCGTTCTGGACAGCCTGCCTCGGACGTTTTGTTCACACAAGAGAAACTGCGTATTTTTCTGCCGCCTGCGTCGATCTTAATTACGTGCCAACTATGTAAAGTAAATTCGGTTTTACGTCCGAAATCCAAATCCCATCCACAGGCTTCTCACTTGTTTATATACTATCTTGTTTTGCATCTTCGAGTAGCGTTCTACTGAGACCTTGAACTTCCGGTTATCTCGAAAAATCCAGAACTAACTCTGCCATTTGCTTCGTAAAGTAGACCTTGTCGGCCTAGTAATACTGGTCACTGTCCTCCAGCCAGATTTGGTACATATCAGCCAGCATCCGGTGTTTACTCGAACAAGTCCATACAAAAAAAAGAATTTCTCTGGAACTTTGACGTGATTTTTGCATTATGTCAAAACCTTCCATGGTGTGACCATCGCAAGCGATATCTAGATTTAAATAATTTTCGACATATCAAACGCTGCATTCTGTAATTATTATTTGTTAGCCAACTTAAAGATGCGACCTATTCTGGATTTTTAAACAAGCCGTTCCTCTTCCAAAGTTATTCAGAGCCCGAAATATTCCTGGAACGTCAATTATTAATAGCAACACTAAGAAGCTCGCTACTTGCCGACAGATACCTCCACTTAGTTTTCACCTTTCTTCTAGTTCACGCCACTTGTCGCTAGCTGTCGCTGCTTGGATTAACCATTTTATCTATTTTGAGACAGTAGATGAAAACTTTTCCCTTTCACTCGCAGAGGCCAATTCAACCATTATTTCTTGATTCTTAGATAGGCGAAATTATCAATCTGTCTTCAACAAGAAAAGCTTTCATTATTCCTTTAACGAAGAAAGTGGCGCACGCGCGGTGGAGTTCGGCGTTTTTTACAAACTCGGCGTCTGGTTTTCAGATACGGAGAAAACACAACTTGATCTAATAGAAAAGACGCTGCTCCTCGTCAGATGGCGTTGTACAATATATTCTATTATCGAGATCTATAACAAAATCTAACTTGGAGTATGATTTAACATGTTACAATACACCCACTCCTGCCAAAGTTTCACATGCCAATGTGAAACACTCGCTGCCCTCAGCGATAACATTCACTGGAACTATTTCAACAAGAGATTAAAAGTAAACAGAACCAGACTAAAAAAAAAAAAAAACATCTCATTGACAATGTGGAAACCAAAGAAACTTCCTCGACCTTTTTGGGTATATTGTAAATCCCCAAACAAAATATATTGAATCAAACAAACTCTGAAACGCAAACTTTAACGAAGAATGAAAACAAAAAAATCAGACCAAATTCCCCAACAGAATATCGCAGTTCTAAGTTCACTGCTGCAGGCGCAGGCCGAAAGTTAACAATAATTTCAATCCTGGAACTAAAATTTTACCAACAAACCTTTCTAAAAAAAAAAAAAAAAAAAAATTAATTAACCTATGCACTAAGTCCCTCCTTCATTCATGTGACATTTCAACCGGGTACAATATATTTATCAAGATCTCTAATTTAGCATATTTCCTCTTATATGTTTCCTAATCATTTTGTTATAATGCCAATCTATTCGGGTGAATCTATTTGTGGAAACTAAAAAATTTATACATTTACATTGCACTCCTTTTATTTACAAAATCTCTGACAAAAATCAATCACTACAAATCTGGTATAGTCAGTAAGTAAGTCGCTATATATCCTTCTTTCATACCATAAGTCCTGCTACACACCTAATTGTGAGCATTCACTTTCCTTTTAAACAACCTATATAGACACAGTACCGAACATTTAGCTGTTGGGACTTATGCTACATTTGGTAAAACATTCATACTCCCCTAACCCTTGTAAAGAAAAGTATCGAGTGGAAAACCCGCTTTAGAATTTCTGTTACTGGTAATTAGGCTTTTTATTATAGAGGTTACCAGGAAATCCGCCTCTTCGCGCTTTTACTGGTTTTAGGCTTTTCATTTATAGAGGTCACCAGAAAAAACCGCCTCTGTTTGGTTAACTAGTTTCTAGGCTTGAGTTTAAAGAGGTCACCAGTCTAAACCGCCTCTGCGCTCGTTTGATAAAAACTACAAAAAAAATATAACATGCTGGACTAGGATCAAATATGTTTCTAAATAAAATAACATAATATGCCTGAACAAAAATATCCAACTACCTAGCCAGTCTCTAAAGTTTACTGTTAAATTTCGATCAAAGTAACATGCCAAACATTGACACAAATAACGTACTTTAAATCGTTTAGTAAATGTCACATGAGTGATTACCCCAATTCTAAACATTTTTACCTTATCGAGATTGCCATTCCTTTTTTTATTCCATCTGCCAGGACCAATGTTCTACACATCAAAAAATTCCTGTCTCGTCCGGGCTAATCTTATATCCTAATATATAAATTCTCAGTTGGCAGAGCTAAACCTAAAACAAGAAACCAAAACCTGAGAAACTAAACCAAATTTATCCTGCAAAACTCGCCAGATAATAACAATACAAAAAAAAGAAAACACCAAAAATATACCTAAAAAATAATAATTGGACTACCCATAAAATCTTTCTTTCTCTATTACTCCAGTGATCATTACCTAGTAATGAGCCTTCCCCGGGACAGATGTTCACGCAACCAAATATGCGGTCCAGGGTTAGGTCTGACCCTGCTCTCCATGAAAATATAGAACTAACAAAGAAAATATGTACAAAATATTATTGGACTACCCATTAAATCTTTCATTCTCTATTATTCCAGAAATCATCTCCTAGTAATGAGCCTTGCCCGGGACAGATGTTCACGCAACCATATGCGGTCCAGGGTTATTCTATACTCTCCACAAAAAACCTTCAAGAAAAATCCATGTATTTGACCCAGGCTTCTTTAGTTCAGGTGTTGTCATCCGCACCCGTGTATCCGGCCATCAGTCTAACCCGGCTAAGGTTATTCTTGCCTGAAATTCGCGCATAGACATATGTGCTACAAAATTTGTCACACCACTAGGGCGTGCCAAAAAAAACCAGATCCGTCGTAACCGGCACCACCCCACCGATTTTCCGAACACGACTGAATCTATAAAAGATGATCATTATGTATCCCATAATATACGATCACCAAAACAAAACCAGATCCGTCGTAACCGGCACCACCCCACCGATTTTCCGAACACGACTGAATCTATAAAAAACGATCATTATGTATCTCATAATATACGATCACCAAAACAAAAACACTCTCTGATTAGTCATTCTTCATGTATATACGCAAAATATGTGTATCGTACGCTGACAATGAGAGGTGAGCGAGAGAAAGCACAAGCGGCCCTACCCCTCCTCTGAAAATATGGAGCTGTCCTCAGCTCTGATACCATCTACCGACATCTCCAATACCATTAAGGTCTGAAAAGTAGAAGATATGTTGTGTATGGATTAACTTTATTCATTACCCAAACGCAACAATATCCACAAAAGGATGATCAATGTGTTGTCCACAATTCATGATCAAAAAACTTCTCCAAGTCATCACCGGTACCATAATGGCGCATAAAAATGTGCCTCAAAATTTCGACACCCTGTATATACTTATGTACAAAGTTCCATCGTATCTAAAAAAAAAACTGTTACTAACTGTAAAAAAAAAGGTTACCAAATATCAACAATTACAAAAATTTAACAAAAGATTTAGCCGATGGAACTAAAAAAATAAACTAGACAAAACTTATTTATCCAACCAAACGAAAACATCACAACCTAACTAAAAAACAAAACTGGACATAAGCAATGAACCTGAAATTGTTCAATGCTTCACAATAGAGGTAGATTTAGAACGGCACTAACCCCCAATCACCGCTTTATGGATTTTGAATTGACGGACTTGTCTTTGTGGTTGTTGACTTTAAAACCTGCCAAACAAATAGAACCCTACTAAATCTGCTCATCTTTAAAAAAAGAATATAGCGTCATTAGGTGTGCTCCATTTGTACTACTGCATACTGTTGTGCTAAAATAATAATGAAATTCTAAAAAAAATACTAATAAACTATCCAAGAAAAAAAAAAAACTACAGAACCTCACATATATTTTACTGACCCCTAAAATACAATGAACAAAAGGTAAATGAAATCCTAAAAAAAAAATCTACTACCAATCAATTAAAAGAATCTACAGAACCTCACAAATATTTTGAGCGAACCCTAAAATATAATGAACAGAAGGAAAAATGTGTGTATGTGTTTTGTGTAATGAAATTGTTCTATAATGTTTTGGAACCGATATGTCAAACAAATATATAAAAAAAATATCTGTTGTGTTGTGACACACTTGCAATAAAATGGTACATATCTACCTACAAAGTATAAGTCACTCCACTAACAGATCTATACTGTTTTAAATATCACACCAATACATAATCCAATGATAGAAAAAAATACAATCAATTACACATGAATCACCATTAAATACACATAATATTTTTCCTACAATAGTCAAATAACATACCAAGTTTTCAAAATAACACAAACAGTATTATAGGTTCAACACACAAAGAGATATTATAGTTTAGTTTCACATAGTAATATTACACGTGACCACGGGGCAGATTGAAAGATACTTTCATGTAAACACCTGTTTGCTTGTAATTATTTTTAAGCGTTGTGCCTATTATCTATTACAAGAAATCCTCTCTTATATATGATGCAGAAAAAACCAACCAATTTACATTGAACGCCACAGTACCTGAGCGCCAGTTTGTAAGAGAAAAAATAAATGAAAAAAATATATGTAAAATATGAAAAAATATATGTGAATTTATTCAGTTGGGCGCCATTGAAAGGACCGTTGCCCGGCTAAGGAAACGGACCTCCTTCTCAGGTAAAGGCGAGGAATTAAAACAAGATGGTAAATTCAATAACAAAGGGCTTTATTACAAAAAAATAGAAAAAGCACACATGAGTTATCGAATATTGGTACTCTCCCCTTTACTGAGGAATTTAAAAAAGAAATATTTTACACTTAATTTAGTTTGTTCTGCATCAAAATAATTATAAACAGCAAGATCTTATAATAGGAAATAACTTAATACTCAAAACTCAAAATTTCTCAAATGTGAATACAATTTCATCTAACACATAAATTCTAGTACTTAACTTCGGCCTGTATGATATGAATTTACTATAGTACTGGAGAATCCTAGGCCAATGAAACTTAGAGAGTCTGTGCTCAGCAGATTAACATGTATTGGTCACAACGCAACGGAATTTTCTTGACTTTGCCATAGAATGTTTTAAATTAAAAGAGAACTAGTGCAAACAGAGTGTGTGTGTGTATGATTGTGTTTCCCAGAGGGAAATCAAACTCTAAAATAGAAAGTAAACAGAAAATGAACAGAAAGTATCTAGGAAATAAACAGAAAATATCTAGATAATAACAGAAAATAGACAGAAAGTATCTTTCAACAATATTAACACGTTAGAAGGCGAAGGCTTCCCTCAACACTGTAGCTCGCTGACTCAAAATGATTTGGAGTGGACCAACCTGGAAGCTTCCTGGGACGCCGTACGGTCGTCTCGCGTACCGCCGCGGAACGCCTCCTTACTCCACTCGATCAGCTCCTACTGCTTGACCACGAACGGTGGTGAAATCTTCTACTGGACAGGTGGTGTGTTGGAGTCCTTCTAGAGTCCCTCGTAGACCGGCTTCTTCCACGAACGGTGGTGAGCCCCGGGTGATCGCGCACAGCAGCTCGCAGTGGTGACGACAATAGCCGACCGTAGATGCACGATATAACCTGGCTTTTGCACTGGTATACTTATTTCGCCTGTAACAGGGCAGCTTCGTTCTGGACAGCCTGCCTCGGACGTTTTGTTCACACAAGAGAAACTGCGTATTTTTCTGCCGCCTGCGTCGATCTTAATTACGTGCCAACTATGTAAAGTAAATTCGGTTTTACGTCCGAAATCCAAATCCCATCCACAGGCTTCTCACTTGTTTATATACTATCTTGTTTTGCATCTTCGAGTAGCGTTCTACTGAGACCTTGAACTTCCGGTTATCTCGAAAAATCCAGAACTAACTCTGCCATTTGCTTCGTAAAGTAGACCTTGTCGGCCTAGTAATACTGGTCACTGTCCTCCAGCCAGATTTGGTACATATCAGCCAGCATCCGGTGTTTACTCGAACAAGTCCATACAAAAAAAAGAATTTCTCTGGAACTTTGACGTGATTTTTGCATTATGTCAAAACCTTCCATGGTGTGACCATCGCAAGCGATATCTAGATTTAAATAATTTTCGACATATCAAACGCTGCATTCTGTAATTATTATTTGTTAGCCAACTTAAAGATGCGACCTATTCTGGATTTTTAAACAAGCCGTTCCTCTTCCAAAGTTATTCAGAGCCCGAAATATTCCTGGAACGTCAATTATTAATAGCAACACTAAGAAGCTCGCTACTTGCCGACAGATACCTCCACTTAGTTTCCACCTTTCTTCTAGTTCACGCCACTTGTAGCTAGCTGTCGCTGCGTGGATTAACCATTTTATCTATTTTGAGACAGTAGATGAAAACTTTTCCCTTTCACTCGCAGAGGCCAATTCAACCATTATTTCTTGATTCTTAGATAGGCGAAATTATCAATCTGTCTTCAACAAGAAAAGCTTTCATTATTCCTTTAACGAAGAAAGTGGCGCACGCGCGGTGGAGTTCGGCGTTTTTTACAAACTCGGCGTCTGGTTTTCAGATACGGAGAAAACACAACTTGATCTAATAGAAAAGACGCTGCTCCTCGTCAGATGGCGTTGTACAATATATTCTATTATCGAGATCTATAACAAAATCTAACTTGGAGTATGATTTAACATGTTACAACACTACTATTGAGCGGCCCTTGGCAAAATTAAATGTTTTATGCCCGTATATTTCTGCCTTATTTCTGAACCCCCATCCTGAGGGAAGAAAGCAGGTAAGAAGGCATACAACAGTACCACTTAATTATAACCGGGACAATCCTCATTCAGGAAAGTATGTGTGGTTAATGAATAAATCCTCATACAGGAAGGTATGCGTGGTTAATGAATAAATCCTCATACATGAAGGTATGTGTGGTTAATCAATAAATCCTCATACAGGAGGTATGTGTGGTTAATTTATAAATCCTCATTCAGAAAGGTATGTGTGATATAAACATTTGTTCTGAGGTAGAATTTTGAAAACATCCTTCCCGCCATTTTAAAAGCAATATCTAAGCTATCCAATTAAACATGCACATGTGTTTTTTTATTTTTTATCTGGTTAAAGTATGTAGATTGTACAAAAAGTGCTAACCGGGATCAACTTGGCGGTGCTTCCCTACAAACGCGCGCGATGCGTCACAATTCTCACTCAACCTAATAAATTCTTTGATCTTTTAGCTAAAGAGTGGTGTAATTAAATTTTGATCGATAAATGATGAAAATGTCGATGATGGATATGGAGCTGCGACACCAAACTGTGTCCGCCGATTTTGTTATCATCAGTTTTTTGGATTGCATATTGAAGCAAATTTATAGACGTATCCACGTCAAAGGCAGAATTAAATGAATGTGCGTATTTTGCTTTAGGTATAACAGGGCTAGAAGCGGCTCACTCCGGCTGGGAGGTGGCTAGCGGGTGGGCCGGAGGCGGAGGAGGGTGGTGCGCGGCAGGGTGCGCGGGGTGCGGTGCCTGCACGCCGCTCGCGCACGCGTGGATGCGCGCGCGTGCTGCCGCGCTTGCCGCGCTTGCGCGTACTGCGGCCGCGGCGCGCGTTCTGTGCACGCAGCCGCCGCCGGCCATCGCGCACGCACACGCACAAGTAACGTATACGGGCGACGATCTGTGTTACGTTGTTGTTAGCTAATAGATGCGAAGGTCGGGTTGAATCTAACCAAAAAGTAGCAGCCACTGATCAAACCTTACAAACTGATAGAGGATTTCAATGCAAACAAAAAATGTTGTCACTCTAGTATCCTCAAGTGTCGCGTTTTTTAGATTTTGGTGCTCAAAGGTAGCGTAAAGACTAATACCGCTTTCTTTGATGGTCCTGTGTTGGGTTTTAAGTATCAAATAAAAGCGCTTCATCATCAGCCTATATCTTTCCACTGCTAGACGTAGGCCTCTCCTAATGTACGCCACTGA
The DNA here is from genome assembly GCA_946251855.1 of Alsophila aescularia. Classification (NCBI taxonomy): domain Eukaryota; kingdom Metazoa; phylum Arthropoda; class Insecta; order Lepidoptera; family Geometridae; genus Alsophila; species Alsophila aescularia. The sequence continues at coordinate 3,038,102 of OX276380.1, read as the reverse complement.
GCTCGGTCTTCAGCTCTCTTCATCCATTTTCTGCCAGCCGCTTTTCGCAGGTCGTCACTCCACACAGCCACAGGGCGTCCTACACTACGTTTGCCTAAACGTGGTCTCGAGAACTCTTCTACCCCGACTGTTATCGGTTCTTCGGGAAATGTGAAATGAAAGGGCTTAAGTATAGCACATTTCAGAAATATATATATTGTTAGCTGTTGCTCGCGACTTTGCTTGCATGCACCCGATGCTTGGGAATAATTTCTAAAATCACGCCTCATTTGTGAGCCAAAACCTACCCAAAATCCACACCAATATATAAAAGTGAAACGTTGTCTGTTTGTTTGTTTTTTTGGAGAGCATTCACGTGATAACGGCTGGACGGATTTTGGTATAATTTAAAATGCAGATAGCTTATACCCTGGAATAAAACATAGGGTACATATTTATAGATATATGTTTTTATCCCAGAAAATTGCCAGTTTCCACGGCAAAACTGGAAAAATGTTGATTACTCGCTGTAAGAAACGGTGCCATGGAAACGAAATAACAAGGATGTTAAAAAACATCAAGAGCATTGGTGCTATACCTAATTTTGCATTGGTTTTTAATGTCCTAGAAGAACACAGGATGTTTGATGGAGGGCGGGAAATCTAGTACATTATAATTATAAAACCAAAATAATAAAATAAAAAAAATAAAACTAAAACCCGACTTCGGTCTTAGAGCCACAGAGTGCGATATAAATTTCCCGGTATTAAACCCAGATTAAACCATATAAAGCGCCCTCCTACGGCTCTAAAGTTTTAAATATCTGATACGTTAGAAAATTCTTGTGTGACTTTTTAGTCCATTAGGTGCACTTGCACAGCTGTCTTAGCCCCGGGCTACTAGACAGTCTGGGCTACAAACTTCAGACAAGTAGGACAGAGAGACAGACGCAGACAGCAGCGCGAAAGAGATAACAATAATTTGTGGACTAATTAGATATATTGTTTTGTTTTCGTGCAAGTGGGGTTAAGTCCGTAGTCGGGTTTTAAGTCTTGATCATTTTTTTTATTTGTTTGTATTGAAGTCCTCTATCGATTTATTAAGGTTTGATCAGTGGCCGCGTATTCTCGGTTTTTTCACTTTAGCTATGCCAAAAAGGTTAAAACTTTTGGCTTTTCACACAAACGCGAGAATATTGGATTTAGAAGAATTTGGAGTGTGGTGTAGTTAACTGGCTCAAGCATGTGATGCAAAGGCACGGCTGATGCGGGCTTAAGTTCTATTAGAACAAGCACAAATTTAAAATTAATTTAACTCCCTACCACCGAATCGGGAAATTCTGGCAAAGTATGGCAGACGACGTCACACTAATATTAAAAAAGGCGAGAGTTTGTATGTGTGTGTATGTTTGTTACTCCTCCACACTCAAAGAGCTGAACCGATTTGGGTGGATTTGGTACCAGGATAGCTTATATCCTGGATTAACACATAGGCTACTTTTCATCGTCATCATCATATATCACGCGGGGCGCACCTAGTGTTGGTATAACAACTATTTCCTAGTAGTCTTGACCATTAGGAAAACTTCTCTTGAGAATATAAGATTCCAGTAAGTCACCCTGCTCCCTCCCCCTCCGCAGGCGGCGCGCGACCCGGCGGCGCGTGCGGGTGCGTGCGCGGGCGCACTGCGTGGAGCGGCGCGCGCTCTCGCAGCGGCCGCGCAGCGCTACGGAGCGATAGCGCGCACCGCCTTCCACGCAGACGAATCTACGCTGAGGCACTTTTATATGTATCCTTTTGTTGTCGTCGGTGCAGAGCCGAGGTTTGAACCGCACAGCGCTTAAGTTAATTATGCATATAATATGGTACTTAACAGTTGATTTAAAAAATACTATTAATTACGTTAATACGGTTTATCTTAAGGTTCATTAAACTTACAGTTCGTTTTATTTAAAAAAAACAACAATAAAAAATATAACTTTTCGCTATTTGACTAAAATCACTTCTCAGAACGCGTGACGTCACTACTTACTGATTCACGATTGTTTTGTTCGTGTATGGCTAGCTTCTTTGTACACCTTGCGCAGCAGTGACGTCATACTGTCGCCATAAGAGCTACGGTCCTTTTGGCGCTGATCAATTTAACAACAAAAGTGCAAAATATATATTGATTTTCTTTTAATTTCTTCATACATAATGTATTTTTAGGGTTCCGTACCTCAAAAGGAAAAAAGAAATCCTCATTGGATCACTTTGTTGTCCTTCTGTCTGTCTGTCAAGACCCTTTTTCTTTGAACGTGAGTCATCATCATCATGTCAGCCTTTAGAAGTCCGCTGCTGAACATAGGCCTCCCCCAAAGAGCGCCATGACGAGCGATGTTATGCGAGTGTATGCTCAGAGAGTTTCTGTGTTCTATTTTTGCGGTGGGTCTTAAAGATCTCCAGCCCGACCGCGTGAACAATTTCCACCAGCCCGTTGTTCGTCCACTGTATCGCATTCGGTAAGTATTTGGAAGCGATTTTGGAGCTCCAACTGAAAGCTCTCGGGGTTTTGGATTTGGGCAGGACTTGGGCGAAGAGTAAATCTCATCAAACGAGACCTCTCCAGCTTTACGTTGATATTCAATGAGCCTCTTACCATGTGGAGATCACTGCCGGTCTTAACCCTGTTGATCACGGAGACATCATTAAATATATGCCTATTGGTCGTCAAAATGAAATCTATCTCGTGCTTATGACCGAGGTGCAGCGACGTCCATTTCCTGGACGGGCGCTTCTTGAAAAAGGAGTTCACTATAAAGAGCGATGGTGGCCTAACGGTTCTATAGTGCAATTTAGAATCCAACGATACCGGGTTCAAAACCTAGGCTCCGCACCAATGACTTTTCTGAGTTATGTGCGGTTTCCCATCGCTCCGTGCTTCGGAGGGCACGTTAAGCAGTCGGTCCCGACTGTTATTGATTAATAGCAGTCGTTAAGCCTGTCAGAGGCCCTCGGGCGGCCTGACAAACTCTGACATCAGAGGCCAGCACTACCTCATACGACAAACAAACAAACAAACCATAAAGAGTCCCTCCTTCTCCATGAAGTCGACCAATCGCTGACCCCTTTGGTTCCGCTGTCCAAATCCAAACTGCCCCACTCTCAGTTCATCGCCATTCCTCATGCCCACCCGTGCGTTGAAGTCCCCCATCACCACTGTGAAGTGTGTTTTCGGGGTATGTTTGGCATTAGAAATGTCTTCGTACATAGCCTCCACTTCATCATCCGAGCGTTTCGAGTGTGGTGCGTACACCTGTATGACCTTCAACGAATACCGTTTGGTAATTCTGAGTATAAGGTATGTCACCCTGCTAAGTGCTCGAAACGCTTTCGATCTTCACAATGTTGTTGACGAGGGACTTGTGGACGAGAAACCCGATACTGTGTTGGGACTGCTGGTCGCCCTCCCGGTAATACCGGTTTTAAGTTACCGGAATTGGTCATCGTATCTTCTCCCTCTCTTCGGACTTCTGATAACCCTATAATACCCCAGCGCAACTTACTTACTACTTCTTCCAGCTCTATCAACTTCTCATTGGTCCTCAAGATGCGTGCGTTATAAGTTGCCAGGTCCAGAGATCGTGGGGGTTGGTAGCTGGGTCTCGGGGGGAGGGGGGAGGGGGGGGGGGGGTTGCCATAGTCACCACGCTTGGCAGACGGATTGGTGACCGCAGTGTTACAAATACAAGCCGAGACCGCCACGGCCGAAAGTGAGTATAAATTTGAAATTAATATCAAATATGCAATCCCTTGGAGCTGAGAAAAAAACAAACCTTAAAGTTAACACAATCAAAAAGTACAGCTGTTTTTGCCTCATGTTTTGACTCTCGCAAGGGAATCAAAACCACTAGGGTACTTCCCGTTGACCTAGAATCATGAAATTTAGTAAGAAGCAATCTCTTATAGCACAAGTAAAGGGAAAAACCGTAATTATTTAAAGATCACAAATAAAAATGTACAGAAGAGTCCGACTTGCAATTGGCGTCTTTTTTTTTTGATTGCATTGTAGAGGCATTTGAACCCTATTAGTCAAGTACCCTATTGTTTATTGTAACTATGTGCTCACACAAGAAGTACCTTCTTTAATATTTATTCGACTTCACCATAGGAGGTTCTATTTGATTTTGAAAACTAACGCGAGTGAAACTCATATTAAATATAAATAAAACGGCTAAAAACTCACGAAATAGAAGATTGGAAATACTCCGACCAGTTTCGGACTATTTTGAAGTCCTTCATCTGGGAGTGTTATGCCGACAAGCCGTGACGAGAGCTACGAACGTCAGCACGCAACTGCGTGCGAAACGCGTGCGTGGCGCGGGTGGCCCAGCGGAGGCTATCGAAATAAGTCGCCATTCCAACTTTAACCGGGATCATGGGTGGATTATTCCTTAGGCGTGGAGACCAGTTCTTGATGCGACTGACACTGGGACCACAATGTGGGGTCACGAGCCGGACACAACGAGCGCAGTGTGCCAACAATCAAAGTTAATAGAAGTGAGTGACAGTGATGACTCGTCGACAGACAACGAAGTGACTGTGCAGGCCGAACAAAGCCGAGCGCCGCAGTCACCGCCCACTGGGCCGCCAGCGCCACGCACGCGTCGCCAGTTGCGTGCTGACGTTCGTAGCGCTCATCGCGGTTTGTCGGCATAACATTCCCAAATGAAGGACTTCAAAATAGCCTGAAACTAGTCAGAGTATTTCTGATCTTCTATTTCGTGAGTTTTTAGCCGTTTTATTAATATTTAATAGGAGGTTCTATGTTCGACTGTACATATTTTTTTGTATTTGTTCATTGATTTCTGCGTCAATTGCAAACCTATTTTAAAAATTCTTGTTTTTTTTATGCTGTTGAGGTGGTTCCACTGCGATCACCAAGCAGCATGAACATCCACTGCGATCACCAAGCAGCATGAACATCCACTGCGATCACCAAGCAGCATGAACATCCACTGCGATCACCAAGCAGCATGAACATCCACTGCGATCACCAAGCAGCATGAACATCCACTGCGATCACCAAGCAGCATGAACATCCACTGCGATCACCAAGCAGCATGAACATCCACTGCGATTACCAAGCAGCATGAACATCCACTGCGATCACCAAGCAGCATGAACATCCACTGCGATTACCAAGCAGCATGAACATCCACTGCGATCACCAAGCAGCATGAACATCCACTGCGATTACGTTTTCGGGCTGATGATGTGAAACAATTAATTCAATTATTTAATTGGAAAAACTTGTTGACTTTAATTAATAATTAAATACGGATAAACATGATATTTAATACTTTTTTGGATAGCTCTAGCCGACAGGCAGGTTAAAACGGAACAAAGTGTACAAAAATATGTCAAACTTCATTTTTTATCATTTTTGTGACGCATTTTATGCCAATCAATCCTAGGCTAGATTAAGCTCTAGATGGAACTCATTGAAGACAATGAGGACTATGACAATGAGACTTTTTCCCATCAGTGGACAACCACAGATACAAAAAAATACAAACTTCATTTAAATAGATATCCTCAACCCAGCACCAGTTCGCAGCACACCTACAACCAGCTGGCGCAGTTCCTCGACCGCATCACCTCCCCGCAGCAGGAGCGGCCCGAGGTGACCAAGGAGCTGCAGCCGACCTGCCTGGAGGAGAGGATTGCGCTGGCGCCGAGCGAGGCTCTGACCGACATCGCTGCCAAGCTGTTCGACAACCCTACCACCAACCCGGGGATTACGCATAGGGTAAATACACTGACCTCTATAAATAAAATAAGTATAATTCATTTTATTTTTTTGTTTAGTGTCACTTTTTTTCTTTACGGGAAAAATCAGCTATACAATTGCATAAGCCAACAGGTAATCCATATGAGGGAAGCTTGTTTAAAAGGCCATCGTGCCAGACCCGATCAAATGCCTTCGATATGCCGAGGTAGACGGCAAGCGCCTCACCATGCATCTCGATGGCTTCACTCATTACGTGAGTGGCATACGCGAGAAGATCCCCAGTAGACAGGTCACTGAGGAGATCATTATCCTCAAGGTATGCCAAGAGCCTAATGTTTATGACACGCTCCAAACACTTAAAGAGTAAGGAGGTTATCGAGATGGGATTATAATTGGCCGGATCAGCACGACTACCCTTTTTTGATACTGGTTATACATTGGCAAGCTTCCAGCTCTTCGGAACTATACCTGAATGAAGAGAGTGGAAACGCGTTAAGATGGGAGTCAATTTGGGCGCACAGGTTTTTTAGACTAACTTATAGGTGACATTAAGTGCATTTAAAAATAACTAAATTGTTTTGGCATTACGTTTGTATTGTATGGGCGCTTAATTCTCTGCCGACTCGATTGAGCCAGCTTGCGTTGTTGCAGCACGCGGAAGCTGTGCTGGCGGGAGTGCGCGCGTGCGCCGCGGGCGCGCTTTGGGCACGCGGTGCCTGCCTCGCGCGCGGCTGCGGCGCCGCCTGCCGCCTGTCCGTGTGGGCGCCGGAGCACCCGCCGCCGCTGCCGCTGTCGCACCGCCTCGCCGTCAAGCTTGAGGGCGTCGTGCTACCGCCGCAGCTGCTCAGGTGTGTGACACATAACCTTAAACATCTCAGAAGAATGCTCTGCACAAACAAGAAAGAAAACACCCCAATGGGGGAGTGTATCTAAGTGTTTGTGAGAGTGTCTATGTCGGTTTGACCGTCCATTCCCAAACTCAAACTCAAATCGTTTATTGTAAATAGGCATTTTTACTAGTCAAAATTTAATATATATTGTGAACTAGCTGTACCCGCGGCTTTGCATGCGTGGTCATTTTCCGTCAAACAGTTTTTATCGATTACTCAGCTTCTACTCATCCAATTGAGATACCAAGTACACCGGTACCATAGTTTTTAGGTCAAACCCTAAGCTACCCAACAGTGAAAACCGCATCGCAATCGGTCCAGTAGTTTTTTGCGCGTACAAACATACAGATAGACAAAGATGAATTTTATAAATATTATATTCTTATTTAGTAGCTTATTTCAAGTACCCTAGACCTTTTTTTAATTATCTTTGTACAGACTTTTTCGTTCTTATTGCTTTATTATAAGTAGGTATAGATACAATTAGTAGGTACTTTATTAGGGTAGATAGAACATAGCTAATAACAGTTTCTGACCCTTAATAATTAATTAGCACAAATTTGCCATAACAACAATTCCTTATACTAAATACTTTATTTACACAAACATATTGTTAACAACAATTCTTTAGACTTACTTCCTCCATAAACTATAATGCATTGTATTCTCTTTGCTATAATGTTTTGTATATAGGTTTTATATTGATATACCATTTTCTCTATAGTATTATTCTGTTTAACGCAAGGAGGTTGAATTACGCTTACTTTTAAGGTTTAACGCCAGTAAGCGTAATTCAACCTCCTTTGGTTTAAAAAAACCGGGTGGGAGCAACGACAGTAAGAAATGTCGATATGGTGGGAAGTAAGCGTAATTCAACCTCCTTTGGTTTAAAAACCCGGATGGGGCTGTCGGGGCAAACGGCCATTTGTTTGTCAGGAAACGTCTACGCCACGTACAAATCACGAGTTATACGAAAAAGATCACAAAAACATCAATTTGGCTGATTTTGTTCTGTGTGTCCTGTTACTACAAACAAACATACAAAAATCATTTTTTTTCTGTTTATAATAGTTAAGGTTTAGCGCCAGTAAGCGTAATTCAACCACCTTTGGTTCAAAAAACCGGGTGGAGCATTGTAGGGGCGCACGGCCGTTTGTTATTAAAATCAGTTATGTTTTTTTGTGTTTATTGAGTATATCGGTAGCGCTCACACTGCGGAAATTTTCTTACTTTTAGCATTATCATACCCGTCGTAACTTCTAAAAAACCGCCAGTAAGTGTAATATTGGCAGCACTGTTTTTGACCATAAACAATTGCATGTATACCCACGCACTTGACAGAGTTGTTATTATTTCGTTTACATGGCAACGTTCCTTATACAAAGTAATCGAAATTTTGCAAATGTTTGATACCTCGTGTTATATTATTGCAATTTTTGTAGAGAACTCTAATTTTTTGAAAAATAAAATACTGCCCACGTTACTCGCTGACAATGTAGCTTTGTATATATGAAAGAATTTTTGAATTCATGTCAGTATTTTTTTGAGTTTATCCATTACAACAAACAAACAAATAAACATTCAACGTGGCGTAGACATTTCCTGACAAACAAATGGCTGTTTGCCCCAACGACAGTAAGAAATGGTTTGCCCCGACAGCCCTATCCGGGTTTTTAAACCAAAGGAGGTAGAATTACGCTTACTTTCCAACATATAGACTGTGAAAATGCTGTGCAGTATAAAATACTGGCCATGTTACTGGGCAGTATTGGCTGTAGTAGTTGTAGTTACTGGCTTAAAATAAACAATAATAATATTGAAATAGTAGAAAATATTAAATATTTGGGAATGTGGTTAGATAGGTCACTATTGTGGAATAAGCATTTAAATGAAGTTACAGAGAAATCCATTAAATTCTTAAATATTTTACAAGTATTGGCGGGATCTAGCTGGGGGATACACCCGAAATATTTAAGAACATTATATATTACCTTAATTCGAAGTAGAACGGACTTCGGATGTTTTTTATACGATAACAATGCAAATGAACATTAAAATTTTTTAGATAAAATGGAAAATCAAGCACTTAGAATAATGGGTGGATTTATAAAAAGCACACCAATACACGTAATGGAAAGTGAATTGTGTGTACCATTACGAATCAGAAGAATGTATTTAGCTTCTAAGTTTTATGTTAAAAGTATGTCTACGTCGAATAATGTAACCATTCAGCTCTTAGAAGAACTACACAATTTAAGAAATATAAGTTATTGGAAAAATAAAAAGAATCCACTTCTATCACTATCTTTGATAAATTTAAAAACTTAATTGTTCATGCTTCAAATCCATTAGAGATGTATTCGCTAAATATTTGGATGTCTTACATTGCTATAGAAGAAGTCTTAGTGTGTAGTTTAGATAGTGTTATGGGACCTGAACGTGATCATGAGATAACAGCACTTAAATTTGATATTTTAAAAGAATTACATCACAAATATCCAGGTTGGCATAAATATTTTACTGATGGTTCTAAAAGCGAGAGTGGTAATGGAGTTGCTTATTTTGATGTAAATGGTTGTACTGCTAGAATGTTAAAAGTTAATGATAATGTATCGATTATGACAATGGAACTTATTGCAATCTCAGAGGCTCTTAGCTCAGCTTACATTTCAAATGATTGTGCTATTGTTATTTTCAGTGACAGTAAAAGTGCATTGCAACATCTTGCGCAATGCGCCTCTGGACGTAGCAGAGGTGTTTCAGTAGGATATAAAATTTTAGATAAGATACATAATCTTATTAATAATGGAGTTCAGCTGAGATTGCAATGGGTACCGGCTCATATTGGTCTAAGAGGTAACGAGGAGGCGGACAGGTTGGCAAAATTGGCGAATACAGATGGAGAAAATTTTAACATTACACCTTATTATACGGAACAATTATATCTCGGAAAAAACTTTGTTTTGATAATTTTAAAGAATATTTTGACGGAAGAAGCAGAGAAAAAGGAATTTGGTATAAAATCATTCAATGTCAGCCTCCTCGTATACCTTGGTTTATGAATAAGAAAATAAGTAGAAGTTATATAATTTTGGCACACAGATTGCGGTCCGGACATTATCCATTTAACAAGTTTGGTTGTTTGATGCAAAAGGTAAACTCACCGAATTGCGAAGCATGTGGTGTTATTGAGGATGTTTATCACTTGTTGATGGAATGTGTCAGGAACAGGACGGAAAGGGAGACTCTGATGGAGAAATATGATTGGAAAAAATGCGACATTGGATTATACATTAAAATATTAGCGGAACCAACAACAGATGCTGCAATATCATTGTACAAGTTGTTTTTGTATCAGTGATTTTCCGTATTTATAGGATGAATATGTATGGACATGTTTAGGATACGATGGGGCTGACATGCCAATAATGGTAAAAGCCCCAAATTTTCCGCTTTCGTAATTAGTTTGAATATGTATGGACATGATTAGGATACGATGGGGCTGACATGCCAATAATGGTAAAAGCCCCAAATTTTCCACTTTCGTAATTATAGTTTGAATATGTATGGACATGATTAGGATACGTTGGGGCTGACATGCCAATAATGGTAAAAGCCCCAAATTTTCCACTTTCGTAGTTATAGTTTGAATATGGACATGTTTAGGATACGATGGGGCTGACATGCCAATAATGGTAAAAGCCCCAAATTTTCCGCTTTCGTAACTATAGTTTGAATATGTATGGACATGTTTAGGATACGATGGGACTGACATGTCAATAATGGTAAAAGCCGCAAATTTTCCACTTTCGTAATTATAGTTTAAATATGTACGGACATGATTAGGATACGATGGGGCTGACATGCCAATAATGGTAAAAGCCCCAAATTTTCCACTTTCGTAATTATAGTTTGAATATGTATGGACATGATTAGGATACGTTGGGGCTGACATGCCAATAATGGTAAAAGCCCCAAATTTTCCACTTTCGTAGTTATAGTTTGAATATGGACATGTTTAGGATACGATGGGGCTGACATGCCAATAATGGTAAAAGCCCCAAATTTTCCGCTTTCGTAATTATAGTTTGAATATGTATGGACATGTTTAGGATACGATGGGGCTGACATGACAATAATGATAAAAGCCCCAAATTTTCCACTTTCGTAGTTATAGTTTGAATATGGACATGTTTAGGATACGATGGGGATGACATGCCAATAATGGTAAAAGCCCCAAATTTTCCACTTTCGTAGTTATAGTTTGAATATAGACATGTTTAGGATACGATGGGGCTGACATGCCAATAATGGTAAAAGCCCCAAATTTTCCGCTTTCGTAACTATAGTTTGAATATGTATGGACATGTTTAGGATACGATGGGACTGACATGTCAATAATGGTAAAAGCCGCAAATTTTCCACTTTCGTAATTATAGTTTAAATATGTATGGACATGATTAGGATACGATGGGGCTGACATGCCAATAATGGTAAAAGCCCCAAATTTTCCACTTTCGTAATTATAGTTTGAATATGTATGGACATGATTAGGATACGTTGGGGCTGACATGCCAATAATGGTAAAAGCCCCAAATTTTCCACTTTCGTAGTTATAGTTTGAATATGGAAATGTTTAGGATACGATGGGGCTGACATGCCAATAATGGTAAAAGCCCCAAATTTTCCGTTTTCGTAATTATAGTTTGAATATGTATGGACATGTTTAGGATACGATGGGGCTGACATGACAATAATGATAAAAGCCCCAAATTTTCCACTTTCGTAGTTATAGTTTGAATATGGACATGTTTAGGATACGATGGGGATGACATGCCAATAATGGTAAAAGCCCCAAATTTTCCACTTTCGTAGTTATAGTTTGAATATAGACATGTTTAGGATACGATGGGGCTGACATGCCAATAATGGTAAAAGCCCCAAATTTTCCGCTTTCGTAACTATAGTTTGAATATGTATGGACATGTTTAGGATACGATGGGACTGACATGTCAATAATGGTAAAAGCCGCAAATTTTCCACTTTCGTAATTATAGTTTAAATATGTATGGACATGATTAGGATACGATGGGGCTGACATGCCAATAATGGTAAAAGCCCCAAATTTTCCACTTTCGTAATTATAGTTTGAATATGTATGGACATGATTAGGATACGTTGGGGCTGACATGCCAATAATGGTAAAAGCCCCAAATTTTCCACTTTCGTAGTTATAGTTTGAATATGGACATGTTAAGGATACGATGGGGCTGACATGCCAATAATGGTAAAAGCCCCAAATTTTCCGCTTTCGTAATTATAGTTTGAATATGTATGGACATGTTTAGGATACGACGGGGCTGACATGACAATAATGGTAAAAGCCCCAAATTAAAAACAGAAAAGAAACATACAATATATACCAATATAACAGTACACTATATACGTACACATACATAAAATTAATGATAACAATAAATAAAAATAATAGCTACAACGTAAATAATCAAATAGAAACTTCTGAAGAGAATAGTTTTTAACCAATGACTTAAATGTCGGCAGAGATTATGCTCGCCTTATTGGAAGAGGAAGAGCGTTCCATAGACGCACATCCTGCGCAGCGAAAGTACCATCGTAAAAAAATACTACGGTGCACAGGAGTTTTGTGCCCTCGGAGGCACGGAGCGATGGAAAACCGCACATAACTCAGAAAAGTAATTGGTGCGGAGCCTAGGTTTTGAACACGGTATCGTTGGATTCTAAATTGCACTATAGAACCGTTAGGCCACCGTATGTGTTTTTTTTAATTATATAATAAAAAAAACACAAACGAGTTAGGTGTTAAAGTATATGTCAACCAGAATCTGATTGTTGACTCTTTATTTTTGATCAAGTTGTTTGAAGACAAGGTACGTCCGTCCATTCAATAACCCCCGAACTCCAAAAGAGAGGGGCGTTATAAGTTTAGGGTGCGTATAATTGGGTATGTATGTATCCGTGTGTCAGCCTGTGGCATCGTGGCTCCCAAACGAATGCACCTATTTTGATGCGTTTTTTTCTTTTTGAAAGCTGTTGTGATTGAGATGCTTCTTAGCTATAATGGGGGGTCGGGGGTAATATAATATTTGTTTTCAACACGCTTGCTCGTAAAGTGACTCTTATTGCAACGAATTTAGGTTCATAATTCAGCTTATTACACACTTATGTTTTTTACTTTACATTACAGCACTAGTGCTTTTTACTTTACATTTTTTTTTTAATCTCCTCAATGAGTTTTGGTATGTAACATCTAATGGCGCGTTGGGGGGTAACGGCGACTCTTGGCGTGGCGATCTAGCGGCCTGGCGACTCTTCGCTCGTGTCTCGTCAGCTCTTTCCGCCTCAGCACGGCCATATTCGATATTTCTCATATGCCAGGCGTCCCGCGACGGCTTATTCTTTTATAGAATCAAACATACAGAATCGAATCGTATCTAGTCGAGTCTATTCGATTCTATTCGAATCTATTCGCTTCGATTCTATTCGAATATATTCGATTCTGTACGATTCTATTATGTTTAAACATATGCCAGGCGTCCCGCGACGGCTTATTCTTTTATAGAATCAAACATACAGAATCGAATCGTATCTAGTCGAGTCCATTCGATTCTATTCGCTTCGATTATATTCGATTCTGTACGATTTTATTATGTTTAAACATATGCCAGGAGTCCTGCGACGGCTTATTCATTTATAGAATCAAACATACAGAATCGAATCGAATCTAGTCGAGTCCATTCGATTCTATTCGCTTCGATTCTATTCGATTATATTCGATTCTGTACGATTCTATTATGTTTAAACATATGCCAGGCGTCCCGCGACGGCTCATTTTTTCAATTTTACTTTCACTTGTTCTAATAATTAAAAGCTAATAATATTATACAAGTTTGTTATTTCCTCGCAAAAATACAAAAAGGTCGTATGCAATGCGTGTGCATTATGCAATGATCATTACACACTCGGCTCCCTTATCGCGCACGCCCTTCAGTTTGCATAGAATGTAATAGAGATTAATGCATCAAACGGAATGTGAGTGCTTGCTGCACCATTTGGAGCCCGAGCTTTAGCGAAAAAAATGACGTAAATACCTCCTCGAGTATAATGACCAACATAACGCACACTTGTATCATAATGTACTATATTTGTATATGTTTTTTGTTGAACAGCAAACGCCAGAAGCCGCGTGAAGTGAAAGGTGTACAGATCACGGTGACTGCGACGCCGCACCCGCGCACCAGTGAAAAGGTAACTTAAGTTTATTTTTGACTAGCTCCGCCCCATAGCTTTGCCCGCGTGCAGTTTGCCATACCTCTCACCCCTTTAGGGGCGGAATCTCAAAAAACCCTCCTTAGTGATCCTCTAGGTTACTCAAGAAATATTTCCTCCAAATTATAAAATTCTAGGTCCACTGGTTTAAGCTGAGCGTTGTCTGTCAGTCAGATCTAGTATTTTACAATAGTGAAAACAGCTTAGCAATTGGTTCAGTAATGTCACGATAGTGGCCATATTTTTAAAGCATTTGGCCATGTACCAAGGTCCCCATTTTTTCACCCCACAGATGCTCAAACTTTGTTGTGAAAGAAAATAAATTAGATATCGATTTTTAGAAAAAAACATAAACACCTAGTAATTATATTTTATACTAACGGCGGATTATAAAGACCGGGACCTAAAAAAAACAAAGCAAACCGCGTAAGCAATATGTTATGCCTAAAAATGTCTCCGATTATGTCGGAGGAAAACAATAGGAATAAAAAAAATAAAAAAATATACGTATTTTTTCAATTGAGTAACGATCTGACACAGTCAACAGTTGCAGCACCACCCAGAACTTTGGTTGCAAAATGTTGCACGTCACTGCACTGCGCTCGTCATCCCAAGACATTTGTTTTAAGTCTCATTTCCAGTAATTTCGCTGGAAACATTGGCCTTCAAACAGAAACAGAATTTTTTACACGCTACTGCTTGGCGGTTGAATATCTGGCAAAGGTGTGGTACTACCCCAGGCGGGCACTTGCTGAAGAGGCCTACCACCACAGACTAAATAAAGAGCTACTGCACATTGCACATAGTATATACAAGTCTAAATATTGTTAAATAATCTCAAAAAAAATACAAAGTAATATCTTATTGAAGGTCCTTTTGCCATCGTGCATCTCCAACAAACAAATAATAATAATTCTAACGTACGCCAAGCCTCAATAGGCTCGTAGTCAGGAACATTGCCGTGTTTCCTGACTACGAAAAAGCAGGATTATGATTTTAGCAATGTATGTGTGTATGTTTGTCCGTTGCCTCACTACGCCTAAAACTACTGCACCGATTTGAACTTATATACTTTACTTTACTTTATTTATACTTTAGGTATCGATAAACTCGTCTCGATTGGTCCGAGTGGAGTGTTATTGTTACTAGTATATATATATAGGTTACTAGTAACAAAAACAATATGCATGATGAGTATCAAATTCAACAGCTAACAATTAAAAATATTATAAAAATACAAAAAACCCGACTGCGTACTAAATTATTGACTACGAGCTGACCGCCCGCAAAAATACAAAAACCCGACTGCGTACTAAATTATTGACTACGAGCTGACCGCCCGCAAAAATACAAAAACCCGACTGCGTACTAAATTATTGACTACGAGCTGACCGCCCGCAAAAATACAAAAAACCCGACTGCGTACTAAATTATTGACTACGAGCTGACCGCCCGCAAAAATACAAAAACCCGACTGCGTACTAAATTATTGACTACGAGCTGACCGCCCGCAAAAATACAAAAACCCGACTGCGTACTAAATTATTGACTACGAGCTGACCGCCCGCAAAAATACAAAAATCCGACTGCGTACTAAATTATTGACTACGAGCTGACCGCCCGCAAAAATAATCTCACTATTATTATAGAGACGAAAGTTTGTATGTATGTTTATGTTTGATACTTCTTTACGCTTAAACGGCTGTACGGATTTGGATGAAATTTGATATGGAGGTAGCTTATACCCTGGATTAACACATAGGCTACTACTTATTCCGGAAAAATGCACGGTTCCTGAGGAAAGCGGGTGAAACCGCGGGCATAGCTATTATTTATATAAATTTAATGTTTCTTTTTTACTTACATTATTTATTTTAGTTTTAATGATGCTATTACAACATTAGATTAAATAAAGTATTTACATTAACTTGAATAATTTAAAATTGTTTTTTTTTAAGAAGCTTAGGGGAAGTAGGGCAGACACCTAAAAATGTAGCAAAGACATTGTAACCTAGAATAACTACTACATACATTACACATACATACATTTACATTATACTACTACGTACATTACTGCCGCGGTCTGTAATGACTGCGTTGCTGGCAGCGATGATGATGGTCGAGAACTTAACTAGGCAAAGATCGAGGCCATCATAGCGTGGCCAGCAGGGCAGTCATTGCGGACCAAGGCTTGTATAGTGCTTTACTCAAACAATGCGAGGAAACCAGCTTAGTATAATAAGAATTTAACAGAAACAGAAAGAAACAGAAACCGAAACAGAAACCAAAACAGAAACAACAACAATCACGATCACATCAGCTTTCAAACAGAAAAAAAAACATCAAAATCGGTCCATTCGTCTGGGAGCTACAACGCCTCCCTTTTCGCGTTCGGGGTTAACGAACCCACGGAATAAATAATAGTGCTACGACAAAAGACTACAATAAAGTCTAATTTTGATAAATGAGGTATAATTTTAGTGACGAGACTGGCATAAGATATATGAAAAGTCAAGAAAACTAATAGGTGGCTTACAGCTGCCATATTGTATTTCCGACGGAACGAAAAATTGCCAAAACCTATCGAGTAAGGTACCAAAATGAAGGTCTTTAAAAGACCACATCAAAAAAATACCTAAACAGTAGCAGTTGTCTTTCTAGCTTCTTACAAAGTTTAAAATGTTATTCAATAGTTTTGTCAGGTTTTTTGTTTTATTATAATAATTTTTACTTGTTATTTCTTTAGTCACATAAATGAATAGATACAGACCTATTTATAAAAGTGAAACGTTGTCTGTTTGATAGTTTGGGGAGCTGTCATGCTAAAAGGGCTCATCTGATTTTGATGAAACAATTTAAATAGGTACTGTACAATATAGAGACCAACATAGGATACTTTTTAGCCCGGAAAATGGTAAGTTGTCACGGGAAAACTGGGAAAGGTCAATAACTCACTGTAAGGAACGAAATGGTATGTTGCCGTGGAAACGAAATAATAACAAGACTGACAAAAAGATTCAAGAGCGTTGGTGCTATACTTTTGCATTGGTTTTTAATATCCTAGATTCCTAGATGAACATAGGATGCTTTTTTCACGATGAACAGTAGTCCACGCGGACGAAGTAGCGGCCAAAAGCTAGTAATATAATATAATCCACAAAATTAACTCTTAACTCTTAGCTTTTATTCACAGGTTAGTGCTTAAAAATCTATGTTGATTGAAGAGGTACCTACCCTTGTAGCTTTGAGATGGAAAAAATAGTTAATCACTTCTTCAAAATCTATGTTTTTGAGCATATAATATTCTATGGACATCAGCGACATACTAGTTAATCTCTCTTGAAGCATTGTACTTCTTAATTCATTTTTATTCTTTTCAATTTGGATAAGGAGCGTTCTCCATTGCAGTTAGTTACCATAATGCTTAAAAAGATTCTCAATGCGATTGCTACATTTGAAAATATGTCTTCAATTTTGTTTGCTTTCAAAATATTATATAATTCCAATATACTATTACTTTTTTCATTTCCACTATGAACAATTTTCAAGTATTCTGTTAAGTACGACAAATCTACTGTAATTAGTGTATCTGGCAAAGCTGAATACAGGGAAATTCCCAATCATCGGTCGATTTATTTAAGTCGGTCGGTCACCTGTGAATCCTGCGAACAGATCTTAGCGTTGTCTGTTGTTGAACACTAGAACCTCAGTTCGTTAATAATTAATAATCCGAAAAAATATTAACAAAGTTTTTTATATTATTTATAAAAGAAATACAATATATCATTAAGTATTGTTTCATTAAAGATTGCACTAATTCTGTTATTAAAAATTGGTGTAGTAATTTCATAAATTTCCCAGATATAAGTGTGTGCACAATAACATTTCTAATGATATATATATTTTGTTTTCTTAATTACATTTTGCATTTGTTTTAATGTTTTTTTTTATATAAAACATGCGAATAATTGATGAAATGCTAAATTTAAAACATAACTATTAAAAATATTTGAATCAATTTAATGTGTACTTTCTCAATTAAAATGGCTACTTCAAACTTGACGCTTCACACTTCGCTTCGTTCGCTTAATTCAAATTTGGCACGAGTCTCAACCGTAACTCTTGACGAAAGAGAAAAAAACTATGAAATTCTAGTTCACTAACGATGTTTCTATAAAACAGTGTACCATTAAACCACTAAATTGTAATTGTAATTATAGCATTAAATTGTATTTTTATTATATTTAAATTAATCCAAACAATTAATTAATTATCGGAAATCCTGATTTTCGGATGAGAGTAAAGTAGCTTCGCGCATGCAAAATCTAATAAGCAAGTAGGTATTGTAGTCAGTCATTATCGTTTGTTTTTTTCGTAATAAATAGTAAATCGTCAAAGTATGAGAAAATACACGACTGTCCTAAAAAAAGGAACTTTTCAAAAAACTAATTGCCTATTTCTCTCACAGATGGGGATGATATAAGAATTCTAACGATACATAAATATCAATATCAGTTCAGGCATTTAAAAGTGGAATAAAGAAACTTGAAAGCCAATGGCTACTGTTTAGTTTTTTTTTTGAAGTTGTCTTTTAAAGACGTTCATTTTAGTACCTCACTCGATAGGTTTTGGCAATATTTAATTCCGTCGGAAATACAATACGGCAGCTGTAAGCCGCCGTATTAGTTTTCTTGACATTTCATATATCCTATAGCAGTCTCGTGATTAAGACTAATCCAATGATATCTCATTTATCAAAATCCGTCAAGCCATTTAGGCTGTAGGATGCGCATAAGAAACGTACAAACAAACAAACATACATGTATGTGTACAACCCAAACTCATAACCCTCCTCAGTCGGGTAAAAATAAATCTAGAACTTTGTTTATCTACTTTCTTTGTATATTCTAACAAAATAGTGGTGTGTCAAGATCATAGGGGCCCCGTTACCCTAATGTGCCCAGGGCTTCCAATAGGTTAAAGACGGCCCTGTTTGTCTTTTATTGTGGCTGTATCTATGCACATAGATACAGCCACAATAAAAGACAATAAAAACCCGTGCATCAATGTACCCCTACTCCCCCTAAAAAATGCTATATTTATGAAATCGTCTTTTAAAGACCTGTATTTTGATACCTCACTCGATAGGTTTTGGTAATTTTTTGTTTCATCGGAATCACAATATGGCAGCTATCAGCCGCCGTATTAGTTTTCTTGACTCTTCATATATCTTATAGCATTCTCGTGATCAAGACGAATCCATCGATACCTCATTTATCACATCAAGCCGTTTAGGCTGTAGGACGCGCCTAAGAAACGTGGCGCGTATCAGTTACGTAAAATTATCACTTTCTTGCTGACTGTACTTTTTTCCAAAATCTGTGAATGCAGTTCAGAATATGGATTGGAGATTATGGATGGTTTCCTAGGAACGTTTTCCTGTGTAACTATAACGGCAACAAAGTACGATGTAGAACAATATTTTTATAACCGACCTGCTTTATTTGCGGCCTAGTGTATATAACACATGGCAACAAAGTACGAAGTAGAACAATATTTTTATAACCGACCTGCTTTATTTGCGGCTCACTGTATATAACACTTGGCAACAAAGTGCGAAGTAGAACAATATTTTTATAACCGACCTGCTTTATTTGCGGCCCAGTGTATATAACACATAGCAACAAAGTACGAAGTAGAACAATATTTTTATAACCGACCTGCTTTATTTGCGGCCTACTGTATATAACATATGGCATATCAACGGTGTTTGTGTATAGACGGTGGAACTAACCAACGTGCTGCCGACTCTGACGGCGGTGCAGACGGTGGCGCCCGTGCGGGACTTCTTCTCCGCACAACAGCTGGTGGCGGTCACCGCTCCGGGGCTGTACACGGTGGCGGTCGACGCCGCCTTCGTCGACGCAGCCGGCGAGCTGTGGCACACGGGCCCCCGGACCTCCATCGTCATCAAGGTAATGTTACTGATTGGTGGCGGTCACCGCCCCGGGACTCTACAATTTTTCCTCTTTTGATTATACTGCACTAAGACGCCATCGACAAAACCGAGCTGCTGACCACTTTTGACTAAGTTTGTATAGTAATGATGTTGTTTGTCGTGTGATGTAGTGCTGGCCTGTGGTGTCAGAATTTGTCAGGCCGCCCGAGGGCCTCTGACATGGATTAAAGACAATAACAGCCGGGACCGACAGCTTAACATGCCCTCCGAAGCACGGAGCAACGGAAAACCGCACATAAATTAGGAAACAAGCTAATCTAACACTGCTGTTCGAAATATCAGGCACGCGTGACGATCTGCTCAGCTCGCATTCCTTCTAAATCTTTGATAACTTAACAACCAACCAAAGTCAACCATGTTGGTTTTACAAAACCTGAACAATGAACATGTATGACTCACGTTTGACAATAATTATTCAGTTTACATATTATGCTGACCCCGTTATGAAAAAATCATCACACACAGCTGATTCCGCCCTCTTACGCCATTCATTCCGGTTTCCAGCCAATCTTGGCCAGGCCTTTCCTACTACTTTTTCAATGTCATCAACCCAAGATGGGTCTAAAGGTATTTCACGGCTATATACGCGCGAGTTTAAAATTATACGGAATCCGACGGAAACCTTGGTTCTACTTCGGATAAATAGATAAAATTATACGGAATCCGACGGAAACCTTGGTTCTACTTCGGATAAATAGATAAAATTATACGGAATCCGACGGAAACCTTGGTTCTACTTCGGATAAATAGATAAAATTATACGGAATCCGACGGAAACCTTGGTTCTACTTCGGATAAATAGATAAAATTATACGGAATCCGACGGAAACCTTGGTTCTACTTCGGATAAATAGATAAAATTATACGGAATCCGACGGAAACCTTGGTTCTACTTCGGATAAATAGATAAAATTATACGGAATCCGACGGAAACCTTGGTTCTACTTCGGATAAATAGATAAAATTATACGGAATCCGACGGAAACCTTGGTTCTACTTCGGATAAATAGATAAAATTATACGGAATCCGACGGAAACCTTGGTTCTACTTCGGATAAATAGATAAAATTATACGGAATCCGACGGAAACCTTGGTTCTACTTCGGATAAATAGATAAAATTATACGGAATCCGACGGAAACCTTGGTTCTACTTCGGATAAATAGATAAAATTATACGGAATCCGACGGAAACCTTGGTTCTACTTCGGATAAATAGATAAAATTATACGGAATCCGACGGAAACCTTGGTTCTACTTCGGATAAATAGATAAAATTACCTACAGCCCGTCAACATTGAGCTTAAAAATAGTACAATCGGCTGCCTTATAAGCATCGCCGAATAAAAAAAACCGCTCTTGAAGTGAAGTTATCTTTATTGACCTTATGGCTAGGACCTTGAATCTCTTACATTCGGAGCCTGTCTACGACCATAAACTATGTAGGTATAAAAACAAATGCCGCTATACTTGTTATGTATATATAACGTGTTTTTTCTTCCAGGCGCATGAAGAACCCGCTGCTAAAGGGAATTCGCAAACTACGCGCGGACGATTCTAATACGTTTAATTATCATTCACTATACAGACCACTGCAATAATAAACTTAACAACCATGTTATGTATTTGTTAGTAAATTAAGGACATTATTGTTTGTACAAAAGTAATAAAACATACAAACAGATAACGCGCTTTCATTTCTATATCTGCGAAAGGAAACTGTTGATTGATAACGCCGCGACTCGTGACTAAGTTTATTCTACGTGTTAGGTATTATTTGTAACCTGAGATTAGGTCATGGATATTTATAAACCAGAGACAAAAGGTAAACACATTGCAAAGTCAGTAGAGTTCAGTGACGAGACCGCTTAGTTCGCTAAAATAATGAACACGGCGATTACCTGAAGTGACTAACTCGCGGACAAAGTGAAATGACCAACAATCAAGCAAATATCGGCGATAACGACACTATCTGGCGAGCCGCACTGATAACACTCATATCAACGACGAAGTAATCCGTGACGGGTCGTGTTTAAAATGTACTATTTTCTGCTTGTTTTTGCTCTAATTATACAAGTGAACAGTGACGCGATATGTGAACGCTGTGTATGTAGATACGACACTAAAAACAATGCTGACTTTCAAGGCGAGCGCGTCGATTGCTCCTACAGCGTGGGCGTATTAAAAAATAATTACACGCTTCCGAATTCGATTCATGCATTGGATTTATCATCGAGCAATATATCGAGAGTTTACTCATCGAGCGTTTTGTGTTCCACAACAATGGTGGAACTATTTTTAAACAGCAACACTATTACGGAAATATCTACAGATGCGTTCCGACTGCCTCGGCTGAAAAGACTCGATTTGAGCGATAATTGGCTGGAGTTTATAGACACAGATGCTTTTAGAAATATCAAGGAATTGGAGTATTTAAACTTAGCAAATAATAAGTTCATATCATTTTCAAAATTGACTTTTCATCGCTTGTCGAATTTGCAAGAAGTGATTTTAGATAATAACAACATCGGTCCGAGCTTGCAAGAAATTAATCTATTCGATCGGAGCGGTTTCGGATTGACGCAGAAGATCCAAAGTCTAAGCATTAGCGGGATACATCTTAACAACGTTCCTGATAACTTCTTTGTTGACGCCTACGATATACGGAAACTAATCATAACAAACAACAACATATCCGATGTATTCGAGGTGCCATTTACGTTGGAATACCTCGACTTGTCGGACAATCCCATCGAAGAAATCGAAAGTGAGGATTTCAACGACTTACCGGCGCTAGAAGAGTTGAAACTCAACAACTTAGCTATAAAAGAGGTTCCCGAATTCGTGTTCAGTCCGCTTCACTCTTTAGCCAAATTGGAATTGGAGAGAAATAAAAATCTCACAGGTTTCAGTAAATTAGCGTTCGGGAGAGAAGTTCTGGACGATCCGGATGATTTTGTTCTAGAGAGTCTGTCGCTGAAGGGTTCTAGGCTTTGGAAGTTGGATAAGGATCTGTTTCTTCCATTTGGACAGCTGATACATTTGGACCTGCAAGGAAACCCTTGGAAATGCGACTGTAATTTAGTGTGGGTGAAAGATCTACAGATTCCGGAGAAGGATTATGATCACTTGAGGTAAGAGGAAACAAATGTTTGATCTTGTCTTAGCGTCACGTTGACTCTTGCATACACTTGTGATAAGTGCTAATTTATAAAAAGGCGAATGTTTTGATATTTTCGCGTTAGCTCGAAATCATTTATGTAGGTAATCTGCTTATAGCTATAGTTGTTGTAAGTTCGATTTTATAGAAAATTCCGTCTTTTCTATAAATCTTACTAAATATTGGAAAAATTATAATCTAGAAAATTACGGAATGAAATCAATCCGTTCCAAACCGAAAGGCACTTATTGTAGAAGCCCATTCATATTTTGAATCAGTCGCCAAGTGGCCTTATCTTCACCACAACTTTCTAGGAAATCGAATATTAAACCAAAAACTCGACCCTTCAAATTTAGAAATATTTGTAACTTTTAAACTTTCGCGATTCGTCATAGTTACTCATTTATACGGGACAAATAACGTTCCAAAAGCGATTAGGTAAGTCCCATTCAAATTTGTTTGAGAGTTGAGTAGGTCGCTCGCCTGATGGTAAGTATCACGCTTGACCATAACAGTTGCAGTGCCATCCAGAACTTTGGTTACAAATTCTTGCGCGTCGCTGCACTGCGCTCTTCACCCTGACACTCGTTGGAAACTCTGCCCTTCAAACCGAAACACAAATGTTTACACACTACTGCTTGGTGGTTGAATATCTGTCAAAAATGTGGTACTTCCCCAGGCAGACTCTTGCGTAACAGCTACTACAAAAGTAATAGATATGTCACCGATTTATTGTTATAACCGATAGATTACAATCTGACGAATTCTAATTCGTTTTATTACAGACGAAAAATTGTGAACGAACATGCACGATTGAATAATACCGACCAATCAGTGCACAGTTTACAATTTATCCTATTTTGCGATTCTATCGCCACCGTCAAATTGTGAACCTACTACCCCTTGATTGGTCAGACTCGTGTTTATCACCATAGAGTTACAAATTAAACAGTCGGTTAATTGCAAATGATATCGAGATCATTAACACTGACATGACCTCTAAGATTAATCATGAATTAGTAAACGTCACAACTCTCGCATCGAACACTTTGCGACCATCTGGCTGCGCGTTTTGGATTACATCCAGGGGTAGGGCAAGGTCAGACCACGAGGGAGTCAGGGTGCTCAGATTCCTTTTCGTGAGCTTCTATTTAATTTGTAGCTCTGTGGTGACAAACTTACACCGACCAATCCGGAAAAGGTTTACAAAATAACAGGCGATTGTATCTGTAAAATTGTAAGACTGCGCGCTGATTGGTCCATCAACTAGCGAATCGCATATCCGTTCACGATTTTTCGTTTGTTTGCAATCTAACGAGTTAAGATCCGTTAAATTGTAATCTATCGGTTTTTACAATCTAACGGTGACTTATAACTACACTAGAAATGTTTGCTTTCAGATGCGCAATACCAAAGCCTCTTTTCAACGCTCGCATCTTCGAGCTGCAACCCAAATACTTCACCTGCCCTCCCAACAAGCACCACGTCGGCATTGCCGTCTCCGTCATAGCTCTGTGCTCCATCCTGGCTTGCATTGCCATCTGGCTGTTTGTCTGTTTACCAAAGTTCAACGCTAGGGGCAGCCTGCTCAGGCAAATGTATACGCCATCTACAGCCTATAGTATTCTACCCATGGCAACCGTTGGAGCTATTAATGATTTGTAAGTGTTCATGGAGAAGAGGAAAGATGCCTGCTGATACGACATGACAACTTCATAAGAGCCTTCATAGAAGGGAAGAGAGGAAGAGGCAAACCTAGGATATTTACAGATCAAAGGAGAAGACAAATGTCATGACGTATAGAGAAGTCAAAGCTTTGGCGAAGATAGGGAGCGCTGGAAATTACTCCACCGATAAGAGCTGGGCTCAATAAGAAGAAGAAGAATTGTTAATTAGTTTTAGGAGAATAAATTATTGTTTTCGGAAAGAAAAAATACTAATATATTCGGTACAAAATATTCAGTATTTCAGAAAGCGATGGTAAATTAATAATATACTTAAAAAGCGCATTCTAAGATAGAAGCTCCACTGCTTTCTCGCTCACACCTTTCAATGTTCAAAATCACATAAAAAATACAAAACTGAAATGTTATATTTTCTCCAAGTAAAATAAAACAAAATGCAATATCCGAAGTGTTGTTTTTGTTAGTCTAAAATATCCGTATGTTGTGACAAAACGATTTTATCAATTACCTTTTCCTATAGCAAATCCAGTCAATGTTTTTTTTAAAATGTTTTTAGGCTTGATACTGTGTTAAGCGGAACTCCGCGGTATATAAAAGTTCCGTCTTTCCCCGCAGTTTCAGGCCTTATGAGTGGGCGAGATAGCAGTGAAACTTGAATGCAAGGCAAAACATGTTATTTAAATTTTGTACCATTACTTTCTGGACACTGTATAGGGGTTTATACAGGTGTAGTAGTGTGCGACTGATCTCTTTTTGCTAAAACTGCTTTTTATTATCACTCGTTTTGACGTCACAAAATTAGGAATATCACATGCAGCGAAATAAAAGAGATATGTACAAAATTCACTTTATATATTTAAAAATACAAAAAGTGTACAAAATTGTTTTACAATGATTACAATAATTGTGCATTTTAATAGTTTAAAACATTTGTGCTACCGATTTATTTTGTTGAGGTTTTTTTGTATTTGACGTCTAATTTTTTTTCTTCGATTTTCACTCGATTTGTAACGCATCTTTGAATATCTTGTGATGAATTATTTTGTGAATTAATAATATCCGCAGATGGAGTGTTATTAAAGCTAATATTGAATATATAACGCAACATGTACTCACACTTACAAACTAAGCAGGCACAAGCATTTACAAAAGGCTGAGATTTTGAGCATTTGTCAGCAGGACCGCATGACATTT
Source organism: Alsophila aescularia (assembly GCA_946251855.1). Classification (NCBI taxonomy): domain Eukaryota; kingdom Metazoa; phylum Arthropoda; class Insecta; order Lepidoptera; family Geometridae; genus Alsophila; species Alsophila aescularia. The sequence continues at coordinate 3,012,095 of OX276380.1, read as the reverse complement.
GTCAACAGGACCGCATGACATTTGTCAGCAGGACCGCATGACATTTTAATTACTACCGGTACAAAAGTAAGCTAGAGCGAAAAACTTTGAAACTTTCAAGATTGGAACACCTACCTACTCATTTAAACTAGACCAAGTACGGGTAGTTGGAAAATACGCTCGCTCTTCTCGACGCTGCCACCCACTACCTTAGAGTATACAAATACTACGTGCCGCTACTTCAGTCTTCCCGTGACCGCGATCAATACAACTTGATCGAAACGTCGAGGTAAAAAGGTTAGTATTTAACTGCAAATACAAAAATCGACTTTTCTTATAGTCAAAAAAATGCTCATTTCCCATCAAAACTACTGATTGCACAGGAACATACTAACCTCAAAATATTATTATTTAATCGCGAACTTAAATCGTTAAGTTCGCGACATCGCTATTCGCTATTTTTATATCGTCGCTTTTCTGTTTTTTTTTATTTTATTAAATGGCCATCTATACTTTTAATAAAGCAATAGGAACGAAACAGTCTGTACAAAAAAAAAATATGTGCAATCAGTATTTTTGATATGAAAATAATATTTTATTGTAAAAGTTATTCAGAGTTACATCTCCATCACTTCCTTCACGATTAAAATGCTGAACCAGTTTTGATGAAAGTTACAAAAGTAGTTTTAGTTGATACTGAGGCGTTACTTACCGGAAATCCATATTTATAATGAACTAAGAAAAACTATGTGTTAGGTTATTTTCGCCAAACTAACTCAAACTAATGATAAATCGAAAACTCCACACGGAGCACTCGACAAGTCAAACTAACGATAAATCGAAAACTCCACACGGAGCACTCGACAAGCCAAACTAACGATAAATCGAAAACTCCACAAGGAGCACTCGACAAGTCAAACTAACGATAAATCGAAAACTCCACACGGAGCACTCGACAAGTCAAACTAACGATAAATCGAAAACTCCACACGGAGCACTCGACAAGGTTTTATTGTATATTACAGTTGGGTTTCATATATTGGATAGGAACTAAAATAGATAAGGCCTGTTGGCCATATCTTTTTATTTTACGTTAGTTCAATTTTGATAAAGGGTTAGTTTAGTTAACGTGAGTTGTTTATATTGATTTTTATTTTTCCATTTAACATTAGTGTAATTACAGTTTGGCGGAAGTAAGCTACATAATATTCTTTCGTTCATTTTAAAAATAGTTTTATTTCGGGAAAATTATTTGGTTTAACGAATCAAGAAAATATCTAAATTCAACACGAAATTTTCTAGCTGCGGTCCTGCTTTATACTTAACTCTGTCCAAGCCACAATTACTTCACACTGAGAACTTTAGATGTTACGATATGTTACAAGACAGATTCCAAGCGATCTTTGGTCAACATAGCGACGTATAATTATGTAACAATCACACTAAAGCACAACCACTCGCTTCCTATGCACTATGTTATAAATATTCCAATAAGAATGTATAAAAAGCAGTCTTTGAACTGTCATTGTTGATTCAGGCTTATTTTATATTTTTAATTTTAACTATCTGCTGTTGAAAATGGTCATACATTTTATGACATAGGTAAGAAATAATCAGCTCAGTCGATTTAAGTCTGAAAATTACCTGTTGAGCCGATGTTTGTAAACGATTACTAACTTAAAATGTTATCATTTCATGACCGTTGGGGAAAACGAGTATAAGAATGAAGACCACGTTGAGGAAAACGTAGTGAGGGGCGCCCGCCGGCCAGGTGGAGAGACGTCTTGCGAAAGACAGCTGGCAGCGACTGCATGAGAAGAGCCGAAGATCGGGCTCAGAGGCGTTCATTGGGAGAGGCCTATGTCCAGCAGTGGACAAGTATAGGCTGCTGATGATGATGATGATGTTATCATTTATATTTGAAACAATAATTAAATAATAATATTTTACTAGTATTATGTAATTAGATATATTCCGTTATAGATATGTTTGGACACCATTGTCAGGTAGGATGCAATTAATTTATATACCAGCGGATATTTTACTACATTATATATACTTATAATAAAGCACTATGTAACAAAAAGTCTGTACAATGAAAATAATTATTAAAAAAATTGGTATTGGGGACTTACAACAAGACTGCAACAAGTTTTTTTTAAATTATGTTTTTTTACTGGAAACATTTGGAGCTTAGAGTTTGAATTAAAAACTGGTGTACTTTGTATCTCGATCCGATCGGTAGAAACCGAGCAAACGATAAAAACTAATTGACTGCTGAACGAAATTCGATAATTATTAGTGCTAAGTAATTATTAGGTACTTTTGGTCGTGTAATAATATATAAGGTAATTTGATCCCAGTAACATGAGCACGCGGGCAAAACCGAGGATTCAGCAGTTTTAAATAAAATGATTCTCATCCAACCATAATAAATAAGACGGCATAAATGTTTGTGACCATTTCCAACAGTAAATTACAATACTACATACATATGGATTGCAGTATCTTTAAATATAAACATACACAATAAATATTAAACTAATCTATGATATGGTTTTCCTATAATATGTAGCTGCAATCAAAGAGGTTCGTTTATATCAGTATCCTTTACACAATGTGATAATCATTACTAAATCTTAATAACGAGTGTGTGTCTGTCTAAATTGAATGGAATAGAGTTTCAATTCCCTTTAAGTGAAGTATTGTTGTCTTAATAACGATATAATTGTATAAGTTAAATTACAGGTATGAAATATGACACAAAAATGTACATTGTTTAACTTAACCTAAAAAAATATTGTAAAATGTTACTAAATGCAATTTAGTCTTTCAAATAATAAAATGGCTTCCGAAATCATTTCATATTTTCATTAAAAACTTAAATCTATTATTTTAAAATTGCACTGAATTTGTGATTGTGTATCTTCGATGTGGAAAACTAATTAAAATACTTTTGTCTCGAGCGAGATCTAGTCTTCATAAATTAAATCTAGATATATTTATGTAATAAAGGTACTTACTAGTTAAATAATTATATCTACGGCTAGCGTCTCATTAAGTCTATTTTATCTAATATTGATTTAGCGAGAACCTTCAGGCACGCAAGTAAAGCCAACAAAAGGTATGATCCGTCAAAGTGGAGTTATATCGAGGCCTTTGTATGAGATTCTTCATTTGAGTCTAATCTGATTTCATTCCTTGTAATAAGAGAGTTCATTATCGTAGAATTTCCATACAAACGTAATCACGCAAAATAAAACATTGAAGAGTGAGCTTTAACTGTGTTACGTACAGCACATTTTACAAAATCAAGCGACGACAGGTAGACGAGTAGTTCGCTAGACGCACACTACTTTTTAATCGATTTCTAAGAGGATGTCTGAAGACGCAGGTATTTTTTTGTAAATATGTTTGTTTTCTCTTATCTCTAAAAGTATTGCACCGAATTGGATAGTTTATTTTTATTTTTGACTTAGTAACTGTACTTTGATACTAGGACTAACTGCGCATTTACTACACTTAAAAACAAATAACATACATAAATAACCTGTCTTTTCTCTGTGAATTTGTAAATTCTTTTGAGAAATTCTTAAACTGTTATTGAACAAATTTTACATTAACTTTCAGTGTAGTACCATATGAACTTTATCAAAATTGGTTTAGTAATTCTATTTTGTAAAATGTATCTGTACGCACTTGTTTTTTTTTTTTTTTTAATATACCAATGCTTCGATTTGGTCTGAAGCTTAAGTCATCCTAATTATTTGCTACAAATATTGGGCATTCCAACAATTTCCCATACGTAATTGATACTTAAAAAAGAACTCCGATACATGTTACATCAAAAACTCCCTACTCTTAGAACCATTACAAACCCAGGGCTCTAAAAGTACTCCATGTGTCATACAAGTCTCATAGTTTCACCGTCCCTGCCCGCATACTCGTCCTGTCAGACCGACGTCTCCGAGTTCAACCGTAGAACGAACCTGTTGCTCTTCGGGTCCACCACTTCCTCGCACAAGCTGATCTTTGGCAGTTGCTTTACGGAGCATATTAGAGAGATGTCACCTTGTCGTAGTTGGAACTCGATGTTGTCGGCCAGAGGTCTGGCCAGGAGCTCGTCGGAGATGAGTGACCAGCGCTGGATTGGTCGGGACTCCTGGTCGGCTGATAGCACGGGGCCTTCAATGAGGAATGGCTCGAGGAATGCCCGTGGTGAGGCATCTTGGGACAGGCAGCGAGCGAGGTGAGCTAGTACCTGAAATTATAGTTCAAATTGCTCACATTTTGTACGATCGAAGTGTTTTTCAAAAATCTTGGTATAAGAGTCATGAGTCGGGTATGGAATAGTAAAATAATATTGGTAGATATTCAGCCGCCAAGCAGTAGTGTGCAATCATTATTGTGTTCCAGTTTGAATGGTAATTTTTCCATCAATATTAATGGGCATGTGAGACAATTAATGTGTCATGGTGGACAAGTGCAGCGCAGTGAGCAACCAAAGCTTGTGGGTGGCAGTACAAGTGTTATGGACAGGTGTGACCCTTACGATAAGGCGAGCGTCTTGTTGTGCTCATCTCGTTACTTTAAATAAATAAATAGGTTTTAAATTAGCTACCTACATTTTTAATAAATCCTTTTTTTTCAAATCATAACACGCTTGGGCCACAGATAACAAATCAACGCATACTTCCAGAACAATGCTTCTAAACAATTTATTGGTGGACTGCGATGTCTCTAACACAGTAAACTCTAATGTAACAATTCAGATCGGAAAAAAATCTATAAAATTTACGCTCATTGAAAAAGTTCGACTTCGAATTTTAAATTGTTATAGATGCTAAATTATTTTTCACTATATGGCATCTGGTTGTCGCCATATTGAATTTTGATTACTGTCATGTCTATAAATAGTACTCGCAAGATTAAGACGAATCGATTGACATAAGCATTATCAAAATTGGTCCACGCTTTTGGTCTATATAGTGCCACAAAGGAACAAACATACAAAGGCTGATAAATACCCTCCGCTCAGTCGGGTAAAAAACTAGATAACTTATACCAGGTTTTCTTCTACACCTGTACTTTTGTTTATTGTTTCTGCTACTTAGCATTCTTAACACAGACGTTAACATATCAAGTTATGTTCAGTTCGTTACTATTCATTGCGTACGCGTGACACACTCGACCAAATTACCAGATCCTGAATAATAATGAAGTTAAGAACTACTGTCAGTAAATTTACATATCTATTTGATACATTGTCTTGGGTGTGCTTGCCAACAAGGAAAGGAGTTAAGGTGCAACGTTTCGCTCAGCGCGCTAAATTTAAATTTTACAATTCTTTGTCAATTACGGCCATCGTGGATTAATTGAAACCAATTTTGATGCAATAAATAGGTTGTGTCAATAAATTACGGTTAAAACGATCACCTAGATAATACTGGTTTAGCTAAAAATTTCAATAAGCAGTTTTATCTTGGTTTTTGGTTTATTGACAAATGTACCTATACTAGCTTTCACCAGATTTTTTGTTTGGTGGAATTTCTTGATACAACATATTTATTGCCGCAAAATAAGTTTTCATGAACCCGCGATGAGTAATAGAATAGAAAAACTAATTTGGCGCGCTGGACGAAGCGTTGCACCTGCAACAAAGAAGAAGAAACAGGGGGGTTTATCTCGCAAACGAAGAAGAAGAAACAGGGGGTTTATCTCGCAAACGAAGAAGAAACAGGTGGGTTTATCTCGCAAACGAAGAAGAAGAAATAGAGGGGTTATCACGCAAACGAAGAAGAAACAGGGGGGGGTTATCTCGCAAACAAAGATGAAGAAACAGGGGGTTTATCTCGCAAACTAAGAAGAAGAAACACGGGGGTTTATCTCGCAAACGGTTCGGCGATAAAAATAGTTACGGGCTAACAATACTGCATTTAAAAGAACTATTTAACGAAACAGCAATAGGAGAAAAAAATATATAAATTAAAATGGAATATAATATGTTGGTCGTTTTTTAAAAGTTTTATTAATTTTTATGCAGTTTGATTCATGACTCTAGATTGGAGTGTTTCCTCATGATCCTTCTGGGTTTTCCTACTGGTGGGAGCATGAGGACTAATATATCCTTATGCTCCTATTGTGATGTAGACTGGGAAGAGCATACGGACGGACTGGACAATCTTCTAAGGAAGTTCCTTAAAACACACACAACCTTAAAATGGCTAATGGGCTCCGGACACGAGGACAGTGTGCGAGTTAGTTCAGTGAAGTAAGCCAGTTATGTCTGATACACCCTTCCCCGACCCAGGGACGAGAGTATCAGACAAAACTAGCTTCTCAATGTCTTACTCACTGAATTATCTTCAAATGTATTTGTAAACGAGGCCAGTGACTGAACTATCAACTAAACTGACTCGAAAAACTGGCCTTGTATCCAGAATAGTGTTGATGAGGATTCCGCTTCCGCTTCCTCATCAAGCGGAAGTTCCGCATTTTTTGGAGTTCCTCAATCGTTACCGCTTCCCTATAAAATAAAGTTAAAAAATCCTCTTCCGCTTTCGCTTCCTCGTAGATCAAGAAGAATTTAAGAGAAATTTTCATCGCACATGCGCGTAAAGTAACGTACAATAGCAACGGTGCGGGCGCCGCGACCGGCCGCAGCAACGAGCGAGCCGCCCCGTCCCACGACTCCCGCCAACCGCGCTCTTCCTTGATTGATCGAACAAGCATGTACATGTCATAGCTGACTGACAGCAATATATATCTCCCCCTCCGTCAAATGTACCGAGCGAGCATTTTTTAGTAATGCTGGATTGGTGTATGACCAAATAAATAAATATATCCTCATAAATATATCCTATTCCTCGTCCGCACTTTGTGCTTGACTCTTCCTCTTCCATTTCCTCTTCCTCATCAACTCTAGTCCAGAGTCCATAAGGGTCCACATAAAAGGGCTAGTTTTTCAGCACATATTGCCACAATTGTACAGCCAGTGCAGTAGGATATATCTCAACATTGTTGCTCCATTTACCCGACTGCAGAGGATTTTGTTTTTGGGGTTTGTATGTTTCTTTGGCGCGTTTTCAGCGTCAACGGTTAAATGGATTTTGATAAATATGGTATCATTGGATTCTTCTTACACCACAAGAGTGATATAGGATATAGGAACTGTCAAGAAAACTAGGCATACAGATGCCATATGGTATTTCCGACGGAAAAAAATAATACCAAAACATATTAAGCAGCCTTGACTCTACAATAAAATTGTGAAACTGTATTATTAAAATTAATAATTTAAATAAGAAGAAAATCGGGCAAAGCAAACACATACTCGTAAGATAGATACTACGATTACTCGTTAGATTCATGATTTTGTAATATAAGATGCAGTCGGACGTGTTGTGTATTTTATTTTGTAATATAAGATGCAGTCGGACGTGTTGTGTATTTTATTTTGTAATATAAGATGCAGTCGGACGTGTTGTGTATTTTATTTCTACTTTAACGGTTCAGCTAGGACCTGGTGAGCTACTCCTCGTGCCTCCGACTACTCTTGCAGCAATTATGTAGCCCGTTTCTGAGCAATTTTGTAATACACTTCTTGGTGGCACTGTACAAAGTTATGGACAGGAGTGGCACTTAGCATCAAGCATGCGACCTGCCCGCCTCTCAGTCAATTGTATAAACAAGTAACTCATCATGCAAGCGACCTGCCCGCCTCTCAGTCAATTGTATAAACAAGTAACTCATCATGCAAGCGACCTGCCCGCCTCTCAGTCAATTGTATAAACAAGTAACTCATCATGCAAGCGACCTGCCCGCCTCTCAGTCAATTGTATAAACAAGTAACTCATCATGCAAGCGACCTGCCCGCCTCTCAGTCAATTGTATAAACAAGTAACTCATCATGCAAGCGACCTGCCCGCCTCTCAGTCAATTGTATAAACAAGTAACTCATCATGCAAGCGACCTGCCCGCCTCTCAGTCAATTGTATAAACAAGTAACTCATCATGGTAAGTTATGGACAGGAGTGGCACTTAGCATCAGGCAAGCGACCTGCCCGCCTCTCAGTCAATTGTATAAACAAGTAACTCATCATGGTAAGTTATGGACAGGAGTGGCACTTAGCATCAGGCAAGCGACCTGCCCACCTCTCAGTCAATTGTATAAACAAGTAACTCATCATGCAAGCGACCTGCCCGACTGAGTAACTCATCATGGTAAGTTATGGACAGGAGTGGCACTTAGCATCAGGCAAGCGACCTGCCCGCCTCTCAGTCAATTGTATAGACAAGTAACTCATCATGCAAGCGACCTGCCCACCTCTCAGTCAATTGTATAAACAAGTAACTCATCATGGTAAGTTATGGCCAGGAGTGGCACTTAGCATCAGGCAAGCGACCTGCCCGCCTCTCAGTCAATTGTATAAACAAGTAACTCATCATGGTAAGTTATGGACAGGAGTGGCACTTAGCATCAGGCAAGCGACCTGCCCGCCTCTCAGTCAATTGTATAAACAAGTAACTCATCATGCAAGCGACCTGCCCGACTGAGTAACTCATCATGGTAAGTTATGGACAGGAGTGGCACTTAGCATCAGGCAAGCGACCTGCCCGCCTCTCAGTCAATTGTATAGACAAGTAACTCATCATGCAAGCGACCTGCCCACCTCTCAGTCAATTGTATAAACAAGTAACTCATCATGGTAAGTTATGGACAGGAGTGGCACTTAGCATCAGGCAAGCGACCTGCCCGCCTCTCAGTCAATTGTATAAACAAGTAACTCATCATGGTAAGTTATGGACAGGAGTGGCACTTAGCATCAGGCAAGCGACCTGCCCGCCTCTCAGTCAATTGTATAAACAAGTAACTCATCATGGTAAGTTATGGACAGGAGTGGCACTTAGCATCAGGCAAGCGACCTGCCCGCCTCTCAGTCAATTGTATAAACAAGTAACTCATCATGGTAAGTTATGGACAGGAGTGGCACTTAGCATCAGGCAAGCGACCTGCCCGCCTCTCAGTCAATTGTATAAACAAGTAACTCATCATGGTAAGTTATGGACAGGAGTGGCACTTAGCATCAGGCAAGCGACCTGCCCGCCTCTCAGTCAATTGTATAAACAAGTAACTCATCATGGTAAGTTATGGACAGGAGTGGCACTTAGCATCAGGCAAGCGACCTGCCCGCCTCTCAGTCAATTGTATAAACAAGTAACTCATCATGGTAAGTTATGGACAGGAGTGGCACTTAGCATCAGGCAAGCGACCTGCCCGCCTCTCAGTCAATTGTATAAACAAGTAACTCATCATGGTAAGTTATGGACAGGAGTGGCACTTAGCATCAGGCAAGCGACCTGTCCGCCTCTCAGTCAATTGTATAAACAAGTAACTCATCATGGTAAGTTATGGACAGGAGTGGCACTTAGCATCAGGCAAGCGACCTGCCCGCCTCTCAGTCAATTGTATAAACAAGTAACTCATCATGGTAAGTTATGGACAGGAGTGGCACTTAGCATCAGGCAAGCGAACTGCCCACCTCTCAGTCAATTGTATAAACAAGTAACTCATCATGGTAAGAAAAACACGATAGCCTAGAAAAAAACGAATCTTTTCAAAAATAAAACTATATTTCACTCAGGATGATGTAAGGATTCTAACAATACCACCAGTACCAGTTATGGTGGAACAAAGAAACTCACATACATACATACATACATACATACATGAACACTGAAAACAATATACTCCTTTTTTGGGCAGTTGTGTAAAAAAACTCACCGAATCGGCAGAATGCCTGGGCTGCTGTCGCGTGGCTCGAAGGTACTTTTGCAACGCGCGCGCGAGCGACGGGAACACTGCCTGTGCCGCTTCTCTAGGACCTAGGGCTCCACCTGGAAAGGAACGAACAAATATATCTGCTGCATCCTTTGTTGTTGACAGGTGGGAGCAATTAAATTTTGCGATACTGGGAGTATCTTTTTATTGGTTTGTGACATGTTAAATCATGACTCCAAGTAAGATTTTGTTATTGATCTCGATTAAATAATGTATTGGGTACAACGCCATCTGGCGAGGAGCAGCGTCTTTTCTATTAGATCAAGTTGTGTACTCCGTATCTGAAAACCAGACGCCGAGTTTGTAAAAAACGCCGAACTCCACCACGCGTGCGCCACTTTCTTCGTTAAAGGAATAATGAAAGCTTTTCTTGTTGAAGACAGATTGATAATTTCGCCTATCTAAGAATCAAGAAATAATGGTTGAATTTGCCTCTGCGAGTGAAAGGGAAAAGTTTTCATCTACTGTCTCAAAATAGATAAAATGGTTAATCCACGCAGCGACAGCTAGCGACAAAAGACGTGAACTAGAAGGAAGGTGTAAACGAAGCGGTGGCCTCTGACGGCAAGTACCAGGTCTTCTGAGTGTTGCTATTATTAATTGACGTTCCAGGAATATTTCGGGCTCTGGATAACTTTGGACGAGGAACGGGTTGTTTAAAAATCCAGAATAGGTCGCATCTTTAAGTTGGCTAACAAATCATAAATTCAGAGGGCAGCGTTTCATATGTCGAAAATAATTTAAATCTAGAAATCGCTTGTGATGGTCACACCATGGAAGGTTTTGACATAATGTCTAAATCGCATGAAAGTTCCGGAGAGACGTTTTTTTCTCTATGAACTTGTTCAAGTAAACACCGGATGCTGAATGAAATGTACCAGAACTGGCTGGAGGACAGTGACCTGTATAGCTAGGCCGACAAGGTCTGCTTTATGATGCAAATGGCAGAGTTAGTTCTGGACTGTTCGAGATAACCGGAAGTTCGAGGTCTGAGTAGAATGATACTCGAAGTGCAAACCAAAGTTCGTATATATACAAGAGAGAAGCCTGTGGATTGGATTTTTGATTTCGGACGTAAAACTGAATTTAGTTTACATAGTTGGCACGTAATTGAGATCGGCGCAGGCAGCAGAAAAACACGCAGTTCTCTTGTGTGAACAAAACGACCGAGGCACGCTGTCCAGAACGAAGCTGCCCTGTTACAGGCGAAATAAGTATACGAGTGCAAAAGCCAGGTTAAAATCGTGCATCTACGGTCGGCTATTGTCGTCACCACTGCGAGCTGCTGTGCGCGATCACCCGGGGCTCACCACCGTTCGTGGAAGAAGCCGGTCTACGAGGGACTCCAGAAGGACTCCAACGCACCACCTGTCCAGTAGAAGATACCAGGCATCGTTCGTGGAGAAGCAGTAGGAGCTGATCGAGTGGAGTAAGGAGGCGTTCCGCGGCGGCACGCGAGACTACGGTACGGCGTCCCAGGAAGCTTCCAGGTTGGTCCACTCCAAATCATTTTGAGTCAGCGAGCTACGGTAGTGAGGGAAGCCTTCGCCTTCTAACGTGTTAATATACTGTTGAAAGATACTTTCTGTCTTGCTTTCTGTTTACTTTCTGATTTTAGAGTTTAATATCCCTCTGGGAAACACAATCTTACACACACACACTCTGTTTGCACAAGTTCTCTTTTAATTTAGAACATTCTAAGGCAAAGAAAAGACATATTCCGTTGCGTTGTGACCAATACATGTTAATCTGCTGAGCACAGACTCACTAAGTTTTTATTAGCCTATTCTATTGTAAATTCATATCGTACAGGCCGAAGTTATGTACTATAATTTATATGTTTGAGGAAATTGTAATCACATTTGAGAATTTTGAGTTTTGAGTATTAAGTTAGTAGTATTTCCTATTATAAGATCTTGCTGTTTAGAATTATTTTGATGCAGAACAAACTAAATTAAGTGTAAAATATTTATTTTTGAATTCCTCAGTAAAGGGGAGAATACCAATATTTGATAACTCATGTGTGCCTTTTCTATTTTTTGTAATAAAGCCCTTTGTTATTGAATTTACCATCTTGTTTTAATTCCTCGCCTTTACCTGAGAAGGAGGTCTTAGCCGGGCAACGGTCCTTTCAGGTTTACCAAGATATCAACATAGTTTTGATGTTTTGTTAGGGTTCCGTACATCCAAATGATTAAAGGAACCCATAAAGGATCACTCGTGTCTATGTCTGTCCGTTTGTCACCACTAATTTGCTCCGAATCTACTAGACCGATTAAGTTGAAAAATGGTACACATGAACTTTTAAGGCCACAAACACAGATGTGTAACGTGAATACGGGGGTCACTTTTGGGGATCAAATTAAAAAATTAAAAAATAATGTTTTGCGAACTGTACTGACTGACATCTATACTATAATAAAACTGTAACTGGGCTAAATCTATACATTAAATATTATTTGAAAATGTTGATTGAGATAAATCTCAAAATCGATATGGAGTGCAAAAAGGTTATTTTTTTTATTTTTTGTCTGTCTGTCTGTCTGTCTCTTTGAACACGCATCACGCAGAAACTACCAGACGGATTTTGATGCAACTTGGCAGAATCATAGCTGATGTACTGGATTAACATTTAGGATACTTTTATCCCGGAAAAATCAACGGTTCCCGCAGGATAGGGGTAGAAAGTTATTTAAAATAACACGTATCAAGCTAAAACTACTGGATGGATTTTGATGTAGCTTGGCACAGTTAAAGTTTATATAATGTGTTAAAATGTTGAATACCTTTTATCCCGAAAAAATAAAAGGTTCCTGCAGCCTATGGGTCCAAAGTTGTCTTAAATTTAAAGTGATCTTACATCCGTTTATAGACTGGTACCGAATTTCGTCATTCTGCTACGAGGCTCACTGGCCCAGTTGGACAGATGCATGGGTGCGTAATCCAGACGTACGTGGATCGAAATCACGCGCCGTATAAATGTTTTGCTCCTTAATTAAATGATTTTTACATTATTTATGCGTTATTTTTTTACATTTTCCTTGATATCTATCTATCTATCTATTTATCTATATTATAATAAAACTGTAACTGGGCTAAATCTGTACATTAAATATTTTTTGAAAATTATAATTGAGATAAACTTCAAAATCGATATGGAGTGCAAAACGTTATTTTTTTTGTCTGTCTGTCTGTCTGTCTGTCTGTCTCTTTGAACACGCATCACACTAAAAACTACCGAACGGATTTTGATGCAACTTGGCACAATCATAGCTTATGTTATGGATTAACATTTAGAATATTTTTATCCCGAAAAAATCATGAGTTCCCGCAGGATAGGGGTTGAAAGTTATTTAAAAGAACACATATTACGCTGAAACTACTGGACGGAGTTTGATGTAACTTGGCACAGTCAAAGTACATATTATGTATTAAAATTACGGATTATTTTTATCCCCAAAAAATATAGGGTTCCTGCGGGATAGGTACCTATACTGGTACTTTTGGTACTGGAATAACTCAAAGGATCATTATATCCCTGAAAAACTACCACGCGAGGAACGCCGCGGGCACAGTTATAGGCAATAATAACGTAAAAGTCTGTACAAAGAAGATAATTTAAAAAAAATTGGACTGAGCTACTGAACAAGAATAAAACATTTTTAAAATTCGTGTCTGTCTGTTTGTTTGTCTGTATGCTTGTTCGCGCATCACATAAAAACTATTAGTCCGATTGCGATGCAGTTTTCAGTGTTGGATAGCTTAGGGTTTGACAAAGACCTGGGGTACTTGGTATCGTAATCCAATGATTAGATGCCGAGCAATCGATAAAAAACTTTTTAACGACTGAAGGAATTTTGATCAAATGTTTATTTTAGGTCTTGGAATAGCACATAGAGTACTTTTAACCTAGAGAAATGACCACGCGAGCGAAGCCGCGGGCACAGCTAGTCTATACCATAATAAAACTGTAACTGGGCTTAAATCTGTACATTAAATATTTTTTGAAAATTATAATTGAGATTAACTTCAAAATCGATATAGAGTGCAAAAACCTTCTTTTTTTTGTCTGTCTGTCTGTCTCTTTGAACACGCATCACGCTGAAACTACCTGACGGATTTTGATGCAACTTGGCACAATCATAGCTTATGTTATGGATTAACATTTAGAATACTTTTTATCCCGAAAAAAAACATGAGTTCCCGCAGGATAGGGGTTGAAAGTTATTTAAAAGAACACATATTACGCTGAAACTACTGAACGGAGTTTGATGTAACTTGGCACAGTCAAAGTTCATATTATGTATTAAAATTACGGATTCTTTTTATCCCCAAAAAATATAGGGTTCCTGCGGGATAGGTATTCAAAGTTATGATAATTTAAATGTAATATAAATAAAACAATAAAACGGTATCATAATTTCGACCTTCTCGCCACGATTCTGTGTGGCTAAATCGGAACATGTCTGCCTCGGAACATGTGACCCAGACGTGGATCGAAATCACGTGCATCTTGAAATGTTTTGCTACATATTTTTAAGCATTTACATATTTTATGCGTTATTTTTACATTTTTCGAAGGCTCCTGTCATTTCCTGAAGTAAACCGTGAAATCGTTACATCAAAACAGGTCATAATAATTCCAATTCAGATAATTTTGATAAAACGCTAAAATAGAAAACAATTCTGTCAATTTACTTTGTATTTTTTTACCATATCATTTGTTAGTTTTACCTGAATTGCATGTTTAAAAAACAAATAAATTATCATTTATAATTTACAATCCCTCATAAAAAAACGCCCTCTTGCGGCTTTTTTAATTGGTAACGAAACTTCTTACTGTTTTACATTTTGAACCCCCCAACAAAGAGACGGGTGTTATAAGTTTAGGGTGTGTATCACTGTGTGTGAGGATGTGTGTGTGTGTGAGAGAGTGTGTGTGTATATATATACGTGTGTGTGAGAGGTTGTGTGCGTGTGTTTGTCTGTCTGTGGCTGGCTCCCAAACGAATGGACCGATTTTGATGCGGTTTTTTTGGTTGAAAGCTAATGTGATCGAGATGGTTCTTAGCTATATGGGGAGGGGGAGGGAAAAAAGGAGTTCGAGAAAAAGAGGGTGAGAATCGTATCTTATGTTTGAAAACTGATGTGATCGAGATGGTTCATCATGGTTCTTGGTTCTTAGCTATATGGGGAGGGAGGGTAGTTGAAAAAAGGAGGGTAGAAATCGTATCTTTCAAACAAATGAATCAATTTAATTTCAAAGCTGAGGTAAACAACATGGTTCTTAGCTGTAATGGAGGGGGGGGGGGGGTGAGGATCGTAGCTCCCAAACGAATGGACCTATTTTGATGCAGTTTTTTATGTTCATAGCATCATGGTTCTTAGCTATAAGGTGGGAGGGGGGGGGGGGGAAGAATAAAATAAAATTGTAGAAATCCTACAATTTTATTTTATTGTAGGACTTCTACACTAGAGACCGTAGTATCTGTACTTATAATAAAGTATTAAGAACAAAAAAACTGTACATAGAAGATAACTAAGGTATGATTTAAAAACTGGGGTACTTGGTATCTTAGGGCCTGGCTCGCACTGCCTTGCGGTGGAACGCGGTGCGTTTATTCCACCGTTTATTTCATATTGTATTATATACGTTTATTTCATCGCAATACGTGCACTTTTATGACACTCCGTACATCACAGAATATGCGTTATAAAAACGCAAGGCAGTGCGCGCTAGCCTTATTCCGATGATTAGATGCCGAGCAATTGATAAAAACCAATTTGACTACTGATCAAACTTTGAAGAAATATATTAGTATATTGTACTTTGTAGGTACTTTTGGTCCTGGAATAACACGTGTGGGCTACTTTTAAATGAAATAACCACGCGGGCAAAGCCGCGGGCACAGCTAATATCAAATAAAAAGGCTTGTTGTGCGGTCTCAAATAATACATGTTATGCGCACTCTGCACTAGTCTCCCTCCACACAATTTCAACTCACACATCTGGTTTTTATTGTTATATGGGTTACCAAAAATTGACACATTTTTGTGTGGTTTATCAACAGATTGACACATTTTTCTTCTGCGGTTTACTAAATAGATAAGTATATTTTTTATGGTCTACCTACAGGTTGGCACACTTTTTTATGGTTTACCAACAGATTGACTTTCTTATTGTTCAATATTTCATTTTACCACTCGCTGTGTTAGTGTGAGTGTATGCGTTTGTGTGTGTGAGTAGACACTGGAGATATCCTCACCGTTTCCACTAGAGACCCGCACTCTCCTCACATGCGCGAAGGCGTCCTCCGCGGCGGTGAGCAGGCGAGCGCGGCGCTTGCGCACGCGGCGCTCGCGCTCCGCCTCCTCGTAGTACCGCTCGTTGTGTGTGGAGGCAGAGTCGCGGCGCCGGCCTGCGCTTCCGGTGCACGAGCCTGTTGTCGATCTGGGAACACAAATGAATGATAAAAAGAAAGTTACATAGAAAAGAGATCAGTGAGAAGCTCTCCAGACGTCAGTCTTGAAGGCCTGCACATCTCTTATGTTGTCAACCTAAACTCGCACAGCTAAAATACTTAGAAACCAATGAATCAGATGCATAGACAACTGTATGTACCTCCATACTCTAAACAGGCTATTGATGAACTTCCGATTAGAGCATTTGATTCTCGCCATTTCGGTGCTGATGGCAGTAGTTTGGCAGTACGGAGTGTCCACAGAACTAACGTATTTGTACTATTATTTATTCTGTGACTAGCGTCAGGAGATAACTGATGTCAATTTTAGTTCCATAGACGCTTGTTGGGGTGCTTTGAATCAGCACAAACGAAAGTACGGCACAGCAAATCCATAGAGATCAGTGATCAGGTGTATAAGCAAGGTGCATAGCCATACAAGATTTTGCAACCAAAGTTCTGGGTGGCACTGTTATGGAAGTGTGATAACCATCAAGTGAATGAATCAATTTATATGAAAAAAACAAGATATCAGTGAAAAATGCACTATGAAATCACATTATCTATGACCAAAAGGAAATTGATGTCCACACAAATTGACCACCAGTTTTTTGCCTACTGTGGTGGCCACTCAAGCGGCCGGAAATAATAAGATGATGTTGTGTATTACTTGATTAATCTATAAAATAGCTAGTGACCCGCCCCGGCTGAAGTGAAAAATGTGAAGTTGACATTGCACACTCCACCTTCACTCCGTTCATATGCTTGTGTTATGAATATAAACCTTCTGTGAAAAATTATGGTGAAAACCACATCAAAATCCGTTGTGTGGTTTAGGAGGAGATAGTGGCCAAACCGACAGAGAGACAGACAGACAGAAGTGGAAAGCGACTTTGTTTTATACTATGTATTGATGATTCTTATTTGACCTAAATACTTCAATAACAAAACATATCAACATTGAACAAAACATATCAGCTAAAATTGAACAGGTTAACAATACAGTTTCATAAATAGCCAAACTCTGAACTAACCTTGCTTGTCCAGGAGGTGCGTTACTGTTAGACCCGTCAACTTCATAAAACTTAATACTTGACTGTCCTTTCCTCTGAGACTTGGATATCGGTATCTTCTCCAGATATGGATTATATATTGGAAACTCCGTGTAATACTTCTGCAGCACCCAAACAGCTGCTCTCTGTATGCTCAGTTGCCCGATAGAATAAGATCGGCTTTCTCCGTCGGGACTCCTCACAATCTTGATATAATATACGGGCTCTAAATGCCGAATCTCCATCAATATTACAGCTATGTAGTGTATAAAGAGCAGCGTATCAGCAAAACTTGATACATAAGAAACTAAGGAATTATAATCTATGGCTTCATCGCCCACAGCTAAAGCTTTCGTTGCTTCCGTTATCTGTACAATATAAAATAGCCAGTATGAGAATGTGCACACGGCAAGTATAACTAATGTCATAGCTCGAAATACGAATATCCGAGGCAATATTGCATTTCTGGGCCTCAGAAATACGGCCCAGACTCCAATGGCAAGTAAAACAAGTTTGAATGCTAGAGATAGCAATATTCCTTTGCATTCAGCAGTGCAAGCAAGCAGCTGCATTCTTTGACTTGGTTGAATTGCTATATTATCCGACAGTCCTGGGAAGAAGCCAATTTTTGGCAGCACTACCATTGCTAACGGACTGACGAATGAAACAAATGACAATCCTAAAGCTACTGTAGTTCCGAAGTATCGAGAACAGACAAAGCCAATGCCGCTATCAGATTCCATAGGCCAGTTGCTGACGTCTTCCATTGACTGCGAGCCTTCGGATGTGTTTCCTGTGACGGCGGTGGTGTTTTCTCCCCAGTTTTCATCCTGGGGAAGGATTTGTACTTCAATGACTTCTTGTCCATCTCGTCCCATCTCTGGGTTAATATTCACACTGGTTTGGAATGGTGCCATTGTGTTGTCTATGCAGTCTTTTCGTTGAGATTTGGTACTCCTGAAAAGTTAAATCATTAATAAAATCTTATGGAGAGTTATAAATTCCAATTTTAAACATTGCTTCCACTTTGAAATTTATGTCCACTAAGTACACTTAGAGTTGATGAATTTATGCATTCAAATGTGTAATCAACTGCTTAGGAGCAATATGATCAATAAATTATATACAATATTATTATCATATTTTTTTTAAATATTATTTTTATTAATATGAGCATTATGTTCTAGCTAGATCATTGGATATAAGGAAAATAACTGTGTAAGTAGTATGTAAATTCTGCAGTTTGATTTAGACTGGATACTGAGCAATCATCAGGTTTGCCTTTATAATCGTGATTACAGTGTGAATACTTCATTCCAATTTATTAAGCTTCTTGTAACTAAGTATCTCAGCGATAAATAGACGATTTGGTCGAAACAAAGTGGGTCTTACCGGGTGCTCCGATGTGTGTGTGATCTGTGTCGGGAACTACGGCGCGATCGGCCGCTCAACTCAGACCTGACAGATTCAGTCTCCATCGTTAGAAACCTCAACTAAACCACCCCCGACCGCATACTTCCGTTAATTCCTTCCTGAATCTGCAGTAATTCAACAGTAAATCCAGTAATCATACCAAATGAGGGGCAATTAAAATGCTTCCCTCTTCACGGAAGTATGACCATGGTTGTAAACTATTTCTCTTACTGGATATCGACATTTTCTGCACGTAAACACAAATAACTTAACATCATTTAATTACTGGTGTAGACCTAAACTAATTAAAATACCTTTGAATATAAAAACTTAAAAATTCTACCTCAAAAATCTCGATCAAACGGATTTCATATTGTACTAATCACCTAAATTGAAAACACTTCTGTCAATCATAAATTTATTGACATCTCCTTTTTTCTTGTGTATTTTCATATAGCTGTTTCTTTCTACTGAGGGTCCATGGTCTACGTCGTAATTTTTTCGTATTGCATTTAGTAGAAATTGTTGTACTCGTTCAGAAACACAATATTATTTCCTTTACGTTCAAAAACGTAATAGCTATAGCAGTCTCGTAGTGTTAATGCATTCAGCCAGAGCTATGTACTTAATTAATAAAATATATTATAAATTTATTGTTAAACTTAGTATTAATTACATCTCTGCAGCAAAAGTTAACTGAATTATATATATAATGAATAATAAATTGAATATTGAGTAAAGACAGCACGACTTTAACCATTTGGCGGTGATTTCAAAAATATAGAACAAGAGATTACACCAATTGATAAGTGATAAGATAACACGCCCATTTCATAAAGATAACTCATCGAATACTCACCGATCCGAACATGAAGTTATTGTTTATCGTGTGAAAAATCATGGCGTACCAGGAAAATCGAACCACAAGGCGAAATGAAAGATGTGAAAGCAGAGTGGAGGATCTTCATTTGGATCGGGTGGTCGCATCGCAACCTGAGATCGGACCAACTCCTCCGGACGGTGGTTACGGCTGGTTGATAGTTACGGCCGCTGTGATATACAATATAACTGTGCCTGCCCTTCTCTCTATGTACGGACTCATCATTCTGAAGGCAATACGAGAAGATGGTCACGAGCCAGGAGTATACATGAAGATATGGGACGTGGATATAGCTCTCGTCCCGGTGATGATAGTGGTTATGAGACTGCTGCTGGAGTCTTGGTGCAGAGCTATTGTGAAGGTGTTCCACATGCCGAGGTTCATGGCTCTCGCAGGGCTTTGCTTGACCGTGGCCGGTGTGCTGCTGTCGAGCTATTCGACTGATGCTGAAAGCAACGACCACATCATAAATGTATTCTCGGGAATCTGCGCAGGTAACTTCTTTGTCTTTAAGATTATTTTTTGCATCTTTCGTTTTGTCTTGTACCTACATCCTATGTAGTTACCTACTACTATTCAGCGCTCTGGGTACTCTAGCTGGACGCAGAATAAATAATAGCTCTGGGTAGTAAATGTTACTTTGTCTGTAATGCCTTTAACCCCATTTTACAATCCACTGTAAATCTACGCTCTATGGTTCGTAAAATGTGATTAGGTACATAATTTAAATAGATAGGTACTTAGGTACAAACTATAGTAAATAGGAAGGACTGTAGGAAAATACATCACACTAAACTACTTGGGTAGGTACCTAATCGATATAGGTACTTATCAATGAAATAGTAAGTACTTAGGTAGTTAAAAAAAAAAGCATTATTTACATAACTGCTCCATTAAATTACGAAATGGAAGCAAGCGCATTTATTTAAGTATTTTACTATCTAGTATCTATTATTAATTTGATAAAGTTGTTTTCCAGAGAAAATGAGCTTGATTATACTACTCAGTGGGCTCAGTACCGATCCCTTGGGAACACCCTGGAAATTATTGTTTAACCTTCATAATTTCCATTCAATCAATCTACTTTGTTTTGTGACACAATTCTACCAGAACAATGGTTCTTGTAATCTTTCATTACAACATAAAAATACCGCTAAAGTAGTTTACTCAGGTGGACAAATGACTCATTTCACTATCAAACGCTTGCTCACGGTCAAGTTATATATTGATTTGTTTACAGGGGCTGGCTGCGCTTTGACAGGACAACAAACAGAAATCATCATAACACATTACTTTAGAGACAAGCTAACTATGGCTCAGAGGATTGTACGAATGGCTCCATCAGTTGGAAACTGTTTTATACCAATTTTAATTGGATACCTGTGCACTATCTATACAGGTGACGTAGTCGTCATGATCTACGGAGCCATCATTATGCAGAACTGTGTATTGTTAGCTTCATATACCCGACCTGTCTACATAGAAAAAGTTTTGAGACATACTTACAATATGCTGCGAGATGCAGTAGAAGATGAAGACGAAGTTATATTCTCCAATCAGAATAATCCTAATGATCGTGATGCAAATCCAGACGAGCCGCGAACAGTTTCAGTTAAGGTTGAAATAACTCCCAACGCAGTTATTGACGAAGACGGCACTGACGTAGTAGTATTCAAATCTAAGAAAAATGCAAAAGAAATTCTAGATCCATCGGTTCAAATCAGAGAGAACGGTACTACTAACCATCGTAGATTTTCATCGGATTTTGGAACGATGTTTGACAGCAGTGGCTCTAATAGATTTTCTTCGGACTTTGGATCCCCCTCAAATAGGTTTTCATCAGATTTCGGGACACTTGACGTCAGTAATTACAATAGAATTAGTGGATACCAAGAGCTTGAAAATATAGACAGAGACGCTCAAAATCCTCAGCCGTTATATAGAGAGACAACGGTCAATGCTCCTCCAAACAGTATTGTATTTGCTGCAGAAATAACCCCCGGAACTGCGAGAAGAACTGCTACGTTGCAAAAGAATTTAATAACGGTCGTCAATATGCTCAGAGATATCAACTTCTATCTGTACGTGTTGCTGCACCTGACCACGACCTTTTCTATTTTGGTACTGGGGGTGCTGTTTCCTCCTTTGGTCTGGGAACAGAATCCGTCACTAAATATATGGGCGGTAAGTACCTCCCTTCCTAAATCAAGCAGGTAAATTGTATCTATTAGCAGTAGTCAGGATGTAGTCATTGTTAAGCTTGGAAAACCGGTTAAAGGCCTGCTAACCTTTGTGGCATAGCTACAATAATGTGAAAATACAGAAATGTCGCGGCCATTGATCAAAACTTAATAATTCGATAGAGGACTTTAATGCAAACAATAAATTTTAGCGGCACGTAAAAATCTAGCGGTGAACGAAACGTGGCGGGGATCTTGGCTCAGTCAGTTTTCGGGATAAAAAGTATTCAACATTTTAACACATTATATAAACTTTGACTGTGTCAAGATCCCCGCCACGTTTTGTTCACCGCTAGACTTATATCATATACAGGTGTCGCGTGGTTTCTGTGATAGGTATTTGATTTTAGAATAATAGCGTATAAATCATGCTAGTATTGAACTCCTCTATCGGTTTACTAAGGTTTGATCAGCGGCCGCGACTTTTTAGTTTTTTCACTTGCTTGTTTCACCTAAGCTAGGGTTCATAATTAAATGAAAGGTGTCCTTTAAATAAACAATAATAAAATAGCAGTTCGGCCTACAACTGAATTTTGTAGCACTCTCGCAAATGTCTAACCCTCAGTACATTTTCTACGCTTCTAGGTATCCTCAGTGATAGCAGTGGCGCACGGTTCAGCGCTGTGCTTCATCATGTTATGCGTGGTGCTGCCAAAGTCCATCAATGAGAAGGAACGGCTGTGCGCAGCCTTCTGCTTCACGGGAGCTATTGGTTTTTACGGTTCGTGTCTTTTCTATTTATTTATTCATGAAGTTTATGATGAAAGGAGATTGTGAAATACTTTGCGAAACAGATTTATTTCTTCTTGCGCTAAAGTTTGTACCTACACTATAGCCGCATTACAAGAACTGTGAATACTGGGAAGTATTGGAAAGCAGCAGATTATATTTGGCTGTATATTAGTCTATATAGACACTAGATAATATAATTAAATGTGGCCTGAATGCAAGTTTATTTAAATAACTTTCTATAAAACTGTGTTTGCGTCATGAAGCGCGGTTTCAAAATCCTTATCAACTTAAAGAATTTCACAAACCCGTCGACCTCAATTTGTTACTTGTTTTTTCAAGTAATTTGGATGAATCAACCTAGCTGAAACACGCAAAAATAAAATTAGATCAATAACGTGATTTCCTTTTCTGTCGACTTCAAAAAGTAGCAGGTTCTCGATTAGACTGTATTTTTTGTGTGATGTCATTCGTATCCCAGGATTTCAGAACTTATTTGGATGATTCTGTTTTTTATTTCAAAGGAAGTCCTCCAGGGTAAATTTCATCCTAACTGTTTTAGTAGTTATTTAGTGAACCATTTGAATCAAATAACTATTTTTATACAACTATTCTTGTTAAGAGATCCATCTATTTTTATTATAGAGGGATCTCGTTCATTTCTCCGCATTTTTAGAAAGTGTTCCAACAGGTCCGTCCTTTTGCTCTTTTCAACCACCTTCCTCTACATTCTTAGAAACTGTTTCAATATCTTCTTTAGAACATTAATTGATTCCTCGTCATCGTCAGCCTATATCTGTCCACTGCTGGACGTATGCATCTTCTAATGCACGCCACTGAGCTCGTTCTTCAGCTCTCGTCATCCATTTTCTTCCAGCCGCTTTTCGCAGGTCGTCACACCACCTGGCAACAGGGCATCCTACATTACGTTTGCCTAAACGTGGTCTCCACTCAAAAACTCGTCTACCCCAGCGGTTATCGGTTCTTCGGGAAATGTGACCAGCTCCCTGCCACTTTAGCTTGCTTATACTTAGATCAATGTCGGTTACCTTGGTTCTCTGTCGGATAACTTCATTACGAATGTTGTCCTTCAGAGAAACTGCAAGCATAGCTCTCTCCAGCTCACTGAGCGACCTTGAATTTGTGGACTAGTTTGACCGTGTCTGTTTCAGCTCCGTAGGTCCTGACTGGTAGGATTCCTCGTAATATTGCTATAACATTGAATTTCTCCTTGCAGGCATCACCCTCACCGGCAACAAAAGCCTCCTTGTCGTGTGGTGCATGTTTGCCAGCTTCGCCACCGCCGCGTCCCACATTCTCCAACAGCCTCTCTACAATAGCACCCTCAACGAGTTCGACACCACCGCCACCATAACGGCCTCCAGCGCCATCGTCGCCGTCTTCATCATGAGCTGGTCTCTGATCCACAACTACGAGTACAAGAGCTGCTTTTTGACAGCTGGCATCCTGCAGATCGTTACTGCTTGCGTGTTCTTCGCATCGTCTTTTAGGAGGCGGAGGTAGTGCTATTTCTAGTGGTTAGATTATTGGTTGGTTGGATGGATGGTAGAACTAAACTATTCGCAATGTAAACTAAGTACCTGCGGTGTGATAGGAAGCCACTAAGGTTCACAATTGTTAATAATTCACAAAATGTCAATATTGAGTATGGCGTTATTTAAAATATATTTTCAGATTAACGATGGCTTATAATGAACTTTCAAGATGGATGCCTACAAGTACCTACCTACCTACTTCAAAATACGTTAAAATGAACGCAAACGTGACATAAGTAATGTTGCATGGTTGCATGTAGCAATTGCGCAGCAACGAAACGCTAGGGTAATCCTTACCTTTGAGGTCGAATGCTGCCAATGCTGGTAAAGCGCACTGAGACATTATTGAAGTGAAACTTGTAGTGCGACTTCCAACAAGGCTGCGTTAAACGTTTAACGCTACCATGGAGGCCTTCCTATTTTCATTTCCACATTACGAAGTTTCACTTCTTCCGCGCGGAGGGACTCCACGATCGTTTTTTTTTTATTTATTCTGTGACTGATATAGGTAGGTATGATCTATTATCTAATGTGGTATGACCTAGAAACCGTCGTGAACAATGAATGTTATTGGAGGCTAGACTAATAACAAAATTAGTAGGTATGACAAGATTTTCATTAGGCATGTATGCGACTGTGTTTGAATTATTTAGTTTTATCACAATACGAGTTTCGAGTCAAATTAGAATAGCTGAGAATTTAGGTATTGCCATACTGTAAAATTTATTAGAATAGCTGAGAATTTAGGTATTGCCATACTGTAAAATTGTTTAAGCTTGCCCTTATTTGGTTAGTTCCCAGTTCGTACAATACCCAATTCGATCGACGGATGGTAAATACTCAGTTCGTAGAATTAGTTTTGCTCCCATACCCAATTCGTTCAATGGATGGTTATTGCTCAATTTGTACAATGTTTAGAGAAGAAAACTAGGGTACAATGTTTAGAGAAGAAAACCAGGGTACAATGTTTAGAGAAGAAAACCAGGGTACAATGTTTAGAGAAGAAAACCAGGGTACAATGAGATTAAATATTTGTATGAAATATATTTTTTAACGTATCTGTAGATAATACCTGAGTATTAAGGGCCGTATTGTTGGATAACTGCAGTTACAATATATGACAGGTGTACTGAATAGGAGGTACTCTTAAAATCGAAAAGTCATCACAGTGGGAACAAAAACTCGCGGTAGTCAAATTAATCTGGACACCGTCTCATCACAAGTACCTACTAATGAAGTTCTCTGAGTAAAAATAAATCTTCTCAACAGGAAGTACTATTATTTATTCTGTGTTACACCTATTTTTTAATTGTTAATTCACTATTATTTTAACTTAACGATCTTTGAATATATGTCGCTTGATACCTTTGAAGTAAACCCTAATATAATTGTATACTGTAATTGTCTGATATATCGTTTTAAAAGGAATAAAAAATTAGGATAAATATAATATTGAACCCACAGAATTGAAGCAAAGAGGTTAGGACCCATGAACCTTTTTTTGTACCAATTGAGAATAACCATTGAACCAACTGGTAGAACGAATTGGGTATTGTACGAACTGGGAACTAACCCCTTATTTTCAACAATTAGCTTAATGATAAAGACTACATAGTACAGTAAGAATAAATACGTTTTTTATTATTACATATTATTTATTTCATAGGAGATCATTAATAAGTCGGTAAATAAAATAGTTATTTTACATAATTATAACAGCTATTGATATAAGTTACCATAAATATACATGGAATTCTTAGAAATTTGAAAATGAATACAAGAATGCTGAGCGTAACATTGTATATAAATATGTGACATAATAAATAATAAATTTATATGTAGCTTAACAGTTACCAGTAAGCAAATAATACTTTGTTATATCAATAAAAATTCTATTGTATTATAAAATTATTAAATAAATAAGATTGATATAAAACAAATACCATTTTGAAATGCCGTAAACCCTCATTTTCTTCTAATTTTACAGGAATGTATAATGATGATTGTACATTTTAGTACCCTACAACCAAGTACAATTTCATTAAAATGTTTGTATATTAAAATAAAATATTACATTTTCATATTTATCAATTAATGTTACCTATGTTAGGACAAAATGCCAACAAGCAGTCAATCGAAAGCTGGTTGCAATTAATGTTACCTATGTTAGGACAAAATGCCAACAAGCAGTCAATCGAAAGCTGGTTGCTTTTCACGCCACTATTATATTTTTCTATTTATAATCAGAAACATTGTTAAACTTGAGGTTAATTTACCTTGTCTAACTCTAAATTTAATAATATCGATTCGAATAAAAAAAAACCTAGACTTTACCGCGCAAAAATGTTTCCTACATTTCAAGTCTTGATAATACCAGTAGCGGAAACTGAGATGTGACGAAATGAAATATCAAACAAATCAAAATTTCCGAATGGCCAGCTTAAATGTATTCTGTCAGCAAATAAATGAATTGGGCAGCAACTTATCGTCAGCAAACAAAACAAGATTGAAAAGCAATTACATTTGCAGCGGTACAAATAATTAAGAAGTAAAAACAAAGGAAACACCATTTGATTAATAAACCTTAAGTCAAATTTAATAAAATGTTGGTAAGCGTAAATGATACGCTTTTTACAACAATATTTAAAAAAACACGAAGATAGGCGCAAGCTTCGCTTCGTTTCACTCCCGCCTAAGTCTTAACATATCACGTAGAGGACGGGGCGCCAACCAATTTAATAATACAAATTGGATAATTATAATTGTTTGCTGCTGACAAAGCTAATCATTTTTCTAAAATAATTAATTTTGTTTCTTGTTTATTTCTTGTTTTTGTGTCTTGTTTCTTTTAGTTTCTTGTTTTCTCGTCTAGCTTCCATTTTTTTTAAACCAGGTAATTGGACTAAATGATTTTACGCTTGAAGTTCCACATATACTAAAAAAATAAAGGAAAACAACTAATTCATGTGCGATTTGTCACACAAGGAACTGGACAGATTCAAAGCAGTTTAAATTAAAATTAACTCAACAGATCCATCATTTCATTCTCATTCGGCTTCTTAACATTATTATTGGCGTTGGTCTGATTGGGCAGGAGAGATTCAAAAGCCGACCAATCTTGCTTCACATTAGAATTAGTCTGATTACTCTTCCATTTATTGTCAAAATTCCCTGTAGTTCCTGCGTCCCCTGTACTGGACCACGGCAAAGCCAGCTGATTATCAAAAGGAATTGAATGATTTTGATAGCATAAACTCATTTGATTGTTCAACATTCCCGTATTGTATTGAGGACCAGTTAACCCTACAGGATTACTTTGCGAATGTGACATAGAATTCGTATGTGACATAGAATTTGCCATTGGACTGTGAGACGTAGATGTTAAGGGCGTTTTTTGACTGAGCTGAGAGAGGTTGGATTGCAGTAAGGATGACGTTAGGTCGACCGGTTTAGGGGTAGATTTGGGGGGTGCGGGAAACGCGGTTGGTGGGGGTTGATGCGTGAATTTTCTGGCGGATTCCTGTTGCTGCGCTATCCTGAAAAAGATAGAAAAGGTTTTAATAATAGGTAATGTAATTTTGTTTGTTAATTTTATTTGTTAATCTTGCTTTTTATTATTTTTCAATAAGGCCATCTTGTCTTTTACACAAGTCATACTCGTGAACGGGTGCTGCTTGTGGGGACTGGTCCAGCCTGGTTTCTTATTAGTCATTTGTATTTTTATCAGTTTGGTGATTGTGGGACGTCTCATTGGCGCTTTTATCTTTTATATTTGACATTCACATGTATTATTATAATTTGACATAATTTTTTTAAATAAATAATTTATTTTTATATATCACTAGCTGCGCCCCGCGGCTTTGCCCGCGTGCAATCTTCTCCCCAATCCTATTTAAAAATAATACAGTTACCGTTACAATCGTGTCACATAATTTAAAAGAGTTTTGGTGGTATATATTCTTTATATTGAAGTTTTTTTGATAAACAAATATTTTCCGTCTTGTGAGTAGTTACACGAATAGGTCTGACGGTTTCCCAACACGTGATTGTGGGACGTCTCATTGGCGCTTTTATCTTTTATATTTGACATTCACATGTATTATTATAATTTGACATTTTTTTTTAAATAAATAATTTATTTTTATGTATCATTATTTGTCCAGCGATATTAATGTTTTGCATTTCAATTCCAACATATTTTCGAAATGTATCCTTAAGCCTTAAATATTGCTATTAATCAATAATCTACGAATTCAAGTATTTTAATAAATAGTGAGCCCGTACAACCACATTTCTGGATATTACTGTAGATTCAAAATTACAGTGCGGTCCTCACATATCGTTGAGAGCTGGTAGATTGAGCTCTGCAGCCTATGCAGTACGTAAAATTAGACAGTTTACCGATGTAGCCACTGCAAGATTAGTATAGTTACTTTCACAGTATTATGGCATTTTGCTGTGGGGTAAGGCCGCGGAAATTCAATCAGTATTTGTGCTGCAGAAGAGAGCAATTCGTTCCATTTACAATATGAAAGCCCGCGTTCTCTTAGGAAACGTTTTAAAGAGATGAATATTCTTACAGTGGTTTGTCAATATATATAAGTAAATATAATGTATGTACGGAAGAATATTTATACCTTTGTTAATAATAGGGATGTTCATAATTTTAATACTAGAAATAAAAATAAACTGAAAGTGTCTGGATTTCGGTAAAGAAAGTAAGTGGTTCATATATGGGGAACTGTATACGATTTTCAATAAGTCACCTGACGGCATTGATCAACGCATAGGTTTAAAACTTTTGTTAAAGTAAATCTCATAAAGAAAGCTTATTACAATGTAAATGATTATATTAATGACAGAAATGCATGGGCAAGCTCCATGATAATAAGTGATAGCTTCGATGTTAACGTTAAGTGAATAAAATGCTCAAAGTACTTTGTGAGATGTCTCACAACATACCACGAGATCATGACATGATGTCACGTTATTTTATACAACATAATTATCTAGTTTGTTGTTTGATGATTGTGGGACATCTCATTGTCACTGTTATCTTTTATATTTGTAGTTGATATGTTTTGTTATAATTGAGTTTCTTGGTGCTCTCTTCTCTAACGGGCATATTTCCGAAGCACCGGTCAGAAGGGTATTTCCTTTTCCAGTGTGAGATTTAACTCTGTTGGCACATGAAAGGGAAATTTCCTTTTCAAACTCAAAGAATACTTAGTTTACCTAAATTTTTATTGATTTGATCTTTTTATAATATTTTATGTATTTCTCCTTGTTCATGAGATGTTAATTTTGACTTGTAAAAGTGCTATTATGTTTGCCTATTTACAATAAAATACTTTGACTTTAACTTAACAGCCAGGATCGACAGCTGCATTGAAAAACCACATATAACTAAAAAAAGGCATTGGTGCGGAGCCGAGGACTGAATCCAGTATTGTTGGGTTCTAATAAACCCCTCGGCTACCATCGCAATCAGGTCAAGTGTAAGTAGGTACATATCAAAAATATTTTGTAATTGAAATGCAATACATTAATAAATATTGCTGGGCAAATAATGATATGCGTTTCTGACATGGCTGTCAGAAGCGCTCGGTCGGCCTGACTAACTCTGACACCGGAGGCCTGCACTACCTCATACGACAAGTAAGCAAGCGAGCACATGGCCTGATTATCTCACTTTTTAAAGTATTTATAACTTTTGAACTCCATATCTCAACAAACCCCCAACCGGATTTAATTCAAATAACTGTCCATCTACAAAGGCTTTTTTCTAACCTCTGTAGCATAAAAAAACGAAGCCAATTTGAAAAAAAAACCGCTTCTTTTGATCAAACCTTCATAAATCGATAGAGGAGTTACAATATTAACTGCACTAGCATTCTAAAGTGTCACGACTCTGTGATATTGGAACTCAAAGATAGCCTGCGACCAACATCAGCCTAGATCTGCTCTCTTTGTGCTCCAATCCTTCATAAACGCTACTCTTTAGAATAATAACAATAAAAAAAATATGATTTATTAAAGTTTGATCAGTGGCCGTGAATTGACAAGTTTTCATATTTCTTAAAGCATTGAAACTCGAAAACCATTTCGAGGTATTGCGACGCTGATCATTATTCTTATTTTTCCAAAAAATTTAGTGCAGTAACTACAAAGAAATTAAGTAATAACTCTCAACCAAGCAGAGTTCGGTGGAATAATAATAAATCAGTTGCCTATAAAGAAAAACAAAACGCTAGAGCCTGACTTTTACAGTTACAGGTTTTTTTCTAATTTGGCTTTGGTAATCTTGTTCATAACACCGAACTCTTGCAGTTACGTCCTTTTAGAATAAGCTACATTTTAATAATTAATTTCTCGGAAAATATAGCTAAAATTTGAAAAAATAATGGTATATCTAATTTTACAATATTCATTAGGAGAAAAAATTAAAATAGTAATATTAAAAATTTGAAAAGTTGTCAATTCGCGATTTTTTCAAAATGGCGGTTGTATAAATCTTGTAGGTAGGCTAAGCTTTATATTAAAATGTTTATACCCCTTTTAATTTCATGAAGAACTGATCAACGGTTTAAAAGTTGAGTTGAATCTACTTGGACGAATCAGCGTCTATTTGAATAGACGCTGATTCGTCCATGTAGATTCGGGGCCCTCGCTTCGCTCAACAAATACTTGTTTCGCGAGCAAAATGCTGTTGCCTCTTCAGACTTTACCTCTGTTTATCCTCCATGCTAAGCGAGCCTCCGCTGTCACTCACGGGCATCGCTGGCTTCTCCGGGGACTTCGCGTTGTTGAACGAGAACGGATCCAGCCCCAGGCCGGAGAACATCTTGTCTATGTCCGTTTGTGGAGGAGGAGCCGAGACCAGGGAGTCTGGGGTTGGCAGGACATCCATTACTCTGGAAAAGAATAGTTTTTTTTTTATTTGACTGACTAGATGAGCAGGTCTCTCGCCTGATGGTTAGCGTCACGCCTACCCATAACAGTTCAAGTGACACCCTGAAATTTGGTTGCAAAATCTTGCGCATCACTGCACTGCGCTCGTCACCCTGAGACATTTGTTTTTACCCGACTGCGCGCAGGGTATTACTATGTATCTTTGTTTCTTTGTGGCGCTCTATAGACCAAACGCGTGGTATAGGAGCTTGAGTGGACTTCCTAAAATTAGACCACTTTTACCCGACTGCGCGGAGAGTATTGTGTTTATCAGCCTATGTGTAGTAGGCGCAGCGAAAGTATGTGTCTCGGAAGTTATCTGCTAGTGGCTGTGCAAGCTGCTATTTTTCAGGCGCAATCCCAATGTTGAAGGTGAAGACAGCAGTGTATAACTGCTTCGCTCACTCGCTTACGTTTTTCGCATATTCTATCTCGCTTTTACTTTATGCTATTTTATCCCCACAGCAGTACCTGCGCAATCGTCACAGAGCCTAACTTCACAACCATATACATTGGCTGCGACTACTGTATATATGTCTGTTCCTTTGTTCCTTCTAGATACCGATGGGTGGGCCGATCTTGATGATTCTTACGTCAATCGAATTATCTTAATCTTGCGAGTGTCACTAAAGACATGACAGTAATCAAAATTCCAGACGCAACACTGTAAAATATTTAAAAAAAAAACGACGTACTATGTTAAGTGGAGTATTATTGAATTGGTATTTGAAAATCATCTCTCTGTTTCTCTTATCATTTTTCATTTTCTAAAAGTTGGTAAGCTCACTTAAATATTTGCTTCTTTTTAGTTTTTTTTCAGTCGGGTTTTGAGAGCACGATTGCAGGATTCGAACCCGCGACCGGTTGATTTCTTACCTAGCTAGGGTTAAAGACCACTAGACCAACCGGTCGTCAATTTCAATTTTGTTGTTCTTATTTGTCCCTATGTTAGTTTTACAGGGCATGTTATTCAAGGAAATAATATTATCATTTATTTTAACTGTTTTTTTATTAGAAAAATACCAGTGTGGTCTTATAAATTTTTTATCAAAATTGGTTCGGTTTTTTTTGTGAGTCCAATTTATTGAAGTCGTTTTTTACCCGGATGCGGTTGGTTATTATTTTGAGCTGTATGTATGTATTTGCATGTTCCTTTAGCACGTCCTGCAGACTAAACGGCTTGGTGGATTTTGAGAAATGAGGTATCATTAGATTTTTCATAATCAAGACATAGGATATATGAAGTGTCAAGAAAACTAATGTGGCGGCTTACAGCTGCCATATTGTAGTTCCGACCGAAAAGAAAATGACCAAAACCTATCGAGAGGTATCAAAAGGAAGGTCTTCAAAAGACCATTCCAAAAATGTATATAATTATTTAAATTAAACAGTAAACTAAAAATTTTAAAATAGAGAACAAATACTATTAAAAAAAAACGACTGCAATGAAAGCTAAAAAAAGGCAAACAGGCTTTTCTCCTTTGTCGGTATCGGCGACCTACTCATGTCGGTATCGGCGACCTACTCATGCCTTCGACTGCATCTTATATTTATATAAAAAAAGGAAAATTTTAAAATTGGGAGGCATGAAGGGTCATATTTCACATTTATTTCTCTGTTTCCACAAGTAATTTTAGGTCTTAAATATAATAGCAGTATCTTAAAAACGTGGAACCGTGGTGGGCACTACAGAATATTTGTAAAAGGGTAAGAGGCATTAAATATTACATTATATAATGAAAGGAGTAGCCGAAAAATAAAAACATTTATATTGCATTTTTATCGCCAAAGAAATCTTGCAGAGTATATATATAGTAGCATTTTTTGATGAGATGTTAATAAGTTTGTTAAAAAAATATAGATTATTTTTCTATATCTTTTAAATATTCAAGTATTTGGCAAGAAGCAATGTCTTATAGCACAAGTAAAGGAAAAAATACGAAAACCGAAAATTTGTAGGCAACATAAAAAAAACATTTTTTGTTGTTGATAATGTACTTATTTGCAGTTGCTAAACTGACCGCAGCCTATGTCAAAGTATGGGGACAACAGTTGCTAAACTGACCGCAGCCTATGTCAAAGTATGGGGACAACAGTTGCTAAACTGCTAAGCTTTTATTTAGCTTTTTTTTAGCTTTGGGTTGATGCTGAAATCAATCATTATTTGAATTGAATTAGAGTGAGCCCAGGTTGCTGTTGAGTCAATTTCAATGTATTTATTGCAAAACATATGTACATAGTAAAAAACACAGGCATTAAGGTGTAGTTGTCAACATATGACCCTCACAGGGTATAGCAAAAAGTAGCAAGCAGACCGAGCCATTATCTATTATATCAATTAATTATATATGTAGATTTATCATTTAAATACTCGTCAAGGGTATAATAGCATTTATTAATTAAAAAGTTGTTTAGGTTACTATGGAATGTTGTTTGTTTTTCTTATTTTTTTATTATATCCGGTAGTTTTTTATAAATTTTTACTGGCATTCGTTCCAGAACTGTGAATTTTTAACTTGGAAGGAGATAGAACTATATCATATCCATACCTAGTTGTGAATCTTCTAGGCTGGTCAACCTTTCTAGAAAAGAACATAAGGTATTTCCGTACGAAAATACAAATTTCCATTATATAAACTGATATTAATGTCAATAGCTTATAATATTTAAAATGTGCTTTACAACTGTCGGTTACTTTTATATTTACAAGAATACGGACACTTTTTTTTTGTAAAATAAAGAGGTCCGGTGCGACAACACTGTTGCCCCACAGGATGATGCCGTACCTTAGCCACGAGTATGCATACGCATAATACGCAGATAAGGCAGTGTTGAGGTCAGTCGCCCTTTTCAGTTCCCTTTGTGCATATGTGAAGCTCGACAGTTTTTAATCTTTTGGACGTGACATTTCCAGTTAATATTTAAATCTATTTCTAAGCCTAGCAAAGTACACGCGTCAACACATTCCAATTTAGTATTATTATAAGAAAAATTAATGTCAAGGTTTTTTTTTGATAAGATTATAGTCCGTCATCCAGTTCATAATATTTGTAAGTATTTTATTGAGTTTAAAGTTTAAATTAAAATTATTTCTACAAGGAGTCAAAAGGGAAATATCATCCGCGAACAGTACACAGGATTCGTCAATTGTTTTTGGAAGGTGATTAATATAAATTAAAAATAGGATACACCCAAAGACACTTTCACTTCACTTTCGTCATCCTAGAATAAGACATATGTAGTACTAGCTGATGCCCGCGACTTCACACGCGTGGTCATGTCTGTAGGTTAAAAGTACTCTTTGTTAGCACAAAGAGTACTTTCCAGGCCACTTTTTCCACTTTTTTATAATAATAATACTTTCCAGGATCTAAATACCAACATTTGATCAAAATTCCTTCAGCCGTCAAAAATATTTTTACCGATTGCTCGGCTTCTCTCGCCGGATTGAGATATAAAGTACCCCAGTTTTTAAGTCAAAACATAAGCTATCCAACAGTGAAAACCGCATCGCAATCGGTCCAGTAGTTTTTAGGTGATGCGCGAACAACTGTATGTTACAGAAAGACAAACACGAATTATTAAAATGTTATATACTTGTTCAGTGTAGCTTATTTTATGTACCATACACCATTTATTTTTTAATTAACTTCTGTTTACAGACTTTCTCATTCCTTTATTATAAGTATAGATAATTTTCTAGCATTGTCCACGCGAGCGAAGCCGCGGTGTGCAGCTAGTTAAAAATAAAAGCGTCCCTATCCAAAGACCACGACGATATATTCATTCTGCTATCTCAGAGAAAGTATTGATAAACTATAAATGAAAAAAACTTAATTGATTACTGGTTCCGAACTAGTAAAACTTAATTGATTACTGGTTCCGAACTAGTAAATCTTTGCTACAAAAGTGCAGGATCTAGTGACGCATATTTTCTATAAGTTATAAATTTACTGTATAAAAACAAAAAAGTAAGCTTTAAAAAAAAAAGTTATTATATAAAAACAAAAAGTCAACTAAATACAGGCAAACAAGCTTTAGAATCTCGATTTTGGAATATACAATGCAGTTGGAGGCATCATGAATTTAATTTATCTTTTGACAGGTTCAGCTAAAACCTGGCGGTCTACTAATATATATATATATAAACTACGAATCTTGCCTCTTTTAGTCTTGTTCCGCAGTCGTTTTTTTTTTAAATAATTTATTTTTATTTTATACTTTTTAGTTTCCCTGCAAACGAATTAATTCAGCCACAGAGATTTCGTCGAAAATCAAATATATACTTTAGGTTTTATATAAAAGAATTGTACATTTTTGGAATGTAATTTTAAAGATCTTCATTTTGATACTAGGCCAGTAAGTAGAGACATTTGCCTTGCAATAAATAGGAGGTGTTGTAATGATTTTTACATATGTTGTTTAGGTCTGGACTCTGATGAAAAATCCAAGTTCTCGACCTTGGTGGGCGGGAGCGTTAGCCGCCATCTTGGTGGGCGGGAGCGTTAGCCGCCATCTTGGTGGGCGGGAGCGTTAGCCGCCATCTTGAATTGGCCAAAATTAGCCTGAACCCTACTACGAAATTAAACGGTTGTGGATTCGAATCCCGCAAGGTGTATTCTTTTGTGTGATAAGCAGAAATGTTTGTTTCCGCGTCATGGATGTAATATTCGTATCTATGTATGTTTAACCATTATCTAGCACCCATAGGGGGGTATAATTACATTATAGGGTTTCCTAGTTAGTCCCAAATTCTAATATATTTTTTTCAATGCAGAATTCAGAACAAAAAACTGGGTGGCCAAATAAGTAGCAAAACTCACTTGGACTCGTTCTGTATTGAGTTTAACTGCTCCAACTTTGTCCTGTGTTCTGCTTCCACCTTGGATATCATCTGCTTGACCAGAGTAATGAGTGCATTGAACTGGTTCAGTGTGAGACCGTTCTCAACGCACAGTGGAATGAGGAACGGGAGTACCTTGGTGGCCATCACCTCCTTGGTGATGCCAAGCTTCTTGTGGCTCAGTGCTAGTTTGTATATTCCTGTAAATAATAAAATGGTCCTAAATTACATTATTAGTTTTACAGGCTGCAACAGAAAATATTGGCTTGCTATCAAACTACGGCAGATGTAGGTTTGTATAATTACATTATTAGTTTTACAGGCTGAAACAGAAAATATTGACTTGCTATCAAACTACGGCAGATGTAGGTTTGTATAATTACATTATTAGTTTCACAGGCTGAAACAGAAAATATTGACTTGCTATCAAACTACTGTAACGTTATACGTACATGTTTACATTATTTACATATTATTTATAAAAAAAAATACAAACTTAAAATCGTTACAACTAATTTTAATATCTATAAAACACTATCTACACGTATATTACCTTACCTACTAATCATATATTAAATATTAATTAAATAGCTTTTGAAATTCATCAATACGTTCAATATATTCGCAGCGTCATTTTATTTGCCGCACCCCGACCTGTTCGCTGCAGTACAGCTTAATTAGGAGTTACTAAGGGAGCTGAGACGCAACCGGCAGACCGCCGCCATCACACACGCCGAGAGGTTAATTTAATAGAACGTACGTCAATTTTATTGGTCTCTGCTTGAATTAAGACAGGATCTTAGAGACAACAAATATAAAACTGTTCGTCCCTACACGTTCTCCGAGACCTTGGTGTTGTTGTTTCACCCCGGAATTTGGGGTCCTACGTCCGGCTTGCTGGTCTGACAGCCATCACTTCGAACCGGCTACGATCTGAGAACCTGGTCTCCCACGAGCGCCCCCTTCCACCTGCGGCCTCAGTCAGGAGAGTACTGGACCAGGACCAGAGAAGTAGAATCAGCCATACTGTGTCCGGCCGATACCACCACTTTCGTGTACCCCCTACTACTGAGCGGCCCTTGGCAAAATTAAATGTTTTATGCCCGTATATTTCTGCCTTATTTCTGAACCCCCATCCTGAGGGAAGAAAGCAGGTAAGAAGGCATACAACAGTACCCCTTAATTATAGCCGGGACACTACGGCAGATGTAGGTTTGTATAATTACATTATTACTTTTACAGGCTGAATTAGAAAATATTGACTTGCTATCAAACTACGGCAGATGTAGGTTGGTATAAATACATTATTACTTTTACAGGCTGAAATAGAAAATATTGACTTGCTATCAAACTACGACAGATGTAGGTTTGTATAAATACATTATTACTTTTACAGGCTGAATTAGAAAATATTGACTTGCTATCAAACTACGACAGATGTAGGTTTGTATAAATACATTATTACTTTTACAGGCTGAATTAGAAAATATTGACTTGCTATCAAACTACGGCAGTTGTAGGTTTGTATAATTACATTATTAGTTTTACAGGCTGAATTAGAAAATATTGACTTGCTATCAAAGTACGGCAGATGTAGGTTGGTATAAATACATTATTACTTTTACAGGCTGAATTAGAAAATATTGACTTGCTATCAAACTACGGCAGTTGTAGGTTTGTATAATTACATTATTAGTTTTACAGGCTGAATTAGAAAATATTGACTTGCTATCAAACTACGGCAGTTGTAGGTTTGTATAATTACATTATTAGTTTTACAGGCTGAATTAGAAAATATTGACTTGCTATCAAAGTACGGCAGATGTAGGTTGGTATAAATACATTATTACTTTTACAGGCTGAATTAGAAAATATTGCTATCAAAACTTACTATCAAAGTACGGAAAGTTAAACTTGCTATCAAAGTACGGCAGATGTAGGTTGGTATAAATACATTATTACTTTTACAGGCTGAATTAGAAAATATTGACTTGCTATCAAACTACGGCAGATGTAGGTTTGTATAATTACATTATTAGTTTTACAGGCTGAATTAGAAAATATTGACTTGCTATCAAACTACGGCAGATGTAGGTTTGTATAATTACATTATTAGTTTTACAGGCTGAATTAGAAAATATTGACTTGCTATCAAACTACGGCAGATGTAGGTTTGTATAATTACATTATTAGTTTTACAGGCTGAATTAGAAAATATTGACTTGCTATCAAACTACGGCAGATGTAGGTTTGTATAATTACATTATTAGTTTTACAGGCTGAATTAGAAAATATTGACTTGCTATCAAACTACGGCAGATGTAGGTTTGTATAATTACATTATTAGTTTTACAGGCTGAAATAGAAAATATTGACTTGCTATCAAACTATGGCAGAGTAGGTTAGTATGATGTCTAAATCATTGTTCGTTAGTATTTAATCTTCTATTGATTTATTAAGGTTTGTTCAGTGGCCACGATATAGTGATAAACATTTACCCCGTTACTTATAAAAAGTTATGCAATGATTAGTAATTCTGCACAGAATATTATAAGGGGGTTATTGTGCAATTTTGTATACTATTATTTATTCTGTTTGTTTGAGTTATAACTTGCAGGCGTTTATGTAGAATGGTTCCGATAAGGTTTATTTACCGCCTTTGTAGAGGAAAACCCTCTGTGGGCCAATTACATAAAACATATAATTAATAACAAAACACATTCCTTTCCATCCAAAGGTTGCCTGGAAGAGATTGCTATTTAGCAATAAGGCCTAATGGGCATTTTACCTTTAATTTTATAAGTTTACGATATATCCTTTATATTACCTACTTCTTGGTGTGCAATAAAGAGTTCATTGTATCGTATTGTAGAAAACCTTCCTCAAGAATAAATCTATTCTTAGATGAAAAAAATTTGCTAAATACAGATGTTTCTGAGATTTTTCTGCACAGACGGACAGACTTAGCAAATGGTGAATTTGTTTTATGATGTAACCATAAAAGGTTTCTGTTATGTACCCAAGTGAGGGTAGTTAGAAAACCAGTCTGAAGATGTCTACCCAACCAGTATTTTGTGCTCTGCTAGTTCCTGGAATATTTGTGAGTTATATTATAGTGGCGACGAGAAAAACATTGTGAATGTGAATAAAAACGATTAGTGTTCATATTTAAAAAAAAAAACAACTATGGGTGTAAAATTTAATGAGTTTGATATTGCACATGGGTGTTGGAAAAATTATATCGAACGGTTTTGCTATTGCCTTGAAGCAAGCGAAATCGAAGAAGATACGAAGAAAAAGGCGAATTTACTTGCGGTTTGTGGCCCTGAATTGTATGATTTGATAATTTCTTTGATTTCCCCAGGGAAAATAAGTGAGGTTAGGGTTAGCTTTGATTTCATTGTAACCACTTTGAATAATAATTTCCATCCCAAACCCAATGAGATTGTGGAATCTTATAAATTTCACACCAGAAATCTAGAAGAGGGTGAGCAGATGAGGAATTATGTTGCTCAGTTGCGAAAATTAAGTATAAATTGTAATTTTACTGACTTGAATCGTACTTTGAGGGATAGATTGGTTTGTGGAATTTTGGATAAAGATATTCAAAAGAAACTGTTACAACAAACCCAGTTAACTTTTGAACAGGCTTGTAATATTGCATTATCACATAAAACTGCTAATTTTGATGCAAATGTCATCGTACAATACCCCTCGAGCTCAAGCAACCTAGGACAGGAAATGGTAGTGCCTATGGAAATTAGTAAAAATGGCCTGGTAAAAATAATAAATTAATACTATACCTAAGATTCCCATCAGTACAGCAGGTTCCCTTGATGGAATCTGTGGCAGGAACGGTATAATCTCATCCAACACCAACCATTTGTCCAAATGCTCCAACAATTTGCCCAAACATAGCAGACAGTTGACTCTTACTGAGATATAGTTCGTACCCATACACAACTTCTTAATCCGAGGTAATAGAGCATTCTTCATTGCCGGATAATCAATCAAAGATGCAAATGTTGGCAACACTGACAAACATAACTCTTGTATTTGTTGTGCGTCAGATTCTAAAGCCCGATACAGCATCGGCAAGATATCCGACTTAACCTCCTCTCCTGGGGTCAGTTTTAGTAATAACTCCATTTTCTGCATGAATATGAGTAAGATTTGGATCGGGTCTTGGATCAACATCACAGGTTTGAGTACTGGTAGAATATACTTCACATACTCTTCTTTAGAAGAGTTTTCGGCTATTAACAAGACATTTGGTAAAACAAAAGGAACCATAGGTGGGTTTACAAACTCTTTTGTGAGGCATGGCAGGATGCGGTATATGCAGATACGGTGAGGCATTTTTTGTATTATCTGTGGTAAGCCTTTGTAGAACTGTGATTTTTGTAAATTGTCCCATTGGAAGAGTGAGTCGAGATAGTTGAGAGTTTTGACTCCAACATCTTCGAAATATGGGATCTGAAAATGTGTTAATTAATGATTAAATATGTTAATTATTAATCAATGTGCAAGATATAATTAAATTGATTTCTAATAATCTGTTTTAGCATTTATAGCAGAATGTATTTAAATAGAATTTTACTAGCTTATACATCAAAATTCACCAGCTATCTGCAGCGTTTGTCTTCCACTCTATCCAAACATAAGTAGTTGGTAAAATTTTGGCAGCCCCGCACAACCCATTTAAAAAAGAAGTTGAAGATATAAAGCAGTAAAAAAGTTGAGGGTACCTTTAAAAACTGATGCGGGTCTGGCCTCAACTCTGGCGTAACATTCAACATAAGCTTAACATATTCCTTCAATCCGTCAGCAACACATGACAACCGAGATGCCGGCAGATTTCTGATTTCATTTGCAAATCTTTTGAATTTCATGTAATCATTACCAATATTCCCTAATGTCTGATACCCAGTACTATGCAAAGCATAAATAACCATGCCAAGAGAGTAAATATCACTGGCAGGGGAATGTGCCGCTGATAATACATATTCAGGGGCTAGAAAATCTAACGCTGGCTGAGTCAACGGAGGCATAGCCTGACAGTATTCATTGAATGGCCAGAACGGTGCAGCTCCTGGCGAACTCTGACTCGCTATACAGAAGTCAAAGCCAAATATCTTCCATGCACCTTGCTGGTTCACTATTATAGACTCAGGACAAATATTGTGGTGCAGAAGCTTCACGTCATTGTGTAAGAAGGCTAGCCCCTCTGCAACCTGCATTAGACCATACTTTATCTCAAGTTCATACAGTTTGTAATTGACCAAGTGGGTTGGAATGGGCTGTGGCATGTTTTCCGTATTTCCCAGTATATTTGCTAAGCTTGCAAATACAGGTTCAGTTGCAAATGCCAAACTTTCACGACTTTCTTCAAGGCTGTGCTGTACAGTTAATATTTGAGGGTGCCGTAATTTTGTCAGTTGTATGATACCACGTTTCAATGTCTCTAACATAATATCTCGGTCGGCTTTTGACCATCTGTCCAACTGTTTCTTTTCAAACACGAATATGGAAGCCTCCTGCTTTGTGGATTTCTTGTAACCTTTGTAGATTTTCCATAGAAGACCTAAAACAAATAAAGGTATGAGTTTACCAAACTAAAGGTACATAATAGATTCGAGAAGCTGTATCAATGGAAGTGTTAAGAAATCTGCGTGAAAACTTAAAGATAATAAGTTGCGAAGGGCTGTGACAGTGAATTGAGTATAGGAATTAGGACCTGAATAGGTACGACCCGCCTCAGGCCTTTGTATACCAAATTAAGTATTATTTTACCTGGTCCCGCACTGGCGATGTATTGTGTAGCTTCAAACTCTCTAGTGACAGGGTTCCCGGGCAACACGCCAGAAAGTTGAGACACTGTGTTACTCACGGAAGAGTAGAATTTATTAAATACCTCCATATTTCTATCACTTTTAACTTTTTTGTGTTGCAAAATTGATAATCAAAATCATTTCGCGAAGGAAGGACAAAATCAGTGTGACCAGATTCAAAAGTTAAATCCTGCTAGCCTGAACGACAAAAACGAATGCTAAATTATTTCAAATAATGCTAAATTACTGCTACCACAGATATTGCTTA
Organism: Alsophila aescularia; assembly: GCA_946251855.1. Lineage (NCBI taxonomy): Eukaryota > Metazoa > Arthropoda > Insecta > Lepidoptera > Geometridae > Alsophila > Alsophila aescularia. Next base: position 2,970,051 of record OX276380.1, on the reverse strand, counting down.
AACATTAGAATATGAATAAAAATGACAGTTTGTATGATTAGAATGTCATTTTTATTAGGATTCCGTACCTATAATATTACAAGTAGCTCTGTGAGCTGTAGACCTCGCGCATACAAACTTTTTTGCAGACAATCTAGCAGTGCACAGTAGCACCATATAAAATTTGAAAAATTGAAAAAATTTGTTTAACCTGTATACCAAGTTTCGTCTAAATCAGTTGAGAAATGCGATCTGTAGAGGAGCACTGACATCCGGACATACGAAAGCATTTTTGCCCAAGCTGAAACGGTCAATTAAGCCTACGCTGTCTGTCTGTCCGTCCGACCTTTTAATGACTGTCTAAAATCTGATCTTTTGATCCGATACTGTATCTTTTGAGAGCGATAGTAGCCGAGTGGTATCATGTTGTGCTTTACAATCTGACGGTAACTGATTCGATCCTCGACCATGCACCAATGACTTATTTAGTACATAGTAAAGTTATATGCAGTTTCGGTGCCATCGCTCAAAAACGGTGAAAGAAAACATCGTGAGGAAACCAGTATGCCAAAGAACCTCAAAAGTTCAGATATATGACATTCACCAACATGCACTGGGCCAGCATGGTGGATTATGGCCCATTTTCTCTCTCTGAGAGAAGGCCCGTGTCCCAGCAGTGGGAACATTGATAGGCTGATAATGATGATCTTTTCAACTGTCATAGATAGCCTGTTGAAATCTTTGCAGAATATGACTGTAATGTTATGGCGGATTAATTAAGAAATAATAGTAATAAAAAAGGGGATCCCTACACAACAAAAGTTTTTTTTTAGTATTTTGACTTTGCTCTAAATGGTGATACGTACAAGCGTCAAAGTCAAACTTGGCATGATTACAGAATCGACATGTTTATTTTTGGATCGATTTCTAAACTGGATTTTTATATTGTTAATCAGTGAAATGATTCGTTCACATCAAGTTTTTGGTATTAGTAAAATTATTATAGCCCGCGCAAGATTCACAATGTTGGGGTATTTTTAGTACCATTTAAATTAAAATTTATCCTTTCAATTGAAGTTTTCCGTATCTGTTAGTTTGGCATCAGAGGTGATTCCAGAAGATAATAAACTCAAATTTAAAGGCTTGAGCATACTGTGTGCACATTTGGGGCAATTTGAAACGCGTTCAATAAATCCTGCCAGATTATTGCTACGTTTTATTGAATTCTGCTAATTAATGATATTTTACAAAAAAAATGATAAACTTCCTGCTAAGAGCTAAAATGAAAGAATAATACTGCTAAAATCGCAGGATCCTGCAAAATCTGGTCACACTGGACAAAATCATACAATGTCTTTATGACATTTATAATCCCTGCGTTCGAGATGGCGTTGTGGGCAGTTTCGAAATGTACATTTTTAACAAGCCGTTTTCTTTGAACATTTTCAACACTTATGTCATTTTTGTAACTTTTGACACTACCGATCCTTTCCAAACTGAATGAAAAACGACCCTATCCTTGACGGATTTTTTTTCGTATGTCAACATGTCATCGAAATTTGCAAAACGAACGGTGATCGAAAACCTTCAGAACGCTAATTTCGCCCACAAATGGCCAAAGGGAACGCCAATTGTGATTATATTTAGCGTTTTTAACAGTTATTTTCGCACTAGTGGGGAGAATAAGAAAACTAAAAAATGTATGGCCTTTCTCCCCACTATGGATTATATTATTTGTCAGTGGGGAGAATAGTAATAATCGAAAAAGTATTTTATTTCTCCCCACTGTGCAATCCTTGATATCTCCATAATTGCCCTTACTGAAAATAATATTTGCATCATATCAAGTCTAGTGGGACATTATATTATAGTAAATTTGGTTATTCGCTTTCTCCCCACTACCACAGAATAAATAATAGTACAAATACCACTACTACTCGTATGACAGGTATATTTTTTGATTCTATAGTGGGGACAAAGAGAATACTTTTTCGATTATTACATTTATTACCATTCTGTTCTGTGATTTTGCTTCAACACGAACGGCTTCATGGACTCGTTCATTACATTTTCGTGAGATGTTTTGTTTTGAGTAGAGTTTGTAATGAATTTAACATTTTATAATGTCAGATGTATATTATACAGTTACTATCATATCCGTAATCTTCGCCTTCCTGCCCGTAACTTCTTCAGAGAGTGACCTCTACTCGAATAAAGAGTACAATCCCCTCGGCCCTTTGGTGAAGTGCAGTTTTCTTCCTCTGGAATTTTTGGACTGTGATGAACCTATTGACCACAAGGGCAATACTTCGGCTAAAAACGCTATTGGACACGGGTGCGTGAAGTTTGGTGGAGTCAGATACAATGAAGTTGAGAAAGCGAAGGTGCAATGTAAAGCTTTGGATGGTATCGAATGTTTTGGTAGCCGCAGCTTCCTCCGGGATGGTTTTCCGTGCGTGCGGTACTCAGGACACTACTTCACGACTACTTTGATCTACAGTATACTGCTAGGTTTCCTAGGAATGGACCGATTTTGCCTCGGGCAGACTGGAACGGCAGTTGGCAAGTTGCTGACTTTAGGAGGGCTTGGAATCTGGTGGATTGTAGACGTAGTGCTGTTGATTACGAATATTTTGCATCCAGAAGATGGAAGCAACTGGAATCCTTATGTTTAAGACTGATTTTAGACAAATATAAGTAGACAATTGAGGACAGGCTGGCAATGAATACAAGCACAACAAAGCTATTATCAAATTCAGTTCCACACAAAATAAAATTCAACAACCAACCTCTGGAAGATGTGAAATAAGTCTGGGACAAATAATCTAACTGATCCAACTACCAAAGAAATCAAAAGAAGCATAGCCAATGGTTGGAAAAGATGTCGGTAACTGAAAGAGGTCATGAAAGAATCAGATCTCAGTAAAAGAATTAAGCTCAAAGTCTAACACCTGTATTCTCCCTTACCTTATGGATGTGAAACTTGGGCACTCTCCAAACACCTTAGGAATATGCTAGAACACTGTCAAAGAGCTATGGAGAGAAGCATGCTAGGAATCAAGAAACTAGACAGAGAAAGGAACACATCAATAAAAACTAGGACAGGAGTGACAGACATCTTCACTAAGATAGACCAAATGAAATGGAGATGGGCGGGTCATATAATACAGACAAGGACAAGTCGAGGAAAATCCTGACCGAATGGCACCCTAGATCCCTAGCTCTTAGTAGGTCTTCAATAATAATAACATATTCGGGACAATACAGTTTATACCAATTACATAGCCCCAAACTAGGATACCCTGTACTATAGATACTAGACAACGGATAAATATACGTAGATATGAATATGACTCGGAATCAAACATTCTACTCATCACACAAATGTTTGCGCCTTTCAGGATTCCTGGAATAAGCACCTGCAGAAGAAAAGAGAGCAATTAAAACAGAGATATCGAGGGCTAAATTGGTTGCTTGGTAGAAACTCAGTGTTGAGCACAGACAACAAACTCCTGATATACAAAGTTGTTCTCAAACCAATCTGGACTTACGGCATCCAACTCTGGGGACCGGCATGCAATCCCAACATCGCAATCATACAGAGAGCTTAAAATGAAACTTATCCAGCGCTCCATGGTTCCTAAGAAGAGCTAAGCTTTAACACAGTTAGTGAGGAGATTAAGCAGTACTTAGCTAACTATAAGCAAACACTAGCCACCCACCCAAACCCCCTGCGGCAGAGTTACTGACTATCAGTCACCCAAAGAGATTGAAAAGAAACCACATCATGAACTGTAGTTTCAGCGTGATGCATGTTCAAAGAGACACATACAGACAACAAATAAAAATAAAAACCGTTTTGCACTCCATATCGATTTTGAAGTTTATCTCAATTATAATTTTCAAAAAATATTTTAAATACAGATATAACCCAGTTACAGTTTTGTTATAGTAATAGATTATCGTTTGTTTGGAAAATAGAATACTGACCAAATTTCATTTCACTGGATAATCTCCTTTCTTTGAAGGTCTGTCTTACCCATAGACAACTGCTTACTCTAGACAGGCTCTTGACGAACGTCGCAATGAGAGCATTTGATTATCGCCATTTTGGCGCTGATAGCAGTAGTTTGGCAGAAGTGAGCGTCCAAGTAACTAAAGTGTTTGTATAGGACAATTATTTATTCTGTGACTAATATCAGGAGATGAAACAATGACAATTTTAGTTCCATGGATGCTGGGTATGGTGCTTTGAATAAGCACAAACGAAAGTACAGCACAGCAAATCCATAGCTATCAGTGGTACCCCTTGACTTGGTGCAGAGTGTAGGACCGAACCCAGTATTGTTGGATTCTAAGTTGCACTATTGAACTGTTAGGCTACCATCACATATATTAATTTTATGAGAACTGTAATGATGTATTTATTATTACCATGTCTTGTGATATTTCAATTGGTTTAAAATCATGTAAATGAAGCTGTAAGATTTGTAAATAAAACTATGCAAATGTTTTGTTGCCTTTTTATTAGAAATAGATTAATAAATAAAATAGTTATGACCTACTTGTTTATCATTTCGGCCATTTCATAGATTAATACAGCTGACAAATTGTACTTCCGTTTTTGCTGAAGCTCTCAAACTAGGTATACAGAATGAGATTTTTAACAGATATCTCCATGGCAGCCACGGATAGCCATTAAAGAAAGATAGGAAGATGTGTTCTTAGAAATACATCTAGAGGTTAATGAATGAGGGATCAATGTTTATTTAAATTGTTTTTTTCTTCTTTTAATCGATTCAATACATTTTATTTTTCTTAGCTAGTTTCTGCAGCTAAAAACTTTTTTTCTGATCTTGAAAATCAAGTTTTTACATTATTGTTAGGAAAGAGGAAGTCCAAAATATTTTATTTTCATGAAGTTATTTAGAAAAATGTGTTTCTACAACATTTTAGGTTATACAATATTAATGAAAAAAAATGAGTTGTAGCAAATTTAGAATAAAAACATAGTTCGTCAAGAAATAGAAACCAATTTTCCGAAAAATATATTTACTATCTATTATTACATATTAAGACGAAAAATAATTAATTGACTTTATGTAGAAAAATAAACATTTCTAAAAAATCCTTTAATGCAATTTTTTTGTTTGAAAACCTGAGTAAGGACTTGTAATAACACATTTTTCTATCTTTAACCCCCTTACTAATAAAAAGTTAAGTATTGTACTGCGCAGAATTAGGTACTAATCATTTAGTAATCATTGCATAACTTTTTATAAGTAAGGGGGTTTATGGTTATTATACTGCCATAGAGATCACATAAAATTAGTTAAAAAAACCTTCAACACAGAATGATAGAACCTTTGTGATAGGCTGTAGGTATTTTTAACCTCCAACCGCAGAAAGAAATGAGTGCTATATTATATGTTTAATGTGTGTATCTGTGTCTTTGGCATAGTAGCGCCATAACGAATTGACCAATTTTGATGCGGTTTTTTCTGTTTGTTTGCTGATGTGATTAAGATGGTTCCTAACTATAATTTGTTGGGTTTATTTAAATTATTAATTCATTTTGATAAGTGAATACATTTTTTTTTAGTAAACAGTTTATTTAGGGATGTCTAAGGAAAAGAAATGTTTATTTTGTATCATTTGGACCAGTAGTTTTAGGGCAGTGATGTTAGCGGAGCTCTTTTCGACTTATATAGATTGTTCTGTCTGTCAAAGGGTCAATAAGGATGGTTCCTAGCTATATTTTATGTTAATAACTTCTTCTATAGAGTAGAACCTTAGAATTAAACCTAAAGTGGGATACAAAATGAAAAGCAACCATAGATAGCTTTTTACATTATTTATTAAAACTTAAGCCACAAGAGCAGATGCAGTGCTCGATTCATACTTCCAGTTGGGGGGAAGCACACTCTTAGTTTTGTAGTAGCGTGCCAGTCTGTGGATCCTGGATTCAACTAGAATCAGCCTGAATTTGCTGTCCTTGTCCTTCCTGTTACGTTCCAAGTGCTTCCTCATCGCTACAGCCTTCTTGATAAGGTAGTAGAGGTCCTCAGGTAGATCGGGAGCTAGGCCCATAGCTTTCATGATACGGAGGATCTTTTTGCCAGTGACGAATCTGACTTGTGCAACTCCATGTGAATCCCTGAGCATGACACCTGGAGATAACAAATAGGTTGAATAATCGATTTGTTAGTCATATAGTGAAGTGAAACACTCCAAGTGTTCCACTGTCCATAGTGCCAGTAGTGGTAATAGACGCCTGGTCTTTCTTCATAGAGCTGCCACCGCTGGACAGCTGAACTTGCTTGAGCATAATGACCATAGTTCTAAGTAGAATGGGGTTGGCTATAGACATCCGGTACCGGCGTTGAAGGTGGGGAGTGGGGGAAGTCCCCCACAATCCCCTCCCCCCTTCCAGGACAGGCTTAGTTTTTGAGATAGGGTTGACTATAGAACTGAGGGGCAGGAGTTGGGGGGGAGGGTTTTTGGTGAAAGGCTACATGACTATACACCATGCGAGCGAAGCGAGCGTGCCGCGTTAGTCAAGGCCAAACAGCAGATTTTTAATAATTGTTACAGCTGTTTGGTCGTCTAAAACTGTTTTTTTTATTTGCTAATAAAAAAAATTAACTCAAAAACTATACATTTCCTGGACAGGGGGGGTGGTCGAGGGGAACTTCCCCCCTCTCCCCCTCAACGTTGGTACCGGATGGCTATAGTTTTACCGTAGAGTGAACCATGCTCAGCTCTTGCATGCATTTTGGGCTTTTAGTGGAATGTGTGGTTTATGAGTATAATTGTAAGTAGAGAGGTTTAGAAAAAACCTTACTCAATCTTACAACAAGCTATTTTTCTTATTTTGAAAGTGAGACAATGCAGTCAGTAATGCCCTCAGGCCGATGTGCTATTAGGGCTCCCACCTTTAAAAAAAGTAGGCCAAAGATTTTATAAATACAATGAAACCTGATTTTTTGATGGAAATAAATCATTTTTGTTTTAGTGTATGATTTTTTAAAGTATTAGCACTGTATTTTTTACATTTAAATAATGCTATTTTTTTTCTTCATAAATATCAAAAATTACAAGTAACTCTGCTTTCACCAACTGCACTGACAAGCAGTTACGCTCGCCTGTCCACAAATTTCCCATATAAAAAAATGCGTTCAACAAAAGCTTTGTTTAAAAAACCAATTTCAATTATTTTCGGCAATTCGGTGAAAATTGAGGTGACTTTGAATATCTGAATCCATTGCTGATCAATAGACAATGTTAAATCAATAGAATAAGATTGTGCGAACTGAGGAAATACATGGGTCAATTTATTTGTCTTGTTATGAAGTCTATCTTTATCCACATTTTTTAGCGACAGCCATCCGTGATGGTCAGCTATCGCTTCTCAGTTACTGCCCGGTCTGACCCCGAGATATTGATATTAAACCCGTAGCCTGGATATGCACCATTCAAACTCCAGGTCAAACCCGGAGGGGTGGCAGCTCTATGTGTTATTACACTTGTGAGGAATGCAAAATATGTAAGCAGTGCTTATAGTTCCTTGATATCCTATAATATGGGACCACACTTCGATTATCTGGAATAGTTGAGGAGGCGAAACATGTTTACATGATGATAATTAGTAAAAATTTAGATCTATATTCTAACAGGAAGCTTCCAGTTGATGAAAATTGATTTAGTTAACATTGAAAGTAGAGTAGCATCTACATTCTAAAAAAAGTTGAATAACCCACAAGCAACAGCACGAACTTGACAAGGTGTACTTACCAATTTGAGAGGGAGTAAGGCCCTTCTTTCCGAGTTTGAAGATCTGTTCCTTGACATCATCTGCAGTCAGTTTTAACCATGTGGGGACACTGCGACGGTACGGCAGTGCCGATTGGGAAATACCCTTACTGAAAACATAAAATTCATGTTTAGACCCAGGCCATGTGGTGACTAAGAACTTGGTAGGTTAGGTTACTGTCACAAAATGAACTTCAAAACCAACGAATGAATACACAGTGGATAGAACACATGGCGCACTATAAAGTATCACATTAAATTACCCAGGTGCGTGCATACGACCCATGGTTGCGGCTTTTCACAAAAATCACCGAACTGACAACGACAACAAGAGAAACCAAAAAGATGGTTGCCGGAAACCGTTCTTACATTCACTTGATTTTGTTGTCTATGATGGTTTCTTACTACACTAGTGCTGCACTATAGAATGTCGATTTTACCGATCAAAATAGTACCTGTGGCGAAAAAACATCTAACCTTTTTATTATTGTTACCGACCTTTGCTGTGTTTTGTAATATTCAAACACCATGCAATTATAGAAGACAAGTTGGGTTGTCATAGAATTATGTCATGTTTAGGAGCCGTTCGTTTTGTAACAATTGGCGAAAATAACTGTTAAAAACACTAAATATGATCACAATTGGCATTCCCTTTGGCCATTTGTCGGCGTTTGCGTTCTGAACGTTTTCAATCACAGTTCGTTTTGCAAGGTTCGATGACATATTGACATAGGAAAATCGACTTTATTCCGTCGGATATAGCGTCGTTTTTCATTCAGTTTGAAAAGGATCGGTAGTGTCAAAAGTTGCAAAAATGTCTAGTGTATGAGACCAATAGTGAGCGACCACGTCTCAGTGCCTTATGAAAAATGTATATTTCGAAACTGCCCACAACGCCAAATCATCATCTCGAACGCAGGGTTAGTCTAGGAGAGAAAAAATACACGTATTTCTTAAAACATGTTAAATTGATAAAATAATAGATCATAATTATATTATTTATATCCTATAAATTGAATCCTTGTTTTTCATTCTAGTAAACCCTATTAATCGTCCTGTAAGGCAGGACTATACTAACTTGGGATGAAGAGGCCCAATCAACCTCTCTTCAACTGGTGACCCCTCAAAGTGACCCTTTGAACACCTTAAAATTTGTTTTTTAGAAGGCTGATGCTGTTCAGTGCACCGCCGCGTGTTGGTGCCATTTTCCTGTCTATCGCTTGCTGTTCTGCCCACTGGAACTCTGCGTGAGAGTTCCTGGTCGCGGAGCACGTGGACCTGGCCAGGCACCTGCAGTTCCAGCCCCGTTTCTTGCCTGCCGCATCCAACATTCATTCTTGACATCTCGTGCCTACCCGTCGTACTTATTTTAATGGTACCTAATTACGGACTGAAGGTCAGAGATTTTTAGATAATTAAAATGTGAAACATAATTTCAAGTGCTGTTTGAAATATAAGCACGATTTAAATTGCAAATACAGTTTGTGCATAAAATACCGTTGGTGAATATACAACGTGAAAAACTAATGCCGGTTCTATACAAGGTGAAATTTTAATCCGAAGTTCAACAAGTGAAATACGCCACGCCACGCCACTGTATTATTTTCCAAATTTTGGTTATAATTTTTTTTTAAATATCTATATGCGATACTGTTATCTTTTCGGATGCAAAGGGTAGTAAGGTCGAATTGAATCTAGTTTCTATTAGAACTACCCCGTTTTGCAAAGATTGTGCCGCATTGTGGTTCGAGAGTTTAGAGGCACCGTTCCAAATTAACAATATATCACAGCAATCAACCAAATTTGAAGATATTATCTTACAACCACCTGAGAATGATCCGTACATCAAGTTGCTCGATGCAATCATTTATCGATTTTCGGTTTCTCATGAGGAAAAAATACGCTCTTTATTAGAGAAGGATCAGTTAGGTGATAGGAAACCGTCGTCGTTTTTCAAGCATCTGCACTAGCCGGACCTATTATTCCTGAAAATATTTTGAAGTTTATATGGATGAGTCGTTTACCGCGTTATCTACAGACTGTTTTGACCGCTCAGCGATTAGAAAATTTATCTGATTTGAGCAATTTAGCTGACCAATTATTGGAAGTTAATACTCAACCGTCACAATTCGAGACGTGTGAGGTACCTAATCATGCTGCTTCATCTTTTTCGGTTCATGATGACGCTAGTTCACAAATTACCGCCCTTAATAAAACAATCGATGATTTAACGCAAAGTGTTGCGTCTTTGACCACCGGGAGTAATAATGAACATGGTCAAAGAAACGAAATTTAAACCAGAGTTTTCGCAGTTCTAGGTCTCGCAATACTACCCTGTGTTTTATCATGACCGGTATGCAACCAAGGCGCACAAATGCGTGCCTCCTTGCAACTGGACGGGTTCACCACCTAGCAGTAGTAACAATAATAACTCTTAGGTAAACCTAAAAGAGCGTTCGTTGACGGCAACCTCCGACCGCTCTGATTCAAGTCGCCGACTTTTTGTCACTGATCGGTATTCTCAACGAAAATTTACTGTCGATACCGGTTCTGATTTGTGTTGCGTTCCAATTAGTCAAGTTAAAGGTCACAATAATAAGCAACAACCTTATAATTTAGTTGTGGCAAATGGGACGAAGATCTGCACTTATGGATTGATTCAATTGAATCTCAATTTAGGTCTTAGGCGTGATTTTAAGTGGAATTTCGTTATTGCGGATGTGGACATATTAAATTCAGTTTTTCTGTCGCATTTCCACCTACTTCCTGACTGTACTCATAGAAGGCTTCGTGATGGAATAACAGGATTGTGTTCTTCCGCGGAACTTTCAGTAGTGAATCAATCAAGTGTGAAGGTAATTTCACTTCCTGAATCTCAGTACTCTTCTATCCTTCGTAAGTTTACCAGTATAACGCGACCTCCTGAAGCACCTCAAGAGCCGAAGCATTCGACCGTGCATTTTATTAATACGACCAACGAACCTCCTGTATCTACGAGGCCGCGTCGTCTCGCTCCGTTAAGAAGCATTCGACCCTGCATTTTATTAATACGACCAACGAACCTCCTGTATCTACGAAGCCGCGTCGTCTCGCTGCGTTAAAACTTCGTGCTGCGCAAAAAGAGTTTGGTGACATGGTTCATGCCGGAACTGCTCGTTCTTCAAGCATTCTGCCTTGCATTTAGTGGATAAAAAAGATTCGTCATGGCGTCCTTTCGGTGATTGTCACCTGGCAGTTTAGTTTTAGAAAGAAATAGTTATAATAATTAAGAAGCCTACCTACCTAGCAGTGGCGGTAGGTGTATAAAAAAAAGATATAGTTAAAATAGTAAACTACCAGTGTAATCAGAGATAGAAAAAAATACTCAGGGAGTGAGTTACAGGAGGTGGCGTAGGTTTGATATTGTCCTTCGGCTTGGGACTTAGCTTAGAGGCACGCATGCGAAGACGTTCCGCGGAGAGATGGTGCAGAAGTTGTGCAGCAGTAACGCCGTAGTGCGCAAAGCAGCTCCCGGGAGACAGGTGTCCAAAGACCCATGGCAGCGTGCTGGTCAGCGATCGTACCTCTAGGTACCAGGAAGAAGGAAGGAAAAAAAACCCTGGAATGGCAGAATTAGACGCCTTAGTCCAGTTTCAGTAGGTCTGGCTGCCGTACATCAGCAGGTCTTCGTTCCTGGGGGTCCACCATGCCAGACGAGGCCTCTTCCAGTTAAGCCCCAAGGAAGTAGATGTGGCAGCCAGTATGGTACATAAGGTTGACATTAAAGTAATAAATATTTTTTTAAAAGTAAAGTACAAGTGTGAAAGACCAGAAGGGTCGTACATAAGTTTATGATTATAGAAATACAGCACGTAAGAAGCAAAGTTTTAAAAGAATTTCACCAGTTGGAAGTATCACGAAATACAGGGAATACAAAAGCGGTATAAAACCGGTACATACTAAAAAGTCAAGTCATTGCGAAAGCGTTTGCTGGTATGACTAAATGCGACCAACAAGCATAGTTTGACCGTACTAACTTTCGCAAGGACTTGCTAACAGAATAAACTAAAAGGAAAGTAAAAAAATTATGAACAAAATCAGAAGATGCACAATAAAGTTATACATAATATTACAGATAAATGTAAAACAATCAGTTCGTGGATTCACAAGCGTTACATACAATTTTATTAACCAAAATGTTCTGGCCGGATAGCCAGTAGTTTAGAGCAAGAAGCAATTTAGAGGTCACACGATATATGAAACACTTACCCAATATTTGGGTTTTTTCACTAGTTAAACAGGTAATTAATGACAAAGCTTTGTCCAAAATTATTTGCAAAATAAATTAGAAATACTTTCTCTAACAACAAAATGACACCAAATGACCCGGCTAAAAAAGAGCCATTCGTCACCACAGGATAGTTAGCCGCTTCTATTGATGTGTTCTGTTATGGTCGCGTTCGTAATTTTAGCGTAGCAACCACCCATTCTGTTTCAATCAGAACCTGTATTGCGGTCATTCAATACGGTGCGTTGGAGTAGATATTGCGGTGAAACTTTGTTTGCAACAAGTCGTATTGGCTTAGTTAGATACGATTGTAGATAACATAACGTGTATAGAATGGTCATACTAATTCAAAGACAAGAAATACTTAAAATCTTGACAACACCAGACATTTTAAAGTTACGTATTTCTTTGTTTATTATCGACTGTTTATTATATTGTGAAAGAGGACTTATTTTGTTGATACTAAGTGAAAACTCGACTAAACGGAATAAAAACAACGTGAGATGAAGTGAGACGTTACATGATTATCGAGATTTAAACGCCCGCACCATTCCGGATCGATATCCTGTTACACACATTGGAGATTTTGCTTCGAATTTAGCTGGCTCCACTGTGTTCAGTACGATTGACCTAGTTAAGGCCTATCAGCAGATTCCTGTCAATCCGGGTGAAGTTTGTAAGACGGCATTACTCCATTCGGTTTATATGAATTTCCGTACATGAGATTTGGCTTACGCAACGCTGGTCAGATCTTTCAAAGATTCATCGATGAAGTCGTACGGGGTCTAGATTTCTGTTTTGCCTATGTTGATGACATTCTCGATTCTCGAGATCCCTTACAAAATGCAAATCACCTTGAAATACTCTTTAAAAGGCTTCATGAGTATGGTGTCGTTATTAATACTACCAAGAGTGTATTTGGTGTGTCGGAAGCTACCTTTTTAGGGTATAGAATTACTGCAGAGGGCACTTGTCCCCATAGGATTCAAGCCCTAAAGGATTTCACGCCTCCCAAGACCGTTCAAGGTATGCGTCGTTTTCTTGGCATGGCCAATTTTTATTGGTTTGTTTACGCAAGGTAGCTGCTGGTGAATGGGTTTTCCACGCAATTTTGACAGCTACGCACCCGGTGCTCCTGTCATTAGAAATTTACACATGAGAGCGGGCGACGTATCTTCCGTCAGATGTGTCAGAAGTGTGTTGACCTAATAGGCCGTTCGTGTAGAAGGTTACGTATTTCTAAGCAAATAAAAAAAAAGTTTAGAAACTTATAATGCAAAACGAACGGATTCTGGTTGACAGTTAAATTTGACATCGGAAAAGCGACTTTAAATCTTAAAAAATAGGGTCGTTTTTAGTTTTAGGAAAAACACCCTTTTGTCAATCCGAACACGGATGAATTTCGTGATTTTTCGTGAGGTGATAAGTTTGATTATTTGTAATATTTAAATTAAAATTGCCGTGGCGGTCTCGGCTTAGAATAAGACCCCTACTACTTGTATTAAGAACGCAATAGAGCAGAACAAGGGCTCCAAAGTGTTCGCAAGAGATCCGTCTATTGGGCAAAGCCTGTTGACGAAGCTGAAAACCGACAGTGGCAGCATGGTTTCGTCAAAGCCAGAGATTCAAGTGAGCTCAAGAAGTTCTATGCACAATTATACACCTCATCGCGTAGTCTTCCTAGCACAACTAGCGTTGCAAGAGCCCGTTTGACCCGACATTATACCGAAGATATCCCAGACGTCAGCCTATACGAGATCAAAATGACTCTCAAACAGCTTAAGAGCAACAAGGCACCAGGGGAAGACGGAATAACGAGAGCTACTGACAGCGTGTGGAACACCGGTACTTAAATTCCTGCAGTTCAGTTCAGTTTGTTTAGCTCGGCTATCCTCAAGGGGACCAACCTGTTCAACCACATCTATGACACTGGAGTTTTACCGAAACAATGGTTAAAGTCCACCTTCATCACTCTACCAAAGAAATCAACAGCTAAGAAGTGCACAGAGCACAATTAACTAGATGAGTCAAGTGCTAAAGTTATTTCTCTCAATTGTACACGAACGGATTAGAGCAAGATGTGACTAGCATATAGGGCAGAATCAGTTTGGCTTCAGACCTGGCGTAGGTACTAGAGAGGCACTGTTCACTATAAATGTCCTTATTCAAAAATGTAGAGACATGCAAACGGATGTTTTCTTATGCTTCATAGATTACGAAAAAGCTTTGCTTTGTGGGTGCATTCCGATTCACGATAATATCGCTGTGAGCGATCACAGTGCTAATTTGCGTTCCGATTCAGATATCGCGCTCACGGCAGTTGAGTGCTGCAGTTGATCCGGAACGCTCGTGAGCGTGATTACAAGATCATAACCTCAAAATTTGCTCAAAATACAAAGTATTACTCGTGGGTAAAGTAGTCTGTCTAAAAATTGGTCAATTGTCTGTAGTAATATTTGGAAAACTGTACCAAAATCACACACAACTGAATTCAAACAACAGTTTTCTTTGTAAACAACCGTCAGTCTGTCACTTTGACAGTAGCGCTTACGGTGATATCGGTTTGGGCCATGGTCGGTGTAATCGCAAAATGGCGGATGTAATGACGTAATCCGTGACGTCACAAGGGATATCGTTGTTGCGCTCACGATGACTCGGTACGCGTTTTAGCGCGATAATATCGATTTTATCGATGTTTGCTCGGAATGCACCCCGTGTAGTTCACGGGATACTTATTCGTCGTTTGCATGATATCGGGATTGATGGTAAGGATATTCGAGTTATACAGAGTCTTTACTGGAATCAGACTGGCACTGTTAGAGTGGACGCTGAAGAGACAGAAGAGGTGGCCATATGTTGGGGTGTAAGGCAGGGATGTATTTTATCGCCGATATTATTCAATTTATACTCGGAGGCCATTATTTCTGAAGCGCTTGAGCATAAAGAGTGGGGTGTAATTATTAACGGGCAAGTCATCAACAATATCAGATATGCAGACGACACCGTCCTTATTGCGTCTAAACCTGAAGATTTACAGAAAATGGTGGATAAGTTTACGAGTATAGCAGAGATGCAGGCCTGTCTATGATCATCTCAAAAACCATAACAATGGTCATATCCCACAATAACTGCCTACACCCTACGGTTCAAGTTGCTGACACAAAACTTGAAAGGGTCTCCAAGTATAAGTACCTTGGCACGTGGATAAATGAAACATGGGAGTCCGACATGGAAGTGAGTACCCGGAATGAAATTGCCCGTGCATCCTTCAATAAGATGAAAAAAAACTGTGCCTCAAGCAACTGGACATAGGCCTTCGAGTAAGGATACTCCAATGTTGCTTCTGGTCAATAGTTTTTTATGGATGCGAAGCATGGACGATCAAAGAGGACCTTCGCAAGACATCAGGGGAGGACGGAATAACGACAGAGCTACTGAAAGCGGGTGAAACCTCGGTACTTAAAGTCCTTCAGAAGCTGTTTAACTCCGTCATCCTCGAGGGTACTAAGCTAGAGGCGTGCCACAGGAGCGTAGAGGTTTTGTTCTTTAGGAAAGGTGATAAAACCCTCTTGAAGAATTATAAGCCCATTTCGCTCCTGAACCACGTCTATAAGCTGTTTTCGAGAGTAAGTTACAAACCGTCTCACTCGTAGGTTTGATGACTTTCAGCCTCCCGAACAAGCTGGATTACGTAGACCACATGCTGCATGATGCATACGCTCCGACAGATAATACAGAAGACCGAAGAGTATAATCGGCCACTATGTCTAGCGTTTGTGGATTACGAGAAAGCTTTTGATTCAGTCGAGACCTGGGCAGTGCTACAGTCATTACAGCGGTTCCAGATTAACTACCGGTACATCGAAGTGTTGAAGTGTTTGTACAGCAAGGCCACCATGACAGTCCATCTTCAGGTTCAGAGCACGAATTCTATCCAGTTGCAAAAAGGGGTGAGACAGGGAGACCTTATTTCTCCGAAACTGTTCACCTCTGCACTGGAAGATATATTCAAGCTTCTGAACTGGAACGGGCATGGGTTCATCAATGGCGAATTCATCACTCACCTTCGATTTGTTGATGATATAGTCATCAGGATAGAAACCCTGGATGATCTAATCACACACTTCCCGCACTTAATTTTTTACTATTTTTTGTTAATATTATTGTATTTTTTTGTAATTGTGTGTCAAATAAATGTTTTTTCTTTTCCATGCCGGTTTATGTTGGGAACAATATTATCTAAGCTGTTGATCACTATGTCTAATTAGGTCAGACGATCCAACTGGGTAGATCCAAATTCGACAAAGAGGTCAACCGACGAATCCAACTCGGATGGGCAGCGTTCGGGAAATTACGCCATATTATTATCTTCTCGTCGCAGATACCACAGAGCCTCAAGACGAAAGCAGTGCGTGTTGCCAGTGATGACATACGGCACTGAGACGTGGTCGCTAACTATTGGTCTTACACACAAAACATTTTTGCAACTTTTGACACTACCGATCCTTTCCAAACTGAATGAAAAACGACCCTATCTCGGATCTCGGTATCTCTATCCCTATTTCGGAATAAAGTCGATTTTCCTATGACAACATGTCATCGAAACTTGCAAAACGAACGGTGATCGAAAACCTTCAGAACGCAAATTTCGCCCACAAATGGCCAAAGGGAACGCCAATTGTGATCATATTTAGCGTTTTTAATAGTTATTTTCACCAATTGTTACAAAACGAACAGCCTCTAAGGAGTACAATACTAACCCCTCTGCACTCATACCAATCCGAACGTGATATTGAAAAATTATTGTCATTAAATGCATAGCCTAGCCAAATAATTCAAACCAAAAAGACGTCTGTGTGGTTGTCTGTGCAAAAAGAGTAATAAAGTCGTGATTTATATCGCGCACAGTACCGAAATTGGTCAAAATGGCCAATAATTACGGTATTTCTGATGCAGAAGTCAACCTTATCAAACAGCAGGCCGCAAGGCGTGCTGAGATGAGAGCAGAATTCCTTAAACAAAAGACTAATCCTTTTAAAGGGGAAGCTTACTATGTTGTGAGTATTGTATATTACGTAATTTTCTACAAAATAAACATGCTAATTCAAAACGATAACTATATTTGAGACGTCGAGTAATAACTTTATGGTTTCAGTTTGATCCCGCTGTGCAAAGATTCATGTCCATGAAAGCGACTCAGTTCGAGTTCTTTCAAGCTAACAGAAGGACTGGGTTATTCGGTATATTTGCTATAGTTGTGCCCATGGGTGCCTACGGATACCTCATCTGGAACGACCGAACTAAACGTGAAGAGAAGATCAGAAAGGGAGAGATCCTCTACAAAGACAGGCTTTTCAAGTTTGCTTAAACAATCTGTGTACATAGTCTTTGTAGAAGTTAGTATCAATTTGTTAATCATTAAAAATATTTTTGAAACATTATCACTTTACTATTTAACTGTACCTTATGCAAAGTAGTTTTTAGAACTGGCTTTTTAAATAAAATTGATTAAAAGAGTACATATATTTACTCATATCAAAATAGACACAAAATCACTGTCGTGTATGTGTCACGTTTTAGATATTCTTTTTTTGAAAAGAGCATAGTTCCAAAGAGAAAAATTGGTAATTCTTTGCACATTTTGTAGCATTTTGCTGAAGTTATTTAACCAATTTAAAAATGAGTACCGAGTTTGGGCTTACTGATCTTGAATATAAAATCATTATGCATCAGATTGAGCGCCGAGCTCGTTATAGAAAAGAATTCATGAGAGCAAGAAGTAATCCATGCAAACCTAAGGAGAGTAGCTATGTGGTAAGTTGTGTTATTTTGATGCAAAAAAGGAAAGTGTAGTAAGTCTATTGTTGGCTGCATCATTAGGTGTGGTATAGCAATCGAGCCTTTACCAGAGGTGCAGGTAGTATAATAAACCCTGAAAATACATTGATAATCATCATCATCATCATCATCAGCCTATATATGTCCACTGCTGGATGTAGGCCTCTCGTAATGCACGCCACTGAGCTTGGTCTTCAGCTCTCCTCATCCATTTTCTGCCAGCCGCTTTACGCAGGTCGTCACTCCACCTGGCCATAGGGCGTCCTACATTACGTTTGCCTAAACGTGGTCTCCACTCAAGAACTCGTCTACCCCAACGGTTATCGGTTCTTTGGTCACATTTCCCGAAATAATGCTAAATTCAGAACAACAGTTGAGAACCTTATTCAAAGTAGAGTATGTTATTTTACCTTATGCTATTATTACTTATTATCTGTTGTGCTTTTACTGGTATAAAGCAAACAACACATTAGTTCAAAAACTAAAACCTGACAATGGTTGGGTAAAAAATAGCTTATGTCACTCTTGCATTGGAGACAAATCAATTGATACTTCGCTTGTCAAAATCGGACCAAGTTTTTAGTTTGAACACAACCCTTTCTTTGCTTCGACGTAGTGGGGTTAAAAAAAAACCTGACACTAGAAATGAAGATGAATTGGTTGATCAAAATCTGACCAATAGGGACAATGCTATGGTGGTACATACACAGACTGTTAAACTCATTACCCTTCCCTTGCTTCGCCGTAGTCAGGTAAAAGTATAGTCAATTTATAGAAGTCTTACAAGCAATCCACAAGGATTCTAATGATATTTGGTTTCAGTTTGATGAAGCCATTCAAAGGTTCATGTCCATGAAAACTTGCCAGCTGGACCACTTTACAGCTAACCCAAGAACTATTAGAGCTGGAGTGTTCATGCTTGTCCTACCAATGACGACTTACGGATATGTTGTCTGGACGCAGCGTCAGAAGTTTTTGAAAAAAATTAGTACCGGTGAACTTAAATACAAAGAGAGGATGTTTAAACTGCAGTAGGGACTGTATGGTCCGACTGGCTACTTCAAATTATTGTTTCTCTGTTGAAATGTTTTAAAGACTCAGGGCATGAGGTACTTTCTGCTTCTTCTTTGTTCTTCTTATTTTAGTAATATAAAATGATAGCATATCAAATAAATTAAACTTAATTTGGTACAATACTTTATTTGCAACTTAGTTCATAACTTAGAAATATCACTCTAAAAACTATGCTTAGATTTAGAATTTGACTACATTATTTTTATTACAAATGCAAATTAAATATAGAAATTATATAATTCTA
The DNA here is from genome assembly GCA_946251855.1 of Alsophila aescularia. Classification (NCBI taxonomy): domain Eukaryota; kingdom Metazoa; phylum Arthropoda; class Insecta; order Lepidoptera; family Geometridae; genus Alsophila; species Alsophila aescularia. Next base: position 2,950,837 of record OX276380.1, on the reverse strand, counting down.
AACATAAATTATTACTTTTATCGGTCATCCAATGACTTGTCCCTGGTTATGACAGAGTCGTCAAATTTGACCATGTAGGTGGTTCCCTTATGCCAATGAGCGGTCACCTTTGCAGGCTGAAAATAAAAAAATAAAAGTTGATACTTGTATTTAACTGTAACATGGATATACCTACTAAACTCGTCAAATTGCATTCACTATCTTGGTGGCAAACCTAAAGTGACTATAAGTAAAATCTAAAAAAAAATGCCTTTATTTTTATCCTATTTTTTGTTTCATTTTTAAGAGATTCATCATCTTCATGTCAGCCTTTAGAAGTCAACTGCTGAACATAGGCCAAAGAGCGCCATGACGAGCGATCATGTGCCACCTCCATCCACCGACTTCCTGCGATGGCTTCAATGTTGTTGGTCCATTGTGTGGTCGTCTCCCCACACTTCGCTTGCTTGTTCATGGTCACCATTCGAGAACCTTTATTCCCCAGCGGTTGTCGGTTCTGCGAAGTATATGGCCTGCCCATTGCCACTTTAACTTGCAAACTCTGAGAGCTATGTTGGTAACCTTAGTTTTTCTACGGAATTTCATCATTTCTGATTCTTTCACGTAGTGAAACACCGAGCATAGCTCTCTCCATTGCGCGCTTGCAAAGAGATAAGAGAGAGAGCTTTAAGAGATTATTTGTCGCTTTTTACATTTTTACATATATTTTTTCTTTTTTTTTTATTGCTTTGTCATCGTTTTGTGCGTTTATTGGCAACAACACTACCAGCCGCACTACCAGTAGTGTCGTTGCCAATAAACGACACTACCAAGCCCATTTCAGATAAAATTGTACAGACGACACACAAAACTATTATTATTATAAACTATTTAAAAAATTAAATCATAATTTTTAAATAATTTTGGAACATTACTGTTTTATGTCTATAGTGAAAGATGTCAAAGTGGTAGGTGTAAAAGTGACAAATGTCAATATGACAGGTGTCATCAAAGTGACATGAGTCACGTAAAATTGACAGGTGTCGTCAAAGTGACAGTTGTCAAACTTAAAACAGCTAATGGCTGTGTTCACCTACACGCTCGAATCATCCGTGCGATTATCGCTCGATCATCCGGAGATAGTGAACGACTTTGGACGTCCACATACAACTGACAACTGTCAAGTGTCAGTTTCATACTATTCCTCCCCTCCACTACTATTTTTCGGATTACCCAGGCGAACGCCCGGACGACGCCGTGAACGATTTCGAATGTACGCGCGGGTGATCCGTGCGTCCTCGAACGTTTATGTGAATGGGCCCATTGGGCCTGTTCACATAAACATTAATATAATAGCAATCGGCCTTTTAGGATTTATTGTTTGAGCTCAGTTGAAATTATATTTTTTATTTAGAATTTATAAAAAATGATTATTATATAATTTTTATTAATATTATAGTTATTATTAAAAAAAAATGTTCTATTAAAGGAGATGCTCCATTTTGTAAATTGATTCGAGCGTGTAAGTGAACACAGCCAATGTTCTAAAATTATATATAAATGTTTATTTAATTTTTTGAATAGTTCATAGTATGTCATAGTCCTGTAGTTTTATGTGTTGTCTGTACAATTTTATCCAAAATGGGCTTGGTAGTGTCGTTTATTGGCAACAACACTACTGGTAGTGTGGCTGGTAGTGTCGTTGCCAATAAACGGTTTTGTGAGCTACCTGAAAGTTTCAGCCGGATAGCTAATCGGGAAGTGAACATCTTTTAAAAAACATTAGAGCTTTGAGCTCCAATATCACAGAAATAAAGTCCTATATCAATTTATTAAGATTTCATAATGAAAAGGTGAAAGTTTGTATGTTTGTTACTTCTTCAAAAGGCTGAAAGGATTTTGATGAAATTTGCAATGGAGATAGTTTATACCCTGGAATAATACATAGGATACTTTTCATCATCATCCCTCACGCGGGTGAAACCGCGGGGCGCAGCAAACTGTAATTTAAGCACAAATAAATTTTGTGTTAACAGTTTTATTTTTGCAGTAAAATAAAAAAGCTGAAAAAAAGAAAATCTTCGAGTACTTATGTCACACATTTTAACAATAACTATTTTTTTTTTGCCCTGGTGTGTAATTATTGTTAATACTTCAAAAAGTATTATTGTCACTTGTGTACGAGTCTATTTTCACATCGGGGAAGCCTACTTCTTACTTCTTAATATCTTTTACACTAGAAAGAATAGGTTAGCTGGTACTGATAACGGGTTGCACCAGCCTTTATTGTTTCATTGATAAAATTAAGTGTTTATCATACTATTAAAGTCTCCGAGTCTTGTGTCCAGACACAATATAGTAAATCATTTTGTTAGAGGGTCTTAAATACATATTTGGTGTTCAACTGATCATTTAAATTGTAGTTATCGTCCCAGAAGCTGCAATGCTGATCTGAGGCAGTGAAAGTGAGCAGACAAAGGGAATTGTAACAATAAATTAGTTGCTTACAAATCCACTCTTGGTGAGCACAGCCTCTATGATGCCAGCGTTGAAGGTTGCACAGTTCAGCGAACCTTTGTCTTTGGGTACACTAATGAATTTGTTCACCTGTCAAGGAACATATTATGTTTATTTACAACAATACTTACAAAACTATTTATGTATAATTTTTTATACAAAATTTAAAGGTTTTTACACACACTGAATATGCCACTCTGATATCATTAACAAAAGTATATTAAATTTGTTGTAACATCATCATCATCACCATGTCAGCCTTTAGAAATCCACTGACATAGGCCTCCCCCAAAGAGCGCCTTGACGAGCAATCTTGTGCCACCTCCATCCACTGACTTCCTGCGATGGCTACAATGTTGTTTGTCCATTGTGTGGGGGGTCTTCCCACACTTCGCTTGCTTGTTCGTGGTCGCCATTCAAGAACCTTTATTTCCCAACGGTTGTCGGTTCTGCGAACTATATGGCCTGCCCATTGCCACTTCAACTTGCAAACTCTGAGAGCTATGTCGGTAACATTCGTTAGTCTACAGATTTCCTCATTTCGGATTCTATCACTTAGCGAAACACCAAGCATAGCTCTTTACATTGCGCGCTGCGCGACAGAGCTTGTGTATGAGACCAATAGTTAGCGACCACGTTGTTGTAACATACAATTAAAAAGTACCTTTATTGATAAAGGTTTAAAACATTTGTTGTAACAGTTGTAAAATCCAATTCAAATTAACGTTTTTCACGTCATAAATCCTTTAACTATACTTATAATAAAACTGTAACAGGTGTTTGTTCGCGCATCATGTAAAAACTAGATTTTATCTTAAAACTAGTGTACTGTTGTCTGATTTGATTGTTCTCAAAATTGTGGTACTATCTCAATCTGATGAAAAGAAGCCGATCAATTGATACAAAACTATTTGAAGGATGAACAAATTTTGATGAAATGTAGTACTTGTACTTTTGGTACTGGAATACTACATAAGTTAGTTTTGGCCCAGTTACATGACCATGAAACCCGCAGGCACAGCTAGATAAATAAGTATGTACCACCTGGTATATTCACTTATTATAGTACTATTATTTATTCTGTGCTTATTAAATAATTTCACTATAATTTTCCAACCCTAACTTCTAAAATAGTGTTGGGCTGGCTGGTCACACAACCTCAGGAGAAGAGAAATTGAACACAGCTGTAAGCAGGTACAGCCAGCTACAAATTGATAAGGTACAGCCAACTACGAATTGAACACAGCTGTAAGCATGTGGTACAGCCAGCTACAAATTGAACACAGCTGTAATTAATAATATTTTGCATCCATACTTATATTATAAAGTAAAAGTTAAGTAACATTTTCACGGCTGAACGGATGTTGAGTTTATTGCTATAAAACATATCATGTGAACCCTGGACATATGTTCTGTTTTATCGCAATAAAGGGTGGCACAGACGACTAAGATACGATAATATTTTATCTTAAGATATGAACCATCACAAACGGCGAAGATAATATAAAGGATTAAGCCAGATCTCCAAAGTGACTTAGGCTCGATGTAAAATTATCGCGGACACAACTGAACGGTATTTTTATTTTGAAAGCATTATGTTAAAAGCTTTTGTGTGTTATTAGTTTTTTCTGGGAACTATTCAAAAATTAGTTATGAGGAAATAAAGTTAACTTTTGTGGTTATGTGTCTTTCGTTAGATTATGACACGGTTTATGGTCAACAGAATAATATAGCCAAGATATTATTGAAATCTAATATTAAACTGATAGATTATGTAGGTACCTACACTTTACAATCATGTTTAATATCATTTATAAAGTATTTTTACCTACCTATACCTGCTATAGAAGTAGACACTTAGGTACTCAATCTGAGAATCGAACCCTGGGCCTTCTCGGCTCTTGTCATGAGCTTGGTACCTAAACCACTGAAACATTTATAACAAATAATAAATTAACGTATAAGCAAGATAAAAAAAATATGTATGCGTCTATTGTTGTTATTTCTAATATCATAAAATAATATACTGAAATGATTTCTATTAGAATAAACTAAGATAGCCCGTAGATTATTTTTAAATCGATTTTGTTTATCGATTTATTAATAGTGTATTTGCACTAATTACGAGTTATAGTGAACGCTATGATTCGTAATTCGTATGAATTCACAGCAACTTCCGGTCATTTCTATCCATTTTTATTCCTATTTTTTTAATAACCATTTCCGAAAGTTATTGTTTTAATAAGAATTAATTAAATTATTTTATATGGTCAATAATGTTGATAGATTTCGTGTTCGCAGCATTTAACTTTTAAAAGTCTTGCACAGCTATTTCCGGTCATTTGTATTCACATTAATTGTTTTTATTTTAATAGCAGTTCCAGAATGTTATTGTTTTAATAAGAATGAATTAAATTATTTTATATACTCAATAATGTGGATAGATTTCGTGTCCGCGGCATTTAACATTTAAAAGTCTTGGAAGCCGAAAGCTGGCATCCTCCTTTGCATCTTACAGTATCTTAAGATATCGAGCGATATGGAATTTATTAAAAGATGTTATCTTAAGATACGAAATATATCGTAAAAGATACAAAACATAAATTAATATACTATCTTAAGATACAAAATATATCGTAATATGTTCTACAGGTTGCTCTGTTTTGTATTCGTGACAGTTTTTTTTAACCCCTGAACAAAGAGATTGGTGTTATAAGTTTAGGGTGTGTGTGTGCGTGTGTGTGCGTGCGCGTGTGTGTGCGTGTGTGTGCGTGCGCGTGTGTGTGTGTGTGTGCGCGCGCGTGTGTGTGTGTGTGTGTGTGTGTGTGTCGAGGGTGTATGTGTTTGAGGGTGTGTATGTGTGTCTGTGGTATCGTAGCTCCCAAACGAATGGACCGATTTTGATGCGGTTTTTTCTGTTCGAAAGCTGATATGATCGAGATGGTTCTTGGATATATGGAGTGAGGGAGGGGGGAGGTGAGAAGGAAAACAGGGGGTGAAAATCGTAGCTTTCGAACGAATGGACCGATTTAGCTGCGATTTTTTATGTTTGAAAGCTGAGGTAAACGAGATGGTTCTTAGCATACTGCAAGTCGTTGTTCTGTAAAAATACTCTCGCGCATGTTAGTATTTTGTTTCACTAAATCTTCCATAATCAAATTGTGAATTTCGAGAAAAGTTTCCTTCAACATAATAATATTTTTTTTTGCAGAAACTTCTGCGTAAAGATTAAATTGCGGCTTTTTCTAAATTTAACGTGATTTTTCTATCCAAATTGATCACCTTTTACAGTGTGCAATTTGCATATTAAATTCAAAATCAGAATCGTCGTCTGATGAGCTATCTAATAAATCTAATAGTGAAACCGTACTACTCATATTTTATCATTCTGTATATAGAAAGCGGGGCACCTAGTGTGGCACCTAGGACGGCCTGCGAGCGAATGAATAACTTCAATATATTATCGTACCTTAGCCGTGTGTGATACCCTAAGATGCTATAATATTTTATATGCAGATATCGTAACATCAAATATTATAGTATCTTAATCGTCTGTGATGCCCTTAAACTAAGCCACGACTATTTGGTCGGGGGCAAAAGATAGTGTATTAGTAAAGTGAAATCTTTGACAAGGTTTGTGACTTTTGGCAGTTTCTAACACATGGACTATAGAAAAAAGTTATAGTTAGGGTTGGGGGAATGTCACACATATTCCATTACTAATGTGGAAAATGAAAAAAATTAGAGAGAAAAGGAAGACCAAATAGGAGGATACCTATTATTCAGGAATCAGGAGCGGTATGGGGAAGAAAAACTAGCTGTGGAATGGGAGGAGTTTTGGTAGGACAGTACAGTACAGACAGACATTAAAAGTGTGGTACTAAGTTTTGAAGGCCAGTAAGCTGACTTGTGCATAATAAAGATAAGAAGGCCTTTCATCAACAACCTGCATTCGTCCACTGGACATAGGCCTCCTACAAGGCACGCTACTGAGACCAATCTTCGGGTTTTCTCATCCAATGCCTGCCATCTTTCTTGCGCAGATCGTTGCTCCACCTGGAGGCCTTTATACTTACCAAAGCATCCTTTTCTATGATGTAGTAGGTTCTCTCATCATCGTTTGCATGTTCAAGTTTGTCTGCCTCCTTTCCAAATATCACCTGAAACATTACATAATTTTGAAATTGTGTTAAGGAACCTCAAAAACAGCATCAAAATCATCACAGTCAGAACTTGTCAAGTCTTAGAGTGAGAAAGAGTTGAAATTCTGAACGCCATTGAATTGGTTTAGTTTACCTCTACTGTGGGAGTTTGTCAATATGTGAACAATGGTTGAAACTCTGTTCAACCATGGTAGTTGGCAATATTAGATTTTAATTTATTTTTTCAATAAATATATTTTTTACTTAGACAGCACCACCTTTTTCACATTTCAATAGACATAATATCTATACCTATAATGAACCAGTAAGTAAACAAAACTGTACAAATAATTGGTCTAATGGACTTAAAATATGAACATAACACTTTTTTAAATGGTGTCTGTCCCTCTGTATGTTTATGCATCATGTAAAAACGGATGTTTTCAAACTTTTTATAGCGATGACGTCATTAAGTAGGCTGAATATATATGCCCTTTCGTATGTGTATGGAAGAGGTTATTATGGCTGCTCATTGGCTGCCGTTGACTTGACATTGCCATTGCTTTTTTTAGGTAATGAAAGAAGCCCTATACAGCCTACTATGTGACATCATTAGAGGTCAAATGAAAGTCAAGTTAAATTTATGTATTTTATTAAAATAAATTCCATCTACCATCTCATAGTTTAAAGAGTTTTAAACGTAAAAATACATAATGAACAGGAGTGTAATATTTGGAATCAGCATCTTTTTTTTTTCTTTACATACCATTAGCTTTGGTTTTGATTTAAAATTTGGTGTACTGTGTGGAACTCAATTCCATTACAAGATGTCGAGCAATTGATAAAAAACTCTTTGATGGCTGAATGAATTTAGATGAAATTTAGCATAATGTACTTTATGGGTACTTTAGGTCCTGGTTTCACTTGAGATGAAAAATGACCACAAATAGTAGTACATAATTATTATTTTTATTTCTTTCTTTTGGGTGGGCATTAGTCTCCCAATTCGCCTACCTAAAGTTAAACAGTACAAAAGAACAATAAACACAGCACCATAATAAACAATACCACAGTAAATTTTTGTGGATGCCTCCACAAACATTGCCATTCAGTGAAACTCTACAAGCGTACTGGAATAAATCCAGTTGTTGGTGGAGGCAAAGCACAGCATGGAGAAGGTGAAGCACATGCAGAGAGGAGACTGGTAGCCCAGCACTCTCTTACACAATGGCACTACAAATAAATAATATGATAAGGAATAAGTCAGATCAATAGATTTACCTTCCATAATGTAGACTTCACAAACAGGAGCATATTCAGTAGTTTTATTTCCCTCTTGCTATTTCTTTCTCTCACAAAATAAAGGTCTAGCAGTCTTGAGCCTACATCTTGACCAATATCTGACAATCTGGAAGAAATACAGGCATGGGAGAGAATGTTCACTTGGCAAGTAATAGCTATGTATAGCTTTCTTGCTTATTGTTTGAGGTAGTGCTGACTTCTGGTGTCTATTCTTAGGCCACTTTAGGGCCTTTGACATGGCATAATAACCGTTATAATTCAATAACAGCAGTTGACCAACAGTTCAACATGTCCTTCGAGACAGACAGCGATGGAAATCCACACATAATTTAGAAAAGTTATGTTTTGATGACAAGATTATCATGAAGTATAGATGGATAAAAATTGATGGGATTTTATCGCTTTAATTAGCTACTATATAGTACAACTACAATACTTACTTGTTCTGCAATTCGTGGATAGAATGGGACTTGTTCTGACAATACTGAACCATTTCAGAGAATAGAAGGGCATAAAATGCAAGAGAGACTTCGCCCTTCCCCTTACTCAATGGTTTGTCCAGTATAGAAGTTTTTAAGCGATTAGACGACATTTCCTTGTTTTATAAAACTTGGTTTTTGACAAGACCTGTTTGGAAATAACTTGCAATTTCTTAATCCGTAATAATCTCAGTTTTCTTTCGAGTTTTTACAAAACATAACAACACACCTACCCTGCATTCGAGATGATGAAGTGGCGTTTTGGGCTTTTTCGATTGCCATTTTTGACACTAATGATCCTTTCCAAACCGAATTAAAAACGACCCTAAAGATTAATGCATAAAGTCGGCTTTCCGAAGTCAAATTTAACTGTCAGGTCCAAAGGGAACGCTGATCTAAACATATTTAGGGTATTTAACTGTTATTTTCGATCATTTATCATCAAAACGAACGGCCCCTAAGCAATCTTGGCATAGATATACCACAATAACCACAGCACAGACATACCACAGAAACAATAAGGGTGCATTCCGAGACGCGCAAAAATCGATATTATCGCGCTAACACGCGTACCGAGTCATCGTGAGCGCAACAACGATATCCCTTATGACGTCATGGATTACGTCATTACATCCGCCATTTTGCGATTACACCGACCAACCATGCCCCAAACCGATATCACCGTGAGCGCTATATCTGAATCGGAACGCAAATTAGCACTGTGATATATATACAATACTCACCGGCAGCCCGATTACAGAACTTGGTTACAATCGGATTATCACTTTTTTCATAGCAACTTCGACTCTATCGCAAGGCATTAGTGGTTGCGATATTGAGAATTCGATTGAAGCCAAGTTATGTGGTCGGGCCGCACACGAACACGGGTCCACATCGAAATTATCGTTTTGACGATATCGTACAATTATCGATTATTGTACAATTTTGGATATAATGACAGATAATAAAATACAACTGTTTTGACCACTTTTGAAAACCATACGCTTTTTGGCGGGATATCGACAAGTTCAGCAATGATATTTGTAGAATTTTATTTTTAATGTGATTTTTGAAATACAAAACTGTATAAAAATAACAGATTGTTACCTCATTCAAGAAAATAAATGTCATTATATTCTCTGACCCCAAAAATGTGAGTCGCTCGCACTGGCCACGGCTTTATGTATTTAGGCATTAGGTCATGCGTGTTTATAAATTTACATGGTTAAGTTACACACAAGTCACCGTTATATTGGGGTATATACTCCAAGTCTCCAACAGCCGTAGACAGATTAGCTTCTCTGTCTACGCCAATATCCATCCGCGTCGGTGAGCTGCACAAGCCACGATAAGTGACAATCTTTGACAAGTTACAACCACAATCGGCAACCGCATCAGGGATGATCTGTTGGTGTTTTTGGGTTAATTTTTTCCTTGGCAAATGCGTTTTGCTACCGTGCATATTGAACATTATTATTTGGTTAAATGTTAAAAATTATCGTACATTTAACATAATTGAGATATTCGCCATCGTATATCTTATCAATGGCTAAATTACCGTACGCCCCCATAATTATCGTACCGGTTGGCAACACTATAACTGCCCAAAAAGTTATAGAAAAAAAGGGGCTCAGACAGTGTTGCCAAGACAAATTTTCTTAAAACGGGAGTGTAATATCGGGAGATGTATGAAGAGAAAATTAAAAAAAACGCTCTCAGTAAAGCTATGGAGTTGGCTGAGAGCTTGAGATGCGCTCGCGAAGCCGCGGCGGCAGCGCCCAGGAGCGCCACCTCCACCGGCACGCGTGCTGTCTCAGCGCATGAGGTTGGCGTGTTCAACATCTCGGGGAAAACTTGCGATAAATGCACTGTCTGTGGCTATTTTAATCATAAAAGTGAGCAGTGTAGGTTTAAAAATTATAAGTGTAAAAAATGTGGCCAAAAAAGTCACTTACGTAAAGTGTGCTCTAATAGTAAAATAAAACACGTCGAGGAAGATGAAAGTGAGAAAGTGGAGGAATGCGATAACGGTAAGCCGATTTGTAATATTAAATGTTCACGCGACAAGCCTATGATAGAGAGCGTTAATATTGGTGGTGTTCTTTTAGAGTTTGAAGTAGACAGTGGTTCTCCAATTAATGCTGTTTCCCATAAAACTTACGACAAGTTTTTTAGTCATTTGCCATTGGCTCACTCAAATACAAATTTTAACAGCTATACGGGAAATAAAATGCCTATACACTGGGTTGATTAGAGACGCATGTCTCGTTTATTTGGATGACATCATCATCGTGGGGCGCACGTTTGAAGACCACCTTCGAAACCTGGAACGTGTGATGGCAAAAATTCGGGCTGCTAATCTGAAGTTGAGTCCGAAAAAGTGCTCATTTTACAGACGGCAAGTGAACTTTTTGGGACACGTGGTTTCACAAGAAGGGGTGCAAACTGACTCAGAGAAGATTATCGCGGTCAAGGAGTGGCCAGTTCCGAAAGATAAAACAGAAGTCAGAGCATTTCTGGGTTTGTGCTCTTATTACCGACGGTTTGTGAAGAATTTCGCTGATGTTGCTAAGCCTTTGCACAAACTCACTGAGGAGAAGCGGTCCTTCTGTTGGGATGAGAACTGTGACCGCTTTCCAAGAATTGTAGAAACATCTGTGCGATACACCTATTCTTGGCTATCCTGACACCGAGAATGGATTCATCGTAGATACAGATGCGAGTAATACTGGTATTGGCGGTGTGTTGTCTCAACGAAAAGGAGACCAGGAAGTTGTGATTGCTTATTTCAGCAAATCCTTGTCCAAACTGGAACGTAACTACTGCGTCACGAGAAGAGAGTTACTCGCTGTGGTAAAAACACTCCAGCATTTTAGTAAATATCTACTAGGACGCAAATTTCATCTGCGAACCGATCATGCTGCATTGAAATGGCTGCTCCAGTTCAAGAACCTTGAAGGACAAGCGGCAAGATGGACTGAACAGCTGCAAGAGTTTGACTTCGAAACTGAGCATCGCAGTGGCAGATCTCACGGTAATGCAGACGCCTTGTCAAGGAGACCTTGCCCAGAGAATTGCAAGCATTGCGTGAGGCAAGAGGCCAAAGAAGCGGTCAGAATGCTGAGAACGGACCTTAGCGATGAGTGAAAGAGAACCTTGCAGCTTGCACAACAAGAGGATGCAGACATCAGGCCAATTCTTGAGTGGGTTAAAGCCAGTGCACCTTAACCTAAATGGAGTGATGTTGCGAGTAAGAGCACAGCAACAAAAAGTTACTGGGCACAGCGGGACAGTTTGGCTATCCACGATGGGGTAGATAGATAGACAAACGCTTTATTGCACACCAAATAAATCATACACACAAATAAATATTTAACTTAAATAGAGTACAATGGGCGGTCTTATCGCTTAAAGCGATTTCTTCCAGACAACCGTTGAATGGAAAGGAATACATTTAATTGTCATGGACGGTGGTGCTGAATAATAAACAAAAATAAATAAATCTAAAAGGTACAAGAACTACTGTAAGGTACTGTGCCGCAAATGGGAAAATGCTAGAGGAGATCACTGTTATTTACAAATGGTTGTCCGTAAAGCCAAGGGACCTGTTCTGCAGCTCTACCATGATGGATGTTCAGGAGGTCACATGGGTGTCAAAAGAACCCTGTTCAAGATACGTGAGCGATTCTGCTGGATCCATTACCGAGATGATGTGGAAAATTGGTGCCGCAAATGCACTAGTTGTGCAGCTGTAAAAGGACCCCACACACGTAGCAGAGGGGCATTAAAGCTGTATAACGTCAGGGCTCCATGGGAACGAATAGCGCTTGACATTGCGGTACCGTTCCCTGTGAGTGACAGCGGCAACAAGTATTTTATGGTCGTCATGGATTACTTCACTAAGTGGCCGGAGTTACTCGCCATTCCAAACCAAGACACACACACTACTACAGTGGCAGATAAATTGGTTCACAAAGTCTTCTGTCGTTTTGGAATACCCCTTGAAATTCACAGTGATCAAGGGCGGAATTTTGAGTCACAAGTCTTCCAGACCTGCCGAGTAATGGGTGCACATAAAACCAGAACAACTTCCTATCACCCGCAATCTGATGGAATAGTAGAACGATTCAACCAGACCTTAGAAAGATATCTGTCAAAAGTGGTGGAAACCAGGCAAAGGGATTGGGACAAGCACATCCAGCCGTTTCTTTTGTTCATACCGAAGTGCGGTTCATGAGAGTACAACAGTCACCCCTGCCTTCACGAATTTCGGAAGAGAATTGCGGTTGCCTGCAGACCTGATAACTGGCTTTCTACCGGATTCTCTACGCGGAGTTACAGATTACGCAATTGACTTGCGCTGTAAGATGGATGAAGTTTATCAACAAGTCAGAGAATCGGGACAACAAATGTCTGAAAGGATGAAGACCCGATACGACTGGAAATTTAATAATCTGTGATTTGGCGAAGATTCACTTGTTTGGTTACATAATCCAGTGCGCAGCAAAGGGAAGTCCCCAAAGTTGCAGGCAAAATGGGACGGACCATACCGCTTTGTGACCAAGATATACCACGTCACTTACCGGATTTAAAAGGGCCAGAGAAGTGCTCCTAAAATTGTTCATGTTGATCGACTGGCCCAATATTACGGGGCTAACACTGCTCGGGACGAGCATGTCTTAGGAGGGGGCAGTGTTACGCCGGTCGAATCTTAGAAAAGCAGTAGCTACTAAAATGTTCGAGGAGTTTTGGTCGGATGACGCAATACCTACATTTAAAGGAACATTCTGGAACACACTAGTTGCGCGTAGGAACCTACAGAATGTCCAGAGCGCGCGGTAGGTATATACCTACGGGCGCGGCAACATCAAAGGCGCCGCCGGCCTTAGGTACCTACGGTGCGGCGCGGCGCGGTAACTTCAGAGACACCGCCGACCTTGAAAGTTCAAATACTAACCGACTATTGATAGTACATACGAGTACGTACTGTTATATCCGTGACCTGTAAGCAATAGTGCTGACAGCTTGCCGAATCAGCATCCCTATCATTCCTAGCTTGGTAAGAGACCTGCCTTCCAACGGCAGTCTCGGTTTGATATTCTTGGCGACTGGTTGTCCTAAGGTCGTCTCTATTAATTGTTTATCTATTTTGTCTATCCTAATCCTAATAAATGGATTTAATTATAAATAATCTTTTTTAAAAAGACCTCCTAGAACCGTCGTATAACATTTGGTGGCAGCGGTGGGATTCGAAAATCCCCAGTGTCCTTAAAACGTTTATAAAGTGTCCTTAACGTTTAGGAGAAGTTTAAGATCAACCGGACTCAATTCTACAACTATCCTGCAATATCGTGAATGTTAAGTGGAAGTACATTTTCACTTCAATATCATCTACGTGTGAATTCTAGTGCGGACATATCTAATCATTGTGAGTGTTCTGCACGAACTATTGAATCCTGAAAGTGAAACTTATAACTATCCTGGACTAAAGCTACTTACCTTCAGCTGCCGGCGAACGGCTGCTGCAACTGCGAGAGTTGATTCCTGGATATACTTACGTCGTGATCATCATCATCGATCATCTGCAACCTGCATCCTCTGACGTCCTGCATCACGCCGTGGTATCCCGCATCGAGTTCCGTGGTCAATAATTTAATTTATTGACTTAACATCGAGTCAAGAATCGTCGCCGTCACCTCGCCGGATTGCATCGCCTTATCACTCCGGAATGCAGTTCGCGGAATCGGTCGCCGTCGCCTACGCATTATTTGTACTGTGAGTCTTTGGTCATTGCTTATAATTTAGGGTTCAGTAAGTAGGAAAATTAAATCCTTTTCTATTGTACATGTACACATTAAACTTTTGCGATTGATTTCATTATCCTAATATGCAAAAAGTGGTCAAGGGAGAGGATAGTGAACTAACTGTAACTATCCCAGAACTTGTTTCTCCTGGTGAACTTAAGTCACCCGTCAGCTCCCCACGACTCACAAGATCCGCAGTCGCGGCTGCTACAATGGCTGAGCTCGACCTTAATACCCTTTTTAAATTCATCAAACCTTATGATGGCAGTCGAGAAACAGTAAACTCCTTTATTATCAACTGTAATAATGCATACGGATTGGCCTCGGAATCACAGAAGCCTATCCTGTTCAAGTATATCATTAGCCAATTAAGTGGAAAAGCGGAGCTTGCCTGCTCGATCAAAGAATTCACATCCTGGGATCAGCTCAGAGAATTTCTCAAAACTCAGTTCAGTGAGCGTAAACACTACGCTCACCTCCTGACCGACTTGCAGGAGAGCAGACAAGGCCCGCAAGATAATGTGAACCAATTTTCACTTCGCGTAGAAACCTACCTCTCGCAATTACTTACGGAAATCACCCTTTCTAACACTAAAGCAAAGGAATTGCCAGGTCGTTGTGCGGCAATGGAAGACCTTGCTCTCCATCATTTTCTCATGGGTCTTCACCCTAGGATTTCCAACATTGTGAGATGTAGGTCTCCTAAAAACTTGAACGAAGCCACTAACATGGCAATCTCTGAAGAACGTATCCAACAGAGTCTTTACAAACGTCCTCCAACGGAAACCAAATTCTCCGCGAAGCCTAAACCAGGTCCTTCAAAGCCAAACGCATGGTCCAACTCGTCCAACTCGTCCAACTCATCCAATGCAAACCAGACAAAGACCGGTAATGACGCCCTATTCTGTCGTTATTGTAAGAGTGCCGGTCATGATATAAAAGATTGTAAAAGACGCGAGTTTTATAATAATAAATTTAATAGGCCGGGTCAACAACAAAACAATAACGGTTTCCGTGGTAACAAAGTAAACCATATCCGCGAAACATCCGAAAATGAAAATTCGGAAACATTCGAAGATGAAGATGATTTAAACGAAGTTTCGTCTCGCGACAGTGCCGCTCGAGACAATCAGTAGGTAACGGCACCCGTAATATCCCGACTAACCGACAGGGTAACCAGCCCCAAACTGACAGTCGACATCGTAATATCCCGACTAACCAACAGGGTAACCAGCCCCAAACTGACAGTCGACATCTTAATATTCCGACTAACCGACAGGGTAACCAGCCCCAAACTGACAGTCAACATCTCAATATCCCGACTAACCAACAGGGTAACCAGCCCCAAACTGACAGTCGACATCTTAATATTCCGACTAACCGACAGGGTAACCAGCCCCAAACTGACAGTCAACATCTCAATATTCCGACTAACCGACAGGGTAACCAGCCCCAAACTGACAGTCGACATCTTAATATCAAGACTAACCGACAGGGTAGTGAGCCCCAAACCGACAGTCCTAATTCCAAAGAATCCTTGACCAAGGTGTATGAAGTAAACCTTGACACAACCAAAAGGTTGCTACCACATACACTCTTGGAGTCACAAATATCCGACATTCCTTTGACACTTCTAGTGGACTCTGGTTCTGCTATATGTTTATTAAAACAATCCTGTATCCGTACTAATCAAAGACTGGTCAGAGAACCCATCAAACTCAAGGGTATAGACCCTGGAGATGAACCAACCCCAACTGAGGGCCACTTCCAACTAAAACTCAAGCTATCCGAGAACAAGACTGCATCCTATAAGTTCCATGTAATTAAAGACATTAGCCTACCTTATGATGGCATCATAGGGTCAGACTTTCTTACAGCCTTTGGTTGTAAAATCGACTACACGACAGACGTACTGAAGATAGGTAAACTAAATGTTAAGTTACACTTCTTCAATCCTTTCTATGAGATTCCACCTCGCACGGAAACCGTTGTTGAATGTTCAGTACAGAATCCCGATATTAACGAGGGTATCATTTTGAACCAACATTTATCAGATGACGTATTAGTATCCAATTGCCTTGTGAAGGTGAAGAAAAATAAACGTGTAAATTTGTCGATTGTTAATACATCCGAATCACTTGTAACCATCAATTCTAACCTGAATCTTAAGCTGGAACCCCTAAATTCATGTGCCATCCAACTTAATACTGATTCACATAATACGTCTGATCGTACCTCTGCTGTCCTTAAATCTTTGAGATCTGAACATCTGAACCGAGAGGAATCCGACGCCCTCTTAGAACTTTGTTCCCAATACTCCGATATTTTTCACCTAGCTGATGACCAATTGTCACATACCAATGTCTTGAATCACGAAATCAAAACAAGTAGTGATATTCCTATCCATACCAAATCCTATCGTTTCCCAGAATTCCACAAGAAAGAGGTCGAAACACAGATCAACAAAATGCTCGATGATAAGATCATCAAACCATCATCTTCCCCGTGGAGTTCCCCAATATGGATAGTCCCCAAAAAGGCCGACTTACAGGGTAATCGGAAGTGGCGGATAGTAATCGATTATCGAAAATTGAACGACATCACTATCGGAGAAATATACCCTATTCCCCAAATATCGGAAATCCTAGACCAATTAGGCAAAAGTAAATACTTTACTACCTTAGATCTTGCGTCAAGCTTCCATCAGATCCTTATATCACCCGAAGACGCACCTAAAACGGCATTTTCAGTACCACAAGGTCATTTCCAATTCACAAGGATGCCGTTTGGTCTAAAAAACGCTCCTTCTACGTTTCAAAGGCTCATCAACACTTGTCTTACAGGGCTTCAAGGCACCAGGTGCTTTGTGTATCTTGATGACATAGTCATCTATTCATTTGACCTCTCCTCGCACATCTCGAACCTCGAAGCTGTCTTCGACAAACTTCGAAAATTCCAACTCAAACTACAGCCTGAGAAGTGTGAATTTATCCGAAAGGAAGTTGCCTATTTAGGGCACATCATCAGCGAAGATGGCGTCAAAACAAACCCTGACAAGACAAAAGCCGTGACCAAATATCCCGTCCCTAAATCACCAAGGGACATTAAGTCGTTTTTAGGCCTAGTATCCTACTACAGACGTTTCATATCCGATTTCGCGAAACTAGCGAAACCTTTAACGTCTCTTCTGAAGAAAGATGTACCTTTCGTATGGCAGAACGAGCAACAACTCGCTTTCGAAGCTCTGAAAGAAAGACTTGTATCCGCTCCAGTTCTTGCCTATCCTGATTATTCACTGCCCTTTAATCTAACATGTGACGCGTCGAATTACGCAATATCTGCGATATTATCCCAGGGCCCAGTAGGCCAAGACCGTCCCATTGCCTATGCGTCCCGTACACTTAATAAGGCTGAGACCAATTATAGTGTGACTGAGAAAGAATGTTTGGCCATTGTCTTCGGAACAAAGGTGTTCAGACCTTACCTTTATGGTCACAAGATTGTGATATTATCCGATCACAGACCATTACAATGGCTATTCAATTGTAAAGATCCGGGTTCGAGACTTGTTAGATGGCGCCTAAAGCTCGAAGAATTCGAATACGAAATCCGACATAAGAAAGGTAAAATCAACACAAATGCCGATGCCCTATCTCGGTTCCCTGTTAACCCTGTCCAACTTGAGGAACTTACAACATCCAATTCCAATAATGAAGGTATATCTAATCGAGTGCTAGACGAAGATCTTATGGATCTCTTGACATCTCCACCTTCATTTAATCCTGACGAGGCCCTCTTTCAAAATCCAGATTTTGTCGACCCTTATGAAGATATTCTTCCCTTACCTGATATTGATTTACCCGACAATATCCCTAATATCTTAAGAAATCAAATTGAGAATGAGGCCAACCTACCAGAGTCTGTACAAGAACTCCCATCTTCGCTTGCTCCCCCATCTCAACTTGACCCGATGCCATCCACGAGGGCAAATCCAGATGCACCTCCTGATGATTACCCCACTTTCCTAGAAGTAATATCAGGAAAGGCCATAGTATTCAATACGGAAATCGTAGAACGTAATGAAAGCCTCATGAAATGTCCTGCGAAAGTTATCTTAGTCCCTACCTCTATTGATCTAGATGAATCTAATCCATACATCCCAGAAGTTCTGAGCGATCCTCAAGTACGTGCTAACGTATGCGACTCTGAAAAAGAACTCTTCCTATTTGAGAAACTTGATTTAAATAACAAAATATATTTTCTATCATACTATAAGGTCCATCATTTTGACCAAGCATCATATCCTGAAATATTTGAATCCCTAAAGAGAATAAGAAACGATTTAGTAACCATAGGAGGTATAAATGAGATTGGTATACCTGACCTGAAGAATCCTTTCGAGAAGCACTCGTTCATAAAAATATATAACATCCTGACTTACCTTTTTCATGACACCGGAATTAAAGTCAACGTCTACCATAACAACATTATATATCCTGTTCCATCTGAAATCAAAAAGATCTTATACGAAAACCACAATATCCCCATAGCGGGTCACCTAGGGTCAACCCGTATGTATAGCAGACTCAAGCAAACGTATTACTGGAAAGGAATGCGAAGCGACATAGAATGCTACGTAAAGCAATGCAGATCCTGTCAAGAGAATAAAGCACTTAGGAAGGTCAATCGTGCACCCATGCAAATTACCAGCACTTCTTCTGAACCTGGCCAGCGTCTCTCCATCGATGTCGTTGGTCCGCTTCCCGAGGCAGGTCCTGCAAAATTAAAATTCATGTTAACATTCCAAGATGACCTTACTAAGTTCTCATCTGCATATCCTATGCGCAGTGTTACGGCGGAGGAGACAAGTGAATGCCTCCTCCACTACATATCCATATTTGGAATCCCTAAGATAATTCTCACCGATCAAGGCACCAACTTCACGTCAAGTTTATTTAAGGAAACATGTGCCTTCCTAAAAATCAAAAACCTGTGGTCTTCTCCTTATCATCCACAAACCCAGGGAGCTCTGGAGAGAAGCCACTCTACCCTTAAAGAGTATCTCAAACCTTATACAAACGCAGAACAAACCAACTGGCCTCGCTATGTGTACACGGCCATGTTAGCCTACAATACGTCTGTCCATACCACAACGCATTTTACGCCCTACGAATTAATGTTTGGTAATAAACCATACATACCTAACTCTGTCTATGACGAGTCTCTTGGAGCCACATATTCCGATTATGTTCAAATGCTACAGAACCGATTGAAGTACTCTCGAGAAAAAGCAATCGAGTACATCAGGAAATCTAAAGAAAATTCAAAAAATTATTACGACGCCCATACTCGCCCAATCTCGTATAAAGTCGGCGATTACGTTTACCTCAAAAATCATCTGAGATTACGAAAGGCTCTCTCTCCTATCTGGAAGGGACCCTATAAAGTGGTGAAGATTAATGGAAATAATACACTCACCCTACTAATAAACCGACGACATGTGACTCACCATTACGATCAGGTGAAACCTGCTGATGTCGGGAACCCGTAGCCTATAACATAAATGTAGTATAGTTAGTAATTTAGTATGTAGGAAAGTATATAGGACATAAATAGTTTACACTTTATTTACATATTTTACACCTCTATTTACATTATTATTTTACACTGTATTTTAGAAAATGTTCAAATAAGTACACTTACCTCAACTTATTTCTCACCTTTATTATTAACTTGCAGGGCTTCGGTACGGGGCCAATCGTATGAGGAATACCTCCAACCGATAACATCGAGCTCGGGCCTCTACTTTGATTACTTAGGTACTCTAAAGGCTAGTAACGGTTATCTTAAAATCTTGATACCATTAGATATTTCACATTTCGGTCCACATATTCGAAATATCGAGGCAGCCCTCAAGACTACTAGATACTTATGTAACCAAACGCGAATAGTGGAGATTGACTCTATATGTCATAACAGGCTACAACCCTTGATAGCGCGATACCAAGATCTGAGCACCGAATTCGATTCGATTTCACATCTAGTAGATAGCCGTGCCAAACGGGCCTGGATCGGAGGTATAGGAACCGTACTCAAGCAGATCTTTGGCACTCTAGACGAGAATGACGCACTAAAGTATAACGATGCCATACAAAGTAACGAAAAGCATGTAGCCTCGTTGTTGAAGGAAAATATTTTGGTTACGACCTCAGTTATAACATCCTACAATAAAACTTTGAGCAAAATTAAGGATAATGAAATTAATCTAAATGAAGCTATCGACAAACTCTCGCTGAACCTTAAAAACATTTCTGCACATACAAATGGATTACATGTACTCTTTGAAACAAGTCAGATTTTTAACAGTTTAGAAACGTCAATACTTACTTTATCCTTTCAACTAGAAGACGTAACTAACGCTATCCTATTTAGTAATAAAAACATTCTGCACCCAGCAATCATGACATCATTACAATTACACCGAGAGCTTGCCGATAACTACAGGCACCTATCTAGAAACCTACAGCTACCTATAGTTTTAGATATGAACAACATGCATTACATTTTAAGTGTCTCCGAATTAATTTGCTATTATATAGATTATAAGTTAATGTTTGTTTTGCAAGTACCATTAGTTAGTACTAAGGAATACACGTTATTCCATAATATCGCTCTACCTACACCTTATAACATTACAGAACCGAATAAATTCAGTTTAATTATACCTAGTAGTAAGTTCATCGCAATGACCAAAGACAGATCCCAATATTGCAATTTCGACGATTTAAGTGAATGCAAAATTGTAAGCCCGAGTACTTATATCTGTGACATCACGAATGTTTATACAGCCGACGCTATTCCCACCTGCGAGAGTGAACTCTTATCTAAGGTGATTAAGACAGTACCCAGACAGTGTGACACCAAATTCATATATGGAAGATTAGACATATGGAAACCATTAGTAAATAATAAGTGGATATATGTACAATCAGAACCTAACAGGATTTCTATAGATTGTTTAAACTCAAAACTTTATGAAACAACTATTTTAGCTACCGGAATACTTACTTTACCTAATGAATGTATTGCTCATTGTAAAAGTACCACACTTACACCTAAATATGTTTTAAATATTACGTCACCTGTTAATAGCATACCTAACTTCAACCTAATTAATGATTCTTGTTGCAACATTGTAAAATTTAATAATCTTATAGAGGATGTGTCACCTACTCACTTACAAAATATTGATTTAATAATCTTATAGAGGATGTGTCACCTACTCACTTACAAAATATTGATTTAGATGAGTTAAAATCTAGTAAAATT
Organism: Alsophila aescularia; assembly: GCA_946251855.1. Classification (NCBI taxonomy): domain Eukaryota; kingdom Metazoa; phylum Arthropoda; class Insecta; order Lepidoptera; family Geometridae; genus Alsophila; species Alsophila aescularia. Next base: position 2,929,285 of record OX276380.1, on the reverse strand, counting down.
GCACTAAACTCAGTATTGGATAATTTAGAGAAAATTGATAACAACCCACATATTGTGAGATACGGAACACACTACTCTTCTTTAATTATTTTCATTTTGTGTATAATCTTTTTGTATTCTTTTTATTTAACCTTAAGACGTTTTTGTAAACCTCGTGACAACCAGCCCTTTCAATTCAATCTTAAATCTGTCTTACCATTTCAATCCTCCTTCAAGAGGACAGAGGAACAAGACCCTGATGTAGAATTGAGTCAAGTGGCACCAACTAGGAGTCATGTCTAATATCTTGGAACTTTGGTAAGAAACATCCCCAAAGTATCCTCTTAAGGGGGAGATGTTATATCCGTGACCTGTAAGCAATAGTGCTGACAGCTTGCCGAATCAGCATCCCTATCATTCCTAGCTTGGTAAGAGACCTGCCTTCCAACGGCAGTCTCGGTTTGATATTCTTGGCGACTGGTTGTCCTAAGGTCGTCTCTATTAATTGTTTATCTATTTTGTCTATCCTAATCCTAATAAATGGATTTAATTATAAATAATCTTTTTTAAAAAGACCTCCTAGAACCGTCGTATAACAGTACGAAGACCTTTTGGAGACCATCCGTCGCGGTATAAATAGGGCGCGCATTAACTGCCTGGGACAGTTTTGACTTGGCGTTCGGAACGAAACGATCATAGTGATTCGAAGCGAGTATTTAGAAGTAATTGATTAGTGTGTACAGTCAAGTTAAAGAGTATTTGAGTGTTACTTGTCAGTTTAATTTCTTTTTGTGGTTTTTCGAATAAAGGCTAGTTTTTGGTGTAATTGGCGTACATTAATTTTATTCGAACCCCAGCTCGTAATATTATATTACAATTTATGATTTTAGGATCAACGCCTACTTAGCGAGAATATAATATCTTTCAGGTATTTTTTTATAGGAATAATTCAGATCATGTTAGTAGTTGGTGGTTTAGTTTAATTCAATTGAGCTACCAATAGATGGCATTACTGTCCTCGTAAGGCAAAATTCATACAAAGTACCTATTAAAAAGTTTTACTTGACATCACTTTATTTGGTACTAGTTTTCCCACCCGCGACTTTGTACGCGTTGGGCTACTGTTTATCGCGATAAAAAGCATCCCATGTTCACCTAGGATATTAAAAAGTAGGTAGGTGTAGCACCAATTCTCTTGATGTAGAGCACTTTTAAGTGGTGAATAAGAAAATTTCACAAAAAAAAAACAAGCGATCGACTTGCGTTATCGTAGTTCAATAGCTAACAGAATCGGGGCCCTGGAGGTCGTGCTGAGACAAAGCGTTAAAGCTGTGTGAGCCAAATACGAAAAATTTACAGATTTGAATTTAGCGGGAACCTTGGTTGCAGTGAAAGAAATGCTTGCGTGTTTTAACGTCAATCAGCGCCATCTAGTTAAATAAGAGGGAGAACGTTGATGCGTCTGGGTTATGCGCTTGGGTTGTTGATGCTGGTAAATTATGTAATGTTACAACCTTAATTATCTTCTTTGTTCTTATTGCTTTATTATAAGTACAGATACTACGCTCTCTAGTGTAGAGGTCCAACAATAAAAAGACTTACGCCCGTGTTAAGGAAGTAGGATACTCCATTGTGCTATACTCGAACTCTAATATCTTAGAACCATCTCGATTACCTCAGCTTTCAAACAACAAAAAAAACGCACCTAAATCGGACCATTCGTTTGGAAGCTACGATTCTCACCTCCTCCCTCCCTCTTCCCATATAGCTAACAACTATCTCAATCATATTAGCTTTCAACCAAAAAAAACCCGCATCAAAATCGATACATTCGTTTGGGAGTTACAATGCCACAGACAGACACACGCACACACCCTCATACACACGTAGTGATACACACCCTAACCTTATAATACCCATCTCTTTGTTCGGGGGTCAAAAATGTAAAACAGTAAGCAGTTTAGTTACCAATAAAAACAGCCGCAGGTGGGCGCTTTTTTAGGAGGGATTGTAAATTATAAAATAATTATATTTTATTTATTTTTTAAACATGCTCTTCAGGTAAAACTAACAAATTTACAAATTAAAAAAAAGAAGGAAAGTACGTAAATTGACAGAATTCTTTTCTGTTTTTGAGTGTTTTCTAAATTATCCGAATTGGAATTAATGTGACCTATTGTATTAATGTGAAATGATTTGACGGTTTACTTCAGGAAATGACAGGAGCCTTAAAAATGTAAAAATAACGCATAAAATATAGAGCAAAACATTTCAAGAAGCGCGTGATTTCGACCCACGCATGTCTGGGTTTGAAGGCTGGTTGCTCCCGCTGAGCCACACAACATCGTGGCGAGAAGGTCGAAATTATGATACAGTTTTAATGTTTTATTTATATTACATTTAAACTATCATAACTTTGAATACCTTTCCGCAGGAACCCTACATTTTTTGGGGATAAAAAGAATCCGTAATTTTAATAAATAATATGAACTTTGAATGTGCCAAGTTACATCAAACTCCGTCCAGTAGTTTCAGCGTAATATATGTTCTTTTAAATAACTTTTAACCACTATCCTGCGGGAACTCATGGTTTATTCGGGATAAAAAGTATTCTAAATGTTAATCCACAATATAAGCTATGATTGTGCCAAGTTGCATCAAAATCCGTCTGGTAGTTTTAGCGTGATGCGTGTTCAAAGAGACAGACAGACAGACAATAATAAAAAAAAACTTTTTTGCACTCTATATCGATTTTGAAGTTTATCTCAATTATAATTTTAAAAAAATATTTAATGTACAGATTTAGCCCATTTACAGTTTTATTATAGTATAGATAGAAGATATGTAGAGTTAAAATATAATTGTCCTTACTTATTGGTAACTTGGAAATCAAAAGGTTTAGTTGACAGAAGATGAAACAATAGTATTAACAAAACTTTACTTCATAATAATAAAGCATTATTGTAACAGCTAATAATAAGAGCTACATTATTAAAAACAAACTGTTGGTGTATTTTTTATGACGGAAAAATAACTTTATTTACCGTTTCGTACATATTGAGCATAGATACATTTACCTAGTTTCATTCAGAAATAGTTACAAGTTACTAAAAAAAAAAAAGTTTATAAGTTTCATTTAAAGTTACAAGTTACTAGCATAGTAGTTTAATGTATACAACTTGTATAGTATAACAGAGGGGATCGAGAGGTACCCATTTGGCTCATCGAATTACCATTGCAATTCAGCGGAGCAATGCCGCCAGCATGTTGGCCACACTGCCAACTGAACAATTGGGTTAACTTTGAGCCAGCACAAATGGCTTGTAGGTTATCAGAATGTTTTATGTAGTATTCAGTTCAAAAGAAAAAACCCGTTTCAAAAAATACAACTTAACATTGTTGTTAACAATATTTTAATTCCCTACCCGATACAACGCAACGCTATGAGGAATGTTGAACCTTTGTCTGTGGCATCGTAGTTCTCAAACGGATGAACCGATTTCGATGCGGTTTTTTATTTGAATATGATTTAATGGTTTATTAGAATGATTCTCGGGATGTTTGATTATAATAACTTGAGATTGACTTTCTATATGAAATAAATTGACAGACCACCAGCCCGATGATTCAGACGACTTTGTTAAAAGTAATACGATGGAGGCCAAAGAATGAGACTCAGGACCGGAAAAACTGGCGTGAACGAGAGGAGGTCTATGCTCAGCAGTGAGTGGTTACGGTCTGAATAGATACATCGCAAAAATAGTAGTTTGTATAACAAAAATATATATGTATATAAAAACAATCCATTTTATTTGAGACTTCTTCGCAATCAAAGTTAAAAGAAGAGTGTATAACTCGTTTCTAAAACATAATCAAATATATTCAAATATAAAAAATAATCAAATATATCAAATATATTGTTTCTAAAATATATCGGATAAAATGACTTGTCTTATGCCCTTGTTGTACAATCTACTGTTATTATGTATGTATATGAATTTTAAAATGTGGTATTATTAAAGTATTGGTACCGGTACACCATCTTTGTTTTTAAAGATATAAATAATGTTATTTTTCAATCATAATACGCTTATCTAATTTAATTTTAATAGGCAATGAACAAAACTGATAAACAATGTTAATTGGGCAAATGTTGGACGGCAAAATATCGCACCAAATTATTATTATTATATAAGCCCTTTATGCATAAGTTGTGAAAAAGATTTCTTTCTTTATCAGTTTTGAATATTCCTTTTACAGTAACATTAATTGATTACAAAATGGTGATGCAGGTACTATTCATTACTTGCTACGTTTAATCTTAATTTTTACGTTATATAATTGTTAGTTCAATTCACCATATTACCAAAAAATCAAAATGAGATAAATTTGTGGTGAAGGGTCAGAGTTATAATCAAAGCAATCAAACTTTTGGTTGCTTCTAATTCAAACATTTTGTATTTTCATTGAAATAAAAGTTTGTTAGTTCAATTCAGCATATTAACAATAAATCAAAATGAGATAACGCAAATACGCTACAAAGCCCACTTTTTCAAATATTTTTCGTTCCACAAATAGTCTTCTTTAATAATGATTTTGAAACACAAACACTTCAGTTTGCTAATTATGTAAAGTGCAGAGTGTAACTTCACTTTTCTAATATGTCAAGTACATTAAAGTGTAAATATGCCGTTGAATAGGCCCCTGGGATTACTTAAATGCACTCTTAATCCAAGGACGATTGTAAAACACAAACTCTTTTCACTTTGCTAATTATGTAAAGTGCCAGTGCAGAGTGCAACTTCACTTCGGTAACTATGCAAACTACGGAGTAGCTTCGTGAAAAGACCCATATTAAAATTAAAACATCTCCCTTAACCATGATTAAACAGACCCGTTTAATCATGGTTAAGTGAGATGTTTTAATTTTATTTGAAATGAGATTATTGCGTAATAATAATGTATTATTACACAAGACGATTTGTTTGTCTACATGCACGGTCACAGGTCAATATGCAATCAATTAGTACGTCATAAGATAAATGAGAAATAAACTACGCATTTCCATTTATCGAGTCATTTTCATAATAGATTATGTATCTTTATAAATTCTTTGGTCTAATTATTAAATTCTGTAAAATGAAAAGTAGTTGTGTGATGATGTGAATGCCTACTTTAAACTACACAAATTCTGTAAAATGAAAAGTAGTTGTGTGATGATGTGAATGCCTACTTTAAACTACACAAATTCTGTAAAATGAAAAGTAGTTGTGTGATGATGTGAATGCCTACTTTAAACTACACAAATTCTGTAAAATGAAAAGTAGTTGTGTGATGATGTGAATGCCTACTTTAAACTACACAAATTCTGTAAAATGAAAAGTAGTTGTGTGATGATGTGAATGCCTACTTTAAACTACACAAATTCTGTAAAATGAAAAGTAGTTGTGTGATGATGTGAATGCCTACTTTAAACTACACAAATTCTGTAAAATGAAAAGTAGTTGTGTGATGATGTGAATGCCTACTTTAAACTACACAAATTCTGTAAAATGAAAAGTAGTTGTGTGATGATGTGAATGCCTACTTTAAACTACACAAATTCTGTAAAATGAAAAGTAGTTGTGTGATGATGTGAATGCCTACTTTAAACTACACAAATTCTGTAAAATGAAAAGTAGTTGTGTGATGATGTGAATGCCTACTTTAAACTACACAAATTCTGTAAAATGAAAAGTAGTTGTGTGATGATGTGAATGCCTACTTTAAACTACACAAATTCTGTAAAATGAAAAGTAGTTGTGTGATGATGTGAATGCCTACTTTAAACTACACAAATTCTGTAAAATGAAAAGTAGTTGTGTGATGATGTGAATGCCTACTTTAAACTACACAAATTCTGTAAAATGAAAAGTAGTTGTGTGATGATGTGAATGCCTACTTTAAACTACACAAATTATAATATCATAAAATTTTAATACTATAATAAATATTATAGTATTTTCTTCAAGAATTTGTATTTTATTTTTAAATGTTGTATAGGCTGAATAAATGTTATTAAAGATTTATTTAACTATATTTTGTTATTTTAGGGCGCGTACTAATAGCTGCCCTAATATATTTGCTCTATGGTTTAATTTGATTTAATAACTCAAAAACAATCACACCAAAAATCTGCGAGTTAGTGTACTGTAATAGGAAATACCAGCCTTCTATTTCATTAAAAATTTACGTGATTATAGCATATATCTACTTTAAAAAAAGTAAAAAAAAGAAAAAGTGGACCGCAATAATTAGGTGAAACGCACACAATGTGCATTCTTTGGCCTTACTCACAACCGGAGTGGCGTTTGTGTTGCATGTGTTCATAATCATCATCATCAGCCCGTGTCGGTCCACTGCTGGGCATAGGCCTTTTTTTCGTCGGCTCTTCTCTTCCAACTGCTGCCAGCCACTTTGCGTATATCGTCGCTCCACATAGCTGGAGGGCGCCCTACACTACGTTTACCGAGCCGCGGTCTCCACTAAAGAACACGTCTATCCCAACGGTTATCAGTCCTTCGACAAATATGACCAGCCCACTGCCACTTCAGCTTACTAATCCTAAGGGCTATGTCGACAACTTTGGTTCTCTGCCTGATCACCTCATTCCAGATACGATATTTCAGAGAAACTGCAAGCATAGCCCTTTCCATAGCCCGCTGAGCGACCTTAAATTGGTGGACTACTCGTACCGTGAGTGTCCACGTCTCGGCTCCGTATGTCATAACAGGAAGACACACTGGTTGAAGACTTTTGTCTTCAAACTTTGCGGTATTGGCGACTAGAAGACTCGGGTTAGCAGTGATTAATTCGCGCTATAGTCTGCTATGATCTTTGCTGTTGATGCACATGAAGCACGACAGTAGGAATGTAGCTGTGTGTGTGTGTGTGTGTATGCCTGTAGTTGTATATAGTCCAGTTTTATTTACGTGATATTAAAGGGTGCCGTATCTCCCTCCTTTTAATTAGATCTATGGATTACAGAGAACATGTGAGTTGGTGCAAGTACTGCAATAGAAAATACTGGTTTTCTATTTCAAAACAATTTACAAGTTATTATAACTAAAAATATATACAATAAAACTTTAAATATTTGGGATAGGTGGTTGAGTAATTCAGTTATTGTTTCTAGTATATTATGTAGCTTATACAAAACCTAACATTAATGAAGATTAACACATACACAATATTGTAAGTATTGTAATTACATATTGTGTCAAATATATACAAGTATAGTGCTCGATAAAAATATAGCACGCCAGATACATGTGTTACTTTAGCACCATTCTTTCAGGCACCAAAATACTTTAAAATCAATGTCAAGAAGATTGTTTGCAATCTACAGTCTTTCTCTGACATGCTATATTTTTGGCCAAACGCTAATAAAATTTCTGGTACAGCTTTTTTTATAGTTGTAACTTACGACAGTCGTGTTTGTAATGATACGTACTGCATTATGTGTTGTAATGATACGTACTGCATTATGTGTTGTAATGATACGTACTGCATTATGTGTTGTTCAATTACTGTGCTGTTTTTTATTTAGTTTTGATAATTTTTATAACAATGATTTATTAGTGTGTTTTTGCCAGTTTAGTCAGATTTAATAAAAATAATAATTAAGCAAGTCTGTAATTTAAAAAATAAATTATTAAGCCGTAAGTTAGTCCTTATTATTTCTTCAAGTGATAACATATATTACAGCACTATCAACATTAAGAATTAAAAATGTATGAATCAAAATCATAATGCAGTACATTTCATTACCAGTTCATAGTTTTCTCTAGCAGCAAGTAGACTGTACAGTTTCGGCTTCTAACAGGTTGAAGTCCATTCCGTTGGGCCGATTGAAGCCCGTCTTGATGCCGTCCCAGCCGTCTTCCACCTTGTACTCGCCAGTCTGGATGCGGTTGTAGACCTCTTGTGCGACCAGGACAAATGCCTCTTCTACATTTAGACCCGTCTTAGCTGATGTCTCTACATGGTGTAGTCCTGAAAATAATAATCTATACGTATAATAAAGCAATAAGAACGAAAAAGTCTGTACAATGAAAATAATAAAAAAAATGGTGTATGGTATTTAAAATAAGCAATTTTTTTGTCTGTATGTTTGTTCGCGCATCACGTAAAAGCTACTGGACCGATTGCAATGCGATTTTCACTGTTGGATAGCTTAGGGTTTGAGCAATCAATCAAAAAACTATTTGACGGCTGAACTAATTTTGTATATTGTACTTTGTAGGTACTTTTGGTCCTGGAATAAGACGTGTGGGCTACTTATAAATGAAACGACCAGACGGGCAAAGCTAGTAATTATGAATACACTTGCAGTTTCAAGCTGATGCATGTTTATCATATCAGTGCACTTTTTGATTATGTTTATCAAGTCTGTTAAAAGAGTTCAATGAGGGAACATATCCTCTAGTAGGTAATATTTTTAAATTATTATTTTCTCAGCATGAACGCTTCTAATGGAGGCAAAACCTAGATCAGAAATGAGAAACATGAACGCTTCTAATGGAGGCAAAACCTAGATCAGAAATGAGACGCATGAACGCTTCTAATGGAGGCAAAACCTAGATCAGAAATGAGACGCATGAACACTTCTAATGGAGGCAAAACCTAGATGAGAAATGAGATGCATGAACACTTCTAATGGAGGCAAAACCTAGATCAGAAATGAGACGCATGAACGCTTCTAATGGAGGCAAAACCTAGATCAGAAATGAGACGCATGAACGCTTCTAATGGAGGCAAAACCTAGATCAGAAATGAGACGCATAGAAGAATATGGGAGAGTTAAACAATAAAAATAAACTCTGGATAGATTTGAAGATTTTACAACCATATTTTATTTCAGTTATTTAACCTATTGCAGTAATTCTTTCAGTAGTATCTTTGAGCATCTAGGACATAAGTTTCATATATACAAGTTTCACCATAATCGGTTTGTTTTATTAGCTGTTTTCAGTAGGGCTTTCTTCTTAGCGAATGGAATTAAGAAATTCGGTTTCTTAGGCCTACGAGTGTAACAAAAATAAATTCGTTTTCTTAGGCCTACGAGTGTAACAAAAAGTAATTCGTTTTCTTAGGCCTACGAGTGTAACAAAAAGTAATTCGTTTTCTTAGGCCTACAAGTGTAACAAAAAGAAATAGCAAAAAAAAGGCTTTTTTATTAAATTTTAGTAGTTCAGCGTTGCATTGCAATTGTTAAGGGCAGGCATGACGCTTACTATCCTGCTAGCAACCAGAATGTCATAATTAATTAAAAATTGAATTAAGATCTTTATGCAAAAAGAGTGACACAATTCCATTATGAACATAATGATTTTGTTTAATCCTTTGACTCAAATGTAGGTCACACACAATCTATCAAACAATTATTATTAACATTCTATTGTGTCTGGAACTAACATATCACATGAGAGATAATTGTAATTCCATACATATTTATTACAATATAGCAGTAAGTTACAAAGAACTGTACAAGATAATACAAAAAAATATGGAAAAACATAATGAAAAATGGTATCTGTCTGTCTGTTTTCGCATCATGACAAAAATTCTAGATATATTGAAATGCGAGCAAGTGTAAAAACACTGATGGCTGAACACATTTTTATGGATGTAGCTAGTAAGTACAAGCTGTACTTAGTACAGCAGTATACTTAATTGTACTGTACTTAGTACAGCAGTATACTTAATTGTACTGTACTTAGTACAGCAGTATACTTAATTGTACTGTACTTAGTACAGCTGTACTTAATTGTACTGTCCTTAGTACAGCTGTACTTAATACAGCTAAGTACTAAATATACAGTAGAGGCTCTATATAATAATCTATAATCAGTACACCCGAAAGTTACCCCTAATTTGGATCCATGTATGGATTATAGTATGGAGTAATCAACAATATGGCATTTGTTTTAAATAATGTAATGATTTTTCGAATTTGATATTGTATGTTAAATCAAAAACATAATTTATGCACTTCATTACACTTTTTAAAGGAAATCTAATTTGTAGTTCGCATATCTGAAAAATTGTTGATGTCACATGTATTCTTTTCTTTGATGTTGAAGTTGTAACATAAAAACCATAAAATACTGATTAGTAAACAAATAATGAAAACAAGTATGTGTGACACCAATAATGTGTGGCAAATGTGGGGTGCAGTGGGCGGGGGCACTTGGATTATAGAGGTGTTTGGATCAACGGGGGTTCGGTTTATCAAGGCTTTGCTGTATTTGTAAATTAATGTATTGTCATAATGAAATTATATCAACATGTTTTTATTACTTTTTATGCCATGTTATTTCATCATCATCATTATCATGTCAGCCTTTAGAAGTCCACTGTTGAACATAGGCCTCCCCCAAAGAGCGCCATGACAAGCGTTGTTGTGCCACCTCCATCCACCGACTTCCTGTGATGGCTACAATGTTGTTGGTCCATCTTGTGGGGGTCACTTTATTTACCAATAAGAATCTTATAGACCTTGTCATAATGAAATTAGTATAAGGTCAACAGAAGTGTATTCTGACCACTTATAAATGAATCATGCAACAGGAAACTGGGCAAAGTTACAATGTTTTACAAAAGTTTAACCAACTCTCAAACTGGGGCCGTTTATTTTGTAGCAAATGGCGAAAATAACTGTTAAAAACACTATATATGATCACATTTGGTGTTCGCCTTGGACATTTGTGGGCGAAATTAGCATTCTGAACGTTTTCGATCACCGTTTGTTTTGCATGTTTAGATGACATGTTGATATAGGAAAATCAACTTTAGTCCGTTAAAGATAGGGTTGTTTTTCATTCGGTTTGGAAAGGATCTGTAGTGTCAAAAGTTGCAAAAATGGCAAAAGTGTTCAAAGCGAACAGCTTATTAAAAATGTACATTTTGAAACTGCCCACAATGCCATCTCATCAACTCGAACTCAGGGTATGTTATAAATAAAACATTGGATTTAACATAATGATTAAAATTCCAAGGTAAATTGTAAAATTCTAACATGTTCTCTCAAGGATATTTAATTATTTACATGCTTTGTAAATTTTAATTTAGCTTGATTCAAATGTGTTGGGATGTTTAAATATACACTATTCATATTTTGTTTGAATTTTCTAACTAATTTTATAGACCTTGACTGACCTTGATTGACCTACACTGTTAAACAATTACCTGATTATCAAGAGACTTTATATAGTATTTCTTATTCATATCCATTCAGAGCATTTTTACTTAAAATATGAAAAATATTACATATTCCAGTTTCAGAGGCTCAACTGTACAAGCTTTTTTACCATCGATTTTAGGGTGGGGGAGAAGGGGAAGGGTGGTAGCAAATAGGGTGTTCCCGATATTAGGAACAATTGTTTTATAAAATATACCTCTTCGCCTTGCACAGTATCTTAAATAGTACACATTAAAAAGCTAAAAGGAAACATTGCTGTTGTCATTATCTCTAGAGGTCAAGCCTCAAAACTAGTTTAGGGACAGTAGGTCATCAGAGCTATTTATAAATAGTGATTTATTTACCATTTTCTTCAGCAAACATTCTGGCTTCTTCACACGACACTTCTCTTCTAGATCCGCTTTTGTTTTCTGTTCCTACAAGGTCTATTTTGCATCCAACTAGAGCAAACACTGGTCTGTGGGGCTCTATATGTCTTTTAGCCTCCATCATCCACAGCGGTATATGCTCGAAACTAGATCTATTAGACACGTCGTAGACTAATAAAGCACCTACAGAATTTCTGTAGTAGGACTTTGTGATTGATCTGAATCTTTCCTGGCCTGCTGTATCCCATAGCTGCAATTTGATTCTCGTGCCATCTTGTACTTCTATTATCCTCGCGAAGAAGTCTACACCCACTGTAGGATCCGAGAGCTACAAAATAATGCGCAATTTAGCAATTAATCCACTAAAATTATCACAAAAACAACAGATAATTCCACTCACCTCGGCGAACTTTCCGTCTGTAAAGTATTTCAACAAAGAACTTTTGCCCACAGTACTGTCACCAATTAGGATAAGCCTAAATTGGTAATCAAATATTGGATCAACCATTTTTTAATCGCAATTTCATCAATTTTAACAACAAATGTCTCTTTGAAATTACGTATTCCGAAAATGACAATAGCAAAACATCAAGCAAAGAGAATTATAGAATTATAAACACTTGACTGACATCAAGGACCAAAACAAGTCACATCGCTCTCTACCTCGCAAATTAATTTGTAAATATCTATGGATGTAATAGATGTATTAAAATTACATAGGCTTGTTCTCTCATTCAAAAAAATCTGTTAAATCCCGATTTTTCTAGAGAGGATGAGACTACACTATCTATATCCGGCTGTAGAAACGAATGAATGAATGCGTCACCTGTCAAATTTTGTTTTTATTCATTCATTCGTCAATCAACCATTCATTCATTAAACTGTCAATGAGCGTATTATAAATTTACGATTTTACGATATTTTCATCTTTTGTTGCAAGTGAAATAGGCATAACCGTAATTTTTAAATAGAATTACATACTTACTTTAGTGTTTATAATATAATGTTCATGAATAAACTTACGAACAACAAAATAAGAAATAACCTATTTACATGATACATGAAGCTTCCTCTGAATCCTCTGGCGTCCCGGCCATTTCACCGAACCTAGTTTGGTACTTTTAAGTTAGGTAAAATGCTAGTACAGAAACCACAGAATTGCCTAGCCCTTTCGACAGATAATAAACTCTTTCTTCCTAGCTTTATTACATTACTCAATTGAGAAGTTCGTTATTTTTGTGATTTTGTTTCAGTTTAATATAAAGATTTGTGTACATAGTCATGAATTCTAACCAACTCTACAGGACTAAAGAAAATATAATGGAATACAGTGATAGTAAAGCGAAATCTACACCTATTGGTACGTTGTTTAATTAACTAAATAGTAAGAAAAACATTTTAGTAAGACCTAAACATTATTGAAAAATATGTCAATAAACAATGGGAGGCCCGTTCTATGATTTATTTTATGTTAGAAGACTTCGAAGAATCGTGAACCTTAAAAATGAGGGAAAAATTAAAGTTAAGGAATTGCTACTAATCTAAAAAAAAAAACAAAATATAGCAAAATTGCTATATTGAGACTACTGCCAGATCCAACCACTAATGAAAATGCAACAAGATCAATATTATTATCTTTGTTACTATTGTCTGTGTCTGTAAGCAGTTTTTTTCCTTATCTCATTATTTTGAATTAATTTTTCAGCAATGGTTGCTCCTGAACTTAAGCAGAATACAGATGACACCGAGATAACTAAAACATGTGCAGTGCTGGGATGTGAAGATTCAAAAAACTTGCATTCTGAGATGTTCTTTAGGTAACATATGACAATAATCATGTTCTTAGAATTTAGGTGTTGGTGTTGATTTCATTTATTTATTTATCTTAGTCCTGTATTCTGAATAAATTTCTTATTTATATTTTTTAGTTTCCTTTACATAGCATCTGTCAATTCATTGTCCTCCTGGTAAAGGCCTCTAGCATTTCCACTGATTTCTGTCCTGGGCTCTTTCACTCTCTTTCAGTTGGGCCTGCTGTTAGTTTTAATTCCTTTTCCCATCTTCTTTACTGTCTCCCCCTGCTCCGAGTACTGTCTCTGGGATACCAATTGGTTACAAGTTGACTCCATTTTCCATTGTTGCCTCTTATAATATGTCTTGTCCATCTTCATTTTTGTTGGTTGATTCTAGTCAACACATCTGTCACTTTTGTTCTAGCTCTCAGTCGTTCATTCCTTAACTGATCTAGTCTGCGTTACTGTCATAGTTTTTTCCATTGCTCTTTGACAGTGTGCAAGCTTATCTCTGTGATGTTTTGTAAGAGCCCAGGTTTAACAGCCATACAAAAATGTTGAATATTTCCTGAAACCAGCTTGCTCTATGGGTTGGTTTTCATATAGTTTTTGAGCTTATTCTTCCCAGGATGACTTTACAGAAAAAAAAACGAAAATGTTGGACATCAGAATTATGGATCTACAGTTTATCTTCTGTTGGACCTTTCTTGTGTAAAAGGATAATATTATGTGATATATCCCATTGTGTTAGTATGTTGTTATATGATGACGTTTTGTTGAAGATCTTTGCGAGCATGGGGACTAGTTCTTCTATGGTTCCTTGCATTTTCTGGCTTTTAATTCCAATTTCTACTTCACATGGCAAGATTACAGGTTCTGCATCTGAGTAGTTATCCATGTGATACTGGCTTAATTCTACAGGTTGATGGTATAATATGTTGTGACATGAATAAAGGTTTTGGTAAAATTCTGTAGCCTAATTGTTTGTCTTGCCTATCTGTGATTTTCTGTTTCTTCTTCAGCTATGGTTTCTGTTAATTCTTTCAGAGCTTTTTTCACTCTGTGTTAGTTTTATGTGTTTTTCCAATGTCTGAAGCCGTTTAATTTTATGGTCTTTCCTGATGCTTGATTTTTTTGCTAAGTTCTGCAATTAGTTTTATATTTTCATTCTTGACAATAAGTATTTCCTTTCTTGTATAAGTTTTAGTGCCTTGTCGCTGGTATTGTTTTTCCTGTGGTGTTTCACTGGTGTTGATTAATGTATCATTAAAATAATATGTACTGTATGAGAAGAATCTAGATAACAGACTCCATTATATTAAATAAATATAATTAGAGTAAATGTTTGCAAAGTTTAATGTAGTTACTGACAATTCCCTTTTGTACTAAAACAAGATTAAAAAAACACCTCATTACAACAAGATCGATTACAGCTTGTTTTGGCCGGATCATGGGAAGAAAAATCGAAGATCAGTCCAAATGGCGTGCCTTGGGAGAGGCCTGTGTCCTGCAGTGGAGGAACGCATGTTGATGTTGACAGCTTGACTCAAACTTTATGGTGACCTCTGACCCCTCCAATGCCTGCACACAACATATACTTGCTAATGAGCAGTGCCTTCTCATTCACAGCCGCCAGTAATTTCGAATCGGGCTGCATATACTTATAGATTTATTTGCCATGAATTTAATTGAAGAGGTGGACATTGTACAGTAAAATTAAAGAAGTGGACATTGCACAGTAAAATTAAAGAAGTGGACATTGCACAGTAAAAGATACAATGCTTGCCACCCTGAGACATTGGATTAAACCTGATTTCCCCACTAATATCACCAGCTACATATTCCTTCAAACAGTAATGTGGTATAAACATTAGAAACCGGATATTTACCATGGACACTATTTTTACTGAGCTCCCGATATTTCGGCACTGTTGCAAGTATTATGATCACAGATTACTGAAGTAATTGCGTAACTAAAAAACTGTAGCACAGAATAAATAATAGTACAAGACTGTAGTAACTTCTAGTGTTTGTGACCATGTTTGTTTTAAACCATATACATAATGTGGTGTTCTCTAGTCAATAACCCACTTACAGGTTTCCCGAGGACCAGTCCCTCCGCCAGATTTGGACAGACCTCACGGGCCGGAACAATTGGACGCCCACGGACTATTCCTACATGTGCATGCAGCACTTCTCTGTTGACTGCTTCATGTGCAATGAACAGGATCAGATGGTGCTGGTGGACAAGGCTGTGCCCTCGCAGAAGTTGCCTCGACATGTGCTAGAGGTAATGAGAAAATTGTATTTACTTTAAAAAGACTTGTCCTTTACAAAGAGTTGTATGTTTGTAGGAGGATGTCTCTGGAGCTGATCCGATTCTGAAAATTCTTTCACTGATAGGAAGCTACATTATTCCAGATTGACACAGGCTATTTTACTCAGAAAAAAATGCATAGTTTCCTTGGAATAATGGGTAGTTTCCTTTTACAACAGGGAAAAGTGGATTCAAAGGCTCAACGAAATTCTAACTCCAATATTAGTAATTTAACTCCATCTACAGCAACATCACTGGAACAGCTGTGCCAGCAACCTAAAGCTGTGCTGTGGTACATAAAGGAGCTTGGGTGGCTGGCAGGTGGAAATGCCCAATACACCCCAAGCGGGACGTCAGTGCAGGCCTTACTGCCCCCATCTCGAATAAGAATATGTCCAAAACCAGCTTGAATACTTGTCACTATATCCTGACGACAGCACACTAAAAGCGCATCTTCACTGACGGACGCATAAACTGCATCAAAGTATAAGACGACTTAGAAATAAATATTTTAACGAAGTAATGGGTGTACCGTGGCAGACTTATGATTTGTAAATGAAACAAATTAATGTATTATGTACAAAATAATTATGTATTGCTTATCAAATCAAACTAAGCATGCGGATTTTAATTTTTAAAGACTATGCCGTCCAAATGATTTCCGTTGCGGCGTATTCATTCACGGAATCTCTCGACGTTATTCCGAGCGACGCGTAGCAATAGTGATTGCGCGCACGATATTTTCTTTTAATTACTTTAAGTCCTCTGGGTTGCTATCATACACTTTTGTCTTGATATACCCCACAGAAAAAGGGCGATGGGCATGAGATCCGGGGACGTGGGTGGCCACACAATGTCACCAAATCGACTTATCAGTTTTCTGTGTTATTTTTCACGGAGGTGGCTCTATCTGTGTGAGGTGTAGCGCCATCTTGTTGGAACCATGTGTACGAACTGTAAGATTGATGCTATTGAAGTCATGACATACAGTATTCGTTTATGATGGAGCGGTAAAAATCACCATCAACAGTTACAGTTGGTCCTCGGGAATTTTCGAAGAAAAACGGTCTGATTATTTTAATTTGTGGATAGAGCGGCCCAAACGGTTAATTTAGGGCTGTGCAGGGCAGGCTGGTGCTTTAAATTGCGGCTTTTGTCCTTTTGTTTTGTGTATTCTCTCAATATCGGCAGTTTTGCTTGTTCACGAATCCATTTAAACGTGAAACAAAATCGTCGGCGGGCAATGGTACACGAAAATGGCCATTAAAGTACGCTTCTATTGCAAACGCGCGATGCTCACTGGTCCACCGCGACATCGTGACTCTAAGCAATTCGCACGAATGTTGCGTCGAACTATACCCCGCGCAACCGTTTAAAAAATATTGTAATTTCCACTCCTAAATCTGCCACGGGGCACCCTTTATATATGCAAACTTCTCATACAAATTGAAATTGAAAACGAAAAGATTGGTTCGTTAACTTTGAAACAGTTCCGCATTGACTTGATTAGGGTTAATAACCGGTATTGTGGAATATTGACCCATTCTTGTGAAATTGCTATTCTTAGTGCTGCACAAGATTTCTCGCATATACAGACAGCTCTTTTTAAATTGTCCCAATCGTGCTCAACCGGATTAAGGTCTGGGCTGCGTGCTCGCCAATTCATGGTACGTATCCCAACCTCTTCGCAATATTGTCGAACTGGTTTAGCGGCGTGCGGTCCGGCATTACCTTGCATCAGAGTAAAATTTTCGCCTATGAATCCCATGTAAAGTACCACGTGATCTTCTATAATCTCTGTTATATAGCGATGTGCCGTTAAACCCTTTTTGTTTCCGTTTTTACGAACCATGTCAATGAACACAAGTTCCGTTCGCCCGTTCATCGAAATGTCACCCCAGAACATAAACGAACCACATCCAAAAGGAACACGCTCCTTGAGCATATGCAACTTTGAGCATATCTCTCCCCAAGTCGAGCTAGACTCTTCTGACGATGGCAGCAATTCGGTCATTTTACTCCATAGACTAAACTAGACTAAATTTCTTAAAATGTAATTTAAACCTTATCGACTTCGTTACAAGATCTTTTTGCCCCTGGCATCTATTCTAAACTTACGTCAATTTAAGCTGCACCGCTTAAAATAACGTAATTAAAACAGGTTTTTATCATGTTTGGATAAATTCGGACTCGTTCTGATACAGCGTTTGGATAAATCGGGACTCTCGCCGCGTGGAAACAAAGTTGATTTTACGCTGACAGGCTTTAGTGATAGTTTAGTGAGTGAGGGATAGATGCCAGGGGCAAAAATACCTTGTTACGAAGCCAACAAGGTTTAAATTACATTTGAAGAAATTAAGTAATTAAAACTCCTTATTAACACGCAAATCTGCGAACACGGGTAAATTTTATTTTCCCGGCTATAATCATTTGATTTTTTTTATTATTTTTTATGATTGATGGCCAGTCTTCACTTTTTCATTTATGTAAATCTAAAAAGTTTGCAAACTTATTAAAAATATTCATTTGAAAGTAATCCTGAACTTTGATGCAGTTTATTTGTCCGTCAGTGTACATTGTAACTATACAGTTTTACTCACACAATGTAAACAAATATTATACCCTAGACTAGACCTAGAGCATACTGAAGGTGTCCGCGAGGCGCGACCTTTTTGTTCAGCCCAGATGGCAAAATGTGCTGTTTCATTAATTATTATATAACTATTATTTTTTCAGGTTGAATACATCGACGAAGAAACACTGGATAATGAAGACGATGAATATATGGATTTCGTTGACGAAGAAATGGACCACAAATCGTACAACGGCAACAAGCACATTGATGTCAACTTACCACAGACGAGAACCGACTCCGAAAACTTAGAACTTCTCAAACTATTCTCTGAAGTCCAAAGAATGCAACGGCAATGTGTCGGCCTCAAAGACAAGTTAAAGTATAACATGAGAGTCCACAACAGACAAAATCGGTTTCTTTTAAGAGTAAAAGAAATCACAGAAGTTAAGAAGAAAATTTTGAACCAGAAACGGAAGAAAAAGTGTAGAATATTGCTGTCGCTACAGGATAAAATTAAGGAAGACACAACGGGCTTAGTCTTAGCAATGCCGATGAGACAAACGGACGATTTGAAGAACTTTGCATTGAGCATATACAAATATTCTCCGCAGGCCTACATTTATATCAGAAATACCTTACGGACAATGCTTCCGAGTACAGAAGTGCTAGATTCGTGGATGACATCAGGTTATCAACCCAAGAATGTGATGTCGAACAGCAACATGATAAAAGTGGTCGCAGAACAAACGGACACAGAGCTTACATGTAAAATTACCTTAAATTAGTTTTAAATCAAGAAATAAATTTTCTTTTATTTTTACGAATAAATTCAAGAAAATTGTCAAGTGTTGATTGATTTTAGATTACGATTTTGTAGTATATGATATGACAAGGTGACCGCCGGCATTAGTTTTATCCTATGACTGTTCGAAATTAGGCCTTTTTGCAGAGAGAAAGGGAATAATTCCAAAAGATGACCCAGTTTAACGTCCACTCTAGCTAAAAACAGTTTCTTGTTGATTTATATAATTAATTGAAACTACTATGACTTATAATTGAATTGATTATATCTAATAATTACTTAGGTACTTTGTAAGTTAGGTATTTAGTATACATACAATGAATTGTTAAAATTATAGTTTCATTGACTTGTTTAATTCAGGTTCAATCAATTAAATTGCAATGATTTTGCAGCAGTAAGCAGTGTCTTTCAATAAAGAGACAACTACCTACATTTCAACTACACCACAGATTAGAGATATATAGCAAGTACACAAACGTAATGCGCGACCTCCTTTTAGTGATGGGACATTCTTTCAACATTTCGGGATAACTGAATGAGTTCAACGATGGTTCGGAGTTCTAACTCGTCACATTATTCGACCGCTATTGGGTTATTTAGTTTCACGTCCGTTGGACAGAGGGCGCAGTAATAAACCTCGCTTGTTAGAAAGGAAAGGCGGAGCCGACACGCTCCAAACAAACGGAGGACGGAGGGACCGCTCAGTGCCGAGATTCCCTCCTCCGCCGCGGCGTGTGTCGCAACGAAAAGCGGCACCTCTCGCGTCAACAAAAATAAATATCCCATCTGTTCAAATATTGTGCAAGTTTTTTTATTGTTTCCCCAAAAAAAGGATGTGTGTGTTTTACTACGAATCGTAAAGAACCCAAGTTTCAGTTCGTATTATTTTTGTGTTCGCAAAGTGCTCGAGTGGTTTTTGTTTTCGTTCCGTATATTGTGAATGGATTTATTATACCCGATTATGAAGACGGACGCCTTTTGAGGTACGTGCCACGGTTTTCCTAAAGTTATAGTTCTATTTTCGATATAGGATTAGTGTTATACTGTGTGACTCCGATTTCTAAACTGAGCTGAATAGAATGTTGGTGGACGTTCTCTGGCGATCGGTAACTGGACTTTTGCAATCACTATTCCTTGTGCGTGTTTACATGCCTTAAATGTAAGCCACAATGCCATAACCGCTCGACATAGAGGCGTCGTTGAAATACGTGTAAAATTTATAATGTTCACCATTAGACAGCGATAAACGATTACAAATATAATAAATAGTAATGTTTTATTCATTCCACGCGTTGTCATATCATTTCTCTTTGCTTTAAAAGGACCTCGAACAAATATCTAGTTATTGTTCACGTGTGCTTCAATGAAAGTATCAGTTTCACATTTCTTTTGTCGTTGCATTTGATCGTAATTGAGTAGATAATTTGCAGATAAATTATTGTGCTTACTGACTTCCGGTGCAAGTAATGTGTAATGTGGGTAGGAGTGAATTGATTATTCTCTGCATGCTGATAGGTACTAGCTCATTCTGGTCATTCATAGGAGTGACTCTTTGATTGTAGAATGTGATCTCAGATATCTGATAATCAAGTTCAATGACTTGATTATCTACACAAATGACCGGTTCGTGTGGTTTTAATTAGGTACCTATTCACTGTTTTAATCATATTTTAAGTGTCACGGAATTCATTATTTACTACTGTCAGGATGATGGTTAATGTTTTTTGAATCCTTTTCGTTCGTGCTATCACGTTTTTAATTGATTACTAACTCACCGGAAGTTCCGGCGTCTACACGTAATGCAAGATTAATGTATCCCTGGATCAACGCAGTCGGTTCAACTCGGCTCATTCGTTATGAACTCGGCTCATTCGTTATGAAACCGGCCCATTCGTTAATGAACACGAAAGTAACAAATGAATTTATTACACAATATGAATATACAATGAAAGGGAAAATGGTGCTGAGTCCCAGTATTCCACATTTTCTGTTAGCAGATACGAAGTTTAAACTAGTTTATGGGCCTTTTGTTACCCGGAAAGTTGGCACACAGCATTGTCATCAGTTTAAATTACTGTTTTATTGAGACTAAATATGATGAAGTTCCGTTTCGTGACTCGTGACTTTAAATCACAATTCTTATCATATTGTTCGCGTTCGTTGCATTGCGTTGCGTGCGTGTTTCCAATGCATATTGCTCAAAAAATAAAGAAGTAAACGAGCAACCATATATTTTGACAGGTGGGTCAACTTTTACGGGATGTACTTATTCTGTAAGAACCTTGTGTATCAGCAGTGGTCAATTTAGAAAAGATTACTTTTAACGGACTTAAAAAGAGGTTCTCATGTTGTTTCATTAATGGCATCTTCTAGGTACTTTGAATATTTATTAAGTTTTGGATCCCAAGACATAGTTCTACGAATGTAAGAAATGCACGTACAATCTATGCCTAGGTACTATTAGAGCAAATAAAATAATATCTAGAGGTGCACGTAATACTTATAGATAGATTAGATACTTAGGAACATTATAAGTTTCTCTATATTTCAAATCTCTAGGTCCACCGGCTTAGGCTGTGCGTTGCCTGTCAGTCAGAATCAGAAAGTTTTTATTGCATAAAACTGTGTACAAAAGGTGGTAGAGCTAATATTAGAGGAACAACAGTTCTGCCCTTTTCGGACGTACAATAAATATAAATTAACTTATGGACAACAAGTCTCATAAGTAACTAATAATTATTTACATGAGAATCGGCAAGTTTACATTTTTATTATATTTTTACCTTATATCTAATGTACTCATTTTATTTTAGAAATCATCATTCAAAGTATTCTATTAAATTATAAAACACTTTGGAAATAAGCCAGCCTTTCAATTTGTATGTTTAAACTGAGACTCTGTCATTATCTTCAATTCTAAAGTCAAAATAAATATAATGACGGTACTGTTTTATAGGGATATATTACAGACAACCTACTTATCTATAGAACACAGGTTTCAACGAAACCAGCCAGAGTCAAAGTCAAAGTTTATTTACAAGAGCCTCAAGTGGGCACTCATGAAAGTGAACTGACTACCTACGCCGATTCGCAATATAGCCTTTCGAGAAGAACCGGCAAGAAACTTAACGGCGTTATTTTTCACCAAGTTTCATCAGAATAATACAGGATTTTCCTTCTGTGGAACCTTGACAACTGTGACAACAACAACAGCAACAACACCAACTTGTAACGTCTTACGGCATCTCCTTCAAGGCATTACTTAGGGCGTTCGTTTTGGAATGTGGTGGGTGAAATCAGCGTTCTGAAATGTTTTCGATCACCGTTCGTTTTGCAACATTTGCAAGAAAGCTGTTAAAAAAAAAATAGTGCGTGGAGTCCCTCCGCGCGGAAGAAGTGAAACTTCGTAATGTAGAAATGAAAATAGGAAGGCCTCCATGGTAGCGTTAAACGTTTAACGCAACCTTGTTGGAAGTCGCATTAGAAGTTTCACTTCAATATATCGAAATGCCACTTTATACCGTAAGGAATAGGCTCGTTTGTCATTAGTTTCGGAAGGATCTTTAATGGCAACAATTGCAAACGTGTTGAAATTGGACAATACGAATGGATCCGATGTTAAAAATGTACCTAGGTAACGTAAACACATTTCGAAACTGCCACAAAAGCCCTCAGCTCAATCCGAACACGGGGATAAGTGTCCAAGCTCCAAGCCCCTGTCTGCATTTGTCATTCTGTGTTCCTTCCTGTCGTTCATCACGACGTAACATCCCAGCGGCTACGTGGCGTGGCTAATTAACAGCAGGACATCACGCGACATGCAACCGTGCGACACTGAACAATGCGCACTCTAAAAACCCTTTACTCTCGTACTAGGTCATCTCCTCAACTCTTTTAGAGGTGGAATTTTACGTCATATAGGTAATTTACTTTGTTTGGGTTAAATAGTCGTTTTTTTATGCCTGATAGATATGAATTTGATCGCTGTCTAGTCATGAATCGGTATATAAATACCATAGATATGAGGTAACAGACATACAAACAAAACATAGGTAAGCAGGTACAAAGGACTTGAGAATTTCCTCCTTTTGTGAAGACGAGTAAATTTTTATTTCCCTTCGATTCAATATGGGTGTTTCTCGATGGGAACTCAGAGGAAAAATTAATAAATTAAAAAAAGTACAATTCACACCAATAAATTACCTAGCCCCAAACTAGGATACCGTGCACTATGGTTACTTGATAACGTTTTTTTCTCCAGACTTTTTTTTTTATTTCCTATGTATACGAAAGAAAAAAAAACCCAACGAGTCACACTGTTACCTGTTTGTGTGATACTCAATGGGAACTCAGAGGAAAAAAGATTGTCACGGTGTGGCTCGAACTCAATAGGAGAAAAAGTCCGTCTGTTACCTGATTGTGTGTTACTTGATGGGATTTATCTTTCTTAAAAATTACGAGGAAAGACATCGTGCGGAAACCGCATGTGCAAGAAACTCAAACAGCAGGGTGGATTATGGAAATCCTCTTCACTTTGAGAGAAGACCTGTGTCCCAGTCCCAGTAGTGGGAACTTAATATGCTGACGATGATTTATTAAGTACCTAATGCCGATTGATGCAAGTCCATCTACAAGGGCTATTCTACACACACCTACAGGAGGCATCAAGCTTTGAACTAGTTTTTTTTGCGTGTCTGCACCTATTTTACAGATTGCACTATGGAGAGTGTGCACAAGAACTGCACAATCTGATTCCCGCATCACCTTTTCATTACCGTACGACTAGTCGATCGGCAAAGCGCCACCCTTATAGTGGTACAAAATACCTCGCACAAGACGATGCGTTACGCTTCTCCATTTACTATAAGAACTTCAAATGAATGGATTGCTCTGCCCTCGTCAGTATATCCGCACATTATAACGCAAGTGTGTTCAAGTCTAGAGGGAATAGGTATCTATTAGGCAAGCGTGCTGCACCTTCGAACACATCATCGCTTTCCATTTCCATTTTTTAATAAAAAAGAAAACAATTGAACGGAACGGATATCTTACTATGGATCGAACCACAAGTTTCTTTCATTAATCAAATTGAGTAAACTACCTAACATAAAAGCTAAAACGCTTGCCCTGCCAAAAAAGAGCTTTTGCCAATAAATTATACACTGTTGGAATGTGCTTATCAAGGCCTTCAATTTGATTGATACCTATATTGTACCTAAATATCGAAGTTTTTTTTTCGAGTTTGAAAATGGTGCCATACTGTCGCCATATTGAATGTTTCCAATAAAAATATAGCCTATGTTACTCGAGGAGATGTAATAATTCTATACGATACCCCATACGTCTAAATCTGTTCAGGCATTTAAAAGTTATTATGGTGGCATAAAGAAACTCACATACAAACATACGAGTATATACATACATAAATACATACATGAATGCTCCTTTTTTGGGCAGTCTGTAAAAAAACGAAATCAAGCATGCGCAAACAAAACTTTCCTATACTTATCATCTTGCGCTTGAAAATTTGAAGAGGCGGATGCGCGGTTTTACAACTTCATGCAAACTCCACACATGCGGACACGAAGCTCCGTTACAATGCAACCCTACATTAATTCTCATCACCGATATCTATACTTATAATAATGCAACAAGGACGAAAAAGCCTATACAAAGAAAGAAGATAATTTAAAAAAATGGTCTAAGATACGTAAAATAAGCAACTGAACAAGAATATAACATTTTTAAAATTCGTGTCTGTCTGTTTGTCTGTATGTTTGTTCGCGCATCAAGTAAAAACTACTGTACTGATAGCGATGCCGATTTCACTGTTGGATAGTTTAGGGTTTGACTTAAAAACTGAGTAGGTACTTGGTATCTCAATGCGATGAGCAGAAGCCGAACAAATGATAAAAAACTTTGACGGCTGAAGGAATTTTGATCAAATGTTGGTTTATTGGTATATTAGGTCCTGGAATAGCACATAGAGTACTTTTAACCAAGAGAAATGCCCACGCGTGCGAAGCCTCGGGCACAGGTATAGTCGATAATAACTTCATCACCTAACTCGGCCAACACTAGCCATGCGTGAACCAATCACCTGCTCAAATACACTTTAATCAAGATCTGAAATTACCACTGGCCATTAGGTACCCGCCAACTAGCTACCAAACTGTCAAACTAGCTATATATACCTAGCAAGTTATTAACTCTGCTGGTAACTAGGCGATCACTTCATTATGCTGCTCGGTTTAGGAAGCACCTAAACCTATCAGCTAAAATATTGAGCTTTTTGAACCATACGGAAGCTTTTTTGTTTAAATCGGCTTCAGTGATTTGAACAGTGTTCTAGGTACATGGTATACGGACTATAGGTCCCACCATATTATTTATTCTGTGTCTTAGGCAAGAATGCTGTATCTTCGGCCGCGCCATCACTTATCTTCATGTGTGATCGCGGTCAAATGCTTGCCTATCGTGCATAAGAAAAAGCTGTTGTTGAGTTGAGAATGCCAACTCGTAGTGAGCCAGCGGTTCTATCTCCGGCCTCGTCCCATATTATTTGGGGTCGGCTCTTCTAATCGTCCCTGTCCAGAAGTGTCTTTTTTGGGTCATAATTGGATCTGTGTTATTGTTTTCGAGATCTTTCTTAATTGCAGACATCATGTAAGTGTATTCCGCGCTTTTTTATAGTTGAGCACATTCCTTGTGTGTTCATCCTCCGGCCTTCTCATGACTTGGCCGTACCATCGCAGTCGTGTCTCTGCTAACTTATCTGATATGCTCTTACTTTAGGTTCCCCTGATGTAATGGTTTGGCACTTTGTCTACAAGGGTGACTCCGGCAGACCGTCTAAGCATTCTCATTTCGGCGACATTTAGTTTGTCGGATTGTTTCATCTTTGGCCGTAGTGGACCAGCACGTTGGATTATGGTCTACTCTAGTCTGAGGGAATGAGAGACTGCAGGACTCCCAGTAGACTGAACTGTAATGATACATACTTACCTACCTACTTACAGCATCAGAGCATTCCATACATACACTTCGTTATAACAAACAACCTGATAATACAGTGACCTAAGTACTTTAGAAAATATAGTTAAGCAGTTGTTCTTAACTGTTATATCGACGATGTCTAAAAGATTCAGATTTTACATACAAGCCAATCATACATAACATTTATGATTGGCATTTATAATCATACATTTTTACATCTCAATCGAATACAATAGTAGTCGCAGGTTGCTTGTCGTATGAGGAAGTGCTGGTCTCTGGTGGAGTTTGTCAAACCACCCGAGGGCCTCTGACATGGCTTTAACGACTGCTATTAATCAATAACAGCCGGGGCCAACATCTTAACGTGCCCTCCGAAGCACGGAGCGGTGGAGCGGAGCGAGTTAGGTGATGAAGTTATTATCGACTATACCTGCGCCCGCGGCTTCGCACGCGTGGGCATTTCTCTTGGTTAAAAGTACTCTATGTGCTATTCCAGGACCTAATATACCAATTAACCAACATTTGATCAAAATTCCTTCAGCCGTCAAAGTTTTTTATCGGCTTCTGCTCATCGCATTGAGATACCAAGTACCCAGTTTTTAAGTCAAACCCTAAACTATCCAACAGTGAAATCGGCATCGCAATCAGTACAGTAGTTTTACGTGATGCGCGAACAAACACAGACAAACAGACAGACACGAATTTTAAAAATGTTATATTCTTGTTCAGTTGCTTATTTTACGTATCTTAGACCATTTTTTAAATTATCTTCTTTCTTTGTATAGGCTTTTTCGTCCTTGTTGCTTGTCGTATTAGGTGCATACTTTGTATCTACATGTTTGGGTACCTACCTAACCATTATGAGGTTAAAGATGGTAATTTATTTTACCAAACGTCATTAGAAACGATCTAGAAACGGGTAGGAGATAAAGTAAGCAGCAACGGGAAGGATATCAATTTTTTTCATAAAGTTAAAGCAGGTCTAATATACATTATTTACTTGCTAACTGTACTAGTAATAATCACTACGAAATAATCACGTGGTGTGAACACATTAATTATTTATTAGGTATCTAACTATTTAAATCATGAAATAGTTAGATACCTAGATCTACCTGATAAATATTTTTGATGTGTGCCAAGTTAAAGTTAATTACTTTTTTTAATATCTACTTAGACACGATCTATTTTGCATTGTGAGGGATACGCATAGGTTAACTCCCTGGTGCAAAACTTCAATATGAGTTTAGAGAGCACTGAAAATAATTTATTTCATTCCGTACACCAATAAGTCTGCGCACAGAATCTTAAAAAACCTTATTTGAATCTTCGCGATCAGTCCACCTTCGTCATTCGGTATTCTCGTCCTCCGGGAGAGTTTCTTATTGGCCGTACTTATTTAGGCCATTATACCAAGGTTCGTTGGATTACCTTTCCCTATTGGATGTAGTTATGCCTCTTTTTATCTCCAAAAAGATACGCACATCGGTTTTTATATGAAGCTTTTCGTTCATGTTTATAAGTGTAGAAATGGGTGCATAAGTTTTTTTGTCTGATCGCTATAGAGGGAACCTTTTTTCAATGTATCCTTTTGTAAAATTCATGTAGGCTAAATTTCATATTCTGGGACGTAACTATAGACAAGCATTATACTCATGTCACAGAATACCTAATAATACTAGTAACGTACTCATGTACTCGACGTACCTAAAGTAAACTTTTTTCTTATTTATTTTACTCGTATCATACACTGGCCTTCAAAACTTTTGTACCACACTTTTAATGTCTGTTTGTTCGCGCATCACGTAAGAACTACTGGACCGATTACGATGCCATTTTCACTATTTTGACTTAAAAACTGTCGTACTTGTTATCTCAATCCGATGAGCAGGAGCCAAGCAATTTAATAAAAACATCTTAATTTTAAAAGTGTGGTACTAAGTTTTGAAGGCCGAAGTGTAATATGCCGTGTAGCTCAGAGAAATTTCTCTAAGCCGTATAGGCAAGCATTTGACCACACTATGGCGGCTGTAAACACTCGCCGAGACATACCGGTGCTGGTCTCGGCTCGCCTCGTCACCTCTCGGCCGCGTGTCGGTTTTTTGCACCCGAGTCAAAAGGTCTCTTAGCTCTCGAGGAAAGCGAGAGCAAGCATGTACACACTCGTTCATTTAGTTGCTTGCTAACTGTGTTTGCAAGAGCTAACTGTAATTGATTTAGTAAAACAAATAAATTCAATAACATTTAATTTTGTATGGTATTTTTTTAAATAATTATTGTAGCTAACAGCACAAAAACGAAAAGCAGTAGCAATATGCAGGTCCATCGTGACGGGTACTATGAAAAGTATCCATAGCTCAACTGACACACCGAGTGTGTACACGGTGTGCTCTCCCTGAGACCTTCTCGCTCGAGACTCGGCAAGAGGCTCCCGACGAGTGTGTACAGCCGCCATAAACGTAGCGATTATAATTCTCTTCGCACTAGTTCGGACAGTTTACCGCTGTCAGGGGTAAATGCGAATTACCTGTGCACCCACTAGTGGGTGAAGCCGGTGGGTGGACGGGTCATAACCCGTCTCACCTGATAGTATTGACGCAGTCAACGGTGGATCTTGCTTGCCTATAAGATACCTACGTATTAATTATTGACTTACAATAATAACACGATAGATGTAGGTAGGTCCCCTCAAAAAAACGAAGCGAAATCCATCGCCCCTAATTCTCGCCAACATTAACAACTGAAATCCTCTGAAACAAGCCTGTAACTCAATATCTGTTAAATATTTATAGGAACTCTCCGGCTAAATGTGTTAACCTTATAGCGGGCCTTATTAATTCCTTCGAGAAAGGACGTATTAAGGAAGCAGGGGGAGGGTAAAGCGGGATGGGGGGAGAACACCACACAAGATGACAAAAATAGATAAGGAATAACAGGAAAACAGTGTTCTCAGTTGTGGATTTCGTACGAATTCATTTTGGTAGGTATGTCCAATACGAGATATAGAAGAATAGAAAATTTCCAATTAACCCTTTCGTTTTTATCCTTACACCATAGATCTATCATCTAATTAAAAGGGGTACACACATGCGATACGTTTTAATACGAGGTACAGAATAACTGGACTAGATACAACTACAGGCAATCACAGCTATCTTTCCACTGTCATGCTTCATGTGCATCTACAAAAATATATAAATTTAGACATACGCAGAATGTAGCGCGAATGGGAGTCACTGCTAAACAAGGAAGTTCTATGTACTTTCGTGCTTTCGTGCAACTGTAACGACTTCTTCAAAGTAAAAGCGGGGTATCGATTATTTGACCTTGAAAACGAATTAAAAAGAAACCGAGACAAAGAAGTTCTCTGAAGCTGTTGTTGTCTCTTTCTTACTTAGTGCCAATCTCAGATGTCAGCAAGTATTTTGTATAGTCTGTGCGAAAAATGTGACATGTTTTACGAGAGAGAAAGAGAGAACTTCCTTGCTGCTAGCACGCTAAAGAAACACCACACCTATTGTGATTAATACCAAAGAAGGCTAATTGTGGGCGTTGCATATTATGCAGTCCACGCCCGAGAAGCTGGATCCTAATCTTCTCATTTTTAATTAGATCTTGTATGCCTTACCACACCCTTCCAATCCCATACAAATTCCACACAATCGGCAAAAGGCGAGATTTATCGACGTAAGTTAACAGAACGTCGCCAGCCATGCTGGAAACAATATAAGTTATTGCCAAGTTAGTGTTTCCGCGAGAAATTGCTCTTTAACTCGATAATGGGATTATTTACTGCGAAGCGTTTTATGTAACTACTCTTATTTGTACGATTTGCCAAGGAAAAGTGTAAGAAATGTTATTGTTGGTCGTGGAAGTCGGGTCTAGATTATTTCGATCCGCATTTTTAGATCTTTTTAATCAAATTCACAAAAAGAGGAGGTTCTATGTTCGACTATGTTCACCGATTTCTCCGTCAATTGCGGATCGATTTAGTTTTTTTTGTTGTTTGAATCGTTATACTCTCGAGGTGTTCCCATATAAATTGTATAAAAATTGGATCCGTCGTTTTTTTAAGGTAATCCATTTGAAGTCGATTTTTTGTACCATGCATGTAATATTGTACAGCATCTGTCTTCTCAAGCGCTGGAAATTTAGTCGAACTATGTCTCGGTCGCAGCCAGCAAAATGTTCTACTCTGTAACTATACGCCCGCATCAGGAGGGCCAAATTGGTACCAATAGGCTAGACTTTACAGGAGTATTCCAGACTTTACAGCGCAATAAACTGGAAGTGGAAAGGCGAAAATTGATGATTGCTGACAAGTGTGTTTTATGGTTTAACTAGTTGGATAGGACTTTGTAAGTAGGACCCGTATGCCATAGATTTAATTAAAAGTGAGAAGGTTACGGGCATGTACCGCATATATTAGGTGCCACGCACACATTTGGTCGTCTACGGCCTTAGCATGTGTTAGCAGTGACACATTCGCGCCGCAGTCTGCGTATTTATGCCTCTCTATCTTTGCTGTTTATTCACATGAAGCACGACGGTGGAAATGTGTCTGCGATGGGTGTGTTTGCGTGTAGTTGCATCTAGTCCAGTTTTTGTTTACATAATATTATAGGGTGCTGTATCTTCAACCCTTTAATTACCTATTTTTTTTTTTTTATGCCTTTTCTAGTTTAGTTTTGATATCATAAATACCTTCCTTTTCATGATTATTTTGTAAGGTGATAATTGTGTATGGATTTGATAATAACACAATTAAATAAGGCATGTAAGTATTTAGTTTTGAATTTAGACCTAACTCACTAGGTACATACGGAATTGTAGATGTACAATTACACAGTCATTTATTGAAGTAATACGGTAGATACAAAGTTGTCCAATGTTTAGAGTCTAAAACTTAACCAATTCTGTCATGCAATATTACAATGTTTAACAAGATCAAATTAATATAGTAATCAGATCATATTTAATTATTTTTAGTTGATACTGTACCACGGCTGGGTACGGCTTCTTTTCACTCCTTCCAGTTATTTTGCGTTATAACATCTCATAAATAGATCCTCCTGACTCCTAATTAGGTTTTTCTTGTATCTAGGGAACAGGAAATACGATCCTCATGACCCCCTAATTAGGTATCCTGTATCTAGGGAACAGGAAATACGATCCTCATGACCCCTAATTAGGTTTTCCTGTATCTAGGGAACAGGAAATACGACCCTCACGATCCCTAATTAGGGTTTTCCTGTATCTAGGTAACAGGAAATACGATCCTCATGACCCCTAATTAGGGTTTTCCTTTATCTAGGGAACAGGAAATACGATCCTCATGACCCCTAATTAGGGGTTTCCGGTATCTAGGGAACAGGAAATACGTGGACCATGGGCCACAAACACCCACATTCAGAGCAAATTCATTCAGAGCAAATATACCTGAGGGTTACACAAGTATTTGACCTGAGGGGCCTGCACAAATATTTGATGAATCGAACCCGTAGGTACTATTATTTATTCTGTGCTCGCAGTCTCATACTTCGCTGTCCGCTCGTCCCCGTGCGCCACGGAAGCTGTATTTCATCACAATATTACGCTTTTGAAATCCAATCTTTGGAAAAGCCATTCTTGAAGACTTATAGTCTTATTAAATATTGTATAAATAAATAAACCAAGAAGAAAATCGGCAGGCCCGGCTAACTACAAAATTAAATTATTTATGCCGATATTGATATTCAGTCAGTTGAGCAGCCCCAAGACAAAAACCTTGGAATTTCACAGTAGCTTCCTTATAATCCCTCAAGCTCTCTGAAGTAGATAATTTGCTTAGATAAAATGGTTGGAAATCCCACATGAGCTCATCAAAGAAAAGTAGATTATGAATTCAATTTAAAACAAATGAAGGTCGCTCTTTAGGGAATTTAACGAACTCGTCTGAAAAATTAATTGCACGGCTTGTTCCACTGGTTCCGTTTTCGTAAGTTCAACAAGGAATCCTTATAAGATCGTCCCGTTTGTACGTCTGTCGATCTTTTATCATCTTTGGTCCCAGTTTGACACAGCATCATATTATAGCTTCTAGAGTTATGAATAAGAATAAAGGATTACTTTTTGTAAATCATAAAAATGCTAGTAGGTATTGCCACAGAATAAATAATTGGTATTGCCCTTAGCGACACATAAGAAGCGTAATTCAACCTCTTTGGTAACCATAATTAGAAACGGTCAAGGAAGTTTTAAGGGGAGCCAAGTGGACGGAGGCTAAGTAGGTACTTACCTATAACCACAGAACACTTAATAATACTACTATAACGTACAACCACAGAATAAATAATATGGTTGGTACAACATAAAACTTTATTGGAAAGGGTATCTATACTTATAATATAACAGTAACAGGTCCAATTCTGTACATAAAAGTTTTTTTTTAGAGTTTTCTCTATATTCGATACTAAAGCCAAAACTGTTTTTTTTACATTTTCGTCTTTCTGTCTGTCTGAAACTACTAAATGAATTCAAATGAAACTTGGTATGCTTTGAGTTCATACTACATTGGGATACTTTTCATCCCGAAAAATTAGAGGGTTCCCGTAGGATAGGGGTTGAAAGTTATTTAAAAGAACACGTATCTCGCTGAAACTACAGGAAGGATTTTGATGCAGCTTGGCACAGTCATAGTTTATATGATGGGTTAAAATTGAGTATACATTTTATACCGAAAAAAAATAAGGGATCTTGCGGGATAGGGGTCAAAAGTTATGTTATTTTGAAGTAATAAATATCCATACATAAAGCTATAAGTACAATAAAGTCTGCACAAAGACAATTTAAAAATGAATGGTCTAGGGTACTTAAAATAAGCTAATGAATAAGAGTATAACATTTTTTTAAATCATGTCTGTCTGTTTGTCTGTATGTTTGTTTGTTCGCGCATCACGTAAAAACTAATGGACTGATTGCGAATCGATAAAATCTCTTTGACGGCTGAAGGAATTTTGATCAAATATTGGTATTATAAGTCTTGGTACATAGAGTAAGTACTTTTAACCTAGAGAAATGACCACGCGTGCGAAGCCGCCGGTACGGCTAGTACTTACCTAAGTATGTACCTTTGTAGCATGCATTTTATTTATTTGTAGTGGTCACGATAGCCGAATTAGTTAAGGACATGTGCCGCTTAAAGGCAAGGATCGTGCGGGTTTGAGTTCCGACCGTGATCCAAATTTTTCCTTTAGACCGTGAAAATTGTTATAATTTCTCGCTAAGCCGGCGCTTAAGCAAGAGAACTACGTACACAAGCGCCGTGTGGCCCGCATATTTCTGTTATTATACTTAGTAAAGGCAAAGCGACCTCATCAATATTCCTATTGCTCTTATTGTCTGTGGTCTCAAAGCTCCTAACCTCCCTAACCTCTACGAGACGTAGAGGTGCCCTTATAGGCTCGTGATCATGACTTTCCCAGAGGTTCTAAAATTCCTCGTAAATCGAATCCGCGCGTCCTTCGCAATGTTTAAAGGCACCAAAAGGCATAATGGCCGTGGCAGCGGTTTCACGTTTCATCGATAAAAGCATCCATTTTGATGGCCTATAAAATATTGTGCTGCTGTCAAACCACTGCGGGGGTGGAGGCGACACGGAGCATTGCGAAGATCGTCATCTACCATGGCGGTATGAACGCGGAATATCCAATAACTATAGTATGGGTTGATTTTGACATAGACTAAGGTACTCCTCTGAGTGGACTGTCTCAGAAGTAACGATAGAGTTTGCAGGATGATTAAGATAATTATACATTAGGTTGGGTAAAAGTTCTGTCTGCGACAGACCTGATCCTATGGAACCCCTTTTAACTTTTGCTATTGAGCAAGGAGGCATAATCTTTGACCGTAACACTATATACCTCTATACCATAAGACCATAGATCCAATTAAAAGGCTAGGAACGTTAGATTTGGTGAAACACAACTCTGCCTTATAATAAATACATTTGTGGTACTAGGTCTCACAAAAATATCACCGAAACTACAATTTGGTTGAAATGTTTATTGTGATAAAGTGTTATTATCGGTCACCGCTTTGGTTTCACGTCTCGGCTATAAAAGCGTCGAATTTGATGGTCTATAAATGAGCCGCAGTTAGATTTATAGAAGCGACTCCCCGTTAGAGGGGCTCATTTATGTACAGATATGTACCTACTTTTTGGGGAATTAACGTCGTTGCTGTTAAAATCGATCCATTAAAGAATGTACCAAGCAGTTTGTGCCTTGGAACTTGGAACCTTTGGACGAAATCGTTTTTGGGGTTTTATTGGTACCTATATAGAATGATTAAAAGATTTTCCAAACACACAATCTGCATTGCATTGTTGCAAACAAACAATAGAAAAAAGAAGACGGTTTCCGTATTTTTGCAATATTTGCATAAAGTATCTATATGTATAAAAGTTAACTAAATATATGTTCATTATGCTCGAAATGATTAAATACAATAAAAACTAAATGTAGCAAAGAAAAAATACGAGCACTTAGAGGAGGAATCGAACTTGGCCAAGTTTTTTTAATTTTATCGTAGACTTGTGACTGTGAGGGAATGCGTGGAAACCTACCTGCACCAGAGTCCACAGACATCTGAAAGAAGTATGGAATGTAACAATTTGACACACGAGGCCAAATTATTATTTAGTCGTCCTGCATAGATTTATAGCCGACACGACCAATGTCACCTCGGTCAGGTCAGACCAGGCAAACCACCTCATCAAGTGGAAAGCTTAAGTACTATATATAGCTATATAAATTCAAACGTTCATGAGTACATTAATCTCAGGACTCCTGATGGATGCCGCGGTCGCCCAAGTACGCATGCCTCATGCTGCTTCCGAAATTCAACCTAAATTGAGGTATGTAGGTATGTCCCTGGTTAGGGCTATTTGCATTTCATTGAAGAGGATCCTTTTAGCCTCAGATTATACTTTAGCTTACACTTATGTTTAAAGGGGACAAAAATAAGCCCTTTATTTCTTTCCATTCCTTTCATAGTGCCGGACATAATCCACGTGTTAGTCAACCTAACCTAACCTGAGCCAGGGTCGAGGGCTGTGGTCGAGGGTTTGGTTTCATTATCGTACATCAAAGTTTATTAGACGATCGTTATCTAAACTTGCCCTTTATTATCATAATGCCCATGATTGCCATTAATCCTATACACGTAAACTATCGCAGCTGCCGTTATTGTTAACTGCTATACTCATTTTGAGATAGACAGTTTCATATCGAAAAAAATACTGTAAAATATAGTGTCTACGAATGTACCTATGAATCACAGAATGTTTTTGCGTGAAAATTATTCTTCGCACGTGCATTGCCAGCGCCATATCGAAAGTAACACAATTAAAATTGCGCTACAATTTCACCGCTAACGGTCTATAGCGGGTTTCAGCGTTAAACGTTATTCAAATTTTAAAGCTGACAGGTTTTTTCAGACAGCGCAATCAATCGATGACACACGCGGTACAACGGTCCGACGGACGGTCGGACACATTCAACCGCCGCGGGCGATCCATCACTCCATATCGACACTGCGACAGAGAACTGTGCCGTAGATTAATACTCTTATGAAATCACAATTTAGAACAGGACTTTGTTATTGCAAGTTGCATTCTGTGAAATTTCCAGGATGTTTTTCCTTCGTCCATGGATTTTCCTTGATTCAGTTCTTCATGAAGATATTCCTGAAAGCAAGACATTGAATGATAAGCTTTTATTTATTTCCGATTTTATTATATCTTAAAGAAATGTTTTATATAGCAGTAACCTCATTTTACGATTACACCGTAAAAGAAAGTGTTTCCCGCGTCTTGTGGCATAACATTATGACGCCATTACGGCACATAAACAATGGCCGAAGAAAAAATAGGCTGAGAACGTAACCTGTCACGGGTCAGTTGTCAAAGTAAATGAGTGGGAAAATACAAATGCGATAATTTTCAATGGTTATTTTATTCAAAGCGTGACGGGACAGGTAAATATTTTGCAGTGTTTCGCAATAACAAAAGTAAATCGCGACGAGATATTTTCAGAGCAATCTTATTGTTGTTCTATAGAGCACTTTACTAGCGTGAGATTTTTCTTATTCTCAGTTTTTGCAACGGCAGTAGAGTGCATTCAGCTCGGACCATAGAATAAAGTAATATACCGGACCCGGACTTGTCCCAATGACGCACTTGCCTTTTATGGAGTGGTGAGACCACTACCACAGAATAAAAAATTGTACTACCTTTGGTACCTTATTTGAAAACTATAACGGCTAA
Organism: Alsophila aescularia; assembly: GCA_946251855.1. NCBI lineage: Eukaryota > Metazoa > Arthropoda > Insecta > Lepidoptera > Geometridae > Alsophila > Alsophila aescularia. Next base: position 2,892,907 of record OX276380.1, on the reverse strand, counting down.
TAATAACTACTTAATGACTTTAGAAACTTGCTTATTAGAAAAAACTGATCTATCGAGGCTGATCTGTTTCCGGTTCACGAGCTCATCAATGAGGAAATATTTCACAGAGACAAGTCATGCACTTGTTGGTTGAAATGACCGCCATTTTCGGAAAAGAAACAGCATGAAACTCAGGACCTTATACTTTTTATAAGTTTCAAAAATACATTATGTATCCTAAAAAAGTTACGAGCGAGCACCTCACCTTATTTTTCTTGTCACGTCTCCCCGCATCCCTTACGTATGCAGTATTTTTTGTTAGAGAATACTAATATTTCCTCTTCATATTTGTGGAGGAGGATTATTCCGTTTATCCAGGCATGAGGTCGGCCAAACGGGACCTGCATGAATAATATGGATAGCATGTGTTGTAGAGCCTCTTCGGCAAGAGTCTGCTTGGGGAATTATCACGCCTTTGCCAGATATTCGACCTTCAAAGCTGTAGTGTGCAAACATTGCTGTTGCGGTTTGATGGGCTAAATTGTTTTCCAGCGAAATTACTGGGTAATCGGCATACTACGAGACACCAATGTCTCATTGGCGGTGCCGTAGATTTAAAAATCTATAATCTGGATGGCATTGTTAATTTTAAGGTACGTAGTACTATTATTTACCTACTGTGTGATTATGGGCAGGCGTGACGCTTACCATCAGATGAACGATCTGTTAAATGTTCATAAAAAAACCTGCCAAGACTATAATATTCAATGGAGTGAGAAAGATTAATGTTTCCTTCTTGAAGTTCTTGATCATTGTTTACTTTGGCTGTAGAGAAAAACAAGGGAATCCCGGGCCGGGATTGGGAATACACATCCAGGAAACCAGAAAAAACACGGTGGTTTTAGCCGCGTTATTTAGTTATTTAGCTTCAGGAGTACCACCACATAACTAGCGAATGTCTCGGAGTAATTGAGCTGAATTCTCTTGTGTAAAGAGCGCAAGCGCAGCGCAGCTCATTGAAAAGATAGTAGCCCATATAATAAAAACTAGACGATTTCAGATCACATAGCTAGGAAGGTCTCGGTGCGCATCTGTCTGTTAGACACTATTATTTATTCTGTGGTATGACTACGATAATTTCGAGAACCACTCATGAACTACTGATCAGATTTGTATGAGTTTTCACTTATTACGGCTTATGTATTAAAAATTTCCGTATGAAGCCGGGCCGAATCGCTCTCACCAATCATTTCATCTCTTTCACCAATGGATATCCATAGTTTCTCATTACTCATTATATTATAATCAGGTATAATAATTATATAATATATTACTTATTTCAGTATTTAGTTTCTTCATGCACGGTCTGATTAGCCTACTATTCCACCGGGTTGTTCAGGCATCAGTAGGTATTCGATTCGATAGTCACTGAGAATTGCCAACTTCAATGGTAAGATATTTTTCTAAACTTGCCGCGCGCTCCCTGTCTCTGGCAGGGCATTAATTAACTGCCAGTAATTATTTTAAGAAAGGGGATATCGCGGGAAAATTAAGACCCCTTTTCACTATCACGTTGTCTTTTTGCCTGCTTGGCAGTTTACTAAAAGCGGTAGAGTCCAATAAAAATTAAAAAACCTGAAATATTCTGGAAACTGTTTCAAATTACTCGAAGGTGCCATATTTAAAAATGCTATTATAGTCGTTAAAAAAACAGAAAGATAAATGAAAAATGAAATATCGGATAACTTATTATTTTCTTCCGGACAAAATAGGTACATTAAAACTTGGTGTGCACTTATTGCCACTGTAATATTCATATAACTTATAAATTTATTAAGTGTATACCTGAGAATCTACAAAAGAATACTGTGAGGACTAAAAATGAAAAGTTTTGCTCACCACCTGCTCAAAGTTTCACTCAGCGCTACTCGTAGCTTCACATTTTAAAATCTGCACGGTCGTCGTCGTTCTACTGCTTAAAAAATTCTCCGCTTCTCATTCGTCTATTTGAATTTAGAACACAAACTATTGAGGCTGTGAAAAAACCTATTAATTGAACGTGCAATTTGAACTCTAATGCGATTGCTGTACAGTTTAATTTTGTGTACACAGACGTAGAAGGTAACCCCTCGTGTTGCGTTGTTCACAGGAAGTAGAGAATAAGGATTTTTATGTATGTTTCATTATTCCAGATTTGTGTTTATTTATGAAACGAGGCGGTATCACGTGAACCGGATTTGGACACGACTACATTTTGATGTGACGAGTCATGTGTGGAGACATTCTGTCGGCTTCTCGTAACCCTTGTCTTCTGAGAAATTGAAACAGGTGGAGATTTTTATGAGCATTATGAGATTTTGTCTCAAGCTTATGAAATCTCCAACGTGTTGTAGTATCTCTATGATTGTGATTGTGTGCTATAGTTATTTTGATTCCGAATGAAATATTTTATAATGCCTTTTTTTGACCTATTCATTCACTGTACTTAGTGCTTGTCATTGAAATCAGGTAGGCATAAATTATCTATTAATAATCAAATGTTGATAGGTCTAATCTTTTCTATCTAATAATTTTCTTAAGGAAAAAATATTATTATTAGTTATACCTATACGCTAAGCAGTGGTTAACTGCTAAAATCATAAATCAATATTAAGTACCTACTTATAAGTAGGTACCTAAAAATAAATAAGATATTAGGAAAGAAATACCGTCACTAGTGCGATGCCAAAGGGAGAAGAAAAAAGGTATTGGAAAAATATTTGCCAACGAAACAAATAGTTGCATTGCATAATTTGCACATGATACAAAATTAACGACTCCCAAAGAGTTGAATCATATAAATAAACAGCGTTAATGCTTCTAAGAAGCAGCTCCATGTCCCAACACACATTATCGACTTAGGGATTGGATTCTCGACTAAAATAGACTGCAATCGATCGACTGCGCCATAGTAGCTATCAATTTTTCACAACACTGGCTCCGGGTAAAGAGGCCAAAACTGGATCAGCTTTGTTTATGTCTTGTATACTTTAAATTACGTTCTCTGTCTACGTTATATTAAGTCTATGGGCGCTTTTATAATTTGCCGTAGCACGGCACGGCACGGAACGTTTTTACCGTCACGGTAAAATAAGAGAGCAAAATGTTACACGTGCATGTCATATTTTGAGTTTTTTCTGAGTTGCTTTAATATCCTTTAGTTGTCAAATGTAAGGACAACCTTATTTTAGAAAATCCATTGCTTAGGCATTATTATAACCGTTAACTTGGTTACGATGACCATTCGTCACATTAACTATTTCGTCGCTAACCCTAATAGGTCTCATTCATAATACATCACTTTGTGCATCTAGTCAGTTTCCTTTACTCGTTTCTTGCTGTATTTCGATTCATTACCAACTGTTTTTTTTTTGTTTTTGAAACATGCTGTTTTTGATTTTGAGGTCAAAATGTTTAGCTTATTTTCGAAGTGTCTGTATAAAAATAATAAGCTTGGTCGCTTAGGAATCTTCACATTATACTTTAGGAGCTAACTGTCATTTGATTAAAATTACAATAATCGAATAAATATGTTTTTTGTTTTATTGATTAATTTAATTAAAAATATATTTATGGAACTGACTTACTAATAATTTTGTTTTATATTTTCTACAGTTTACTGTTGATTAAAAGCTAACTGTTATTGTGATTGTCTTTCTTTTTTTTGACTTTCCCCAAAAAGTGCAAAATAGGAGCTACTGAATATCTCCGCCTTATTAGATTCGATTTCGATGGTTCTATTTTTTTTTGTACCTTAATTTGGTCTTATAAAAATTTGGTGAAGATCTGATAAGGATCTTCAGCGAATTAATAGCTCATCAAAATGCAGTAAATTGCTCACTTTTAGGTTTCTACCAGTGGAATCAGCCCTTTACCTACTAGTTAGGGAATGATGGAGTACCTTGGTTATTAATGTTAGTTTTACAATAAGGTAACTAGATCTGGTTGGATATTTTCTGTAATTTACTGTTGATTAAAAATAAGATATATATGTATTTCTTAATTGTGTTATTTTGGCATTTTAAGAATTAGGCATTTGTAGCATTTGTCATTGTGAGAATTTGGCTTTTGTAGGATTTGTCATTATGAGATCTTGCCGTTTGTAGAATATGCCATTATGAGAACTTGCCATTTGTAGAATTGGCCATATGTAGAACTGTTAAGACTCATGTGCCATTTTGAGAATTGGCCTTTCTGCGCCTAAACCGTTTGGTCTATATAAAGTGCCACAAAGGAACAGACAGACATACATACCTACCTTTAAATTGTTATATAGATCCTAAATGGTCGTTAAAAATGAAAAATGATAAGATACACCTAAAGATGATTTTTAAATACCTATTCAATGATAACCCACTTGACATGGTTTGTTGACTTTCATTTTTCTTTTTCACAATATGGCGTCTAGTGATCGCCATATTGATTTTTTGTTAATGTTGGCGTCTAGTTGTCGCCATATTGAATTTTGATTAATGTAATTTATTTAGTAGCACTCGCAAGATTAAGACAAATCGATTGACGTAAGAATCATCAAAATCGGACCACGCGTTTAGTCTATATATTATAGTGCCCCAAAGGAACAGACATACATACTTACCTTTAAATCGTTATAGATCTTTAATGGTCATTCAAAATGATAAATGATAAGAGAAACCTAAAGATGATTTTCAAATACCTATTCAATGATACCCCGCTTGACATAGTTCGTCAACGATCATTTTTCTCTTTTTCACAATTTGGCGTCTAGTTGTCGCCATATTGAATTTTGATTAATGACACTTTTTAGTAGCACTCGCAAGATTAAGACAAAATTATTCACGTATGAATCATCAAAATCGGTCCACGCTTTTGGTCTATACTGGGTGTCCCAGGAAGTAGAGATAAGCGGAGGTCCCGAGGTAGAGCACACCCATGCGCACCCATAATCACCCATCCCTACCCATCCTAATTGTCATTGTTGGTATGAACTCCATATTATTGTGTAAATTTTGAAATGGTAAGGTAAGCTTGTTATATCAAGAAGGCTTTAGATGTGTTACTATTTTTGATTCTATTGAGTGTCCGTTGCAAGGTTAGTATAAAGTTGAACAAGTTTAGTGAATCACAATTAATCTGCTATTTAATAGCGGAGTTATGTGAAAATATGTGACCAAGCGTTATAGGTACCTACTAGTTATTTTTCATATTTTATATAGGTATAATGTTTAATATAATGTATGTTTTTGGAACATTAAATATTATTATCCCCACCCATCACTAGGTACCCGTGGATGGGATGGATTGGGTTGGGTGGACCTATCTCCACCCATCCTCACCCTACCCGATCCATCCCCACCGATCCCTGCCGATCCCCACCCATCCAAACCCATCCCAAGCCCACTCCACCTATCCTAATACATCCCTACCAATCCCCAACCATCCCTACCCATCTCCATACATCCAAACCCAACCTCACCCCACTATATCGGTACTAAGAAAATGTCGACCTTTCCACTTTTGAAGTCACTGTATGCTGTATTGCCATAAGTTTAGGCCAATTAAGTGTATGGCATTTTATTGCCAGTGAATTGAAGAAGTTTTTAAGATAAGAACAAAAAATAAATGTTCTCATATTTTTTTCATTTTAGGGACCTCCAAGCTTTGAAGTGATATGTTGCTCTAAACAAAATTTGAAGTTATTCTTTTATGTTTTTATTGTTTATTTAATAATTTAAATATGTTTTTGATGTCTCATAAAAGTAGTAGTGACCACTGGACTACCACCATTCCAAAAATCAACTAAATCCTATTGTTAGTTTGGTCAAAATTACTAAGTTTGTGACGAAATCTGGAATTTAGTGAAAAAAAAAACAAAAATGGAATTACTGCGATAATATAAAAAACGCGGAACATACATGGGAGTTATTCGGGTGCGCCTGAGAGTGCTCTACTTCCTGGGACATTCTGTATAATGCCACAAAGGAACACACGTAGGCTGATAAACACATTACCGGGCCTTTGCGTTGCGCAGTCTGGTAAAAAACTGGTTGAATGAAAAGAAGATAAATTAAGATAATAATGATTATAGGCACAGAATATAGTAGTATCATATATACCTGTAGATATATGAAGCAGAAATATGAATGACAGGGAACTAAGGAAAATTATTTTATTAGTTCTTGTTGTGTGTGCCCTTGAGAGGTATTTTTTAACCGAGTACCTTCCTAGGTGAAGAGTTCCTTTTATTTAATTTCACACGATTAGGTAGAGTATTAATAAAATCTATACATATGCAATCAAAACAAATAATAAACGAAAATTTAGAAATGTTGTACAGCCTAATTTATTAAATATTTCAGGAAACCCTTTATTAATTTACTACGTAGGTACATATAATTAAATTCGGTTGTAATTAACATTAAGTTCCCCATTATATTTAATGGCTGCCTGGCTGTGCCACGGCCGCCGGTCCCATTACGTAATGCTTGGAGATTTTCTACCAGCCACAATTACAGACTTTGAGTTTCCAACTTGCGTCTCGCAGTCTCGCCGTCACAAGTTCCCTTTGAGCTGAGATGCCTCCGATAGATTTCGAGGTCTCCGCTCACTGTACCCGACCAAAAGTATGGCCAGTCAGTGACACTTCATATAGGTACTTACATAATTGTGTGCACAGAAGTTCTAAAGCCAATTTTACTTAAATACAGAAAAACTAGGATCAAAATGTTTATGTCGTAGTCAGCCAGCTAAAACTGACCATATCGTTGAAACATCAACATTTAATGAAATTTCTATCCACGCTTGGTCATGTCATTAAATATCCTTAATGCAGGGTTTTCATGATACCAAAGATGCTCAAACAGATAGGTTTTAAAGGCTAAAATAAACTTCGAAGACGAAGGCTTTGCCTTCTAACCTATCACGTCCAAGTCGAGCTTTCGTCTTCGCCTTCTATTTTAAGATATGATCACTAATGTTTGACCATATAATTTGCTGTTCATATCGTCAAATGCTGATCATTTATTCATCTGGCCAAACCATTTCATGACGTCAACGACAATTTAATGAAATGATCAATTCTATGACATCGCCACGATATATCCATTTGTAATGTCCCATTCAGTGAAAATTACCTTTGATGAAAAGTAATCAAAACAAGCAGCAAATGTAGATTAAAAAACGAATCTAGAAATCAAGTTTTTTTTAGATAGCGTTGTTATCGAGTTGTGAGGTACCCTGAAATTTTCAGCCAAATAGCATAATAAAATTATCATTGCAGACGGGGGACCTCTGAGAACGGACTGCAATGACAATTTTATTTTCACCTCACAAGCTCGGAAAGATTCTGTCTGTGATTCGAAATCTGAGTGCAAAAGTTCATTTTACCCGCTAGCGTGGAAAGAGTTTTTAAAATTCCAACCTTTCTATTCAATAATTTTCTATAGCGCTAATCCACTGAAAATACTTTATTACTAATTTATACTAAGTATATTATTATCCGATTCGATTCTACTTTACTTGACTCTATTCGTCTCTATTCGCCTCTTTTTGACTCTACTCGACACTACTCGATTCTTAGCGCCAATCCACTGAAAATACTTTATTACTAATTTATACTATATTATTATCCGACTCGATTCTACTCTACTTGACTCTATTCGTCTCTATTCGCCTCTTTTTGACTCTACTCGACTCTACTCGGCTCTACTCGACTCTACTCGACTCTACTCGATGCTAATCGACTCTATCCATCTCTTTTCATTTTCAATTCTATTCTAATCTATTCTACTCAGTTCTACTCTGTTCTACTCTGTTCTACTCAGTTCTACTCTGTTCTACTCTGTTCTACTCTGTTATACTCTGTTCTACTCTATTCTACTCTGTTCTACTCTGTTCTACTCTGTTCTAATGTGTTCTACTCTATTCTACTGTGGTATACCGTGTTCTACTGTGTTCTACTCTGTTCTACTCTGTTCTACTCTGTTCTACTCTGTTCTACTCTGTTCTACTCTGTTCTACTCTGTTCTACTCTGTTCTACTCTGTTCTACTCTGTTCTACTCTGTTCTACTCTGTTCTACTCTGTTCTACTGTATTCTACTGTATTTTACTCAATCCTACTGTGTTTTACTCAATTCTACTGTGTTTTACTCAATTCTACTGTATTTCACTCAATTCTACTGTATTTTACTCAATTCTACTGTATTTTACTCAATTCTACTGTATTTTACTCAATTCTACTGTATTTTACTCAATTCTACTGTATTCTACTCTGTTCTACTGCCAGGCATCCCGCGACGGCCCATTTTTTATTATTATTATAAACACTAATTTAATACATTATTTTAGCTGTTTTTCTTGCACCTAGCATTTTCCTCGCTGTAGTGAGGTGAAAAGTTTTGTGTTGCGCACGGCAGCAAAGTTATTTGGCGTCTCGTACTTTTGAAACCCTCGCTACGCTCAGGATTCAATACAAGTACTCTCGCCAAAAAATCACTTTGCAGCCTTGCATAACAAATAATTATTAACTCTTGTTTTTGACTTATTAGTGCTTTTTTGGCAGGGTAGACGCGTTTTTGATTTATTTTTTATTCATAATTTTTAGTGACAAGTTTTGAGTTATGCCAATTAATTATATATTGTAGTAAAGTGCTCATTCAATTTAATACCCATATTATAAAATTCAAAGTTTTTAGAATGAAGCGCACTGCCGCAATATTAAATTTAGAAAAAATATTATAGCCCATGTTACTCGGGATGACGTAAGAATTTTAACGATACCCCATACATTAAAATCTGTGCAGGCATTTAAAAGTTATGGTAGAATAAAGAAACTCACATACATACAAACATACATGAATCCTAATAACGTTACACTCCTTTTTTGGGCAGTAGTGTAATAAATAAAGTACCTGGCAAGTATCCCGTTTCTAAATAAATATTATTAACCATGGCATGGCAACACCTTTCAATTAGGTTCACGGCAAAGAATAAATAATAGCTCACGGTTTGGTCACAGTACAATATGTACCTAATGTATACTTGGTCCAGCCAGATGGTATAGTGAGCAAAGACCCGAATCCGAGTCCTGGGCTAGTCTTTTACCAGTTCAATTATTAAATTCAGTTTGAATTGCAGTTGTTGAGAATCGTTTTAATTCAGACGTTAAAACTTTCTCTCTTTAATTTAACTTCGTTTGTAAAGGCATTTTATTTGGATTGCTACCATTTAAATACAATTTATACAAATGTAGATAGATAGATAGATAGATTAACTCTTTATTGACACCAATAATATAAAACGATACAGACAGCAAAACAGTTAGGTAGTTGGGTATGTAATATTTAACTACTTATGATGTGTAGGTATTGTATAATGTAGGTAGTTGTGTAGTATGGTAGGTAAGGTGTCTATGGTATATTTAATTACGTACCTAGTTATAATAGTATAATATAGTTTCATAGTTAGTTATATTTTTATTATAATTGACAAGCTTGCATTTAAATACAATCCTCACAAGACGATAGGCCCTAACTGATTTTGTAATCTATAAGTACTGATTACTTTTGATGTGTGAACATCTAATTGGCGTGGCGATCGAGCGGCCGGCGACGCGCCTCTCGTGGCTCGTCGGCTCTTTCGGCATCAGCTCGGCCATACATGTTTCACATCTGCCAGGCGTCTCGCGATGGCTCATTTTTCTATTTACCAATATTACCGCAGGTTAATTGAAAAGTATCCAACACACTCTTCCCATTAAAACACGATGACGGTGCACCCATAAAACCCTATTCAATTTCCCATGAAACATTATCAACTCTGATAAAAACCTTAATTGGCATTATCCACCTCATCTCGTACGCAAACAATTTAAAACTTTTAATTAAAAATGGCTAACGTAGTCTATGGCGGAAGAGCGCAATCCACACGGAGGTAAAACGTTCGAGTAAAAAAAAACTGTGTTGTAAAATCGTGTCTAAATTTTAATCTCGGCGAGAATCTCGTTTAAAAATAGAAGACAGCAGCGGCCCTTGAAGCGAACCCTCTGTTTTGAGTGACGATGAGCTTGAGCACCTACCGTCATCCATTTTTGTTCTCGTTATATCAAATCGAGGGAGTTGATTTTATTACAAGCTTTTATATTTGGTACTTCCTTTTGTTGGAGTTTTGAGTGTTATTTTGACCTAATAATTTGAATAATGTGGAAGAGAGCTAATGTTACGTAAGTTGTTTTTACGAGAACACGTCTGTGAGTTCAGTTCTGTGAACTCTGTTCGCTGAGAATGTCTATTAGGGAAATCAGGGACTGCAGGTCATTAATTGTCGCCGATAACGTTGCCATGATAGCAAAATGAGCTGGATGTCAAACGGCGCAAAGTTGACTAGAAGAGACAAAGAGGTTGAATTACGCTTACTGGCGCAATTATATGAGAGATTGAAACAAAAACAAAAAGTTGTAAATTCATTCGACACAAGGTCTCAAATGCACTTTGTGAGAAATGCTCTGAAATAGACGCATCGCATGGCATAAGGTGAAAACGGCGCATAGAAGTATTTGATATCACCTCGGTCTACTCTCGCTTACGTCGAGTTAGTTTTTGAGTTAGTGCGTTGTGCGATCATAGAGTGTAGTGTCAAAATGATCTGAGTGAGGCGTATCAAGTTAACAACAAACGACGGAAATTGTGCACATGTCCAGTCCAAAGTCGAAACTGGAGAATCATTAGTTTTATCGGAAAACATGAGAACGTGAACGCAGCACAAATTCAATTTTTTTTCAAATTCAAATTACTTTTATTTGCATAAATATGGGTACATGAGATGTTACTTTAATTATATAGAACGCCACATTTCAACCGTTAGGTGTGCAAAATTACATATACTCGTATTACATAAATTATTAAATCTAGGTTACATTTCCTGTGGTTATTATTTTCAAAATTACTTCCACATGCTGGATTTACCCCGTTTGCCCCTTATAACGTTAGAACCGTTAGAAGTTAGAGCGTTTTTAGTTTGGCCATGATGTTTTGTTGCCAACATTATTATTTAAAATAAGTATTTCCTCTTGTTCTCTTTCTTCTATTTTCGATCCTCATTTTTGTCTCATAACTGTGTGCTTCCCATGTTATATTAACAATAAAAACTTTTTTATTTACTTATTTCCTTTTAACTTAGAATTTTAAAACCCCAGAAAACACAATCGGTTGCGCTACCAGGCGAATTGAATCTAAATGATAATAGAGTGCACCGATATCAATAAATATATTGGTGAAAGAATTTCAAATAACAGACAACGGGAAAAAGTTACGCGTACCTACTCCAACTACTCACTTAATTTAACTAGTGGCTCTGTGAGATGTAGACGTCGCGAGCACAAACTTTTTTGCAATGTAGCGGTGCGCAGTAGCGCCATCTTGTTACCTTACTGTACAACTAACATTAATAACCAAGGTGCTCCATCACTCCCTACCTAGTAAGTAAAGGGCTGATTCTACTGGTAGAAACCTAAATGTGAGAAATTTACTGCATTTTGAGCAGCTATTCTGCTTATGACACTGAAGATCCTCATCAGATCACCAAATTTTTATGAGACCAATTTAAAGTTACAACCATTCAAATAAAAAAAATACATCGAATTGGATCGATTGGATCTAATAAGGCGGAGATATTCAGTAGCCCCCTTTTTTCGCATTAAAAAATATACGAAGAAAGTTTAAGCAAGCAGATAAGGCTTATTGTAATAGGCTTCAATTTGCGAGATCCCGTTCTGCAATATTTAATAAAACTTTGTTCGTAAAAATTCTTATTGTGTGCTTCAAACGGATGCTTATATTTTGTATCCGTAACAAACAGTAAGTACAGAATATTAAATTACATAGTACGGCTTAGCGGTGTCTAGACGTGAAAATAAGCTTTTAGGGCATTACCCTAGTCTTTTTTATGAGCTTATGAAACTTTTTGGGACAGAAATTGACAGAACCTGCTGTGCTGGGCCTGTAATAGTGGATTCTGGATATAATCATAGTGATAGTAATAGCTAGAGATATAAAATCATTTTACGAGTTAAGGTTCTTGCATTTTAAAATACTTATTTTTAATGTTTGTTTGTCGTATGAGGTAGTACTGGCCTCTGGCTATGGAGTTTGTCAAGCCGCCCGAAGGCCTCTGACATGGCTTAACGACTGCTATTAATCAATAACAGCCGGGACCGACAGCTTAACGTGCCTTCCGAAGCACGGAGCGATGGAAAACCACACATAGCTCAGAAAAGTCATTGGTGCAGAGCCTAGGTTTTGAACCCGGTGTCGTTGGATTCTAAATTGCACTATAGAACCGTTAGGCCACCATCGCATGGTATTTTTAATAGAACGTAAGCAATAGACGCAGTTTGCAATGTTTTTATGCGGGTAGATTTAGAATTGCTATTTCCGATGTGTAGATACTTTCAGATTTTAATAAAAATAATATTTTAATGGATTCAGGGTGCTGTTGGGCCTGCCTCGGGTTTGCGTGCATCTGGAATGTTCGCAGAGGCACGCACTGATGATTTTTACGCGAGTATAAGAAAGAAGGCGGCATGCGGCGTGGCAGTGGTGGCATTCTGAATACCATTGCTGAACAACCTGATTGTCCATTGCAAGCACATTTAATACTGTTACTAATAGGTATTACAAAGTGAATTTCTCTGTCAGTGCAATTTATTTTTTTGTGTTATATCTTATTTTATAAAAATGTATGATCTCATATGCCGTATAAGTGGAATAGCCGGTTTTAATTAGGTGTATTATGGACATTTTGTCTGAAACAAAGATTTATTATTATTATTAAATGATGTCCTTCGAATGAATGCATCCTTTATACATAAGATGATTGTGAAATCATCTTATGCAATGCAATGAATCAAAACCTTAAAATCCTTTTACAAATCAAAGCTTTATAAATGGTTGTTTTCATTCATTCTCCACGTCCGCATTCCGCTGTCCATTCCCATTCCCTGCACTTCCTTATCTCAATCTGACTGACGGATTCACTTGTTTAATTCGTGGCGCCGATCTATTGGCGTAGGGGAGAGATGAGAGATTTAGGTTCTTGCAGACACCGTTCTAAATACGTGTAGCACCGCCCCTTCTTCGCCTTGTTATCATAAAAAAAACTGTTATTTTTTATTTGTATTCTGTTATGTTCTCATTCCAGGCCTTTTCCCAGAGATAAAGTTTGTGCTAAAGTAACCATCCTGGTATTCAATGTCTTAGCAGACCTGGCAATGTCCTCACTCCCCGGCACTGCTTTGCTTCCCAGCGCAAGTCTGACAGCCGAACTTATTTATTCGTCCGCGGCGCGAATCGTACTGACTCGCTGAGAGATTAATAGTTAGCCGTGCTCTTTATTTAATTGGTAGTTAATAGTAGGTAGTCGTTGAGCAACTTCTTAATGTTGTTAGCATAAGATTAAAATATCTAGTAATTTTAAATGACTGTGATTATGGTTAAATATTATTTGTTAATGTAACTAACAGGTAATTTCCTCTAGCTACTTCGGATATTTCAATAATACAGTTTGCATAAGCCTGTTTAGTGTGGAACTTGCCACTATTACATTATGCGCGCAATAAAGGAATATTCAACTACCCTCTACGTAGTATTTCTGTACTCTTTGTACCCTCTATGGAATGAGCAATGTAGTGGGAATCGCAGCTTGATACTATTTAAAGCTTTTAGAATAACCAATACCTAGAATTAAGTATCTCCTAATCTATTTTATAACGTTGATGAGCAAGAACACAAAAACTTTTTGGTGTTCTGTGAGAAATAATGTTATTTATTATTTGAAACAGATCTCATTATTTTCAGTAATATGATTGCTTTCGAACATTTCCCCGCAGCACGGGTCAACGATTCCAGCGAATCTAACTTTCACTTCAGGTTATCGAATTTGGCGGTCCATAAAAAGATTTATCCACCGGCAACCGTTCTGAAATATTGCCAATATATTCAGTTCTCAATATTCACGCATTTTTCTCTATCCCCAAACACAATTTCAACACGTCCTTTCGTTTGAAAAGGAAATAACAAATCGTCTTGAGGAGAGGACGCGCCGCCATGACAGTTTTCCCCGCTTTTTTTTTTAACTTTTTTTCTGAGGCACAGATTTATTGCGTCTACAGCCTTGGTATTGGCCGTAACCCGCAACAGATGTTTGGGTGACTCGAGCTTTTGTGGGAATCTTATTATAGTCTAATGTTTTCCTTAATCTTTTGTAAATGTTCCGTCCCACGCACGTTTTATGGTAATGCTCAATAATGTCTTTATACTTCACAACTGGCGTGCAATTTGTTACTGATCAATAAACAAGAGTAGGAATATATTTCAGATATTTTCTTAAGAATATTCACGATTGCGCGTAGAAATTTCCTCTCTTTTGTACAAATAAAAGAAATCACGTATTTTATTAATATTTCCAAAATTCCTTCGTAGAGATAAATAAGGTTACGTGTCGTCTCCGAGCCCAGGCATTATAATACCCAGTTTATTAGTTCATTAATTAACTTAGCTGTCGTCTGGAGTCTGGGGACTTTAATATTGCTCCAGATAAGTATATTCTTGTTAATTTACTAAGTACGTGCCTAGCTATTAAATTGTTTAATGATTAATAAACGTGTACGTATTAAACAATTTAATAGCTACCTTGTTGAATCATTACTTTAGTAGGCACCAGTCTTTAATAAGATGGTATTTTGTTTTTGCAAAATATTCTGCAAATAGACGCTTTTATTATTTTATGGTTTCTCTGAGCGTATGTGTAATGTGTAGGTATGTCTGTTACTTCGAACGGATTTTGATGCAATTTGGTGTATGTCGCAGGTAATTTGTACTACCCGTCATTATACAAACGGCGATTCTCAGGCAAATTGTAAAACTCTTCCTTTTAAAAACAGCGTCGTTTGTTTATAAAACATCGACTATTTGCAAAATGCCGAAGGCAAATTACAAAACGTCTCGTTGTCACAGGCAATTTGTAGAATTCGTTCGTTTACAAACGGCGTCGACAAATATCAGTAGGTTAGGAGATTTTCGGTTCAAATGGCCATTTTAACCTAAAATTATCATGTTCAACTTTTAGATTAATTAGGCTTATTCTAAGGTAAGTAACATACAGTAGTTATTTTAGGCGCTATGCGTTTTCAGGCGCAATTCTATCAAACATAGTATTTTGTAAACAGACGTTTTTTAATGAACAAACGACGCCGTTTGTAAAATGACGGTTTCTACAATTTGCCTGCGTCATAGACACTTTAGGTCCTGAAATAACTCATAGGATACTTTTCGTCATCATTTTCCACGCGGGTAAATCTGCGGGGCACTGCTTCAACTAGTATGTAGATGATAATGATAATGTTAGGCAATGAGATCTATGGTTTAGGGAGACACCGTGTGTTCAAACGAGCGAGTGAGAACTACCAACCTTAAATAGATAGGTTTCACTTACAATAGTGGCAAATAGGTAAGTGTGTTATGTTGAGTTTTTGTATTGCGCAAGGCATATTTAATTGATTTCGCGTACCTATTACACATTGTAACTACATTACAGACCATTATCGTTGCGTAGCCGGCGTTATGTTACTCGCTTCCGAGGTACATCGCTTCTCTTTCAGTCATTTTCACTTAGCGCCTCGTCGCGTATCAGGATTCTTTTAAGAAACAGCTGGCGGCTGAGGAGAAAATGTTTCCTTTCTTTATGCTCTTACGAGGCAAAAAGTAAATGATCTCTACAATCTTCTTGTTTATAGTTAACATCATGATATACTTATGAAAAAAACCTTATCAAACAGTCATGGTATACCATCAGGTAAGGACTTCGTTTGACCTAGAGATATATAAAATACCAGCTGTGCCCGCGGCTTTGCCCGCGTGCGGTCATTTTATTTAAAAGTGGCCCATACGTGTTATTCCAAGACCAAAAGTATAAAGACCATAATTTTTAAAAGCCATTTTAAAAAAGAAGCTTATTTTAAGTTGGTACACAATTTATTTATTCAAATTATTTTCTTTTTACAGACTACGAGTATTTCGTCCCTATTGTTTAATTTAAGTATAGCTTATACTGGTACCTAGCCCTTCGGCTTAGCGATGTCTATGATTGCAACTTTATATTATCAGCAGCGTCTAGCAGCAACCTCTCTATGGCATAAGACAGTGAGTTAATTAGTTTTAGAGTTAACAGCATAGCTTATTTATTCTTAGTTTAAAACTACTAAAATCACGTTGAACTTATTCAACCAGCATTATGTGCTGACATCGGGTGTGTTAACTTTTTCGCCGTTGGTTTAATTTCGTCGCACTTACAAACTGCACTGCCCTACAAAACTTAGTACCGCACTTTTAAAATTAATTGCTTGGCTCCTACTCATCGGATTGAGATACAAAGTACACCAGATTTCAAGTCAAAACCTGAGCTATCCAACATTGAAAATCGCATCGCAATCGGTCCAGTAGTTTTAACGAGAACTTAGTACTACACTTTTAAAATTAATAGATTTTTATTAAATTTCTTGGCTCCTACTTATCGGATTGAGATACCAAGTACACCAGTTTTCAAGTCAAAACCTGAGCTATCCAACATTGAAAATCGCATCGCAATCGGTCCAGTAGTTTTAACGAGAACTTAGTACTACACTTTTAAAATTAATAGATTTTTATTAAATTTCTTGGCTCCTACTTATCGGATTGAGATACAAAGTACACCAGTTTTTAAGTCAAAACCTGAGCTATCCAACATTGAAAATCGCATCGCAATCGGTCTAGTAGTTTTAATGAGAACTCATTACTACAGTTTTAAAATTAATAGATTTTTATTAAATTTCTTGGCTCCTACTTATTGGTTTGAGATACAAAGTACACCAGATTTCAAGTCAAAATCTGAGCTATCCAACATTGATAATCGCATCGCAATCGGTCCAGTAGTTTTAACGAGAACTTAGTACTACACTTTTAAAATTAATAGATTTTTATTAAATTTCTTGGCTCCTACTTATCGGATTGAGATACAAAGTACACCAGTTTTCAAGTCAAAACCTGAACTTTTCAACATTGAAAATCGCATCGCAATCGGTCCAGTAGTTTTAATGAGAACTCATTACTACATTTTAAAATTAATAGATTTTTATTAAATTTCTTGGCGCCTACTTATCGGATTGAGATACAAAGTACACCAGTTTTTAAGTCAAAACCTGAGCTATTCAACATTGGAAATCGCATCGCAATCGGTCCAGTAGTTTTAATGAGAACTCATTACTACATTTTAAAATTAATAGATTTTTATTAAATTTCTTGGCTCCTACTTATCGGATTGAGATACAAAGTACACCAGTTTTCAAGTCAAAACCTGAGCTATCCAACATTGAAAATCGCATCGCAATCGGTTCAATAGTTTTAACGAGAACTTAGTACTACACTTTTAAAATTAATAGATTTTCATTAAATTTCTTGGCTCCTACTTATCGGTTTGAGATACAAAGTACACCAGTTTTTAAGTCAAAACCTGAGCTATTCAACATTGAAAATCGCATCGCAATCGGTCTAGTAGTTTTAACGAGAACTTAGTACTACACTTTTAAAAATAATAGATTTT
Source organism: Alsophila aescularia (assembly GCA_946251855.1). NCBI lineage: Eukaryota > Metazoa > Arthropoda > Insecta > Lepidoptera > Geometridae > Alsophila > Alsophila aescularia. Next base: position 2,875,281 of record OX276380.1, on the reverse strand, counting down.
TATTAAATTTCTTGGCTCCTACTTATCGGATTGAGATACAAAGTACACCAGTTTTCAAGTCAAAACCTGAACTTTTCAACATTGAAAATCGCATCGCAATCGGTCCAGTAGTTTTAATGAGAAATCATTACTACATTTTAAAATTAATAGATTTTTATTAAATTTCTTGGCGCCTACTTATCGGATTGAGATACAAAGTACACCAGTTTTCAAGTCAAAACCTGAGCTATCCAACATTGAAAATCGCATCGCAATCGGTCCAATAGTTTTAACGAGAACTTAGTACTACACTTTTAAAATTAATAGATTTTTATTAAATTTCTTGGCTCCTACTTATCGGATTGAGATACAAAGTACACCAGTTTTCAAGTCAAAACCTGAGCTATCCAACAATGAAAATCGCATTGCAATCGGTCCAGGTTTTAATGTGATAAGCGAACAGACAGACACCAAATTTTTGCTTATTACCTTTTATACTTTAATAAAATTATAAATGTATCATAAACTATTGATGAAATTTGCTATAAAACATATTTTATTAAAATCTCTGTCTTTTATAGTTTAGAAAACAAGTGTGGTAGATATTAAGTTTTGAAGGCCCGTGTATGTATTTCCATGTCTGGGATCGACTCGCATTCAAACTTCTATTGTATGTACGCACTTAGTTTTAGTTGATAGTTCAAGTTACGTACGTTACTTGTTTCGTTGAATATGGTTTTGTATTGAGACACAGTTTTTAACTAGTTCGGGGACCAGAAGCTTCATAGGTTACACTGTATATTTCTTTGTGTCAATAAAAATTATGAATTATGAATTATGAATTATGAATTATGAATTATGTATTTTAAGTAGAGTAAAAACTAGCCTAAAAGCTAAAAAAAACACGTCTGCCGCCAAAAAATAACTTATGCCAATAAATTATATATTGTTGGAATGTGCTTATCAAGGCCTTCAATTTGATACCCATATTGAAAAATCCGAAGTTTTTTCCGCATTTTATAATAGAGCCATACATCCGCCACATCGAAAAAAATATTTACGATACCCCATACGTCTAAATCTGTTCAGGCATTTAAAAGTTACTCATGTACATACAAACATACATGAATCCTAAAAATATTACACTCCTTTTTTTGGGGCAGTCGTGTAAAAAGTGAGTAATTAAAATGATCGAAGTACATAACTACTTATGAAAACTGGGTTACTTAAGTACGGAACTATTGAATTCGCAGTTGTGCAAATAAAATATTTTTTTGGCTTTTTCTGGTTCATTTTAGTAGGAGATAATTATTTTCATATCTTTACATACCTGTATTTACCCGACTACGGCGAAGCAAGGGAAGGGAAATTAAGTTAACAGTCTATAATGTAAGTATGTAAAGACATGGAATTGTGGATGTTCCACCATAGTGTCGCCCCTATTGGTCCGATTTTGACAAGCGAGGTATCAATCATTTCGTCTGCAGGTATAGAGTGTCATAGGCTATTATTTACCCGACCGCAGTCGGGTTTTAGTTTTGAACGTTTGTCTTGTTTATTTTCAGGCTATTTAGTAACAGATAAATCGCAGAACATACAGAAAAAGTATATTTTTTTTGTCTGCATTTTTTTATATTGTCTTTATTCCTGTTGATCCTGATCGAGATAATGGGTAATTTTTTTTAAATTATTTTATTGTTGTCGGGCCCTGATAAGTATGCAAAATTTTAAATTCTGACCATTTAAAGTGGGTAAAAACCGAGTTCAAAATTTTCCGTTACATACAAACATACAAATAAAAGCTTGTTAAAGAGGGTAACCAATATAGTAAGTAATCCAATAAAAAAAAACTTAACTGAATACTTCTTCTGAAATCTTCTACAGACATCTTTTCTGTACTTACTGTGTTGTTTCTTTGTATTTTTTACTTGCAGTTATTGAAGTAGCCTAAAGCTAAGGATAGGTAAAATAACAGTTCTGGTTGAATGAAAAATCTCTAAAAAATGCGCCTATTTTAAAGGAATGCCTGAAAGCTAAAAGGTTCGTCGAGTTAAAAAAAAAGGACTCATTTCATTAGCTCCAGAAAGTCAAGCCAAAGGACACTCGGGAAGGGTCCCGTCTATTTCCAAGGGATTCGCTTTAACGAAGCCTACAATTGAAGAAAAAATTCAATTGAACTGGAAATAATGACGTCGACCTGACTCCTGCCATTACAGAAGTGTGAGTGAACGAACGCCCGAACAATACTCTTCCATAGACTAGAGAATTGTTATGGGCGGAAAAATTGTACAGGCAATTCTCAACTTCAAACCGGCACGTTTAAGGTTGAAATTGAAACTCCTGGATAGAAAGCACCTGTGACGTTTGAAGTAGTCTACTGACAGTTTCCGTCAGTAATCAGGTCACGTTCCTTTTTTGAAATGCGCGCGGTTGTGACGCGTTCGAGTTAGCGTAGAGAAATTCTATAGTGCGAGCGCTTTGTGCGCTGGGTATGGCTGTATGGACTGGCTGGAAATAGATTTTATTGCGCACATTTATGGAACGGAATGTTTTGGATCCTGCTTCTCGACAAAGTAATCTAATTTCCCAGCTATCATGGAAGGTGAAAACCTTTTTTCATAAAATGCTCGGGTTGGCCGTCTCGGCACCGTCGCCATTTTCCGCGCCGGTGGTTGCTTCACAAAAGCTGCGATTATGGAAGCGAGTCGGGTCTGCGACTGTAATGGAGTCCTTGAGGTTCTCTCCAGACGAGCACAGGTTCAGTAATTGTCACATTTGCCTTTTGAGCAGTCGCGGAGAACAGACGTCTGGATCTACGTCAATTTTGTCTAATGGCATATTATCACTCGGTCTTCAAAGTCTGCAAGACTCCGATTAAAGTAATTAAGTTTTCCGATGAATGACTTTTTAAAACACAAAACTTTTGTAGTTTTATAGTTAAGACTTGGACTAATACTCGTATTAACTACAACGTAATCTACTGAGACTTCAGTTTTTTGTAATAAGTCCTAGCGCTTTCCAAGTTAGAAATTCCTATATTTCTAGAATTTAAATATCATAAAGACCCGTACCCATAGACAACTGTACATTACTAGTACTCCCCGTACCATATTATGTACTATGTGCTTGTACCTACTGATGAATAGAAAAATATATCAATGTAACTAGCGAAAATACCTTGTTACTAAATATTTACAAATAGCTTGCAAAAACGCGAGTGAAACCGGCCAGGCAGAACGGAAATAGTCAAGACGTTTTAATGAAGACTTGCCCGCATTGAATACCAACATAAAATATGACTACATGACCCACTGGTGAGTGCATCGGCCTACAAACCGTTTTGTGTGACAGAACCAAAGAGGTTGAATTACGCTTGAAAGAACTGTTTGACCTACGAATAAATGTTTGACTGATGATTTGTGTTGATAGCATAGACAACTGCACATTACTCCGTACTGATGGTATGGTAATGTGGCAAACATGCTGTGGATATTTCGATTTTCTTGTCAAAATCTTACAGCACAAAAATGCTCTTAGTTGACTTTTATGATAAAATCTATATACAATTAATTCAAATTCTTTACATTGATTGCAAAAAACTATAAACATAGTTTATCCTGTGATTAATAAAAAAAGTCTACAATTATTGGATTTGGTTATGGTTTAGTATGTAGGAACGTTTTCTCCGAAAATGCAAATTTCACAGCAAATTTGGGCAAAACCTGAAGATACAGCGTGTATCCTCTTGTCCAAATGCTTGGCAATTGTAGTTTAATTTTGTACATTCGACGTATTCGTAAAATGGAAATCCCATGAGTTTCTGACTTACTTACTTAATTATAATTTTCGTTCGTGAAATTAAATGTAAGTTTTTAGTTTCGCCGGTGGCAGCCGGCTGCGAATGTTTTAACTGGACCACTTCTTTCATGCATAATGAGGTTGTAGCGAAAAGACGGCGGAGCCTCGAGTGGTCTGGTTAGTGGGGCTGCGAATTTAAATATGAAAACTCCAAAATAATATCTTTGAGGAAGTCAGTAAATATTAAAAGATATGAAAAAAAATGACTGTTGAAGTTATTTTTGGATATAATATTTCATCATCATCATCAGCCCGTGTCAGTCCACTGCTGGACATAGGCCTCTCGCAAAGCACGCCACTGAGCCGGATCTTCGGCTCTTCTCTTCCAACTGCTGCCAGCCACTTTGCGTATATCGTCGCTAATAATATCATAGTTTGCGATATAATATTTAATTCATGAAAATTAATGGTACAAAAACGCTAATAAAATATGTCTGTTCTTAAACTTCTACAACAGACATTGATAATTAGATATTGAGACTTCGATACTTTTTACCCGACTGAGCGGAAGGTATTGTGTTTATTAATCTATGTATATATGTTTCTTTATGGCAGTATATAGATCGTATAAAAGCGTGGACCTATTTTGATGATTCTTAGTGATTTATCTTAATGAATTTATTTTAATCTTAAGAGAGCCAAAGAGTATACAAATACATGAGTGCTACTAAAGACATGACAGTTATCAAATTTCAATATGGCGACTAACAGACGTGAAAAAAAAAAGTTGATGAACTAAGTTAAGTGGGGTATCATTGAATAGGCATTTGAAAATCATCTTTATGTTTCTCTTTACATTTTTTACATCAGGTAATTTAGGATCTATAACAATTTAAAGTTGGTTATTTTAGATGCTATGTTATTTGGAAGAAATAAATGTACATTATTGAGTCCTCAATGTTTCTATCTACAGTATTTAAGGTACTTTCCCTGCATGTGGCAAAGTCATGGGACACCCTGTATAGATTAGCAAGATACCTGTCGGACAGTGCACTGTAGCCCGGGATTTCACAACGAAGCGCGGTCAGACTATATCGCGGATAGTGTTTCAGGATCGAAGCCGCATAACCACAAGTTTGCACATGTGTACGTACGTACATACATCGGATAAGAAGGCTGTACAGTGCACTCGTATTGCATTACTAATATTAGCATTACATGGTAAGTTATTTTATTAAGGCATTGACAGTCATACGAATCATGTACGTTTACAGGCGTCTTTGTTTAATGTTCGTGATAGTGGTCAATTGGAATGTAACTCTATTTTGCATTAAAAAGCTATTGTATGCGCCGCTGTTCATCATCATCATCACCATTTCCCTTCACACACTGCTCTCTATTCCTTCTTTCGCTGTTGCCAAGCCAGTGATCGGGTATTCTGTTGAGCTTGTGAAATTAGGCCACCAAGGCAAAATAGGCAAGCATTCTGGGCTGACTCTTACATTTACTGTAAGCAAGATGCCGATTGAAAAAGTCAGCAAGTGAAACGCCGCAATCCTTGCACCATAGAATAAATACTGTACTAGTTCTGAAAACGCTCTATTTATATATATATATATATATACATAGAAATAAAATTTAAGTGTCTCTTTGTAATGTCAAAATAACAAACGGTAAATAAAAGAAAAACACATTTATAAAATTTTCCTGCGTCTGCCTGTTTGTTCCGGCTAATCTCCGAAACGGCTGGACCGATTTTGAAGGGACTTTTACTGGCAGATAGCTGATGTTATATGGAGTAACTTAGCTTAATTTTATCTCCGAAAAAGACGTATAGTTCCGCGCAAAAAAACCCATGAATTTTGACTACGTGGGCAAAGCCACGGGCACAGCTAGTTTAAAACAGTATTGGGCGCTAATCCAAGGAAAACAGTCAGCTGCAAACTTTTTGCCTTCCCTCAGAATGAGTAAGTCGTTTAGAATCAAAAGTGGCCCATCTACACCTACGTATAGGTAGAGATGTCTACCTCTATGACTACTACTCAAATAATAGTAGGTACCACGCCCATTTATATTCGACCTAAAGCGTACTAAGTTGCACAGGTCAAAGGCAAAGTATTTATAGTAAATATGCAAAATATAGCACTTTTACAAGTCTAAACTTAACATCTCATGAAGAAAGAGACAAACATAAATATTATTATTATGTTTGTTATAAATAGATCAATTCCATAAAATTATGTAAACTAAGAATGCAATGAGTTTTAAAAGGAAGTTTCCATTTCTTGTGCTGACTCAGAGTTGAATCACGCACAGGAAAATGAAATATCCTTCCGACTCTACCGGTGCTTCGGAAATGCGCCCGTTAGAGAAGAGACCACCAAGAAACTTCACGAGGATGTCATTTTCTCATTTTTTGACAGTTCTTTATTTATATTTTATATTATATGTAAATATATATATATATATATATATATATATATATATATATATATATCCTGGTTTCTTATTATCATTTGTATTTTATTATTTATTATCGGTGTGATTATTGTGGGACGTCTCATTTGGGTCACGGACGAGATTCGAACTCGCACACTGTGCTTCAGCGCAGCACATGCCTTTACCAATTCGGCCACCGAGAGCTATGCGTCGTCATCCAAATCTTTCCACTAGCGTCTTTGAATCCGTCTTATGGGGACGGTAACGCTATCTATTGGTCGTATTACGAACTACCAACCAAACACGGCTAATATTGATTAACTTCGTGTCTGAAAGATAACGCCTCCCAAATCTATATTTTTATGTGTTATTTTTTTACGCTAAGCAGGCGTTAATTGTTATTAAAAAAAAACTAGTGGAAAGATTTGGATGACGACGCATAGGTCTCAGTGGCCGAATTGGTAAAGGCATGTGCTGCGCTGAGGCACAGTGTGGGAGTTCGAATCTCGTCCGTGACCCAAATGAGACGTCCCACAATAATCACACCGATAATAAATAATAAAATACAAATGATAATAAGAAACCAGGCTGGACCAGTCCCCACATGCAGCACCCGTTCACAAGTAGGACTTGTGCGCCATCCATCACCTCCCTAAAACATTAGGTAACGTACCTACCTACTGTGGGCAACTATAGCAAATCTTAGCAGATTTTTATCTTGTCTCTCAGATTGGGTAGGCACCTAATAGCAAAGCCTTAACAAGATTTTAATCTCGGTCGAACGATTGCTAAAGAAAACAAATCCAAGAAAAATCGTGTCTGCACCTACCCTAATCCGGATTAACCGGGTCCGGCACTTTTCCGTCCGAATTCCATCAGATAACTAGGGTTGTCGAATTGTTGCTGAAAACCAGATGAAAAGGAAAAGGAAATAAACTCAGTGGCTAATTGCATGTTTTTGTATTGTTTACTTATCTCTAAATTTACCTAAGCGGTGCGGTAATGTAACAAGTCTGTTAAAAAACGACTCAAACACAATTGTCCTAACTAAATTAGTAAGATACTGAAAAACCATAAACGACGATGAAATCATTATTTTGTTATCATATAAAAAACGAAGTAATATTTATTTTATACTGCTTCAAACTAAAACAGCTCTTCTCAGGGCCCTTCTTACAAACTGCACCCATCTGGGAGTACATATAGAACTATTCCACAATGGTCTCACATCGACACGAAAGATATAACTTTGAAAGGCAATGCAGGCTTTAACCTCAATTTTATATGTATATACATTATTCTTTTTTTCCATGCTTTATTAATATGTAAGATAAGATTATAACTCATCATCATCATCATCATCAACAGCGTTCATCTGTTCCTCAGCCACTTTCTTCCAGCCGCTTTTCGCAGGTCAGCTCTTCACCTGGCCACAGGGCGTCCTACACTCATCATCATCATCATCATGTCAGCCTTTAGAAGTCCACTGCTAAACATAGGCCTCCCCCAAAGAGCGCCATGACGAACGCTATCTTGTGCCACCTCCATCCACCAACATCCTGCGATGGCTACAATGTCGTCAGTCCATCGACGACGACGATCCTACGTTTGCCTAAACGTGGTCTCCACTCGAGAATTCGTCTACCACAACGGTTATCGGCTCTTCGGGAAATGTGACCAGCCCACTGCTACTTTAGCTTGCTTATCCTTGGAGCTATGTCGGTTACCTTGGTTCTCCGTCGGATATCTTCATTACGAATCATGTTTTTCAGAGAAACTCGAAGCATAGCTCTCTCGATAGCTCGCTGAGCGACCTTAAATTTGTGGACTAGTGACTAGTTTGACCGTGAGTGTCCACGTCTTGGCTCCGTAGAAGGCCAGTCGCACTCCGCAACAAGAACAAATATTATACCTACACTTTGCGGCCGCAATATTGCGGTAAATTCAGTAGAGTGCCAAGCGTGCGCTCGATGAGTCGCGCGCCGTGTGCTTACGATAAAGTACCTACTAACATAAAGTTTTTGTCAAATTTTAATATATTTTTTTTATGAGAAACAAGAAGAAACCTAGAATGTACTGCATAGCATTCGGTCTGACAAGTCTCGTAAAATACCTACATCCTGACATTTTATTACGTAGGTAGCCATTTCTTTTTCATTCATTATCAAGCATGGAATTCAGACAGGCACATTTTATTCATCAAAGTGTTACAAGTGTACCTATTATGTTATAATCAATTAATGAGGTACTAGGTCTATTCTAATAAGAATGTCTATATATATATATATATATATATATATATATATATATATATATATATATGTCATTATATGTAGTTAATAGAACTATCAACATATATATATATATATATATATATATATATATATATATATATATATATATATATATGTTGATAGTTCTATTAACTACATATAATGACATATATGTATATATATATATATATATATATATATATATATATATATATAAGTAAAAAAATAATATAATTGTTTATTCTGTTACAATATATCTAAGTCATCGTATCACAGAATAATGTTATCCCTATTTTGCTCAATATTCAGCGTATATTTGAGCATTGGAGGTCACGTCACACCAGCTTACTGATTTTTTGATTGAGCTCCCTTTTTTCTGACGGTGTGGCTTGCTGTTGCTGTCGTCGCTTGTCTATAAGCCGAAGAGCCTCATCCGAGATTTTAGACTTCGTGCCCGTACGCTGCAGCTAACAAAATCTAGTGCCTTTCCCCCCTAAGATTCCCACAATTTTTTGGAGTTCCTCGTCCACGTAGTTTATGGTTTCCAAGGCAGCGAATTGATTTTCCAACTTGAGTTGGAACTGTTCTGATCTAAAAGCGGCCTAGAGCAGGTTGGGTCGGAGCGCCATCTTTCAAACTTGTAGTCGATATTCAAGTCGGTGATCACTACCGGTATTAAACCTGTTGATCACTGAGACATCCGGATGTGCTTATTGTCCGTCATGATGAAGTCCGGTGACGCTGTTTCCCGTCACCGGCCTGTGTTATTTGTCTTCGCTTGTTTTGGGATGGTTATACCGCCACCTGTCGGTCGCCAGAGCCTCTTTCGTTATCCAATAGGATGACCGTGTGCAGGCGAGGTTGGCTTGGAGTAATAAGCTGTTATTTCGCTCCCGAGACACCTTTTAGCATAATTAGTGAGGCATAAAAGAAATAAATAAGCAAATTTTCAAATATAATAGTCATGTTAATGCGATATTTCGATATAAATTGAACGCACGAGCTCATTACAGAAATCTGACGAACTTTTGAAAACACTCTGTACTTCTATGTCTGTTACCTATGCAATGCACCTAAAATAAGCCAATTTTTGTTGTAAGGTTCGTTGGTAAAGATAAGTTGTTCATTATTGAATTGCATTAATTGCATAGTACCTACACAGTAGGTCAAAAGATCATCCCATTTTCACGTTTTAGTTGTTTTGTTGTTTGTTGTTGTAGAATCTTCTAACATTCTTAATCTGACAACCCTACAGATCTAAGTTTTAGCATTGGATTAGTACGATGTGGGTAGATCAATTCGGGGTAGATGGATATTTCTGTATCTGGAGTAGAACGTAGGCGGTCGTCTATCTGGATTGAATTTAGAAGTTCCGGACGGGGATGTACTTATATACCAGCAATATTTTATACTCAGTATAACATTAAAGATAATATATAAAATACAATATAATATATTCGGGACAATTCCACATCAATCTAGCCCAAACTAGCATATCCTGTACTATGGGCACTATTTAACGGATAAACATACATAGATACAAATATTACATCCATGACTCGGAAACAACATTTCTATTCATCTCACAAATGATTGCACCTTGCAGATTTCGAACCCGCGACTGTTTGATTTCGTACCTAGGATCACTAGCCACTAGACCAACTGGTCATCAATACCTGTTTACATTTCATCATTATGGGAGAAAATATTACACTTACAAAGCAAATTGTTGTGAAATTATGTTTGAAGGAGAAGAGCTTGATAATTTCATAAAAATAATCTATTTTCAAAATATCCCTCTATATCTCTTTTCAAGAGAGCTTATTTGAAAAAATTAACTAAAAGAATAGACTGCTCTAAAAAATAATTATTCCAGATTAGCAATGGGTAACTTGATTCATAAAAGTTTATAGGAAATCGTGGCTCTTATTTTATTCCAGATTAGCGGTGGGTAACTTGATTCATAAAAGTTTATAGGTAATCGTGGCTCTTATTTTATTCCAGATTAGCAATGGGTAACTTGATTCATAAAAGTTTATAGGAAATCGTGGCTCTTATTTTATTCCAGATTAGCAATGGGTAACTTGATTCATAAAAGTTTATAGGAAATCGTGGCTCTTATTTTATTCCAGATTAGCAATGGGTAACTTGATTCATAAAAGTTTATAGGAAATCGTGGCTCTTATTTTATTCCAGATTAGCAATGGGTAACTTGTTTCATAAAAGTTTATAGGAAAACGTGGCTCTTATTTTTACAACTAAACACAACCCAATGAAATAACTTTTTTATGTTGAAAAAAAAATGTGTTTATAAACTTGTGTTTCTTTTTTATTTCAGGTAAAAAAAGTTCGCTGATAAGATGAAGATCAAAAATGAAGATAATCTGAAGGATGAAAAATATTACCAAATCTTTTTTTGGACGTTAAGATTATTGAGCTCTCCCTTATTATGAACTAGATGCGGCTTCAACCACGCGGTAATTTTTCGGGGGTGAAAATTGATAATAAATACTCTATGTGCTTGATCCTTGTCAAATTTAATCTAGATCGATACAGCCGTTTAATCGTGAGAACTTTACAAGCAAACAGAGAGAAAAAGTTACTCATGCATTTATAAACTTTATTCATTTCGTAACGTAATTTCATATTACTGCGATTGTCACACTGAGTATACTATTATTTATTCTGTGGTATTCGTATCTCCGAGTAGAACTCCGTCTCAAGCAATTTGCTGTTAATATTCTGCTCTACGAGACTTACAAGAGATAAACCATAACGTTATTACACAATATTGGAGGGTAACTTTAGATTAAAGAGCGTCACAGACGATTAAGATACTATAATATTTGATGTTACGATATCTGCATATAAAATATTATAGCATCTTATGGTATCACACACGGCTAAGATACGATAATATATTGAAATTATTCATTCGCTCGCAGGCCGTCCTAGGTGCCACACGTATTTCTTCACCACTTTCTATATACTGGATGATAAATGTGAGTAGTACGGTTTCACTATTAGATTTATTAGATAGCTCATCAGACTACGATTCTGATTTTGAATTTGATATGCAAATTGCATTAGCGCACTGTAAAAGGTGATCAATTTGGATAGAAAATCACATTAAATTTAGAAAAAGTCGCGGTGAATTTAATCTTTACGCAGATGTTTCTACAAAAATAATACAAACTTATTTTAATAAGTCGAAGGAAACTTTTCTCGAAATTCATAATTTGATTAAGGAAGATTTAGTGAAACAAAATACGAACATGCGCGAGAGCATTTGTACAGAACAACGACTTGCAGTATGCTAATAATTCTTTTTTACCTCAGCTTTCAAACATAAAAAACCGCAGCTAAATCAGTTCATTCGTTAGAAAGCTATGATTAACACCACTCCCCCCCTCCATCCTCAAATTATAGCTATGAATCATCTTGTTTACCCCAGCTTTCAAACATAAAAAAACCACAGCTAAATAGGTCCATTTGTTCCCCCCTTTTCTTTCTCAGCTCCCCCCTCCCTCTCCCCATACATCTAACAACTATATTGATCATATCAGTTTTCGAACAGAAAAAACCGCATCAAAATAGGTCCATTCGTTTGGGAGCTACGATGCCACAGACACACACAGGACACACGCACGCACACACACACACACACACAGTGTATACTGATACACACCCTACTTATAACTTATAACACCCATCTCTTTGTTCAGGGGTTAAAAAGAACCGTCACGAATACAAAACAGAGCAACCTGTAGAACATATACGATATATTTTGTATCTTAAGATAGTATATTAATATATATTTTGTATCTTTTACGATATATTTCGTATCTTAAGATGACATATTTTAATAAATTCCATATCGCTTGATATCTTAAGATACTGTAAGATGCAAATATATATTATCTTCGCCGTTTGTGATGGTTCATATAAATTGTATAGCGAGCGATATTTTATCTTAAGATAAAATTAAGATATAAAATTTGATATTTTATCTTAAGATAAAATATTATCGTATCTTAGTCGTTTGTGACGCGCTTTAAGCGCGTCAAGGGTGTTGTAGATTTGGAATTTATAGTTTGGAAAAATCCTTGTATTTCTCACTATTCCTTCTGTTTTTTTCTTCTGACGCTGAGGACTTTGTTTGTCCTACGGTTACGAGAACCATAATTCTTTTAAATTAAGTGGGCTATCATACCAATACATAAAATTATAATTAAGGTCAAACTTACTAAGTTAGACAAAATAAACTTTACGCAGCTGCAACTTTTTTTGATTGATTATTTCAGAACAAATATGGGGCACGTTTAGACCGGGATCAAAAATGATTATATTTGCTATCTGACGGGAGATGTTTCCATAAGGCCACCGGTAGTACACCAATGCCACATAATTGAGGCTATCAATGATTACAAGTCAAACCTTGGAAATGAAACTAAAAATGACGAAGAGGTAGGTGAACTAGTAATGGTGGCTGGCTGGTTAATTTGACATAATTTTGTGAAAATTGTTGACAATTGTCATTACAATTGTTTTAGTAGAATTGGGGCCCTGTTTCATTCACTGCTGCAAGGACTTTACAACGTTAAAAAATAAACCGACTTTAAATCGTATAAAACTAAAAAGAAAGAAATAATTAAAAAAATTAGGTCTGTGCTACGCCCAAACCGACTAAAGTAAGTAAGTATTTTAATTTATCTGGCACAGATCTCAAAAAATTTGAATTATTTCTTTCTTTCAAGTTTTATACTACGACTAGAAGTAGTTTTTTTTAAATTAGGTTTTATTTTTACTTTTTAGTTTCGTTAAAGTAGGCCTAAGAAAATGAAGTACTTATTCAGTTCCCTAAGAAAATAAATATGCTGGAAACAGTAAACAGTCCATAACTTTTGAGTCAATTTTGATCAAACTTAAACCTTTTTTTTATTACTGACTAGGCAATCGTTTGACCACGATCTCACCTGATGGAAAGCGATGATGTGGTCGAAGGTGTAGCACGCTTGCCTAGTAGATACATATTCACGCTTGACTTGAATACACCTGTTTTTTCCCCGGAAACACTGACTATTCCTTAAGTTGATAGATACCGAAACTATTGCAAAAAGAACTATTGCAATCAGACTTGCAGTTTCCGAGAAATACGTTGACAAACATACATACATATATTCGAGAAATTTGGTATATTTGTTCAGATACTCATATAGACTAACATTCTCATTTTTTTTTTTTTTTTTTACTGACTAGGCAATCGTAATGCGATATGTTATTCATATTATAATAACATAATATGAATATTAAGAATTTTGGACAATATCACATACATACATAGGTACATACAAACATTCATACATACCTACATACACGAAATTTGATACATATGCTTAGACACCCATATGGACTAACATATATGAATATTACACATATTTAACAATATTACACATATACACATCAACTTGAGAACCTCCTTTTTTAAGTCGGTTATAAACTGCTCGAAATTGCTGATGTCGATAACCTTTTTAACAACGTTAACACAATTATGATTCTATTAATATCACATATAACCAGTTATTCCCTCGGACTGGCTCAATCCAGCCGAGATTTACCCCAAAATCCAATAAACATATCCAGGCTTTTCTCCTACATCAAAACACACTAGGTGCGTCCGTTTGGCTCTTCTTACACTAATCCTTAATTTTGCGGATGCGTCGAGAGTTTTATTCTTTTGTCCAAGTTGTTGTTGATATTTTTTAGCAGAAATGTCAAATATGGAGCATAATCAAACACTTTGGAACCATATACAGCAAAATCCAATAAATGTAATCAGATTTCGTCGTAGGAACAAACGAGGTGGGTCGTCCGTTTTGCTATTGTAGTAATAATCCTATTATAATAATTTTGTGGACGTGCTGGGTTAGTGTCGTTTGGTTTGTCTAATTTGCTGTCGGTATCAGTATGTTTATGCTGGTTTTTTGTATCTTTTAAGTGATGAGTCGAGCAGGTCGCTTGCCAGTAAATTAATTAATAATTATAGAATGGACTTTCGGGCACAATGGAACAATATTGATAAAAGGTTATCTTACATAATTTTGATGAGATTGGTTAACGAAAAACTTTTTTTGGAAATAAACACCCTACTTGTGGCGTTTTAATTTCATTAAAACGCCACAAGTAGGTTTTCAGCCGTTTGTATAACATAACCATTTTATTCATTTTATCATCAGTCTATTGTGATTAATGATTAAGAGTGACGAATGCTTTTCTTCCGAAATGTGATCGTAGGGTGGGAGGGGGTCGGGATTACATAAGTAAGTGCTTGTAACCGATATATTGAATTTGTATCTAGCGTTAATAATAGGAATAGATAGATACATTTGCAATTTGTGTTGGTAGGCAGAAACAAGAAAGTCGGAGTATAACTTGAATTCCATAATGTTATAAAATTATACTTACCTAGTTACGCGCCGGGAACGGTTTAGTATTGGATGAATTACTAAGCTTATCATATTTTTTAAGAATATTGTGTCCAGTACGGCCGATAAGTCGTGGCCACTCTGAACTTCGTGCAAATGACTGCACAATGAACATTTTTAGGAACCGAATGGCGGAATGGGCTACGTGCACGGGGCTGAGGTCTAGGCTAGAGATGCACCTTATTCCGCCATTCAATTCCTGAAAATGTTCATTGTGCAGCCATTTGCACGAAGTTCAAAGTGGCCACGACTTATCGGACGTGCTGTACACAATATTCTTAAAAAAATATGATTAGAATTATTATAGTAATATTTATCTCAGAAAATAGGAATGTTTGATATGCTACCTTCTGTGCCTCTAAACAACTACGATGCCTGTTCTAAGATCTCCTGCTTCAGTGCTAACTACTTGTAATTTCACCTTCACCTTGACATCTACGAGCTTGTATTAAACCAGCTACAAGTTTACACGTCAGGCCATATTAAACCGAGTACCGTGTACATTCTCCCAGTTAACATGTTCCGGGAGGTGCAGATATTACGCGCAAGTGTCATTCGTCCAGGTCTTAACCCCGGAGTCCGGATTCCCGTATTCCCGTTTCCCGGCTTACACGAGCACGAGAATTAATAGATCCACGTCAACGCGCAACGACACCCAGTTTACTCTTGTGTTAATCTTAATTAAAGAAATAATTGAGTCTCAGCTCATTTTCGAAAGCAGGATTACGCAAAATGAAGTAATTGCTTTTGTACTCGTCGTGCTTATGTGTCGTGGAGATATTGTAAAATAGATCATTTCATGAAATGGTTGGCTACATAACGAAAATTTTTATTTCTTGAAATTATCGGTGAAATCATTAAATGGTTTCATTATCATCATCATCAGCCCGTGTCAGTCCACTGCTGGACATAGGCCTCTCTTAAAGCATGATACTAAGCCCAAGTATATGGAGCGTGTCATAAACATAAGGCTCTTGGCATATCTTGAAGACAATGACCTTCTCAGTGAACGGCAATACGGATTTCGCCGTAACCGGTCTATTGGGAATCTTCTCGCGTATGCCACTCATGTACTGAGCGAAGCCATAGAAATGCATGGTGAGGCGCTTGCCGTCTCCCTTGACATATCGAAAGCATTTGATCGGGTCTGGCACGATGGCCTTTTAAACAAGCTTCCCTCATATGGTTTACCTGTTGGCTTAAGCAATTGGATAGTTGATTTTTTGAGGGAACGATCTATTCCAGTAGTCTTAGAGGGCTGCTCGTCTGATCAAATGGCTATCAATGCCGGTGTACCTCAGGGATCGGTTCTCTCAGCCACACTGTTTTTACTGCACATTAATGACCTTCTGAAGCCCGTTACCTTTGGGTATTCTGATGACAGTACTGTAGTTGAGAGATACACTTCCAATGCTCAAGCCAGCTGTGACGCTGTCCAGTTTCAGAGAGAGGCTATGGTAGGCCGTTTAAATTTAGACTTAGAAGCCGTGTCCGATTGGGGCGATGTTAACCTGGTTAAGTTTAATGCTACTAAAACGCAGGCGTGTTTGTTTTCTGCTAAAAAGAGTCCTCTAAACCGATCTCCGTCTTTCCAAAGTGTAAGAACACCAATAGGCGACTATTTGGAGCTTTTGAGTGTCGAACTCACATCAAACCTGAATTTTGGGTCTTATATTGAATCCAAAGCCAAGGTAGCTGCAAAAAAACTTGGTATTTTGTCTAAGGTTAGGCGGTACTTCACACCAGGACAGCTTTTGAATCTTTATCAAGCACAGGTCCGATCTTGTACTGCTGCCACCTCTGGGACGGTTCTGCCAAGTATCAGCTCGAGTCTTTGGATTCAATTGAGAGACGTGCTATCAGGCTCATTGGGGATGACACTCTTGTAAAGAGTAAGCTTCAAAGTCTGGCGCATCGACGTGAGGTAGCAAGCCTGGCGGTATTCTACAGATTGCACTATGGAGAGTGTGCACAAGAACTGCACAACCTGATTCCCCCATCACCTTTACCATCATCACTAGACGATCAGCAAAGCGCCACCCACACCTCGCATAAGAACGAAGCGTTACGCTTCTTCATTTATTATAAGAACTGCAAAGGAGTGGAATGCCCTGCCTTCGTCAGTGTTTCCAGTAAATTATAACCCCGGTGTGTTCAAGTCTAGAGTGAATAGGTATCTACTAGGCAAGCGTGTTACACCTTCGACCACATCATCGCTTTCCATCAGGTGAGATCGTGGTCAAACGATAGCATAGTCAGTAATAAAAAAAAAACTGTTCTTCTCTCTTCCAACTGCTGCCAGACACTTTGCGCATATCGTCACTCCACCTAGGTGGAGGGCGCCCTACACTACGTTTACGAGTCGTGGTTTCGTGGAGTCGTGGTGATATGACCAGCCCACTTCAGCTTACTAATCCTAAGGGCTATGTCGACTACTTTGGTTCCCTGCCGGATCACCTCATTCCGGATACGATCTTTCACAGAAACCGTAAGCATAGCTCTTTCCATAGTCCGCTGAGTGACCTTAAATTGGTGGACTAGTCGTACCGTGAGTGTCCACGACTCGGCTCCATAATATGTCATAACAGGTAGGACACACTGGTTAAAGACTTTTGACTTCAAACATTGCGGTATTAGCGACAAGAAGACTCGACAAAGTTTCGCAAATGCTGTGGGCAAATATATTCTAGGTCTCTCTCTACCTACTTCATGATATGGTCAAACATTAGTGATCATATCGTAAAAAAAATACATTATCCACCGCTAGAGGCGCTGGGCGGAGACCCGATTTGGCCGTGATAGGTTAGAAGGCGAAGTCTTCGTGTGTTTTTTTTTATCTCTGAAAACCTATCAAAGTCAAAGTATTTTGTAAATAGGCAAAAATAATAACACTTTTACAAGTCAAAATTAACATCTCCTGAACAAAGAGATATACATAAAATATTATAAAAAGATCAAATCAATCCAAATTTAGATAAACTAAGTATTCTTTGAGTTTGAAAAGGAAATTTCCCTTTCATGTGCCAACAGAGTTAAATCTCACACTGGAAAAGGAAATACCCTTCTGACTCCGTCCGGTCCGTTTGAGATGGCTTGAAATGATGAAATAGAACCATTTCATGAAATGATCAATTCTACGATATCGCCACGACATATGTATGTTTGAACAGTTGTTTCTACACGCTGCGATGTTAACGACCATGTTAATTCCAGCTCCAGATTATTCCTTTGTTACCTGAAACTACAAAGGGTAAATAAAGAAGTCACGATTAAAGTAAAGAAAACACCATCGCTCAATATCTGGGTAATCCTTGAAGGCAAATAAGTTTGTGGGTAATGAAATTCCACCTGTCAATAGGCCGGATAATCCCGGTCGTCCGGCGGCCCGGCTGAGCGCCCGGCCGGGGTATTGTCCGTCGTGTTTGTGGCCGCCCTTAATCCCCGAGGTCACTCAACTCTACTTTTGTGCGATTCTATTGTAATGTTATTTTATTGGTGGATTGGATTTTTTATATTATGGAAAGGTTTAGACTCTATGAGCGTTTCGCGATTTGTTACATTTCATCAATGATTGTTTGCCGAGTTTCTCAAACTTCGGTCATTGAATTCCAATATTTACTTATCTCAAAACTAAAGTAAAATGGTCTGACTCTCTGAAATGGTTTAGTTGGGTTCAGGGTTGAATTAAATGGGTTGATAAGGTGTGTTTGAGCGCGACTATCCCTTACCGTTCTAAGGTAAGGTAAAGCAAATTTCCGAGCTCATTGATCGAATTGTGTTGAATCTGTTTACTGTTATACCTGCCGGGTCATCCACTATTAACCGGACAGCCTGTACATTGATTGATTATTAATTTAATGTAATAATCAATGACCTCTAGCTACAATAGGTAGATACACCGCAGCTAGATTAACATAATGAGTTTACGAAATAAAACACTTATTTCCCCAGTTAAGCCGAGGCTTAACGGTCCAAGGCCTGCACACGATATGCCTGATGTAAGGAACGGCGTATCTCGCGGATAATACGTACCTACTCCGCGAGAACGTCTCCGGAATGGCAATGAGTGGCCATTGTACCCGTTCTTGATATTCAGTGTCCTCGCACCATAGCTGGGTGAAATGCATAAATAGGGCGTTTTTTCCCCCAATTATACGTTTTAGCTGACTGTAAAAATAAACGGCTGATTCTTTAATAAAAAAGGAACGGTCGAGTCCATCGAAATTGAATTACAAGCCGACATCAGGAAGAGGTCAGGACCTCCCTCCTTCTACCACTACCCCATATGTAGCGTAGGACGCCCTCCAGCTAGGCGGAGCGACGATGTACGCAAAGTGTCTGGCAGCAGTTGGAAGAGAAGAGCCAAAAATCAGTGGCATGCTTTGGGAGAGGCCTATCTCCAGCTATGGACTGACACGGGCTGAAGATGATGATAAATAAAATAGGGCAAAGTATGCTTTGAGTTTCAAAGGGAAATTCCCTATTAATGTGCCGACTCAGAGTTGAATCTCGCACAGGAAAAGGAAAAGCAGAGTGGAGTTTCGGAAATAAGCACATACAATAAAAAAGAACCTCCAACGTTGTTTATTATATACTACTCAAAACAAAATAAGGGCCACCCGAATATTTTTATTTTGAGACCATTTTTTGCTGACCCTCGTTCAGATAATTAATTTTTATGAATGCCATTATGTTCGATCAAGTGTTGAGTTAACAATAACAGTGAAGTACTAGGCAATTATTGTTCTTGAGGGTATGGTAAAAAGGTTTATGTCTCACATATCGCAAATTGCCTAATTTTTTTTATATTTTTAATTCGATTTCAGATTAGTTTAATACGAGTTCACTGACTGCTACCGTTATTTTAGGAAAATTAGCGTATAATTCTATCATGACAAGAATCCGACGCCATTAGGATAATGCTTCTGCTACCAGAGCTGTAACGACGATCGAGGCTAGTCAGTCGCAACGTTCCGTGGCTTTGCAGCTGGGATATTCGCGAAGGGTTATCCAAAACCTTTGGAACAAGTATCAGAAGACCGCGAGTGTATCCCGGCGCGGCGTCGAGGCTCGGGAAGAGTTTTTTAGTGACGATCGATGTGTGAGAATGTGGAGGAGAAGCGGAGAAAGACTTTCTGATCGTTGCATTCACGAACGTGACAGCCAGGGTAGACAAAAAATATATATTTTGTGTTGGCCCTTATTTTGTTACAAATCCACACCAATATATAAATGTGAAACGTTGTCTGTTTGTTTGTTTATTTGTTTGTTTGTTTGGGGAGTTTTAACGCGATAACGGCTGGACGGATTTTGATGTTTGGAATTGAGATAGCTTATACCCTGGAATAACACATGGAATACTATTCATCATCATCATCATCATCATCACCATACTTCACTACCATACGGCTGAACGGATTTTGATGAAATTAGTTTATACCCTGGAATAATACATAGGATACTTTTCATCATCATCATCAACCCTCACGCGGATGAAACCGCGGGGCGCAGCTAGTACCTAATAAAATTGGCGGAGAAAGTCCGGTTTTAAAGACATAAAGTACACAAACGTTTGGTTTCGACATTCAAAGAGTTCAAATGGAAAAGCGAAAGTTCGAAAAAACCTCCTTTTATAAAGTAAAGGAAGTGATCGCTCGGGTCAATTTAGTCTCCATTTCCTCGATTTTTAGTTTACAAAGGAACGCCTCGGTAATGCTTCTGTATCTTCTTTAACACCTCGCTTCTGCTAACAATTATACTTCCCTACCTACTTATACCTACTTTCTGAAGCTTTGAAAGGGAGAAGCATGCCAATTTGAATTGATGGAGCATTTCCCAGTTAATTAAATAAAGCCCTGTTATTTTATACATGGTTTAATTAATAGTAAAAATGTATGGCCAAAACATTTCTTCTTACAAAATGTGGACACTTAAAGTCTTTCTGCTGCACATCAACAACATCAACAACATCAACAACACATCTTCAAAATCGTATTTTCTATGTGTCATAGTTTTTATTTATAACATAATTTTGTATCATAACATTCAATTGAACTTAATACCAGAAGAACTACTAAACCAATTTTGGAGAAATTTATATGAGACCACACTGGTTATTTATCCTTTCTAAAAAAAAACCAATGTACTTACTTTGTGTATTCATCTAATGAGTAGAAGCCGAGCAATAGTTAAAAACTATTGAAGGCTGAAGGAATTTGGTCTAATTTGGTATATTGGAGATTTAGGTCCTAGAATAAGGTATTATTAACCCAGATAAATGAAAACGTTTTGTTTTTGGATTCTAAGTTGCACTATTGAACCATTAGGCTACCATCGCTTAAAATGTCTTTTCTAAGTTACGAATATGTGCGGCTTTCCATCGCTTCGTGCTTCGGAGGGCACGGGGTGTTATTGATCCGATTGATAGCAGTCGTACAGCTATGTCATATGCCCTCGGGTGGCTTGACAAACTCTGACACCAGAGGCCAGCACTACCTCATACGACAAACAAACCTAATGCACGCCACACAGCTCGGTCTTCAGCTCTCTGCATCGTTTCCTGCCAGACACTTTTCTCAGGTCGTCACTCCACCTGGCCACAGGGCGTCCTACACTACGTTTGCCTATACGTTGTCTCCACTCGAGAGCTCGTCTATCTCAATGGTTATTGGTTCTTCGGTAAAATTGACCAGCCTATTGCCACTTCAGCTTGCTTATCCTTAGAACTATGTCGGTTACCTTGGTTCTCTGTTGAATCACTTCCATACCTCTCTCTCCATACCTTAAATTTGTGACTTGTCTGATCGGGTGTGTCCACGTCTCGGCTCCACAGGTCATGACCGGTATGTCGCACTGATTGAAGACTGGAGAACGGACGACGAGAAGACTGCAACAACGCTAAAAGCAGATGCAAATAAATACAGATGCCTGTAGGGTGCTGGTAATCACACCACTAGGCGGGGCTTTTTAACGCTCAATAAAAAAGGCCTAAAATTAATCCCGATTTTTACCCTCTACGAACATCAAAAAGTATTAACCACAATTGTTAACCCCCACTAATTGTACGAAAGGTCCCTTCGTTCGCATGCTGACAGCGAACCTAATTAAATGTAAGGGTACCTTTATGTACGCCATTACATGAATTAAACAATACGCAAGGGCAGTCAGGGAAATATAGGTTGACCACGCTGGTGGTCAATACTTCGGAAACAATAGTCTTGTAGCTAAGCTAAAAATGTACATGAACTTTATTTCAAAACAGTTAACGGTGTCTCTCTTTTCGCATTATCACCACACTAATATCATAAAAGCGAAAGTAACTCTGTCTGCTTGTTACATTACGACGAATAAATGACTGAACCGATCGTGATGAAAGACAAGGAAATAATATGTTTCACAAGGAAGGAGGCATTTTTTCTTTTTACCGGAAAATGTTCACGCGGGTGTAGTATTATTTAATACTAGCTGAAGTCCGCGGCTTCGCTCGCGTGGTCATTTCTGTAGGTTAAAAGTACTCTTTGTGCTTTGTGTATTACTTACCAACATTTGATCAAAATTCCTTCAGCCGTCAAAAATATTTTTATCGATTACTCGGCTTCTACTCATTGGATTGAGATATTACGTACCCTAGTTTTAAAGTCAAAACATAAGCTATCTAACAGTGAAAACCGGATCGCAATCGGTCTAGTAGTTTTTACGTGATGTGTGAACAAACATACAGACAGACAAACCGACAGACAAGAATTTTTAAAATATTCTTAAAAATTTTGAATATTCTTGTTCAGTAGCTTATTTTATGTACCCTAGACCATTTCTTTTCATAATCTAGGTACTTTGATTCACCAATTCAGCCATCTTCTTGGTTAATGTGATTCAATAATTTTCTTGACACTAAGTAGTGAGTTCTATGATTTTCCATATAATAATAGGAACAATTTATTGTAAAGTAAATATACGTTTTCCCAAGGATTTCTTATTCTCAACGTTGGGACACTGTAAGGGCCTGTACTCAAAGTTAATGGAAAGCCATCCTGAAGATTGATTGTGCGGAAATCAGGTAAATCTTTGTGTGTATGGGGGCCTATAAGCAACGTTCAGGGACGCCCTGCTCGTTGCTTATAGGCACAAGAAACGCAGGTTACAGATCCAGCCTACAACCTGCGTATAAAATAGATTATTATGCGTCTTTGTTTAGGTAGAGTTTTTTTTGCTGAGTTTTACCACTGTTTTGCAAATCATACACTTTTCTTTTACTAATTAGAATTTAGATCGTTTGTAAATCGATGAAAGTTGCTCATACGAATATTATTCGTACTCTTTAACAGGATTAAAAAAGACGTGTATTTTCTGCGGCAAGTCATTTAACAATCTTAAAAAATGAGGTTTTCAAGTTGACCCATATGTAGGTATGTAATATATAGGGATAGGTATATGTACACCGATTATGACTACACTGTGCGGGTATGCGACAGATTTACGTGATTTGTAAATGAAAGAAAATACTACTCTCCTGGTTGATATCGAAATTCGTTTAGGAGTTTTTTTTAGTAAATCCATTTGAAGTACTCGTAGTTGGTTTATATTATATTTTTGCTAAGCCTTAAATAATAACTCCTTATTGATAAAAGGAGTTTTTCGTTCATTTCTTTCGCGTGTCTCCTCATTAGATCATCTCTTGGTTCGTAGCCCCGTTAAAAAAACTGCCTTAAACATTGTAACTCCACCTACCCACTTCAAAATACGGCTGCATTCGTATTTTCGCGTCGCCTTTTCAGATTGAAGTACCAATTAGTTGAAATGCGTGATATTTTGCAACGCATCAGTAGTTTGTTAGACTTGCACGTGCTAATTAGACTTGAGACTTTGCGAGAGGACTGAAATATTGCACTGCCAAGTTTAATCTTTAGTGAAAGGTTACATCAGGCTCAGTAGCGCGCAATAGGAGAGGCCAATGTCCAGCAGTATACTAATGCAAGCTGTTGATGATGGTGATGAGATTAAATAAATTTAATAAATAGAAATCACGCCTGCCCTGCCAAAAAGAACTTCTGCCAATAAATGATATATTGTTGGAATGTGCTCATCAAGGAAAATGCTCAAATGGAAGGCATTTGACACCCATATTGTAAAATATACGAAGTATTTTATTTGCATTTGAATTTGGAGCCGCGCTGCCGCCATATTGAATTTAAAAATAAATAAAGTTGCCTATGTTACTCGGGATGATGTAAGGATTCTAAGGATACCCCATACATCCAAATCTGTTCAGGCATTTAAAAGTTATCGTGTCAGTAGTGTAATAATAAAATAATGCATAGAGCCTGGGCACTTATTCGCTGTGCCACACGAGATTCCTTGCCGCAAACGTGTGACGACAAACGATTGCTGCCGACCGATTCCACGAAGATATCTAAACGCTACGCGTTACGTGCGTGAATGGTCCGCTTCTGAGCACATTACCTAAAATAAAAGATGCCACCGCTCCAATCATACCTATAACGCTAATTGACTAAAAAGCAAATTGCCTACAATAAGGCCCCGGCATTCTTAACGTGGCAATGTTTTGATTGCAGACTTTGAAACACGGCTGTAAGTTCGATGTAGAACAGAGGTTAACATATTAACTGGCGACTGCGTTACTGCAAATAATTGATGCTTGTAGTCTCTGGTGGTAAATACGAATTAGCTTGGTCGTGCTAAGTTGGTACGGGTGTAAATTATCATGACGTTTCACGAAGCAACGCCAACTTAATTCCTTCAAAGGAAGCCAAGAAGCTACAAGAGCAATCGTCTGATCTCCTTCCCAATGAATTCAAACAAAGCGAAGAGCCTACATCGAACTTCAAAGTGATCACTAAGTGGCCTATTTCCAACAATGGAGGTATCTATAACACTAAGTATTCTTCACTCCTGACTGTGTAACGTCGTCCGGCTTTATACGACTTTGAGGAGAGAAGAGGTCGTTTTTTTACCCGAGTACGGCGAAGCAAGGGAAGGGTAATGAATTTAACACTTTATGTAGGTATGTATATATGTGAATGTTCCACCATAGCGTCGCACCTACTGGTCCAAATTTTGACAAGCGAGGTATCAGTCGATTCGTCTTCAGGTATAGTGTCATAGGCTAGTTGTTACCTGACCATAGTCGGTTTTTAGTTTTCTGAACTTATTATGTCTTGTTTATAAAACAGACCCGGGCCTGCAGTGTCGCAGTGTTGACATAGCGATTGCTTTACAACCGAAATCGGTTGCAAAGTCCTAACGATCTGATATTACAGTACAAATACTGATGACGATCGATAGCTTCGGCGTAGAGTAGGACGCCCTGTGGCCAGGTGGAGTGACGACCTGTGAAAAGCGGCCGGTAGAAAATTGATGAGGAGAGCTGAAGACAGCTCAGTGGCGTGCATTAGGAGAGGCCTATGTCCAGCAGTGGACCAATATAGCCTGATGGTGATCTGTCAAAGCCATAGTACTTCCCCAGGTGGACTCTTACCGTCGATATTAACATTGTATGTGTTTCGAGCTACTACCGATCTCTGGCGTAGAAACTGGGTCCGACGCAGACAGTTTGATTTGACGTGCTTCGTGAGACACCTCGACGTGTCTGACGAAGCACGGAGCTATAGCAAGTCCTCACATAACTTGTAACACAGATATCTTGTAAGTAGTGGTTCAGTGAGCGTTAGACCTCGCGAGTCTGTCTTTGCTTAAAACTTAATAAATGTTCACCGCGCAACTTAAAAAAAAAAGTTGAGAGACCCCCTCACACCCCCGACCCCTAGAAGTTTATAAGTTTTTAAGGGTAGCAAAAAAGTTTTGTGAAATTTTAAAACATTTTTCGAAATGGCAGAAAATTTGTTTTTTTTACCATTTCCCATTACCGCCATAAGGTAAAAGTTCGAATAACTGAATCGACAAATAAAACCATACATAATCGAAACTACTCACAAAATTTAACGTGAATCGGTTCAAAAATGCGACCTATAGAGGAGAAAGCCGGACATCCGCCGGCCGGACAAAGGAAAGCATTTTTGCCCAAGCTGAAACGGAGACGCTTCGCTCGGGCTTCGCACTCACTCGGTCAAAAAGTACTTAATTAGCTGAGGATCGTACCCAGTGTCACTGGATTGCACAGTACACATTAATATGTGTAGCCAAGCGGTAATCCGCTTGGCTACAAAGTAAAAATATATATTTTAGATTAGACTATGCCTCTAAGTCTAGTGGAGTCCATTACATATCTTCCAGGCTGCGAACATAAACATAATATTGCGTACTTATAATAAGACTTGTGACGACATGTATAAGGTACACAACTACACACGTCATGTATCATGTGGATGAGCTTTCAAGCAATAACGGAATAATGTTGTTTCTAAGAAATTTTCTTTTTTGTTGCAAAATTACGAGTAACTTTCTTTTGTTCTGTATGTAAGTCACGAAGTCTGACAAGCATTACTTGCATCTGAATTAGCTTACAAATTAGATTGGAGAAACTTGATGAACTCTAAAGTTAATGAATAAATAAATAAGTTTAAAGAATTCACTTCCCTAGCTTAGCTAATTAAAGTCGAAAATACCTTTTATGTAGATAAAATAAATACTTTTTTTTTTGAAAAAACTAACGTGGTCACCGATACTAAAGTCAACATTAAAAACGAGTTAATGTAATGCTGTTAATGTGGCTTACTACAAGAGAAATAATTTTTAAAATCGGTTCAGTATTTTTTGAGTTTAACCGTTACAAACAAACATACAAAAATCAAATCTTTCCTCATTATAATATTAGTGTAGATAGTGTAGATATAGAAAAGCAATTTTAGCTCTTTAACACAGGACGTAGATGTCTGTCCATTTATTCGGACAAACATACATACCTACCTATTTGATTATCCAGACATAATTTAGGACGGCATGTTATTTTTCATCTCTATGAAAAATGAGGTTATCTTTCAATCAAAATTATGGTTGAAATGGAGAAAATGAAGCCGAATAGCTGAAGTACACTCTTCAAAATGCCGAAAGCATTTTCAGTCCTAATGATGAGTGAGAAGGATGAAGTTACTCAGAGGTTTAATTCATTTGCCTTTTCATTTCATACACTTTAACGGCCATTTCATGATTTTACGTTACACTAAAGATTTCCAGCTTTCCACTCGGACTAATAATGGCAGCTTCAAGACTAAATTGGAGTAAAGCGCTGAATCAGCGTTTAAGTAATGTACTAATTGCTTAAAACTTTTAATTCCATTAGGATTCTCCGAGTTAAATGATTAAATAAGATTTTAAGAAGCGTTAGTACACCTACGTTTTAAGAAGCGTTAGTACACCTACGTTTTAAGAAGCGTTAGTACACCTACGTTTTAAGAAGCGTTAGTACACCTACGTTTTAAGAAGCGTTAGTACACCTGCGTTTTTCGCAAAGTAATATGTTTATCCCTAAATCTACATAGAAATTTATTTCCAGCAATATTGGCAGCCATATCAGAAAATCTGTGACAGAAACTAAAATCTGTAACTCAATCTGACTGAAGATAATTTGTGAAAGGTCAGAGGCAACGTGGCAACCGTGTGGCAACTTAATTTGTGAAAGGTCAGAGGCAACGTGGCAACCGTGTGGCAACTTAATAAGCTATAGCAAAGTTAAAAACTTTGTTAATCATATTTTTACATTCCAAATTCCCATCTCATAATGTTTTTATAATAAAAACAAAAGGGCCTCTAGGGTTGGCTACAGATTCATTAATTTCTAACAATGGACCAGGAATTGATAGTTAAATTGGACGGCGCTGAGATTTTATTAAAAAAATAAATTTGAATTTAATTTTATTGGTTTTACTTTTGACCGTACAATATAAACGAAGTTAAAATAAAACAATTTGTACTTAATTACGTCCTTCTACAAATCCGTTAAATAAGTAGTTTAATTTCTCATACAATATCGAGAAAAACATCTAAGTACATACATGCTTATTCAGCTTTGCGCAATTAAATAAAGTCAACAAGTAAAGTAAGAGTAAAGTACATAAACTGCGCATTATACAAATCATCATAAGTACAAGAGTGCTTACTTGACACTTCAGTTGGTACGTATAATTAAATATGTCGCAATTGGACTTCGATAAGCAATGCAGGGTTTGTGGCTAAACCATTGTTCAAGTATAATATTTAATATCATTACGATGGGAAGGAGTGAGAGGGAATGATGTTTGTATATCTTTGTAGGGGAGAAGATTTGATCAGTACCTAGGAGAACCTTTGTCTGCATGCATCATAAATGTCGCAAAATGTCTCTGCTAAGACAGGGAAAACTCTTTAACTGGAGCTGATACTTACAATGGCTCTGACATTCAATGTGGCTAGAAGCTGGACAAGTGCCTCAAGTGGTCGGGTCAACCGCTCCGCGTAATTGGGATCACCGCATCTACACATCCTCGCGGTCATTGCTGTGCTATGAATGGACTGTGGATACTATCATCCTGTCTCGTTTGATGTCGGGCTCATTTAGTGCTCTGCAAAGATGAAACTAGCTTAAAAACTAAAAAAACACGCCTGGCCTGACAAAAAATAACTTATGCCAATAAATTATATACTTGTGGAATGTGCTTATGCCTTCAATTTGATACCCATATTGTAAAATTCGAAGAAAGATATATTTTTACGCAGTTTAAAATAGAGCCATATTGGCGCCAAATAAAAAATTTTAAAAAGAAAAAAAATGAATTTTTTTCTCGGGGCAATCTAACGATACCCTATAGGTCTATATCTGTTCAGGCATTTAAAAGTTATACATACAAACAAACATACATACAAACATACACAAACACACACACAATAACACACACACACACACACACACACACACACACACACACACGCACACACACACACACACACGCACACACACATACACACTCAGCCCCTCCCCTTAACACCCTAACACACGTTTAAATGCATCATCATCATCATCATCATCATCATCATCATCATCATCATGTCAGCCATTAGAAGTCCACTGCTGAACATAGGCCTCCCCCAAAGAGCGCCATGACGAGCGATCCTGTGCCACCTCCATCCACCGACTTCCTGCGATGGCTACAATGTCGTCGGTCCATCGTGTGGGGGGTCTCCCCACACTTCGCTTGCTTGTTCGTGGTCGCCATTCGAGAACCTTTATTCCCCAGCGGTTGTCGGTTCTGCGAACTATATGGCCTGCCCATTGCCACTTCAACTTGCAAACTCTGAGAGCTATGTCGGTAACCTTCGTTCTTCTACGGATTTCCTCATAACTGATTCTATCACGTAGTGAAACACCGACCACGTCTCAGTGCCGTATGTCATCACTGGCAACACGCACTGATTATAAACTTTCGTCTTGAGGCTCTGCGGTATCTGCGACGAGAAGATATGGCGTAATTTCCCGAACGCTGCCCATCCGAGTTGGATTCGTCGGTTGACCTCGTTAAACGGTGACGTTTAAATGCATAAATGTTAAAATATATAGTCTCGTATTTCACTTATTGTATTTCTCTTATTTTGTTATTGTTAACATCTAAAACTTATTATGTAATCCTGTTTTGGCCTAATTGTAAGTCTATTTATGTTTAATATTTCTGTAACATCGCTGTTGGATTACTTAATAAATAAAATAAAATAAAAATAAAACATACATACAAACATATATACAAACATACAAGAATCCTAAAAACATTATACTCCTTTTTTTGGACAGCCGTATAAAAAGATATAGTCTACTCCGCCAAACAAGAGAGTAAAGCACAGGAAATGGCGGCTGCGCATGTAATGGTGTTTTGTGGTTGATACACAATTCCATCACATTAGACTGCAATGATTTGGTTTTCTGTGAGAACTTGACAGAATTAAAGATCGAGTAATATGAGATCTTGCAACGATGTGGCGGCCGATCGGCATTACGTGATGTGTGTGCGTGAGCAGATCGGCATATCTAGGCTGCTTCACTTTCTTTGACGTTTTTTTAAACATTCTTGGTTTATAAGACAAAAAACGGGATTATTAACGCACTATAATGTCTTATCGAAAAGTGTGAGGAAATATAATATAATACTAATAATAATAATATCTGTCCACGAATAGATCTGTCTTTACAATTCGCGTAAGTTTAAAAAGTTCTGAAAAATGTGTTTAGACTAGACCTTATTGCTCAATATGAGTTGGCTTACTTATGCCCGGTATCTGAGGTACTTTTATCGAAGGTTTATTTATTCAATAGCTGAATCTGTATAGTCAAAATCGTGTGACACCTTTTAATTTATTTTGGAGTTATGTACCTACATTACAAAAAATAACGTCACATGATTTTGAGCCTTATTGACATTAATCAGATTTATTTAGTTGGGTTCAGCTATTGAATAGATAAACCATCAATAAAAGTACCTCAGAAACCGGGCATAACCGAGTGTCAATAGAGTTGATTTTAACTCATGGATTCCTCTTTATTAAGTTATTTAATCTACATCAGCAGTACTATCAAGATGAATACTGTACCAGGCTTGAGCCCTAGTTCTGTCCTACAAGTATGTCGTAAATCAGCCAAATAATGACGAATCACTTCAAGTATAGGGTTTTTCAATAGGGACCGAGTATATTTGATTTGAAATAAAAACAAATCTATTGTTTTCAGTTAGCTTATATTTACTTATTTTTAAGCCATTATCTTTGGCCTTTACTTTGGCATTATGTATGGTAAACGGCTTCTTTTAAATGACCGGTTAAGAATTGTAGTGTGTATACGAGAGTCCCCAAATTTTGGTATTAAGAATTTGTTCTGTCAATAAATTTACTGATTTTCTCGCGGTTCTACAGGTGGCTCCGTTCTGTTGGAACCAGAATATGTCTTTAGATAGCCAGTGGTTTAAAAAAACACAATGTTACGAATAGTATCCTTCTTACTTAGGACGATAATGGTGACCCAAAATGTGACCATTAGGTTTGTCGTATCGTAACGCACGAATCATTTTTTAAGAATCGTTTGGATGATAAAGTTAAATCATTCCAACGCGCTGTTCAACTAACTGTACAGCAACTCATTTTCACAAATGCCAACATTTACTAATTCAGATGTAAAAAAAAAGGTCAAAGATAACCGTCCCCATCGTAAACCCATTGAACCCATTGAAAAACCCTATACGAGCCTTACTGATAGCTCTTCAGTCTCCTACTTCCTGTGCACATAAATCTATCGCAGAACATAGATCTCGAATCATGGATTCCTACAAAATAGCTCAGCATTCGCTACAAACTCTAGCACAAATTATAATAAAATGTCACGTGTAGCGTCAGACACGTCGTAAACTTGAAGCAGTATCATTCAGCTTGATGTCCTCGTAAAAGCTGGTTTATGTGAGGATCGCACAGAGCAGTAACATGCAAAATATGTTGGACTATTCATTGGTGCCGTAAAATGTTTTATTCCCCTTTTTTATAATGATACAACGCCCTTGGAGCCACTTTACACCTGGTAAGTGTCAGGACATTTTAACAAGTTCTTTTTCTAGTATGGAGATCGGGATAACTTGACTCCCATATAAAGGACTGGTGGGCCATTGCAATAGACAGACAAAAATGGAAAAAAGGTAGGGAGACTTGCCCTGCAGTAGGACATTACAGGCTCGTAATAATATTTTTTCTATCGTATTGAGAGTAAAACTCTGATCTAGAGCCACTTTAACCAGTACGTGGCCACAGCCACAGCGTTGTCAGAGGCGTCCATTAGCTAATGTGCAGGGTTAGAATAAGATGGGCAGGCAAATACGGCGTTGTTGCGAGAGTCGCTATTTATTTAAATGACTTTACTCAGTTATCCTTCTGTACATGTACTATTATTTATTTTGTGCCCAGAGGTTGAATTACGGTTACTGATAGGTATATACTATATACCGTGTTTGAGCACATTTTGATAGCAAAGCGACTACTTCTTATTATGCGGCATTTTTAAAAGCTTGCTTTAAAAATTAAACTTATTTTTATCTTGGACTACCTACCTTCAAAATCTACCTTTTGAATATTTTAGTAAATAGAGTTACTTATATGAGGTACTAATTATAGCAAACTGTACTTATTCGGAAATGTAAGAGTCTGTATTATTTGTAATTATGAAAATGAAGAATTCGGAAAAGTCTGATATTGAAAAAAAAAAAATTTAGACAAATAAGATTACATATTACAAAGGAATTGGAAAATGTGTAGTGTGGAAAACTCTGAATTTGAAACTCATCGCTGACGCCTCGGAGAATTGTTCTTCCTCCGAGGCTGACACGACCTATGTCACTATGACTATGACCTATGACCTATGTCAGGTCACTCAGCAATTTTAGGATTTCATCCTAAAATTGCTGAGTGACCTGAGTTCGTTTGTTTTCCGGAGTGACCCGATTTTTTTCGAAGAATGCCCCTGACATTAATTTCCTAGATACTCCGTAATCTTCTTCCACCAGCTGGGTCTTCCCTGACTCCACTGTTCTTATCTCATGCTAGATTTTTGTATATTGAAGTAAATAAAATATTAGAGTTGAAATGCAAAAGAGAATGATTATAAAACAGGCCCCGTTTAATCAACTATTTGCCTGTTCTACCCTCAGGTCAGGCCAAAAGGTCAGGCCAGAAATAAATTTGTTGTCATCATCCGACATTGTGTAGGTCCATCACAGGTTAATTCAGCGTACACCATGCCTGTATCTTTTTACCCGACTACGGCAAACCAAGGGAAGGGTAATGAAGTTAACAGTCTATGAATGTATGTATGTATGTACAAGAACGAAGCGTTACGCTTCTTCATTTATTATAGGAACTGTAAAGGAGTGGAATGCCCTGCCCTCGTCAGTGTTTCCGGTAAATTATAACCCCGGTGTGTTCAAGTCAAAAGTGAATAGGTATCTATTAAGCAAGCGTGCTACACCTTCGACCACATCATCGCTTTCCATCAGGTGAGATCGTGGTCAAACGATTGCCTAGTCCGTAATAAAAAAAATAAAAAAAATGTATATATGTGGATGTTCCACTATAGCATCGCCCCCATTGGGCCAATTTTGAGAAGCGAAGTGTCAATCGATTCGTGTTCAGGCACAGAATAAATAATACTTCAGGTATAGATTATCATAGGCTTTTTTTTACCCGACTACTGTGAACCAAGGGAGGGTTATGTGTTCAAACTAAAAACTTGGTCCGATTTTGACAAGCGAGGTATCCATCTATTCGTCTTTATGTATATAGTGTCATAGGGTTTTTTTTTACCTGACTACGGCAAGGCAAAGGAAGAGTTATGTGATCAAACTAAAACCTTGGTCCGATTTTGACAAGCGTGGTATCAATCGATTCGTCTTTACCGCAAGAGTGTCATAATGCTATTTTTACCCGACCGTTTTAGTTTTTGAACTTATGTCTTGTTGTAGACAATAATGTCAATAATTAACTAGACTAGCAAATAGTTTGTCCAACGAGGTTTTATTACGCTTGTTGGAGCCCAAAGAATATTACTTCTCCCTACACCCTTAAGCGTATTAAAAATCTCTTTGGGTTCGCCTGACGGTTAGTAGGTACCAGAAGTTTTTACTCCTGTGAGACTCGCCGAGCATCTTGCCGGAAGCCTTTGCTGGAAGCAATATTTTGAATAAGTCGTTTGGCAGCCATAGAAGTTGGCAGCATTGCGAGCTTTCGGCAAAATTCTATCTTTAGTAATTCAGTTGATTAGCATGCGCACCACTTAGCGACCACTTGTAGTTTCGGTCAAGGATAAACTCCTACCTACGTGACGTGGGTGTTTCCCTAAACAATTTTTCTCAAAAGTTTCTCAGATAATCTGTCTGTTTCTACAACGTAAAGATACATTTTGGAGTGGAAATAATGTGTTTATTGATGCCCAACAGTATGACTCATAGCACATTCGCTATGCGTGGGCGATCGTTTGCTCCGACGTTCTTCGTGTAGTATTGTAGGTACCTAAACTATACTATAGTGTTGTGTTTATAGTTTCGTATTACAATACGGGCAACAAATCTTGGCCGCCCTAAACCGAGGCTCTCTGAACTTGCGCGACTTCAGAGAGAGAATGAGGCAAACAAGTGAGATTCGATTTATACGAAATATATTATTTTCGACCATTTCGCCGCATTTTCTCTTAGAAGTAGGAGTAATCAAATCTAGAGCGCTTTCAGTTCCTAAAGCTTGGAATCCCGAGCTTTGTGGAAGTGAAAGCTCTGTCGTCTATCACTATTGTCTAGTCCAAGAGATTAGCCCCCCGATACACAACCTTTCGATAACGTTTCGATTCGATTCGATTCGATATAGTTCTGGAATCGAATGTTTATTTTCGTACTATTCCGTACCTTAATAGAAAAAAATCGAATCCTGAAGTCGATTGTTCTGAATAGCTCGAAAATAAACATTCGATTCGAGAACTATATCGAATCGAATCGATTCGGTCCGTTATCGAAGGGCTGCCCTGTGGCCCTATTACAGAACTTGGTTACAATCGGATTATCACTTTTTTCATAGCAATTTCGACTCTATCGCAAGGCATTTGTGATAGCGATATTGACAATCCGATTGAAGCCAAGTTTTGTTTACTTCTTTATTCTGTGGTTCTGTGGTCGGGGCCCTTGGCCCTGGTCTCTTTTTGAAAAAGTTTCCGCGTTGTCATTGCGACGTTGTAACGTGATTTTCAATCTTATAGTTGCTTAAATTAAAAGGGAAGAAGAATGAAAGCTTCGTCTATACATTTCTACGTTTACATGACATGCGAAGATAATAACGCCGATATATCGTTTATCGAATCCTATGTCGCTACAGCGACGCCGAACACTACAAGCACAAAATTCTGGTAGGCCTAGGTACGTTGCGCGGATTGTATTGATGTGTTTAACAGTGTGGGACATCCTTTGTGTATGAGTATTAGGCCTCATTTGCATGTAAGGTGGGTGACGTAATGTACGTGGATCATCTTTGTTATTGATACAATACGTGTTTACTTTGTAATATTTTTGTAGAGAATAAACTTTGTCCTTGTTTCATAAATCCTGAGATATGTAGCGTTGAAAAGCCAACATCAAAATCCGAATGTTCAAAAAAGATTCGGTCCTTTATACGTTTATATTTGATTAAAATATTGGTGCAATTTTGTACATTATTTTTATTTTAGCATTGCAATACACACATTTTGAAGATCTTTTACGTTTTTACACTACTGCCCAAAAAAAGGAGTGTATTGTTGTTTTCAGCATTTATGTATGTATGTATGTATGTATGTATATATGTATGAGAGTTTCTTTATTCCACCATAACTTCTAAATGTCTATCCAGGTTTAGACGTATGGGATATCGTTACAATCCTTACATCCTCCCGAGTAACATAGGCTATTTTTTTTTAAAACATTCAATATGGCGGCAGTATGACAACATTTTCAAAGTAAAAAAAAAAACTTTACAATTTGGGTATCAAATTGAAGGCCTTGATAAGCACATTCCAACAATGTACCTGTAATATATTGGCAAAAGCTCTTTTTTGGCAGGGCAGACGTGTTTTTTTAGCTTTTAAGCTAGTTATTAAAGTACTTAGAAAGTTGAGATGTAAAGTCCGAAAGAGTTCGATAAATAAAAAAGGCCGGACTGGGTCAAAAGTGTTAACATGCCCGGACAACATCCGGGCTCTCGGTAACCCTTAGCCAGCTATTCTTGTAAGGTATTTTGATAATAGACTCCTCCAAAGCAGCTAAAATTAAAATCACGGAATCCTAGGGGTTTCGATGGACAAGCAAATATAAAAACAAAATTTTTTAAAAACGACTTCATATCGTGTAAAACTTTAAAGGAATAACTCAAAGTCTTCCTTTCTAAGTACGCCCAAACCGACTAAAGTTAGTAGGAACTTACCTGGCACAGACCTCAAAAAAATTGACTTACCTATTTATTTCTTTTAAGTTTATACGATTACAAATCAGTATTTTTTAAATTTGCTTTTAATTTTTACTTTTTAGTTTCGTTAAGGTAGGCCTAAGAAAATTAAGTATTTAATTATCTTCGCTTAGATCCTTGTATGCTGTAAACAATACTGAAAACAGACCATATCTTTAAACGACCTACTGAACCGATTTTGATTAAACTTTAACTATTCCCTAAATTGAAAGATACTGAAACTATTATAAAAATAATTCTACACTACATGTCTATGTAAAAAATTAGTATAATTTGTTCAGGAACATATAGACTAACATGTATGAATATTAGGCATTTTCAACAATATTACATACTGTACATATGAAGTTAATAACCTCCTTTTTTGAAGTGGGTTAAAAAGAAATCTTGTGTTGTGTGACAAATGATTGCGTTTCATCTTGGGAAAAAAACTGTTATGTAGGTACCTCGAGGAAATGAACAAAGCTAAATGAGTCAAGTACAAAATATGCGAAACATTGACGAACTTTCAATTTGTAGGCTACGCTTTAGGCTTTAGCACAGAATCAATAACAGTATGTATTCAAGTTGCAGTTTCGGTTTGTGGTGGAACTTTTGCCACGGAATAATTAATAGCATTTGCCACAGAATAAATAATAGTACTGTGGCCGGAGTCCCCCGAGGGTGTCTACCAGCTCAAAGGGAATCCTTGCTCACAATAAAAGTAACAGGTGTAGAGGAAACTTCATAGTGCGAGCCATCCTTTTACTATGGGTAGTAGATTTATCTCATATGGAAGATAATAGGCTCACAGCTGACATAACTTTGAGGTACACTTCTTCGAACCCACAGTTTTGGTACAATGGTATTTCCAAATAAAGTAATTTCACCATCAGGAATCGGCGTGAGGTAATAATAAAAACATAGTACTATATGTATATGCAGGTGCACATTTACAATTATATTATCACGAAATATTGTTTTACAAAATCGCAACTCCTCACTATGGAGTTGGGCCAATGCATGAATGACAATCTAGGAAAGACAGGTTATTTGAATTTAGAATTAACATACACAAACTATCAAATGGGTATGATTATGAAAGAATTAAGAATTTATGAAAGAGGTTAGACATCGTCACAGTACTACGCTTTTACGTTGTGATGACGCTGACGCACCACACTGTTTTGTTCCGTTACTTCCATAAATCTCAATAGTGGGAGGATTAGGTATTAGCTACTAGGGCGTGGACCGCATACAATAGGTGCAGTGCACATGATTTGCCTCGGTCACAATCAGAGTGGAGTTTTTGTAGCACGAGTTTTCAGTAACATTTTTATCGCATTCGCACCACAGTCTGCCTACGTACGCGTTATCTATGTCTATCTATCTTTATTCTTGATGCACATGAAGTAAGACATTAGAATTTTAATTGTGTGGGTGTGTTTGCCTGTAGCTGTATCAAGCTCAGTTGTTGTTTACGTGTTAGAGCGTGCAGTATATTCTTTCTTTTAACTAGATGTTTGCCTTATGCCTACACAGATCCTTTTCCAAGGTTGCGATGATTTAAATCACTCGATTAAAATCGTGATTTAAATCAATACTTTTTTACCAGTGTGCAATGCTCTGTTTACCTACACAGTTCGGGGATTCTCCGAAATTTAAACTCGCGACTGAATCCGCCCGTTTCGCCCGCTCATTTGTGATTGATTAGTGATAAAGATGCTGTATGGGTTTTGTCGGCTTGCGGCCAATATAACAAAACGGTGTGTAAACCTTGTTATAAGGAATTAATGGACTTTAGCGACGATAAAAAACATTTAAAATCATGTGTGACAGAAAAAGATCGCAAATAAAATAAATCAATACTGTGTTTTTAAATAATGACTGACTTTTTTATGTTTATTTTTGTTAATTTTATTAATAATTAATTACATTGGTCACTGAAGGGTTAAATAAATAAACATTGTATTGTGTTTATTTCTGACTTCCAAATTAAAAGAGATGCAAATATAAAATAATAATAAAAAACTGATTTAAATCAAATAAATCGTATTTTTTTGAATTATTTTAAATATTACTATCATGATTTTTATCAATCCTGTCCTTTTTACATAAATTGGGATAGATTAATAGCATATCACGCAGCTTCTTTTTGCAAGAAACCAGCAGGAAGTCATCAGTAAACTGAGTAAACCAATTGATTACATTTCTAGAGTTACCTATCCATTACTCAATATGACATCATGAAGTCTGCATCCTCTTGTAGAAAGCACAGCTAGTTTGAAAAGGAAAGTGGTCGCCCACGAATGTCTGCGGTTTAACCATAGATAAACACTAGTGATTACGTAAATAAACCACAGATTAACTACGAGTTTCTATAAGTTTAATCACAGATTACAAGGAGTTAAAAGTAAGTTCAACTGACCACGACAGCTGTTGTGCCATGTGCCTTGAGATAGGTTGTTGGCATCGGGTTTCGTTGCTGTAATGTGTTGCTTTGTTTTTGCATTTTGGTAACTAAACACAAGAATGTTTCTTTAATAAAACCTTCTTAGGATGGCAGCCTAACGGTTCAATAGTGCAACTTAGAATCCAACGATACCGGGTCCGTTCTAGGCTCCGTACCAATGACTTTTTGACCGAGCGAGCGCGAAATATCTCCGTTTAAGTCCGTTTCTTCGGCAAAAATTCTTTCGTATGTGTGGATGTCTATCCGGATGTCTGTGCGGCTGTTCTACTCTACAAGTCGCATTTCTCAACCGATCTAGACGAAACTTGGTATACAGGTTAAAGGATTTTTTATATGTTTTTTGCCGTCGGGGATTTTTTTATCTTCCCCAAAAACAGGCAAAAAGGGGGCTACTGAATATCTTCGCCTTATTAGATCCGATTTCGATAATTATTATTTTATTTGAAAGGTAGTAACTTTACGTCGGTTTCATAATAATTTGGTGAAGATCTGATGGGGATCTTCGGCGTTTGAGCAGAATAGCTCCTCAAAATGGTAGAAACCTAAAAGTGAGCGTAAAAGCTATTATTTATTATGTGGTAAAAGTGAGCAATTTACGCTAACTTTTAGGTTTCTACCAGTGGAATCAGCCCTTTACCTATTAGGTAGGGATTAATGGAACACATTGGTTATTAATGTTAGTTTTACAATAAGGTAACTAGATGGCGCTACTGTGCACTGCTAGATTGTTTGCAAAAAAGTTTGTACAGGTCTACAGCTCACAGAGCCACTAGTCTAATTTATGTGCGGTTTCCATCGCTCCATGCTTTGGAGGGCACGTTAAGCTGTCGGTCCCGGCGGTTATTGATTAATAGCAGTCGTTAAGCCATTTCAGGGGCTCTCGGGCGGCCTGACAAATTCTTACACCATAGGCCAGCACTACAACAAAACCTTCTTAACTAGATATAACAGTTTTTTCAACCCAGGAAGTAGTTGATAAGCGGAGGTCCCCAGGCAGGTCACCCCCAGGTTCACCCGAATAACCCAAATGTATTTATCGCGATTTTTGATATTTTCGGAGCTGAAAATCAGCGCTCTGGATTTTTCTTCACAGTTTTTTTGCTGAGCTCTGACCTTTTCTGTACATGACAGCGATCTTTGTACGCAGGTGCTTATTCGCGCTTTGTTGAGTTCTGTGTTGCTGTGTACAGTTTTTTGGAATAAATAGTTTCTTATCTTATCTTATTTCATTATAACTAGGTACGTTACGTAATTTTGACTTAACTAACAATAGTATTCAGTTGTTTTTTTTTGTATTTGTGACCCTTTTATAAATAAACAAAATCATATTGGATAGAAATCATAATACATCTAAACTGGGTAAAAAATGGCAGTATAGTGTTTATGCCACATAAGGTTTATGCCATAACCTTTAAATCTGTTGTCCAATAGGTTTGATTTATCAAGAACCAGGTTGAATATGGCCCTTCAGAAGCGGCCATCAGGTATTCTAATATTCCAGGCACGTCACATTTAATATTAATAAACCAATGCTCCATTAACCTTTTTCAAAGTGGTTCTAAATAATACCCTGGCATTACCCGTGGCATTATGGAAACTAAACCAAGTGAAACGGGTCTGTTTCAAATGGCCAGGTCAGAAAGCCAATAAACCACGAAACTTCAGCCACTTACCACTTTTGTGGGTTTGAGTTGAAAAGAGCGCTCACCTGGAAATCGAATAATCCAAAGCTGTGTGGAAAACTATAGGCAATGCTGTGCATTCCTCAGGGCCCCATGCTTCCTTTCCGTCTGCTTCCCGAGGATGTGGTGCAATGGTGCTTCGCGATGGTCTTCTATGCTCATCACCTTTCCTTCACCGTACGACCAGACCATCGGCAAAGCGTTTTTATGTTAGAATTACCACGCATAAGAACGAAGCGTTACGCTTCTTCGTTTATTATAAGAACTGCAAAGGAGTGTTTCCGGTAAATTATAGCACAGGTGTGTTCAAGTGTAGAGGGAATAGGTAGACTAGGCAAGCATGTTCCACCTTCGATCACATGATCGCTTTCCATCAGGTAAGATCGTGGTCAAACGATTGCCTAGATAGATATAGAACGTGACAAAAAAAAAGGATTAGAAACATTCAGAAAGTTACAGCTAGCAGCAGCCTCTAGATTATAATTATTATAACACTGACCGAACATAACCTTTGTCGCAACTTAAAATTAACTTTGACATTACACGCCCAGCGCCGGCCGGCAACCGCTTCAACTTATAAATACTTAGGCTTCCCTGCCGATAGGACCGTGTGAAGTGCCCTTTATGACCCCTACATTGCCCTGATTAAAAGTAACAGTGTAGTGTAAGTTACCTACTTTGTAATAAATTTATATATAGAACACGCTCCGTCCAGAATTTAAAAACGGGTCG
Organism: Alsophila aescularia; assembly: GCA_946251855.1. Taxonomy (NCBI): domain Eukaryota; kingdom Metazoa; phylum Arthropoda; class Insecta; order Lepidoptera; family Geometridae; genus Alsophila; species Alsophila aescularia. The sequence continues at coordinate 2,834,492 of OX276380.1, read as the reverse complement.
AATGAGCTTAAACGTCAGAGCTTATGTCGTGTTTTGTTACGGATTACGGTTTGTAGGGTAAGAGATATTTAACAAATTATAAATATACGAGCCAACTGCGGAGGGTTTTGTGTTTGGGTTGTATGTATGTTTGTTTGTACGTTTCTTGCGCATCCTACAGCCTAAACTGCTTGGTGGATTTTGATAAAGGAGGTATCATTGGATTTCTATTCATCACGAGAGTACTATAGGATATAGTTGGTAGGTAGGTTGTAGGTTGGTCTATAGATGACCTCCTGATCAACTAGGTTGAGCAAAAAATAGTTGAGCTATAGAGCATAACATAATTAAATATTTAAACGGGACTTAATTGCGCTGAAAATTTAATATTTATTTACCTCGACGCGACGTTTCGATCAAGTTGCATTGATCGTGGTCACGAAAAGACAGAAGTCAGTGTTGCCTGCAAGTTTTTATAAAATCCGCCAATTTAGTTGTGTATTTCCGTCAAAAATCTGTTAAAAATATTTTTGATCCGTCAATAATATCCGCTAAATTTCTAAAGTTATACATTTTCACAGGTTAATTACAATTTAAACTATATGTACCAACCGTACTTGAAAGAATACAATATAGATCAACCATGAGGTCAACAAATCTTACTCTATTTCTTCTCTATTTAAATGTAACTAAAATATCTTCGTCATTTTCAGTGCTATCATGCTCGGTTGCCATTGTAGAAGCTGCAGAATTATTGAGAATATTGATTCCGCGTGGCAAATACCTACCTTGTTTCAATCAGATTTTCATTATCACTTGCACTTAGTGCGGTGCGTTAGAGTCCATATTGCTTTGAAAAAATGATTAGGTACAACTAATTGCATTGGCTTAGGGATTACCCTGCTGGTTACTTAGCAGGTAAGAAAACACGTCTTTGACCACCTTTGTGTAATGGCAATAAGCCATTATACAAAATAATTGTTATAAAACACTTACCCTATAATTAGAAAAATGTCATAGTCATATTTGGCTGAAGATAGTTTTCGTCCCGTTAAATATCCCGTTAGCCGTTAGAAAGTTTTTTTTCCCGTTTTCAACGTATCCAAATCCGCTAGATATGACGGAAATCCGTTAAGTTGGCAACACTGACTGAAGTAGCGGGTGTCAGCGTCGAGAAGGGCGAGCGTTGTCTCCAACTACACGCATTTGGTTTTGTAAAAATTCAGAATTGTCATGACACACGACACTAACGACATCTGCAGATATCTTCTGACATAAACCGCGACGCGAACACTTGCTTATCACGGGATTCCAGGACGCAGCCAACTTGAAACCATCCTCTCGGTTGAAATTGGGATACTTTTTAATTTCAACCGCTTCACGTACAATCCTGGAGTAGTAGTGACGTTCCGTGGAGAGAATCTTCGGGTCATGGAGACAGAGCTCATGCCCTCTGTGACCCTGAAAATTTGGATGCCGAAGGTCTCATGTTCAGGAGATACTCAAGCGAAACGGTTATTGGGGACCACACTGAAAAAAAAAGTTCGTTAAATGTAACTAAACTTTCGCCTACCTGTAACTTAAAAAAAGTGACTACATAACTAGAGTAATACCTTACCAAAAGCAGTTGGGTTAATTTTCTACCAAACTATTGTTGTTGTGAATTGCTAAAACATGTTGGCTACGTTTTGTGAAAACGTTTGCTTATAAATTACCAATGCTTTAACTTTATGTAACAGAACCAATTGGTTGCGAATAACGAAATGGTTTGACTGCAAGTAACCAAACCAATCGGGTTCTATAACGATAGGGTTTGATTCCAATTAACAAAACCAATCGGTTATTATAACGAAATGGTTTGTGACTGGAAGTAACCAAACCAATCGGTCATTATAACTAAATGGTTTGACTGCAAGTAACCATACCAATCGGTTATTATAACGAAATGGTTGGACTGCAAATAACCAAACCAATCGGTCATTAAGACTAAATGGTTTGACTGCAAGTAACCATACCAATCGGTTATTATAAGGAAATGGTTGGACTGCAAGTAACCAAACCAATCGGTCATTATAACTAAATGGTTTGACTGCAAGTAACCATACAAATCGGTTATTATAACGAAATGGTTGGACTGCAAGTAACCAAACCAATCGGTTATTATAACGAAATGGTTGGACTGCAAGTAACCAAATCAATCGGTTATTATAACGAAATGGTTTGACTGCAAGTAACCAAACCCGTACTCGTACCCGTAGGGTGTTTGGTAGCTGGATGCGAAGCTTTAAGGCGAGGATAGTATAAATCATTTAGAGCATATTGACCCATACTTGTCTTTGACGAAGTCTTATAATTTTTATTACGATGTTCGATGCTTGAAATAAAAATTATCAGACTTTGGCAAAGAATGGTAGTACAGATCATTTAGAGCATTTTGAGCTATACCCTTAGCTCAAAATGCTCTAAATGATCTGTACTACCATTCCCTTAAAGCTATGCTCCCAGATACTAAACACCTTAATTAAAAAGGTGACGTAGAGACCTATTGAATTTCGTATAACGTTTATTTATAAGACGATAATATTATGGCGTGATAAGTAATATGCAGTAGAAGCTATTGGAATATTAAGATTAAAGGAAATTTCATAAAAAAAACAAAAATGGTTGACAGGCGTTACTCGCACCCTCAGTTTCCTCTTTATTAAGTGCTTAGGGGAGATTATAAGTTTATTCAAGATGTTAAAATAATATCTCAATACCATTGTTTCCCTAAAAAGTAAAGATACTTGATGAAATCGCTAGATTGATTAAGTGAAATAACAATTATGTAATGTTGTTTAGGTATACAAAAACGTATTACTTTACACTTTACTTGAGATTATAATAACATGACACATAATAACACAATGTTCAGTGACTATTTTTGGCGAATTCGGACTATGAATTACGTAAAGATCATTGTTATACTCTTCTACATATTTTTTGGCAACGGGTGACGAGACGAGCATGGTGCTCGCCTGATGGTAAGCGTCACGCTTGCCCATAGCAATTCAGTGATAAGCAAGTGTTCGCGTCGCGGTTTATGTCAGAAGATATCTGCAGATGTCGTTAGTGTAGTGTGTCGTGACAATTCTGAATTTTTACAAAACCAAATGCGGGTAGTTGGAGACAACGCTCGCTCTTCTCGACGCTGACACCCGCTACTTCAGTCTTCTCGTGACCACGATCAATGCAACTTGATCGAAACGTCGAGGTAAATCAATATTAAGTTATCAGCGCGATTAAGTCCCGTTTAAATATTTAACTATGTGTTCGAATCGCGAAAGTTTAAAAGTTACAAGAGCATAACATATTCGGTAATACAACCTATGTCCTACTGCTCAACTAGTTGAGCAATTTAGTTGAGCAGCGGGTTAGCAGCGACTCTATGACCTACATCCTCGTATTTTTAATGATAACTTTTCCAAATCCGAGAGACAAAGGTAAAAAGAATGCCAGACAGCTCTACATACAATCTTACGTTAGAAGAGTAGCTTAGCTTGGCATTTTTAAAAAACTACGGCAAATAACGGGAAGGGTAATGAGTTTAATAGTCTTTGTACGTGTATATTAAAATGTGGGTATAATCAATTTAATGTGACGTCACATTAAATTGCTTTCAACGCTTTCAACGATATCTCATTTGTCAAATTATGATGAGTAGTTAAGAAGTTATGAGCGAACAGCTGAACATAAATACATACCCAGCCACATACACACATACCGGTTAAAATCATAACCCTCCTTTTTGCTTCGCCGTAGCACTGAATAAATAATAGTGCCGTAGTCGGGTAAAAACATAGGTTGGTATATTTGGACTAGCGTCATTCAGCCCTACGTTTCTGAGATTGATCCATTGAATTAGATATTCACTTAAATTCATTGATCCTTCATTATCCATCGCAACGGTTATAACTTAAAATCTGCAAGCATTTTGCAGAATTACTACTTGTTAGGTATAAACTCCAGCTCGAGAAACAGCCAATAACAGGATCATACCGAGTTTAAATCAAGGTTGATTCTTGATTAACTCATTAAATCCTTCGCCGTCTTAATGAAACGTGAAACAAGCCTGTTTGATTCGCTCATTTGCAATCTGCTTCGTTTTGTTGTTAAATTATTTACTAAGCATTGTTTGTTTGATATTCGAAATGTTACATTTAGCTTATGCTTTATCATCGTTCCCTTTATGTGGTCTTTCATTTAATTGGCATAAGTATAGTAACATAACATTGACTAATTAAGTATAATAACATCACTTATGAAAAGTAAGTACCTATGTTATTTCGGGTTGTATACGATTAAGATGAGGTCAAATTATTATCCATAATATATAAAAGTGAAATGTTGTCTGTCTGTCTGTTTGTTTGTTTGTTTGGGGAGCTTTTATGCGATAACTGCTGGACGGATTTCGATAAAATTTGGAATGAAGATAGCTTACCCTAGAATAAAACATAGGATACTTTTTATCCCGGAAAATTTCACGAATTCCGTGGAAGTTTCCACGGGAAAACTAGAACATGTTGGATACTCGCTGTAAGGAACGGTTACCATGGAAACGAAATATTAAGTCCGTCAAAAATCATCAAGAGCGTTGGTGCCACAGATTAAGTAGTTGATGAGGAGGCCATAACCAAGAAGTCTAAGTCTACTTTTGCATTGGTTTTTAATATCCTAGAAGAACGTAAGTAGGATGCTTTTTTCGCGATAAACTGTAGTCCGCGCGGACGAAGTCGCGGGCGGGTAAGGTAGTTCAAAATAAAACATAATTAATGGTAACCTTTTTATTCACATACTTTTTTTCTTTAATTTGATAATTTACCGGTTTTCTCCATCAACCAAAATGTACCTACTAAAGCGGCAACTTCGTTTGAATTCAGTTTACATGAATTTATTAGAGCTGTCAAACAACCTTTTAATCTAGATTAGGTAACATCGCAGAATAGGAAATCTCTAAACTTTACTTAGAATTAGTTTTAAGTTTAGAACACGTTGACATCGACACCAGTCGACATACTAAACAATAGAAAGGTCATCGGCCTACTTAAAGCCACAGTTACAGAATTATCGCTGTCTCCCTCCATCCAATCAAAGTCACATTATTAAACAATTTCTTCTATTCACGTATTGTAGAGCCATTGTTGATTTTAGTTTGCGAATTCTAGCTACATATATTATATACCTACTTAACAGGTGCATTCATATGGTGCCATGTTTGAATTTGGCTACCGCCAAAAAGCGTATTTCTACTAGCTAGTGCCTCGCGGCTTTGCCCTTGTGGAAACTTTTAAAGGAGTATAAGAAAATAAAATGTCTATGCCTTTTCCAATGACGTACCTATAAATCGGTCCAGACGTTAAGACGTAACTAATAGCCCTGAGAACAGGTAGACCTCGCGAGCTCAAACTTTTTTGCAACAATCTAGCAGTGCACAGTAGTGCCATCTAGATACCGTATTGTAAAACTAACATTAATAATAATAACCAAGGTGCTCCATCAATACCTAGTAGGTAAATGGCTGATTCCACTGGTAGAAACCTAAAAGTGAGCAATTCACTTCATTTTGAGGAGGTATTCTGCTCATCACGCCGAAGATCCTAATCAGATCTTCACAAATTTTTTATGACTAACTTAAAGTTGCTACCTTACAATCTCAGGCGGAGAAACTCAGTAGCACACTTTTTGGTGGCAGCACCCCCCCCCCCCCTCCCCCCCCGATCAAAAAAAAATCCCCGACGACAAAGAAAAACTATAAAGTGGTAAAATCTGTATACAGAAGTTCAAAAGTTCCAAGTTTCGTCCAGATCGGTTGTAAAATACGACCTTACAGGTCGTATTTATACCAACAAACTGACTTAACTGAAAGCAAATTGATTGAACTTGAAGCAGAGTCGCTTCGCTCGCTCGCTCAATTATGTCATCCTTCATATCCTTAGATTTTTACCGTAGGTAGGTACATACCTATTTCAGTTTTTTCACTCTCTATTTCAGTAAGTAACGTGATGACGATAATGAGGAAATATTGCTTTTACTTACCATAACATTTATTTAGTTATTATTTACTAGCTGCGCCCGCGGCTTTGGCCGCGTGGTATTTTTTCTGGAATATAAGGATCCTATGTTATTCCAGAACCAAAAGTAGGTACAAATATTATAATAATACTTCGTTCAGACGTAAAAGGTTATTTTATGTCTACTAACTTCTACTTATCGGATTTAGATACCCAGAACGTCCGACTTTTAGTCAAACCCTAAGCTATCCTCCAGTGAAAACCGCATCGCAATCGGTCCGTTAGTTTTAACGTGATGCGCGAAAAACATACGAACAGAAAGACACAATTTGATTTAGTTGTGGTGAAATCTTTTGTTATTTAGTGTTAATCGCTTGAATAGAATATTAAGTGTTAATCGCTTGAATAGAATATTTAATGTTAATCGCTTGAATAGAATATAATCTACGCTTATAATTTTTTTTTTTAAAGAAAGCTTTTTGTATTTGAAAAAGAGCGTTTTCGATTTGTCTTAGTTTCAGCTCAAAAAGTCGTCAATATAACAAATTTAGAAAAACTAAGACGTATAAGCCTAGAAAATAAAAAATAAATACAAAATTACGTATATAATTTAGGGGTAGATAAGTGTTTTTGCTTTTTGTATGGACAAGGGTGCTACGACTTACGAGTATGAACCCTCTTCAAAGTCAAATCATTTATTGTAAATAGGCAAAATAATAGCACTTTTACAAGTCAAAATTAACATCTCATGAACAAAGAGAAATACATAAAATATTATAAATAGATCAAATCAATAAAATTCAGGTAAACTAAGTATGCTTTGAGTTTGAAAAGGAAATTTCCGTTCATGTGACAACAGAAATAAATCTCTCACAGGAAAAAACACCTTTCTGACTCTACCGGTGCTTCGGAAATACGCTCGTTAGAGAAGAGAGCACCAAGAAACTCTTAAGCTTTGACAAAAATTCTAGCTAGGTACTATATAATTCCTTTTGAGACTCTCCCGCTAAAGTTACTGAACCCGGTCTTTGGCTCCAGTTCTTTTCAGGCCGCCGTCGAAGGCTGTCGCTTACTTCGATACTCCTCAAGGCCATTGGGCATCAGCACTCACTTGCAAGCTGAACTAAATGCCATGCCTGTGGATAATTTAAGGTAATTTTCATGATGTCATGTACAACCAAAACGGGATCTCCACTTATGTGGTCTTATTCACTTGCAAGCGGAACATAATATAAAAAAATGCCTAATCAGGCTAATATAAGAGAATTTCAGCACATTTTCATTATGTCATGGGAATTTGAAACTCTGTTTCCCTTTGACCTCCAAAATTAAATCTCATCAGGTGCGTGCACTTAACAGGAACTCATCAGTGTCACTGATGATGTAATGAATGACTTCACATGAAAAGCTAAATTAAACCCAAAATGATGTACCTATAATTCAATTAATTTTCCGCTGTGTGATGTACAGACACAGCTACGTAATCATGTGTAAAGGACGCCTGAATTGCGGTGTTGATAAACTTTATTAGTTTCTGAAAGTATTTCCTTAATAATGAGGCTTTGTGGTACTCAAGTAGTCTCGTCACTCAAGTTAAATAGTCTACCAACCAACAGTCTATGACTAATACGAAAAGGAGGTTTAGTCGACCTTGGAACTATTCGCAAAATGACCTATAGTCTTAAGGACCTGTTACTATTTCGTTCCTATTGCTTTATTATATGTATACGTTTTGGGCACTAAATGTAATACGAAAAGGAGGTTTAGTCGACCTTGGAACTATTCGCAAAATGACCTATAGTCTTAAGGACCTGTTACTATTTCGTTCCTATTGCTTTATTATATGTATACGTTTTGGGCACTAAATGTAATACGAAAAGGAGGTTTAGTCGACCTTGGAACTATTCGCAAAATGACCTATAGTCTTAAGGACCTGTTACTATTTCGTTCCTATTGCTTTATTATATGTATTAGATTACCATTCACTGGCAAAAATATTTAAAAGATGTAGGAATATCTAAAATGATTTCAAACTCAAAGAATACTTATATTATAATCTAGATCGAAAGAATGAGAACACCTTTTCTTAAGTTTAAATAATCACTTTAATAACACTTCTCTTTTACTTGTCGCACTACGTCTTCATCTTTGCACAGTCCAACATCAACTGTCCCTTGCACGCCGCTGCTTCCCGCCACCGGCGCTAATTCCCGCCAAACGATTATCTTATAAGATATTGAAGCCTCATACATATCTCCAATATCTGTCTTAACTGAGACCTTATTCATATTCTCAGTTAAGCCATGTTAATATAAATTTAAGATATTGAGGCCTCATTCATATCCTCAACATCTGTCCTAACTGAGACCTTCTGCATATTCTCAGTTAGGCCTTTCTTGTAACTTTAATACTAACTAAGATATAGGGCCTCATACATATCCCTAATATCTGTCTTACCTGAGACCTCAGACATATTCTCAGGTAAGCCACTCTTAAAACATATTTATAATAAGATATTGAGGCCTCCTTCATATCCTCAACATCTGTCCTAACTGAGACCTCCTGCATATTCTCAGTTAGGCCTTTCTTGTAACTTTAGTACTAACTAAGATATAGGGCCTCATACATATCCCTAACATCTGTCTTACCTGAGACCTCAGACATATTCTCAGATAAGCCACTCTTAAAACATATTTATAATAAGATATTGAGGCCTCCTTCATATCCTCAACATCTGTCCTAACTGAGACCTCCTGCATATTCTCAGTTAGGCCTTTCTTGTAACTTTAGTACTAACTAAGATATAGGGCCTCAGACATATCCCTAATATCTGTCTTATCTGAGACCTCAGACATATTCTCAGATAAGCCACTCTTACAATGTATTTATAATAAGATATTAAGGCCTCATACATATCCTTAATATCTGTCTTATCTGAGACCTCAAACATTCTCAGATAAGCAAGCCCCTTTTAAAATAGATATTATATGAAAGTTATCATTCATATTACATATTTATTTTTCTATTAATTGTTTACATTTATATATTACAATAACCGATTTACCTAATTATTTATGTGATTTTCACAAATTTTAATATAAAAACTTATTTGCTTCTTAGTTGTCTAATCTCAGACCCGATACATTCTGAGAATTCAGATAGGACTTATTCATCTTATTTCATTTATTTAAACGAGTATAATAATTAGTAAAATTAGGTACTTCATTTATATTATGTTTACATACAATATTTTATCTTTATAATTATTACAAAACTAACAAATTCATTTTACAACCCAATTAAATGTTTATGTTGATCGTCTCTAATGTGTTATGTAATCTCTTTCCTAGTTTCATCCAATGAAGAAGCTACGTTTTCTGTTTCGTCTGTAACGCTAAAGTGTGATAAAAATAATAATTTTGATGCCTACTAAATTAAGACCAAACAATGCCTGAGCAGGACTTTTTCCTGTTCCCTTATTTTGGTTGTTGTTAAGACCCCATTGTACTCATATAATATTTTCTGGTTTACCATGATTGGTTTATATTAGTTATGCCAGGACTGTCCGGTTATATCTTTCGACGTGGCCGTTGGCCCATGGTGTTACTTCAGCGTGCATAATTAAACCCAAAGACTTCAGATAATCCTGAAAGCTTTTAGCAGCAAACGTTTTGGGCACTAAATGTGTGAAAATAGTTGTTCATTGCCGTGATGAAACGAATGGATATGGTACTTTTAACCGGAACAAGTATGACAAAACTCAGTGTACGCGTCTTTAAATAATAGAAAATAAGCAGTCTTGTGCCTGACATAGCTCAGAGAATAAGCAAGCTGAAGTGGCAATGGGCTGGTCACGTTTGTCGTAGGACCGATAACCGTTGGAGTACACGGGTTCGAGAGTGGAGACCGCGAATTGGCAAAGGTAGTGTAGGACGCCCTCCGGCTAGATGGAACGACGATCTGCGCAATGTAGCTGGCAGTCATTGGAAGAGAAAAGCCGAAGATCGGGCTCAGTGGCGCGCCGCGGGAGAGGCCTATGTGTAGCAGTATAGTAGGACTAGTATAGGCTGTTGTTGATGATGATGATGATGATTCTTGCGCCTGCTTTGAACAAAAGGATCTAGATGGTCTATATATAGGGTGTGAAATGATTGCTTAACCCTTTTTCTATAGGCTGTAGTTTTCCTGTTTTTTTTTATAGTACCTTGGCGTGGGCGCATTCTTTACAAGATTGGCCATACTTTCTACCAGACTAAGCGGAGGATAATATGTTTATCATCGTGTATATGTATGTATGTCTATGTATGTACGTACCTACTTTTTTAAGCAACGTGATAGAATAGTAAACAAACATTTAGGCTTGCTACTCGATATATTCAACTATTGCAATAACGAATTTACATAACGTCATATATCATATAATATGGCATAGCGTCGTTAACGAATTTACATGCTTGAACAAAACAAACCTGCAGCGTACTATAAGACTATCCAGTGACCCGTTGTATAGACCAAACGTGTGGACCGATTTTGATAATTCTTACGTCAATTGAATTTAATAAGTCGACAACAAGATGCCATATTATGAAAAAGAAAACATGAAAGTATTTTTTTTTTTTATTTCGGACTAGGCAATCGTTTGACCACGATCTCACCTGATGGAAAGCGATGATGTGGTCGAAGGTGTAGCACGCTTGCCTAGTAGATACCTATTCACTCTTGACTTAAACACACCTGGGTTATAATTTACCGGAAACACTGACGAGGGCAGGGCATTCCACTCCTTTGCAGTTCTTATAATAAATGAAGAAGCGTAACGCTTCGTTCTAGTGCGAGGTATTTCAACCATGAAAGGGTGGCGCTTTGCTGATCGTCTAGTCGTACGGTGAGGTATTCATTTTTAGGTTTAATTTATCATTTTTCATATTTTTGTGACCATTTAGGATCTATAACGATTTAAATTTTACTTTTGTTTGCATTTTGGTTTTTGTGAAGATGCTTGATCGTGCTTTTTTTAGTTTTAGTAACTTATTCAAATCGTCTCATTTTGGAAAACCAGTAATAATTTTGGTAAATTCTAGGGTTTCAAAATAACCGATATGTCCACTCTCTTCATGATTTGATTTTAACACCTGCCATCGGACACTAAATTTAAACTTATTTTGGTACAACCCAACGATCACCGCCATTGTTCTTCTACAGCATACAGCAGTCCCCTTTTAACAACAAAACTATTTTAGTATTTCCACAATATTTACTACCAACATCTAGTGTTTCTACTTCATTTAACGATAATGCATGGACCAATAGAGTGTCCATAGTTAAGTTAAAATGATAAGTTGAATCCCAAGTTAAGAGCCTTAACGACAATCATTCCCTGTCCGTTAGTTACTTGAATTACACTGCTAGATATGCGTACTTGCATACTGTTTTTGAGGATTTTGAAATAGACTTGGTTAAATAAATAAGTCACCTGAATATTCTGGTTTAGTATAAATATCTACCGCCATATATTTGTTAATGGTTACTTGGCTATTTACATAGCGTTGCAAGTTTTTCGTTGAATTTGTAGATATCTTTAGTTGGTCATGAGTAGTGTAGACTACAACATGATCTTTTTCTGTGAATGATTGCCCGAGCAATAAAGAGACTTATAACTAATGGTTGGGAATGTTAAGACTTCCACGGTGACTTTAGCTGAATCTACATCTACATAATGTCGACACTACATTTGCCGAGACAAGTGATGATACTGTCTCCAAATCCCTTTGATACAAATTTAAATCTGACCAAGAATTTACCAAATTCTTAGCTGCAGATTCTTGTAACATGGTACACTGACTCTCGAAATCAATAAAGCAATTTAGATTTTGGCCGTTTACAATGGTACTGTTAATGGGATCTATTTTACCTGGATAGTTTTTAGATACATGACCTATTCTATGACAATTATCACAGCGTTTGAGTATTTGCGTTTGAAATTCGAGTAGTCGTCTCTACAATTATAACATTTTGTAAGCCTATACATATTGTTTTGTTGGTTTTTGCCTGTCCTATCATCAGATTTATTATTAGTTGCTCTAAAATGTCTATTTTACTTGCTCGCGCAAACCGATTTGGTTTGCCAGGTTTCTTTGTTATTCTTACATTTCTGAGATAAACCAGTAATTTATCAGGTTCTGTTAATTGTGCAGCCTCATGGGTTACTCACTGTGGATGCAGTTCTAGGTGTAATGCCAAAGCTTGAACGGTAAGGATCGCGTGTCACGTCACGGCTGCAAAAAAAACGTCGCGGCTGCACTAGACGTCACGGCTGCCTGACACGTTACTTGACTCGCCTTGGCTGCGCGACACGTTGTGGCTATGTGACATGTCGTGGCTACGCGGCAAGTCGCGGCTGCATGACACGTCACCGCTACGCTGCACGTCACAGCTGCATGACAAGTCACGGCTGCAATGAACGTCGCAGCTGCATGACATGTCACGGCTGCAATGTATGTTGCAGCTGCATGACATGTCACGGCTGCAATGCAAGTCACAGCTGCATGACACGTCACGGCTGCGCTGCACGTCATGGCTGCGTGACTCATTAAGTCGGCATAGCTTTGTGTATCCAAAAATCTGTTATTTATCATCATTAATCACGCATGCATTGACACAATTACGTTGATAAAAACGGTAAAAGAAACACAAAAGTACTTTGTATAATTTACTCACTTTTATGGGCGATAAGTCCTTTCACCGAGGGCGATTTTGATCCGATTATATCCCACCTACTGATCTATTATAATCTAGATCGAAGGAATGAGAACACCTTTTCCTAAGTTTCAATAATCACTTTAATAACACTTCTCTTTTACTTGTCGCACTACGTCTTCATCTTTGCACAGTCCAACATCAACTGTCCCTTGCACGCCGCTGCTTCCCGCCACCGGCGCTAATTCCCGCCAAACGATTTTACCGGCACCCACAAAATAAGTGTCGAAAGCAAAAGGATTTGACTTGGTAGCAGCGGAAGTACGGCGTGCTCTTTTACAAATAAGTATTGAATATTAAAGAAAACATTTACGAAATTAAGTTTACTTATTTAAACACATATTTACATTAAAATACATGTTACAAAATAAGGTATTAAAATCATACATCCGGAAATACCAAGTAATGACAGATCGTGGTATTTCCGAATGTAGCCACAATCTTAAATCAAATTACTATGTATCGGGATAGTATTAAATAATTATAGGTAGTGTAGGTACATTTACATAAAATATTACAAGTTTAATTATATAGATTCTTACACTTAGTTTATCTAAATTTGGATTGATTTGATCTTTTTATAATATTTTATGTATTTCTCTTTGTTTATGAGATGCTAATTTTGACTTGTAAAAGTGCTATTATTTTTGCCTATTTACAATAAAATACTTTGAGTTTGATAAATGAAAATGTATGTGGATAACGTCCACAATTTTACATACAATTCTACATACGTTTTCCGTGAAAATTCACGGAAAAAGTCCCCATAACGTCCACAATGAAACAACACTGACACTTGAAAAACACTCTTTCTATAATCTTCCCACGTCGATAGAATACAATTCCCCAAAATGTATATCTATTGTCATCCCGATTTCACGGGTTCTCAGAATAAAAATATATCGCGGAATAACATAATCCCCGCTTTATCGAGTAGGTAAAAAGAGCGGGGACAAACAAAATGTCATCGTGAAAATGGCGGCCGTTTCCATTCATATTTCGTCGGATTCGTCGGTTACGTTCGCCCGCGCTTTCAGCTTTTGCGCGGGAATTCGTTTTCTTTTTTCCGGCAATTTGGATGGCACTCGCCGTGGATTTTTTGCGGCCAGTATTAATCGGTGATGCCATTTTAGAGGGAACGAGTTTCATTTGTCTGGAGTTGTTTGTGTTAATTCACTGTCTGTTGTGTCCATATACCGTGTACATATTTACCTAATTTAAATGGTCTATTTGTCGTGCTCAAAGTACTAATATTTATTCTATGCTTAAGTACTTAAAATTGCAATACTAATATTGAGCCTTTTGCTTCCAGATAACACTAGACCATAAAATGTTGGGATGACGTGAAAGCGATGCTGCTGCAGCAGGCGTCTTCTTCGCCTGGTCCCAGCGGCACGGCGAGCCCTAAAGTCCCCCAAAGCCCCAGGCCGATCCCCAGCCCCTGTTTTGGCACTAGACACACCGGCAGCCCCAGTCTGAGCGATGGGGCTTCGAGCTCTAACAGCCCCAGGTTGGGCGCCAGTCCTAAGTACGGCAGTCCGAGATTGGGGTCTGGGAGTCCAGGGTTTGGATCTGGGAGTCCAAGATTGGGGTCTGGCAGTCCAAAGCTTGGACGGTCAGCGGTGGAGGACGAGGCGGCTTTAGAGAGGCTTCAAGCGGAACTGAAGGAGGGGTGGACGGTGCATACGGGGAGAGATGGCAGACTGTATTATTGCAAGTAAGTTTTTGTGTCATTGTGTGATTTACGCAACAGAAATGAGTGGCGTAACTGTGTCGTCACTCAAAAACTCGACTACAACATCTTGTTACTAAGCGCCTTCTTATAAATAACCGTATCAAGCTTTCTTACACCTTCCACCTGCAACTATACTGATCGGTTGTACTGTGCGTCCTGCAACTGGACCTTTTTAGACAAAATTTGACTTGCAAGCCACCTTCCCTCTTACCTCTAGAGTTAACAAGGTTCACGACATCACGACGTTGAAGGTTACGTCAAAGAGGACGTCGTCATCTTTACGCTAGCAACATTTCTATCTCCACCTTGAGAAGCGATGTATTACAAAAACACTCATAGGGTTTCATTTCTCTAGGATTAACCAATAATGACGTAATCATACATATTTATCTTTACCTAGCTTGTCTATAATTTCATTCATCATCATCATCATCATCCTACGAGTATATCTGTCACTATTTAAAAAAATATTGCTCCCGACGCCCCACCTCCCACTATAGCTAACACATCAGTTTACAAAAATAAAAACCACATCAAAATCGGTCCATTCGTTTGGAAGCTACGATTCTCACCTCCCTTCGCCTATATTTCGAAGAACCATCTCGATCACATCAGCTTTCACACAGAAAAAACCGCATCAAAATCGGTCCATCCGTTTGGGAGCTACGATGCCACAGACAGACAGACACACACACACACACACACACACACACACACACACACACACACACACACAGTGATACACAGCCTAAACTTTTAACAAACGTCTCTTTTTTCGGAGGTTAAAAAAATTGGACTTAAATTTGAAATTGGTAGACGCCTAGGACATGCGAGTCATGGTCATGTTCCCGCGTGTTTGGTTACCTACAAAACAAAACTCAAATGATTTTGTACCTAACGAATGTCAACTGGAACACTTTTGTTCCATTTATTTTGTTCCACATTGAGCATAATTTCCACCATTGCGTCACGTCCTCCATTTTGAATTTGTGATGCCCTTTGAACTCAAATCAAATCAAAAGACAAAGGGTTCTTAATGAATGCAGGAAAACAATGATTACGATTCGCAACGGGTGTGTGCGGATGAGACGTAGGCCTAGGTAGGTATAATGTCGGCGGATATCGTACTTGTCTCGGTTCAATCTGTCTAATGAGCGCTGGAAATAGTGACGCCAGTTTGGATTTAGGGCTGCTTGATTTTTTAATTTACATATTTAGCATTAAATAAAACAGTAGACTTATGCTCGTTCCATATAGGCTTCTCAGCTTAAGAGTCCTTTTCTAGAAATATCCTTTCCTAACAATTACCATTTCCCAAAAGGTTTTTTCTCAAAAAGTTCTATTGTCAAAATGTCTTTTTCTCAAAGATCTTTACTCAAAATTCTAATTCGCCATTCAAAATTTAGTAATTACTAAAAATAATTAACGTTTTCCTTAGGTATAGGTATTTTTTTATAAATCTATAAAAAATACTAAGTATATTTGTTATAATTTTTTACATAAAATCAATATTAATATTTCAATTGAGAAAAGGATCAAAGGAAAAGGTACCTTATTGGGAAAGGACATTTTGAAAAAATATGATCATTTTGAGAAAAGAACATTTCGAAAAAAGGACGTTATCACGTCATGAGCTGATAAGCAAATAGAAAACTTAGGTTAGGAATATGGATATCACAAGTTCAAAACCAAACAGTCAAAGTTGAGGAAGTTAAGATATCATTGTAAGTCATTTTCAGAGTAGACCCTCGCGCCGCAAGCTAGGTTTTAAAGAGTGAAACAAGATCTGTAAGTCGTAAACAAGGCGAGCGATGGCTTAAAAAACAATAAATATATAGGTAGACCTGCTACAAGATTGATTGTCTAAAACTACTTCCAAATGCGTTAAAATAAACCAGTCCAAAGTGCTTTGGGATGAACTGAGAGCTTCCTTTTTAAGCGTGCTTTCTTCCTCGCCTAGGTTACCGGCTTGGTAAGAAAATTGAAAAATTGTTTAATAAAATAAAGTCAATATGTCACGAAGTTAAGAAGGTGAATAATCAATTCAAAACTACGTTTCATTTCTTTTCCACCCAGCCAGATGGCTATCGGTACACAATTTATCAATGTCAAATATAATTTATTTGCATTAATTTGCGACGCAGTCCAATGTCGAAACGAAATCAAAAACACCTCACTCTGATTTTTATTAAAATACTGAATTGATGTAAAACTTTTGCGCCAAAATAAAATGACAAATCCATTAAGGTTCGCCGCAAACGCCGTACAATTTAATTAAAACTTTATTTTAATGGCAACCCTGATGGCTGACAATGGCGGGAAATGTTGACGTCACAGGCGTTCTGAATGAGCGAGCGTGGACGAGCGTTGCAGTTTGCGCGTGTCCATTGTACTTTTACTATAGCGGTCGTTACTAATACCGCTTTTCATTACAATCAGTGTAGGCCGTACTGGGAGAAACTACGGCAGAGTGGAATAAAACGCAAAACAGGGAATATGAAAAAAAGCTAAAAAGTTAAAATTTTGTTAGCCGATATAAACACCATAACATCATACGTACCTACATAAAATATTATCAACTATTACACTGTGATACCATTATTGATTTCATATTACTCGTTAAGAGCGGCCAACCCGTCATACTTTTCATACAAACGCTCGTACGTGATTATGGCGTTGTAACCCATCTTTCTTTGAATTTTTGAACAAAAGCAAAAAACATAAATTTGGAGAAACAAATTCAGTATAAGCCTCCAAAAATCTGCTTTTCCGCACAAATTTTACCTGAATTTTGGCCGTTCATAATGTACTCATACATTGTAAATGTAAAGAAAACATCTTTGTAGAAACCTTGCAAATGTAATGGAGATTCTAAATGAAAACCATTTATTTCACAAACTTATAAGGATTACTCAAAAACGCGTATTTCCTGCAACAAGTTTTATGAAATTTCCTCACACTATTTTTCTTTCAATGTTGTTGTTATTGTTATAATGCGGAAGTTTCCGAATGCCAACCGAGCGTGCAGACGCTATCTCTCTCTTTTCGCTTTGCCTCTTTTTCAAACATTGCGCTGGATGAAACAACATGCTTTTCAACCATGCTCGCGTTGACAATAGACGGACCGGGAAGGGCCCCCTTAAGCCATGTCAGAGGCCCTCGGGCGGCTTGATAAACTTGGAAACCAGAGGCCAGCATTACCTCATACGACAAACAAACAAACAAACTGTGATACCATTATCCAATCTCTAATACGATGCCGATGGCCTCGTGCATCTGGCGAAGCAAAGACTTGGACCATTTCATTGGAAGACATTTCATTGACTTGTAAAAGAAACACTATACTACCAATCTCATCTACAGGTAAGGTTGCCAACTTTTCGTAAAAGAAATACAATATATTAAGGTGGGAAAAGGAAAATGAACATTATTTTGGAAAAATATACAGTATTTTATTGTTTTATTGATTTCAATTTGTATTTATCGGATCTTCTCGAATAACTTAACAATTTCATGGGTTCTTGGAAGATTTTGTTTGTTTTTGATTTTGTTGTTTTTGTCACGAACTACAATAGTTGAAATTAAAATTAAAAGCGAGAAATCAAAATCTCACGGGCTAGAAATTTACCAGCTAAATTTAACAGCCCCGCTGGGTGCTTTTTAGCATTTTCCTTATTTAAAAAGAAAGAGGAGTTTTTGCAAGGCAAACCAACCGGAGCTGTAATTCTGTAGTTGGTTCAAAGTGACGATGAATACAAACAGTATTTTGTATACTGTTTTTTTGTTGAACAGTAAACAGTTTAAGAGAGCGGAGCTTATTCTAAAAGTAAGAAGATCACTTTAAATGCTCCCGTAAAAGTTTCTCATCATTTCGACATCCGTAAGAATCTTTTTGTGCTGTTTAAAGAAATTATTTTGTGAAGGAGAAATTCACTCGTTCAAGATTGGACAGCTGTTCGACCTCAAACATACATTCGTTCTAAGCTCCGATATTTCAAACCTACAACATCCAGCGAATCATTTCCCGATATTTTGCCCATTCCCGGGATTTTGCCCATCATCCCGTTTGGAGCTCTTCCGAACTGTGTATAAATTCCCGTACATAGAGTACCTAAGTTTCTTTCAGCTGACGACGGTTACTTTGCCGAAGAATTGATGGTCCGTGACAAGTTTCTGTAGATTTGTAAAAACTGTTAAGCGATTTAATAATGTGTCAATTTTATTTGAGCTTCAAGTACCAACACGTACTCAGTCAACGATACAGGTTTCATACATCGATGTAGGAAACATTGATGGTTTCATAATCATTTTTAACCCCCGAATTCGAAAAGAAAGGGGTGTTATAAGTTTATGTATGTCTGTCTGTGACATCGTAGCTCCCAAACGAATGGACCGATTATGATGCGTTTTTTTTCTGTTTGAAAGTTGATGCGATCGAGATGGTTCTTAGCTACAATGGGGAATCGGGATCGTAGCTCCCAAACGAACGGACCGATTTTGATGTGTTTTTTTATGTTTGAAAGCTAATGTGATCGAGATGGTTCTTAGCTAGAATGGGGAATCGGGATCGTAGCTCCCAAACGAACGGACCGATTTTGATGTGTTTTTTATGTTTGAAAGCTGATGGGATCGAGATGGTTCTTAGCTACAATGGGGAATCGGGATCGTAGCTCCCAAACGAACGGACCGATTTTGATGTGTTTTTTATGTTTGAAAGCTGATGTGATCGAGATGGTTCTTAGCTACAATGGGGAATCGGGATCGTAGCTCCCAAACGAACGGACCGATTTTGATGTGTTTTTTATGTTTGAAAGCTGATGTGATCGAGATGGTTCTTAGGCCTAGGTTGGCGGGGGTTATATTATTTTTTAATATATGCTAATATATGCTTGTTACGCATGTCTAAGTAAATAGCTTGCGAATGTTCGGCGACTTTTGTTGCTTAAGTACGTCGTGCAAATGACGGTAGAGGGAAATAAGTGTTGCTGCCAGTACGTGCAAGTGTCGATAGAGTGAATTAAGTTTTACTAAAAATACTTTTTTAAAGGAAGCTATTAAGGCCGCCTAAAAAGTAGTCTCTTATCTGAGCAATATGAGTCCAAACATGGTAGGTATTCGATGGGATTAGGGCATGCAAACCGGATACCCGAATTACCGAAAAACTCGAATAACCGACTGAGTTGAAACTCGGATTTTTAAGATTGAAACCCCAAGTTTTTCATTCATGATGGTTTATGTAAAATACGACCAGAACATGAATAAAGAATCAAACTTCTCAAAAACGTACCGTTACTTGGGATACCTTCACGTTTGGGAGCTCGTTACAAGTTTAATTACGTATACATGCACTTGTGCCGAGGACTTCCCATGATACCATGTATCATGGGAAGTCCTCAGTATCACATCACATCACACCACATTAGCTATACTACCACTCCTGACTGCTTCATCAGGCCTTGTAAAAGTGAAAGCTATAGTGGAACTGTCTGACCGCACCGCCGGAGACCTGCGGTACGGTATACCAAAATAAAAAAGTACCTTTAATCAGAATTTTATTATAAGTACCTACGTAATTCACTTTGCTAAAAACAATTAATTTTAGAACGCAATCTTGTAAAAATATGTAGTTTTATTAGGATTAAGTTCCAGAAATTAATTACTTTTAAAATTTAACCTTATATTTTCATGAAATAAAGGATTATATTATGTAGTTACTAGTATATTATCTAATGTAATGTGGGCGATGCTATCCTATTGTACAAATAGCAAATACACGTTTATATCGAAACCATCAAGATATAACACCTACGGAACCCACCAGCCTATTCACTGACTAATAACAACCGAAAATCTTGCCCAATTAATTACCCAACTTTTGGTCCATCGCCTACTCTCCCGTCGCGTAATTTATATCCGAATCTTGTTGAGGCAACACTTCGTTGGGCAAAATTAATTGCCTCTTTGCGGCCACGCACGGAAACAATGTAATTTTATAAACAAACATGGCAACACTGGCTAAAATGTAATCAACATATAGCATTTGATAATAACATGTGGCAACATTAAGCAGAGCTTTCTTCGTGGTTTCGGGTAATGAGGTGGCTGATTTAAAAAAAAATAACATAATACCTAAGCGTTTCTATTTTTTTTAATACGGTGCAGAGAGGTGTTGGACAATGAAATTTGACAATGGAAGGGTTGACATACAAAATGGTGTTTTAAATTTTGTCACGCTGCAGATCGTTGCGTAAATTGAAATATTTTAATATGTTTATTTATTTGTTTTGCATCGTAATGCAGCAGTTTTTGTCTGCGTCGTGCTATAGACTTCGTGCGTCGCTCGCGTTAGTTCGAATGTAGTACAAATAAAGCGACTTTAAAGTCGTCATTGTAGGGACATTGTAAGCGTGTACATGGCATATCTTCGTCCTTATTATCATTGGTGTTAGGTATGTGAGCAAGTTTGAAGCATGTATGACTGCGTGTTGCATCATCGTGATTCCTAAACGGATGGACCGATTGCAATCGTTTTTAGATTCGTTTAAAGAAAAATGGAACCCTTCAACTTCGATGTCCGTCCGTCTGTCTGTCTGTCAAGACCCTTTTTCTCAGAAACGCGTGGAGATATCAAGTTGAAATTAATATCAATACTCATGTCTGCAGTCCCTTGGAAAAATCATTGTGAAAAAAACAAACTTCTCAGTCAACGCAATCAAAAGATGTTTTGACACTCGCAAGGGTATCAAAACCTGGTACTTCCCGTTGACCTAGAATCATTAAATTTGGTAAGAAGCAATAGCACAAGTAAAGGGAAAATCCGAAAAAGTTACTCGATTTTCGTGATGGGCGAACTATTTACATACTTTGCCTTTTTTTATTTGAAAGCTGTAGGTAGTTGACGAGATGGTTTATAGCTTCGGCTATCGGCGCAGCCTTTGCAAGACATTCAGCTCTGATCCCTGTAAAGTGATCTCGGACGCTATTCTGAGCGCTTATAATATGAGGGACTGATAATGCATGTATGTAGCCAACTATGGTCGGGGATTTATCAAAATAAATATAATATTTTGACACTGGCCAATTCAAAAAAAGCCCTCTTACGATGTGGAATGAAAAGCTTAATAAGCTGCACAGTAAAAGCTTTATAAGCTGCATAGTAAAAGCTTTATAATCTGCATAATAAACTACGTGGCTTATATCCAAACAACATATTGCACGCTTGTATTTCCCTTTAAATGAGCTGTTATGCCGGCGAGATGTCGGTCAATCGCAGAATTCGAATCGCGCCGCTAACTAGGTTAGGACCGCCATGACGTTGACTGAGTTACACTGGTTACCATAATGTGCGTGCGGCGCGGCGGTGGATGATTCTGTCATTTGCATGCTGCATGTTTTTGACGCCTATTTCTGTTGTAGTTGTATATTCATAAATATGTTGGAAAATGTCACGTTTACTACCTATAATACAAACAGAATTTCGTAAGCGAA
The DNA here is from genome assembly GCA_946251855.1 of Alsophila aescularia. Classification (NCBI taxonomy): domain Eukaryota; kingdom Metazoa; phylum Arthropoda; class Insecta; order Lepidoptera; family Geometridae; genus Alsophila; species Alsophila aescularia. The sequence continues at coordinate 2,812,484 of OX276380.1, read as the reverse complement.
TTTCTCGTAGACACGGGCAAAGTTAACTTTTTCAGGCGAATGCAGGAAAAGAAGTAGTTGCAGGCCGAGATGACTTAAAATAGAGCCTTTAAGGAGGTCCTATACGAGAACGCCAAATAATGTGTGGTTACTTTTAGGCATTAAGTAACTTACACTTACGTTTTGTCAAAGAAATACTACCAAATATTCATTCGTAGTATGTCAATGAATAATAACTATGTTTGGTTGCAATTTGCACCACAATATTTTTTGCACAGCGCGCACTACCGTGCCTACAACGAGAAAACACCTAAAAATCATCAATTTTTTTGAGTAGGCCATTGTATATATTTTATTGCTTTGGTCCTAATTGAGACAAGTTCAAAGGTATTGCCAAGTTTCGATAACCATTAAAATTAACATCAACCATAAACAATATAAGATTAATCATTTGTCATCTATGTTAAGAGTACTATTATTTATTCTGTATCTATTTGTGCGGCAGTGACCACCATCTGTATCATCAAAATAACAAAAATACCTAAACCTTAACTATACCCCTTAAACCTTAACTACCCTTACTTAATGAGTTCCCACTGAATCAGATGAAGGGGTGAGAAGAAAGGCAGTTGTTTTGTTAAGTTACTGTTAATTAAATTTCTCGTTAATAGTTGAACAAAATAAATACAGGTCTTATAAATGCTCCTCGTCAAGTTGGGAGCCAGTGTTTTGTAAAACAACTTTATAATGTACCTACTTAGCTTTTGCTCTTGGTTTCTTGGTTTCCTCCTGAAATTACAATAATAAAAATAAATTTCAAATAATAAAATTGAATTAACAATATATCGGGATAGTAGAACGCTTTCTCAATCAGCCATGTTTTATTTTTGGTTTTAAAGAATTTAAAGATCGGCGTATCTTTGACCTGTGCCTTTTACTGTAACTTTTAGAGCTATCGATTGCAATGAGAATTTCATTAAGTATATTCTCTTAATCGGTAACTAATTTAAATTGTCAACTATCGATTGAAAAGTCATGACAGTGGGGCAAGACAAGTTGAGTAATCCCAATACAAACAAAAATAATCCCAATTAACTAATTAACTTGATTGAAATTGTAGGTTAAAAATTACGTAATACGGGCACAAATCCAGCAGGCAGTTGTAAATGGACTGTCCTAGGATCTGAGCCAGCCTATTAGATCTAGCAAGTCTGTAGCTTACCCGCCCTACGAGTGTTGCGGCCGTCAGTTTGCTTCTCTCCGCGCGTCCTAAATGTTGCCTCACATACGTACATTGCAACTTGATGATCGGAATGACGACCTGCGAACAGCGGCTGGAAGAAAATGGACTTTACACCGAGCCCAGTGGCGTGTATTAGGAGAGGCCTACGTCCAGCAGTGGACTGATGATGATCGAGGACAGCGTGAGAATCCGCAATGCTGTGAAGTACGGTTTCACCGACGTCACAATCGTCCTCACAGCACGCTTCTGCATGCGGAAACTATGTCATCTATTGTTTTACAAATGAAAGTGTGCGCCGCGACATTGTGAGCGGTTAAGTATAGGAAAATCACTCAAAATAGCAAACAAATATATTAGATCCTATTAGATCGACATAGCTCTTAGAATTGGCAAATTGACGCAAAACTGGCAATGGGCAGCAGCTGTATTATTTAAGTCAATGAAACTAGTTGCATTCAGATTTTCACTATAGCGTGCATGCTAATTATAGTTGATATTGTTTTGTCCTAATGCAACCAGTTGTTTTGTCGTAATGCAATAAGAATTTCGTTTTACGGCGCAAAGTAATATCAACGATACGCGGCATTTAAGTGCAAATATAATGAATATCTGATTGCTGCCAGTTGCATTGACTTTCTAATACCGGGCAATGACCCGTCCACCCACCGGCTTCACCCACCAATGCAGCTTACATAGCTCGTAGAACCGTTAGCCGTTAGGGAAGAAAGGTTCTCGATGGTGACCAGGTTGGAAGTCGGATCGTAGGACGGCTCTTACGAGGTGGACCGATGACCTGGTTAATGTTTCGGGAGTCGCTAGGTGAAAATAGCGAGAAACTGCTAACTGTGGCGTTTTGGAGAAGGATTACGTTCAGCAGCGGATGTCTTCCGGCTGATGATGAAGATGATGAAATTAGATCCACTACATTTAAAAGCTGGAGATAGGAGAGATCATAAATAAATAATTAAAATCATCTAATCTTAAAAACTCGATTGTTACAATGTCTGAGAGGAAATACTTATTGCTGCACTATACTTGTGTACGTGCGGTCACAGAATAAATAATAGGTGCGGTGATTTAACTGTAAACTTGGACTCGTCCGCGTACTTATTTAGAGGTTAGAGGTAAACTAATCGTGAAATCAGTCCAGGTACTGGCATTGTACGGCGGGGAGCGCGCACTTTGCTTGGAACGATACGCCTTCTCTGTCTAGCGTTTCAGTTCTAGTTGACCAGCAAATCCGGTCATTCTGGTGCGTTTGCATTATTAGTTATTCTGTGACTGAACGACCAGTGACGACGATCAGTTTATGTGTATTGTGTCTATAGCTATACATCTACTTTGCATGTGAGCGTATACATATTGGAGGAGCGTTCAGTTTTAAACTAGACGATCTCTACTCTACCTATTGAAAAGCCGCCCATTTTAAATGATTTAGTTGTAATTCTATTATACCTATATTTCTTCTAACTTGTAAATTAATTATTAGCAGTTTTTTTTACATCAGACGACCACTCAAATAGTACAAGAAACCCGATCACCCTATCGGTGTGTGTGACACCGATCTGTTTCTAAAATTCCCCATCCTAACATCTTAAATTCCCCGGAATATCCGGTATCAAAGGAAGGCGCGTATTCCGTAACAATCGTACCCTCGTACTATATCGACTATCGTACGTAGCTTACGACATCTTTTCATTTTACTATCGATATTGCGGGCGGACGACTCACATCTTTCAACGGGTGCGTTTCCATTGTCCTCTGCGACAATTCTGACTATATTCGCGACAAGTTTGTAATATAATATTCTGGCTATATTCACGATAAATTTATTTCCCTATTTACTATTTTCTAGTAATTTTGAAACTAGTTCAATAATATATTATTGGTGGGACTGGACAGGGAATATCTGCGGGGTACTAGATGGGCTGTGGATCACCAAAAAGCACTGATAAAGCAACCATAACTATAACTAAACTAGCCCACAAATAAATTGCCCATAACAGTAACTAATGTTTCACAACGTTCAACAGTCTTCTCAATTAGTCAATCTTTAAATCTGTTAGTCAAATAGCAGAATTAAGTAATTGGAAATAAACCGTTTCCCGGCTGATCAAACAAATTAGATTGAACGAGGTGTTGAATAATTAGCTTCAATTGCTTTTAAGATCACTGGGTACTTCTGTGTGAATATTTAATTTTAGACGTCTAATTGTATGTTATTATGTAGTTAAACCGCAAATTGTGGGTAATTTACATAATAGTTAGTTTAGTTAGAGTTGGTTTTATTGGGTTTTTTTTTTGGAGGGATGACTTGAGAAAATCATTTGGAAGTAAATGGATAAGGAGAGTTGAAGACCGAGCTCAGTGGTGTGTATTAGGAGAGGCCTATGTCCAGAAGTGGACAAGTATAAGCTGATGATGATGAGGATGATTATGGTTTTATAAAAAAAAACCTTGACTGAGTCTGTGATGTGAAATAACGTATTGTTACATTTGTTACGCTAAAATACTTTACGAAGAGGGGATGTGAATAATTGCATGAGATAAGCTTGTGGCGTGGCTAATTGACTATAATTATAATTATAGTCAGGGCAAGGGCAGTGGCACACACGACCTTTTACAGCTTATAGCCTATCAGGGTTATTAATAAACAATTTCAATTCAATTTCTAATATTTTTTTAAATTGTGTGAAAACATAATTGTAATAAATTCATAATTTATATTCTGCCAAATGATTCGTCACTGGATATTCTGCCAAATGATTCGTCACTGGATATTCAAACACACATTTCAGTATTACTACACATGTCTGTTACACATATTTTTTATAGTAGAGCTGTAGAGAAAAAAAGCAAACGAATAAGAATAAGTTTTATTGCAGAAGGAACTAAATCAATGAATCTTATCGTACTGAACAATGTAAACAAACAAGTGAGCTTTTAAACCATAGAGCGCTTTGATTTATGATTGTATACGGCGGTGTACCAAAGAGAGTACTCTCTTGCGTAAACTCATGATTGTACCGCATCAAACGATGGGTAAGATGCGTAAGTAACATAAGTGTCGGGAAATGGGTAAAAAATAGACACAATACTGTGAGTTATTGAAGATTTGTCGGCGCGAGCACGTGTCGATTTATTTCGGGAGACAAGATAGATTGAAGCTTTAAATGTGATGTATTAACAACACATATTGTTGTGTTTTGTTACGAGAATGTCAGTAACATATTGTCAAATGCGACGCCTATTCTTAATTATAACAGTTTATTTCTACTTTGTCGTATGTTTAACCACAATGTTGTGTGTGTGTGTTTGTTGCTCCTTCACGCTCGAACAGCTGAACGGATTTGGATGAAATTTGGTACCACGATAGCTTATATCTTGGATTAACACATAGGCTACTTTTGATCCCAAAATAGGAGAAAAAGAATTTATCGTTTTCTTTAAGATCTGAAAAAAAAAGGTTTATGTTAAAAAAAAAAACAAGGAACAAAACTCTCTAGAGAGTGTTGATATATAACAACTTTTGGTCAAATGGGTTGAATGTCGCTTAGATTCTTTTGTTTCTCTGAGTCTTTGCCATATCAGTAAGATAGTAGCAAGGAAGTTCTATGTACTTACTGTAAGTACATAAAACTTCCTTGGATAGTAGGTACTTACTGAAAACTATTTTCTCTAATTTTGAAGCTCGAAAATCTAAATTATGAACACCGATATGGCGTAGACAAAATAAGAGATAAATTAAGTACCTTCTAATCTTAAATTATCTCATTTTGCTGGTTGATTATTATATTTCATTACTGGGCAATGGGGCTTATAAGCCAAAGTGACTTAAAAATCAGGGTGACGAGCGCAGTGCAGTGACGCGAAGATTTTGCAGCCAAAGTTTTGGGTGTCTCTGCAACTATTATAGGCAGGTGGGACGCTTACCATCAAGCGAGTGACCTGCTCGACTCGTCATACAAAGAATTAAAAAAAACTAATAACAAAAAACAAAGAGAGAATCACTGGCGCGAAAATCGCGATTACTGGCGTAAAAAGAATTATTTGCAACTTTTTTGCTTTGAATTTTTATCTCGTACTTGGTGGAATATCAACCATAAGGTGTCCGTTAACGTGCACGAGAGTGGGCAAGTGATACAAACGCGGAAAAACGTGCCATTTCGAGTTCTCTCCGGAACTCCCTAGGAAGTTTAAGTAAAGCTCCAACAGTTTACTGAATCGTGACTTGACTAAACTTTTGACTACCTGATTGACCGGGACTTGACATTTTTACTATTTGTTGAAAAAACATACAACTTGTTATAAATCATCTTTACTTGTCACTGGATAAAGGCACTAGGCGGGCGGAGCCAAAGAAAAAATATATTATTATTCAGCCATGGTCGTCCCACCGAAGGGCAAAGGCCTCCCTAACCTCTTTCCCTCCTCTCGGTTGAAATTTTTCTGCGTCCAATCCATCCTTATACGCGTCTAGCTCGGCTAATAAAAAAATAAAAAAAATGCCTGTTGAACTTCGAAAAGGCATCCAACTCCGTTTAAATTAAATGCCTTGTTGAAGCCGTAAAATACTTAACACCAATAAATTTGTGAAGCAAGGCCCTGTTTAGTAAACGCTTGTTTTTGCTAAAACTACATGGCATGTTGTGTTAAATAAAATCTTGAAGCTTATTATCTACAGAAATCTAACAAATACTATATTCTGTCGGCTGTCACTTGCCGCATGTCAGTTTTCAGTAGGCAATGTGTACAGTAGTCGCAGCCAAACTATATGTTTGTGAAGTTAGGCTCTGTGAACGATTGCGCAGGTACTGCTGTGGGGATAAAACAGCATAAAATAAGAGCGAGATAGAATATGCGAAAAACGTAAGCGAGTGAGCGGGGCAGTTATACAATGCTGTCTTCACCTTCAACATTGGGATTGCGCCTGAAAAATAGCAGTTAGCGCAGCGACTTGCAGATAACTTCCGAGACACATTCGCTGCGACTACTGTACACATGTTTTATCAAACCACAGACAAATTTCTCAAACCCCTATTATTCAAGCCTGCTGACGTAATAATTGTATGCATGTTATCTATGTTCAGGGATCCTAAAACATTGCTATTCATAACTTGGGCATAACTTAGATCTCCGCTAATGGAATGTATGTGGCAAGTTGGCGTTTGGCAATTGTTTGTACAAGCGTTGCTTGGAGGGAGGTACTTGGCTATCTTTATAATGGAAGGCTACATTGGGAACTTGCGGTATTGCGACAAGGTTACTGTAATTAATCTGCAGCGGTATTACTGAGTACTAAGATGTTCAACTTCAGCATGGTAACTAGGGAACCAAAGTACACTATGTATACCAACAGAAACTATACCTACATATAATGTTTATTAAACAACTAGATTTCGCCCGCGACTTCGTCCGCGCGAACTACAGTTTTTGGCGAAAAAAAGCATCCTATGTTCCTCTAGGATATTAATAACCAATGCCAAAGTATGTCACCAACGCTCTTTATGCTTTTTGACTGACTTGTTATCATTACGTTTCCATGGAAACCATTCCTTACAGCGAGTAATCGACATTTTACAGTTTTCCCGTGGAAACTTAACATTTTCCGGGATAAACAGTATCTTATGTTATCAGTATCTTTTTTATCTTATGTTGTATTTATGCATTATTATTTCGTTGGTAATTTCGAAACAGTGATACTGTTCTGGCTCAATTGTAATTATTTTATTAATTTTTAGTGGTTGTTTACAAAATAACATTTTTAACATAAATTCGTTTTTTTTTTGGAAAAATGTTTTATTTTTTGATTTTTAGTGGCCTAGGCAAACATCGGAAAGAATATATGCCAAAGAAAATAATAGACACTCACTCACTTTAGACTCAAAGCGTTGGTAAATTAAAACCAAGGATAAATAAAACCTACATATAAATAACATCTGAATTAGTTCTGACCGTTTTCCATCATTTTGTTGATGCGTTCCTGTGACTATCTTCCGGCTCCATCATCAGACCCTGAAAACCACATAACACCAGAGAATTCATCAAGACAAACCAAATGAGCCCAAACACGAAGGGGGTTCTATCATTTTGTTGTTGATTTCTTGTGACTTCCTTCCGGCTCCATCATCAGACCCTGGATACCACATACAACCAGAGAACTCACCAAGAAAAACCAAATGAGCTCAAACTCGAAGGGGTTCCATCATTTTGTTGTAGAGTTTCTGTGACTACCTTCCGGCCCCATCATCAGACCCTCGATACCACATAAAACAGACATGATTTCATCAAGACAAACCAAATGTGCCCAAACTCGAAGGGATTCCATCATCCAATTGCGTAGTTCCTTTGACTACTACTACTACTACTACTACTACTACTACTACTACTAATTAAACCAATTTTGATGAAATTTAAACAGTACCACACTAGAGGTCTTCTTACTCAAGTAAAAACAATCATGTAATTCAGTTCAGAAATACCAAGATATTAGAGAACATTAACTATAAAACAAATTGATTTTCTTATAAAACTACTGAACCAATTTTGATGAAGTTTATATGGGACTACACGGAAAGTTTACCCTTTTGAATAAAAAACCAACCATCTAAATCAGTTTAGAAAACTTAAGGGCGTCACAGACGATTAAGATACTATAATAATTGATGTTACGATATCTGAATATAAAATATTATAGCATCTTAGGGTATCACACACGGTTAAGATACGATAATATATTAAAATTATTCATTCGCTCGCAGGCCGTCCTAGGTGCCACACGTATTTCTTCACCGCTTTCTATATACAGCATGAAAAAATATGAGTAATACGGTTTCACTATTAGATTTATTAGATAGCTCATCAGACGACGATTCTGATTTCGAATTTGATATGCAAATTGCATTAGCGCACTGTAAAATGTGATCAATTTGGATAGAAAATCACATTAAATTTAGAAAAAGCTGCGGTTAATTTAATCTTTACGCAGACGTTTCTACAAAAATAATACAAACTTATTTTAATAAGTCGAAGGAAACTTTTCTCGAAATCCATAATTTGTTTAAGGAAGATATAGTGAAAAAAAATACGAACATGCAAGAGAGCATTTGTACAGAACAACGACTTGCAGTATGCTAAGAACCATCTCGTTTGCCCCAGCTGTCAAACATAAAAACCGCATCTAAATAGGTGCATTTGTTTGGAAGCTACAATTTTCACCCCCCTTTTCTTTCTCACCTCCTTCCTCCCTGTCCCCATATCTAAGAACACATATCTAAGAACCATTTCGATCATATCAGCTTTCGAACAGAAAAAAACCGCATCAAAATCGGTCCATTCGTTTGGGAGCTACGATGCCACACACACACACACCCTCACACACCAACACAGTGATACACACACACACGCAGTGATACACACCCTAAACTTATAACACCCGTCTATTTGTTCAGGGGTTAAAAAAACCGTCACGAATACAAAACAGAGCAACCTGTAGAGCATATTACGCTATATTTTGTATCTTAAGATAGTATATTAATATATATTTTGTATCTTTTACCATATATTTCGTATCTTAAGATGTCATCTATAAAAAAAAACATATCGCTCGATATCTTAAGATACTGTAAGATGCAAATATATATTATCTTCGCCGTTTGTGATGGTTCATTTAAATTGTATGGCGAGTGATATTTTATCTTAAGATAAAATATTATAGTATCTTAGTCGTCTGTGTCGCGCTTTAGAGATAAACACAAAATAAAGGCAATACAATAATAATATAATCGAATGGATTTACTCAACAAAACTATTTATTCTCGAAAAACTGTTGAACCAATTTTGATACAATTTATATGAGACCACCTGGAGAGTATACCCTTTTAAACAAAAAAAATATTTGTTAAAATCGGTCCGCAATTGAAGGCGATACCGACCGACATACATTAAAAAAAAAACATACATACATACAGCCGAACATATAACCGTCTCCTTTTCTGAAGTCGATTAAAAATACCTGTTTGAGTGTCTCGTGAAATAGGTAGGTATAAAAGTGCTGTATAACATACCATAATATAAAATAATCGAATGGATTAACTAATAACTAAAGAAAACAACTGATCTAATTTTGATACAATTTATATGGGACCGACCGGACCTGGAGAACTACACTATAAAACAAGTCAAATTAAAAAAATATAACCCTCGACCCCCACCCCATTAAAGCTATGAAGCATATCGATCACATCAGTATTTAAACATAAAAAACCGCATCAAAATCGGTCCGTTCGTTTAGGAGCTACGATCCTCACTCCCAGTCCCCCCTGCATTATAGCTAAGAACCATCTCGATTACCTCAGCTTACAAACAGAAAAAAACGCATCAAAATCGGATCATTAGCTACGATGCCACATGCAGACACATACACACACACACAGTGATACACAACACACCCTAAAATTATAACACCCGTCTATTTGTTCAGGGGTGAGAAAACAGTGAACATCATTGGTTGGGTACGTAAATGGTGAACACACATAAAAAAAAAACATACATTCGAACATAGTACCTCCTCCATTTGTGAAGTCTATAATTATAATGAGGTTTATTTAACAGTTTTTTTCTAATTTATTCCGTTTACGAATTATTGACTCTGATATTACCTATCTTTTTGCTAAAGTTGCACGTCTAACCCGTAAAGTACAGAACTTTTTTTTTAATCTATGGCACTTAGCGCATAACACGAATTTACTAACAAAATTATCACGGCTATCTAGGGTGTAGGTACTAGTTTACGAGACACCAAGATAACGCATTCTATGCCCGCGTCAACTCTAAACAAATTCACTATTGAAGCACCGTAAAACAGCTTTAGCTTATGGCCTTAGCGTTTGCTGAGTTGGGACCTGGGCGCTTATTCACTATGCCGCATAAAATTTCTTGCTGAAAACGTGTGACGTCAGTATGGCAATTGCCGTACGATTCCACGGAGATATCTTAACGCGGCGCGTAACGTGTCTTATTGGCAATAGAGAATTATGGCCCTGTTTGTGGCAACACACATCATTTTTTTTAAATCTATTTCTTTGTTATATTTTGTTTGTTTTTTTGTTTGGTGTTGTCATAAATAAATGTATTTTCTTTTCTTTCTTTGTTAGCGTATGACGTAAAAAGTTCTCGAGCGATTGCAATGTGTTTTTCACAGTTGGGTAGCTTATGGTCCCCCTATACCCTAATTAAATTAAATTCTAAATTAAATTACACATGCTTATAAGTACAGCTAAAACTGGCCGCCATTATAGGCCTCGAGATTAAATCGGATCAGAACTTAATGTTCTGGAAACAGAGGCTGCCAAAGTTATGCAAGAGTAATCAGATATATTGTACGATGTTTTACTCAGTGACTCTATGGTACATACATAGGGTTGCCATACGTCTCTATATATCGGGACTGTTGCCGTTATTGAACACTCTGCCCCGACGTGCCGACAAAATATTACAACGTGCCGATTTTCCACGCGGCCATGGAGATTCAAATGCTCCCGCTAAATTACTCGCCGAGCTCGTTGTCACTCTCATTGATGATTGGCAAGCACAAAGAAAATACAGTAGGGGTAGTGGGGCGATGGGGAGGTGAGACGTCGAAAACGGGTAGCGAGCTAGCGAGCGAGTCAGTCAGTAAACAGTGAGCCAATCGCACGAGTTACTTTACCATGTTGTGTTGGTTATTTGGTCTTTTTTGGAGATTTGAACCATTTCTATCAACTTTGATTTTTCTATCAGTGTTGAAAATAATGTAACAATTTTTTATCAAAGCTATGAAAAAAAGACCTCAACTTTTATATCAATGCAAAATATTAAAAAGTTTTTATATAGAAATAGGAAGTGACTAAACGAAAATTTAGAGTTACTTCTGTCAATGTAACACATCAAATGATTGATAGCATTCTTCTTCCAGACTTTAAACTATTTATTGCGAGTAAATTACTCGATAAACAAATATTCATATATTTTTCCTCACTGTATCCCGAAGACCGCCTAGGGAAATATGACAACCCTATACATATGCAACCTTGTACCATACAGCATTCATTATAATGTCAAGGAACTCCATTTTTAAACAAGAGTGACAAGTTAACAACGTACAGTCAAACAACAAAAGTTAAATTAACAAACGTTAAAAGGTAATACCAGAAAAACGTGGTCGTAGACCTCACAATAATTGGTCGTAGATGACCTCACAAAAACTAGTATATTTTATAACTATATCTACTCTATACTTATTGTACAGCAGTAGGTAACAAAAAGTCTGTACAAAGAAGAACATTTAAAAATTAAAACAGGCCAAGTGCAAGTCGAACTCGCGCACTGAGGGTTCCGTACGAACTTATCCATCACGGGCATCGAATCATGAAGTTATTTTTGTGTTGTATCTACTAATTAACAGTTTTCGGATACTTTTTTTTTAGTCATTGCTTTTTGCCAAATTTCATGATTCTAGGTCAACGGCAAGTACCTTATAGGTTTTGATTCCCTTCCAAGTGTCGAAAAATTACGAAATATACGGCATAAACCGTATCTTTTGATTGCGTTCACTTAAAAGTTTGTTTTTATTACAGCTCCAAGAGATACATGTACACATGGTCCTGGTTACCACGTAGGTTACTTTTAACATAGAGAAATGACCACGCGGGCAAAGCCGCGGGCACAGCTAGTATTTTATAAGATTGTAAGGCTCCTGGCCGCTGATCCTCACTTCTCAATAGGTGATCAATTCCCGGACGTGTCACCCCAGATTAGGAAAGCATCGGTTAAGGGTGATATCAGGGAGGGTGACAGGATATTGAACCAGGCTCAGACGGGAAATGAAGGTTCGGGGATGTTTGGTCAGTTGAAAGTTTCTTTAAACTGTTTAAATAGGACGCGAGGTCGCTTTGGTTTTCAGTTGGAAATGAATGCCAGCGGTCATTCTTTGGTGGGATTGAATTGTACCTTCGAGCTTCATATATCCTGCGGGGGTCAAATTAATTAGCTAAAATATATTGAAATTTACCTCACATCTCATTGTCGCTGTGAATGTAAGTTATACGAATTTAAACCGCATTGTAAGTCTATTTCAATTTTACATATCATTTCCTATTCATACTCATAGGATTTACATAAAAACTGGTGTATTTGGTGTCTCAATCCGATGAGTAAAAGCTGAGCAATCAACAATCAATAAACAACTTTTTGACGGCTGACCGGTATATTGTTCTTTAGAGGTAATTTTGGTCCTGGAATAACATGTAGGATACATCTTAGGGAGAAAAATGACCACGTGGGCAAAGCCGCGGGCATGCGCTAGTTTAAAATAAAAATATGATTTTGAGTTTGAGCTAGCCTTACTCAACAACAAGTGACTCGAAACCTACAAAGGTTTCGACTATTTCTACCATAGAAGCCACAACTCTATATAGTAAAATATACCTACGTTTTAACGCGCTGTATCCCATGTTTCTAATTACATAATCTAAGTACTTGCCGACGCCTCTCAGATGAGGAATTAACTATTAATGGTTAAAAGCACCATAGCTATGAGAACGTGACACGTTCGTACGATCATTAATTAGGTTAGTGTAATAAACGCGCCACTAGTATTCGTGACGGAGTCAAAGAATTTTATTGTAAACTAGCTGCACCCACGGCTTCGCACGCGTAGCCATTTCTCTAGGTTAAACGAATATGTAAGAATAATTATGTTATGTACTATTTATTCCTAGACCTAAAATACCATTGATCAAAATTCCTCCCTTTCTTTCTTTAATTTTCTTAACGATTTTTTTAATTTGAACATTTGATTCGGGAGGTGTTATCTTTACGACACGTAGTTAATTGCAATATAAGCCATGTTCGGTTAGTCAGTTCAGAATACTGTCAATAGCCAACGTTACTTTTATTTTTTCGGAATAGAAAGTGTTCTTCAATTTTCATCCATCATTATAAACTATGACTGTGCCAAGTTGCATCAAAATCCGTCCAGTAGTTTTAGCGTGATACGTGTTCGTTAAAACAACTTTCAACCTCTGTCCTGCGGGAACCCTTTAATTTTTCGGGATGAAAAGTATCCTATGTCTTCCCTCGTAGTATGAACTCAAATCATGCCAAGTTTCATTTGAATTCATTCAATAGATTCGGCGTGATGCGCGGCTAAGATACATACAGACAGATAGACAGACAGACAAACATTTAAAAATATTACAGTTTTGGCTTCAGTACGGAATAGAAAACTACTTCCAAATTTTTTTTACTAAATATCTTCAAAGTACAGAATTAGACCTGTTAAATTTTTATTAAAAGTATAGATAGGCGAAATAATACCACTTTTACAAATCAAAATTAACATCTCATGAAGAAGGAGAAAACATTACATATGATAAATAGATCAAATCAATAAAATTGGGTAAACGAAGTATGCATTGAGTTTGAAAAGTATTTTTTTGAGTTCCTCATTCACGTCATTAGTGGTTTCCAAGGCAGCGAATCGATTTTCCAACTTGAGTTAAGACTGTTCTGATCCAACAGAGGCCTGAAGCAGGTTGAGTCAGAGTTCCTCATTCACGTCATTAGTGGTTTCCAAGGCAGCGAATCGATTTTCCAACTTGAGTTAAGACTGTTCTGATCCAACAGAGGCCTGAAGCAGGTTGAGTCAGAGTTCCTCATTCACGTCATTAGTGGTTTCCAAGGCAGCGAATCGATTTTCCAACTTGAGTTAAGACTGTTCTGATCCAACAGAGGCCTGAAGCAGGTAGAGTCAGAGCATAGACTTCACCAGACGGCATCTTTCAAGCTTATGGTTGATATTCAAGGAGTCTCGGTATTAAACCTTGCGATCACTGAGACATTCCTGAATATGTGCTTATAGTCTGTAATGATGAAGTCAATCTAATTTTTAGTCACACCATCGTGACTTTGCCAAGTCCACTTCCTCTGGGGTTGAATTTTAAAGAAATTTAAGAGTTCATCAAAAAGAACCCCTCTTTTTCCAAAAAGTGAACCAGTATTGTCCCCTGTGATTCCTGTCTCCGTAGTCGTGTGGACCTATTTTCGATTCACTGCAAGTCTGTACTCTGTACTTTGGCGTTAAAGTCTCTCATAAGGATGGATGCAGTCAACTAAAGTATACATCTACATATCTGGATATAGCCGCAGAGCCGGCTGGCAGACCTCGAGTGGTTTGTAGTCATTAGCCAAGCGTCGGCCGAGATACCAAGCGATACCGTGACATACTGGGATAGCTTATCTCGAACCAACTTTTGTTTTCTTGGACCGGAATGATTTCACCACCCAAATAGATCCTTCGGCTACGAATAATAAATAGAATGCACTACATGCGGTCTATTTACTACTAAGGAGAAAATCCATCCATACCAATGTATAAAAGTGAAACGTTGTCCGTTTGTTTGTATGTTTGAGGAGCTTTCACGCGATAACAGCTGGACGGATTTTGATTAAATTTGGAATGGAGATAGCTTTTACCCTGGAATAAAACATAGAATACGTTTTATCCGGAAAATTGTTAGTTTCCACGGCAAAACTTGAAAAAATGAAATATTTCATTACTCGCTGTAAGACACGGTTGCCATGGAAACGAAATAACAAGTATGTCAAAAAACATCAAGAGCATTGGTGCTATACCTACTTTTGCATTGGTTGTTAATAGAGATGCGCCGAACATGGATTTCTAAACCGAACCGAATAACGAACATTGTTCGGTTCAGTGATTACCGAACCGAATGTTCGGCCGAACTATTCGGTTCCATTAAGGGGCGCTTTGCCGCACTAAATAGGCGACCATTTGGAGTTTTTGGGTGTCGAACTCACATCAAACCTGAATTTTGGGTCTTATATTGAATCCAAAGCCAAGGTAGCTGCAAAAAAACTTGGTATTTTGTCTAAGGTTAGGCGGTACTTCACATCGGGACAGCTGTTGAATCTTTATCAAGCACAGGTCCGATCTTGTATGGAGTACTGCTGCCACCTCTGGGACGGTTCTGCCAAGTGTCAGCCCGAGTCTTTGGATTCAATTGAGAGACGTGCTATCAGGCTCATTGGGGATGACACTCTGGTAAAGAGTAAGCTTCAAAGTTTGGCGCATCGACGTGAGGTAGCAAGCCTGGCGGTATTCTACAGATTGCACTATGGAGAGTGTGCACAAGAACTGCACAACCTGATTCCCCCATCACCTTTCCATCACCGTACGACTAGACGATCAGCAAAGCGCCACCCTTTCATGGTTGAAATACCTCGCACAAGAACGAAGCGTTACGCTTCTTCATTTATTATAAGAACTGCAAAGGAGTGGAATGCCCTGCCCTCGTGTGTTTCAGGTAAATTATAACCCCGGTGTGTTCAAGTCAAGAGTGAATAGGTATCTACTAGGCAAGCGTGCTACACCTTCGACCACATCATCGCTTTCCATCAGGTGAGATCGTGGTCAAACGATTGCCTAGTCAGTAATAAAAAAAAAAAAAAAAAAACTAAACTCGTTTGTATAGTACAGGTTCACGAGGCGCCCGGCCGGCTTTTCATTTGAAAACCGATATCTGTATAAGACGGGCATCACCAAAAAAAAAAAAAAACTATTTTGTCAAAGTAAGTGTTCTTCTTATGATTAGAGTACCAATCAATCGTACGAAACTAAGCCCAAATTTCGTAATCTGGAATCATACCCAGGACCCTCCTGCGGCCTTATCAAAAACATATAAAAAAAAACATATATATAATAATTATTACCACCATAATGTAACAACATTCTTGTGAATAAATGTTTGATTGATTGATCGATTGATTGATTGAAATCGCTACTGGGATGGAGCTACTAAAATCAATTTTGCTTAATTAATTATAATTTGATTGATATTTATTTGCTATTTCATTGTGTTTTCTGAGATTGAATGAATACATACTCATTTACTATTATTCTAATTATCACCATAAAAACTGACATCAATGTTAAATATGTCATGTTTGTCTGATATTCTTAGCTGGTATTATTTTCGTAGCACAGAATAAATAATAGTACAAGTACTGGTAGGTATAATTTAATATTAATTAATTAGTTAATACATATCACATGTCCATGTATGCTAAATATTTTAAGGTAAATACATGCTGTAGGTAGGCCTTAAAATTACAAAAGTATTCGGTTAATATTCGGCACATCAACCGAATATTCTGCCGAATACCGAACATATAAAACCATACCGAATATGCCGAATACGAATTATTAACAAATATTCGGCGCATCTCTAGTTTTGAATATGCTAGAATAACATAGGATACTTTTTTCACGATAAACAGTAGTCCGCGCGGACGTACTCGCGGGCGGGAAAGCTAAGTGATGTCTGTCACAAATAGTTCCGACAGAAAATCAGTGCCAAGGCTTTATGGCCTTAGCGTTTCCTGAGTCGGGACCTGTTTGTGACAACACACAGCATTCATTTCGTACCTTTTATTTTTGTTTGTAATT
Source organism: Alsophila aescularia (assembly GCA_946251855.1). NCBI lineage: Eukaryota > Metazoa > Arthropoda > Insecta > Lepidoptera > Geometridae > Alsophila > Alsophila aescularia. The sequence goes on along the minus strand of OX276380.1, from coordinate 2,795,754 downwards.
ATTGTTCTTTGTTTTTCTGTATAATGTTGTGTGTTGTCATAAATAAATGTATTTTCTTTCTTTCTTTCTTTCTAAGTTACACATAAAAATAAGACATACGAGAAAGTTCAAAAACTAAAACCCGACTACGGTCGGATAAAAAATAGCCTATGACAATTTTGCAATGAAGAGGAATCGATTAATACCTCGTTTCTTGAAATCGGACCAAGTTTTTAGTTTGAACACATAACCCTTCCTTTGCTTCGCCGTAGTCGGCTAAAAATAGAGCCTTTCACTACCTGAAGTCGAATGGATTGATACCTCGTTTGTCAAAATCAGACCAATGAGGGCGACGCTATGGCGCTATATATGCATGTGTGTAGGTATGTGGATGTTACCACATACCTACAAATAATACCACATGCATATATAGACTGTTAAACTCTCTTGCTCCGCCGTACTCGGGTTGTAAGAAAACAATTCTTGGAAAAAAAAACTAATACATTAAAAAAAAAAAGAAAAAAAAGAAAAAAGTAAATTGCCGAACCAATTTTGGCGAAATTTATACATATATGTAGAATCACACTGAAAACCTATCCTTTGAAATAAAAAATAGTAGAATTATCCAAATTGGTTCAGGAATCCCGCAGATATATTATTACTGAAAATAGACATCATACCAAAACAGTCCATTATAGAACCTTCTTCCTTTTGGAAGTCGATTAATTAATCATAAACATATTTTCATGTTACATGTTACATGTCATTTGCTGTATGCAAATGACATGTAACATGTAACATGAAAATACAAGTAATCTCAAAACAATCCTAATTCAATGTTCCGCATTCATTCCAACCCTGTTTATCACCCCCATCTGGCTTACTACCCTTGCCGTACTAACTACCCCCTCGTAAATTGCCTGGTTCAGGTTCAAAAAGATTTATTCACAGTTTTAGATTTATAAAGTCTCACAGCTCTCGAACTGCGACGTAAAAACTATATATACTAATTAATTGTAGGGTTTAAAAATATGTCTTTTTTGACATATGCTGAAACTGTTACGTTTTTCTTATACAGGAGCTGTTGAAATAAATGTGAAAATAGAAATAGCGAGGAAATAAAATGATCTCATATGATGCTGCTAAATTACTTCGTGTATCACCATCATTGGCTTAAACATCGGTTTAAGCCAATGATGGTGATCATTTTACCAACGGTATGAATTATTTACTGCCCTGCTGGAACTTGGGTTGGGATATATCTATTATCAGATACTTATTTAATATCAGAGTCAATCTAAACGTAGTAGTACGTCTTTTTAATTTTATTGACACAAACCAGGGATTCTAAAAATACTATATTTACCAGTTGTTCCAAAATGTATCTCTTCGCATATTCAGTAAACACTTAACCCTGCGAGGATGAGGAGGGGTCAATTTGACCCTGTTTTCTGTTTTTTGTCTCCCAGTAAAAAAACTAGTAAAAATACTACTTGAAAAAAAAAACTCATTTATTGTAATAAAAACAAATAATATTATCAAAAATGGTATGCTAAGACTACTAAAATAATGATTTATCTAATTTAAAACGTTAAAAAAATATATCGAAAATAAAATAAAAGTTGGGTAAGGAGTGACCGGAACCTCTCAAAACCAGGGACCTCTCCGGCACCTTGAGCACTGCGTAGGTTGTTAACCACAAGGGTTTTTATTTTATTTTCTACGAAACCATGCCTCCCATGAACCCCAAAATTAAATTGTATACGTTTTCCAACATTAATTAATTTTTAACATCAATTAACACAAAGATGTTTTATGAACATTTTTGAAGTTTTCACTGCGGCGCTTAACGTGTTTTAAGAAAGGTAAAATCTTGCATAAGTTGATTAATTTAAAATCTTTGAAAAATATTGTGTTACGAGTAAATATCCAAATAAATAAAATATAGGGCCACCATGACCCTCCTCTTACTCGACTTAAGTTTTTTGTACCACATCCTCGCCGGGTTAAAAGTGACTGAGAAAGATGAATTCCGTCTGAGGCTCGAAAGTCGGTATCTAGCTACGAGACAGTATATTTACTTTTGAAATCTTTCCCCAAACCACAGACATAAGGGAAATAGAAAGCGCAATGTGTGAAATCGCATGAAAGTGAACGAATATTTTAAATCGACTTCCGATATGAGGTTCCGGAGGTTCTCAATTCAAATGTATTTTATTAGTATTTTCACTCGTATCTCCGGGATTTCTGAACATATTTTGATGTAATTTTTTTATTTGTTTGGGTTAGTCCTCCAATGTGGTTCCATATCTATTCAATCAAAATCAATTGACGAGAGCAATATTAAGGACCATGGCCTACTATCTTATAACGAAATTTTATAGTTGACCGAGCGAGCGTGATGCGCGAGCGAAGCAAAAATGCAAATAATTTCAGCTTGGGCAAAAATGCTTTCGTATGTCCGGCGGATGTCCGGCTATTCTCCTATACAGGTCATATTTCTCAACTGATTCTCGTGAAATTTTGTAAGCAGGTTCGATAATTATGTTTTTTTTTGTCGATACAGTTTTAGTTTTTTCTTCAAAATGGCGAAGATCTGGGGTTGAAAACGTAAAAAAATAAAATTTCAGACATTTAAAAAAATGATAAAAAATGGCACAAAACTTTTTTGTTACCGTTATTAAGACGTATAAACTTCAAGGGGTCACAGGTGTGAGGGGGTGAATTATAATGAAAAAAAAAAACACAAACAGACTCGCGAGGTCTACAGCTCACAAAGCCACTAGTTAAAATTAAGAGATTTATGAGACAATCAGTCATTGTTGTTTGACTTGCTGTGAACGTAATAGTAATCGAACTAAACTAGCTGCGCTACAATTGAGATTGAAAGTGCCTCGGAAAGAAAAAAAACACAAAAGGGTTTCCAGTACCGAACTTGAGGCGTCGAGTCGCTTTCGTCCTAATTAAATGAGATTATGCGTCCATCGCAAGTTCGCGCGAATTTTGTTCGTACGAATCTGCGATCTAACATAATGATGTCGTGTAGGTGTCCTAATTGACCTTTGCGCAATGCAATCGCGCGACTAATATGTTTGATTGATTTATTGTTTTGTTTTAGATCTTAGGGCTCAGTAATTTTTATTATTTTGACATAATAAAAAGTCCATAGTCTACTATTATTTTTAGATCTAATATGCTCCAATGCAGGGTACGATTGCGATCGACTTGCGGCACCTATTCACTCTATATCTGTGGCCCCATCCTAATTTAATTTAGGCTCCGCGACCGTTATAATGCGTCAAATTGAATCATTTGCATTATTTTTTGAGCTTCATTTTAATATTTTGATGTGATTCCGTCAACACGAGGAGTTAAGGAATATTAATACTTGCAAGAATTTTCCTTCTTTGTTTGTCTCAAATAGACAAGTTCTGTAATCTCGTGCATCTACAAACAAACAAACAATAGTAACAAGACGTTGAGCGTTTGTTTCCTGCAAAGGGGGAAAAATAACATTTTTTTTGTGGTGTTGCATCAATATATTCCATTAACATAATATATTTACAGATCGATAGTACTTTGGTCCTGGAATAAAACATACGATACCTTTAACTATCATCATCCTTCATTATCCACGCGGGTAAAATCGCGGGGTGCAGTAAGTGTATGAAATAAATTAAATTACTGTCTGCTTAGTGTAAGTTTAAAAAATTAAAATGTAATAACCTGCCCCTAATTGTTTAATTCAAGTACACTGTACAAATTCTAATATAGAGAGCATTCATTAACAGTGGGAAGATTAACTACTAGTGCCTCGGGCGTGGACCGTGTAAATTATGTGCAATGCACACAAAATTGTTCTTAGCTTGTATAGCACGTGTTAACGCAGTGATTCTCATTCGCTACAGTCTACTTATGTCTCACAATCATCGTTGTTGATGGACATGAAGCACGACGCGACGACTCAGTGGGAATGTAGCTGTGTGGGTGTGTTTGCTTGTAGTTGTATCTAGTTCAAATTTTGTTTACATGATATTAAAGCGTGCCGTATCTGCCGCCTTTCACTAGATCTATGAGCTAGAGTGATAAACGAAGTCTACAGTTAATCAACTAATGGCTGAACCCGACAACCGAGCTTCTGTTCTTTCTAGTAATTAAGTAATTGAAGCAATGGCTTTTAGTAACTGCAGTTAGTAATTGAATTGATGTAATGTGATAAGTTTGGGAAAGTTTTAAGAAGCGAGCTTTTTTTATACCAATTTATTTTTTTGACGTGACTAATAAATTTCATAGTTTGTTCTATGCGGTAGTGCTGGCCTCTGGTATCATAGTATGTCAGGCCGCCCGAGGGCCTCGACATGGCGACTACTATTAATCAATACCAGCCGGACCATGCCTTCTGAAGCACGGGGCGATGGAAAACCGCACATAACTTAGAAAAGTCATTGGTGCGGAGCCTAGGACCGAACCCTGTATCGTTGAATTCTATGTTGCACTATTGAACCGTTAGGCTACCATCGCTTTTTCATTTAACTTATTTCATAGTAAAAGCCTTCATCTACTCTAGTTGTTTGTTTGTTTCGGGTAACTTCTGAAACTATAACTCTATAACTACTTATATAAACTATACCGATATGATTCTGAAAATTCTTTCACTGACAGTAGTAGGTACTATTATTTATTCTGCGCTGATATATATCTCCACTATACCACAGAGTGGATGCGTTGTCGAAGGCTATACCAGACTATACCACAGAGTGGATGCGTTGTCGAAGGCTATACCAGACTATACCACAGAGTGGATGCGTTGTCGAGGGCCATATCAGACTATACCACAGAGTGGATGCGTTGTTGAAGGCTATACCAGACTATACCACAGAGTGGATGCGTTGTCAAAGGCTATACTAGACTATACCACAGAGTGGATGCGTTCTCGAAGGCTATACCAGACTATATGGCACCACGATGGAGGCTACCATTTCTACTGGAAATCAACCTAGAAGTCTATTTTTTCAATTAAAATAATAACTATCAATGTCCGAAATCCTGGAGATATCTAAACAAACACACAAAGCAACTATTCGCTGTTTTAGTTAAAAAAACTTTCGCTATTAAAAAAAACAGTCAAACCTCTTTTGGAAGTCAATTTAAATTCAATTAAACGGATATGGTCGAAAAAGCTGTTGGGATTTGGATGTTTTTTCTGTGACATCGCTGAATGATATCATTGAATGATATCATTGACTCATAGTATTTGATTTTGTATATTGCCTTTATTTTGTGTTTATCTCTAAGATTTCTAAACCGATTTAGATGGTTGTTTTTTATTCAAGAGGGTAATCTTTGTGTGTAGTCCCATATAAACTTCATCAAAATTGGTTCAGTAGTTTTATTAGAAAATCAATTTGTTTTATAGTTTATGTTCTCTAATATCTTGGGATTTCTGAACTGAATTAGATGATTGTTTTTACTTGAGTAAGAAGACCTCTAGTGTGGTACTGTATAAATTTCAACAAAATTGGTTTAGTAGCTTTAAACAAGCTTTAATTTAATTCACTGTGTTAAAATGTTTAGGACTGGATTGCAAGTCAATTTTGAACAATTTAAGGACGTCCAAAGATGCTGAAGTTTTGCACATGGGTGTAGTTCTGATGACAATAAGAAACTACAGTAGTAGTAGTCAAAGGAACTACACAATCGGATGATGAAATCCCTTCGAGTTTAGGCTCATTTGGTTTGTCTTGATGAGATCATGTCTGGTTTTATGTGGTATCAAGGGTCTGATGATGGAGCCGGAAGGTAGTCACAGGAACTGGACAACAAAATGATGGAACCCCTTCGAGTTTAGCTCATTGGTTTATCTTGGTGAGTTCTCTGGTTTTATGTGGTATCCAGGGTCTGATGATGGAGCCGAAAGGAATTCACAGGAAATCAACAACAAAATGATATAACCCCCTTCGTGTTTGCGCTCATTTGGTTTGTCTTGATGAATTCTCTGGTGTTATGTGGTATTCAGGGTCTGATGATGGAGCCGGAAGATAGTCACAGAAACGCAACACCAAAATGATGAAACCCTTTCGAGTTTTTGCTCATTTGGTTTGTCTTAGCGAGTTCTCTGGTTTTATGTGGTATCCAGGGATGTTGCAGCTGGAAGGAAGTCACAGGAACTCAACAACAAAATGATGGAACCCCTTCGAGTTTGGGCTCATTTGATTTGTCTTGATGAGTTCTCTGGTGTTATGTGGTTTTCAGGGTCTGATGATAGAGCCGGAAGGTAGTCATAGGAACGCAACAACAAAATGATGGAAAATAATCAATACTAATTCAGTTGTTATATATGTAGGTTTTATACATCCTTGGTTTTAATTTACCAACGCTTTTAGTCTAAAGTGAGTGAGTGTCTACTTTTTTCTTTCGCATATATTCTTTCCGATGTTTGCTTAGGCCACTAAAAATCAAAAAATAAAATATTTTTCCAAAAAAATGTAAAATGAGAAAAAAATGTTTCCAAACTTCATAATAAAAATGTTATTTTGTTAATAACCACTAAAGAGAATAAAATAATTATAATTGAGCCAGAACAGTATCACTTTTTTGAAATTACCAATGTAATAATAATGCATAAATACAACATAAGATAAGAAAGAGTTTTTTGAAGGCGGTGCCAAACCCAGGCATCATTTAAATCTAATATCTTTACAAAATTAATGCATACCTATCTACGTACGAAGTAATATACAGTTGTCTATGACGCACCCTCATACAAAACACGAAACGCAGAAGAGACAAAACAAGAGACTCACACGAGCAGATTTTGACTTTCACACGTTCACAAACCGATTGACACGAATACAGCAATCTAGTAAATGATAAAGTTTTTGTAGATAATTACTTTAAAAGTCTATTATTTTATATAGCACGTCAAGCCGTTTAAGACATTATCTTTTTGAATAAGCTGAACCATATTAATAATTATGGCTCGGCTTGGCACCGCCTTCAAAAAACTCTTTCTTATCATATGTTGTATTTATGCATTATTATTACGTTGGTAATTTCGAAAAAGTGATACTGTTCTGGCTCAATTGTAATTATATTATTCGTTTTAGTGGTTGTTTACAAAATATTTTTTTTATTATAAAGTGTTTTTTTTTGGAAAATATTTAATTTAATTATATTGGTATGGATTTAGAAGAAATAAGCTACAATTCATGAATTTGTCAGAACACCACTCAATAGATTCCACTTCCTACCCCCGCCGTCACTTGTCACTTGCAACACGTCGTCTAGTTGTCCCCAACTAATTCACAGAACAAGCTCGGATTAATTGAATCCAGGGATCTTCAGCACCGACGTTCGGGGGAGATGTTGGGGTACACTTTGGATATAAAAGAAGGTTATTAGTCTTATGCATTAGTTATGGTAGAAGTTGTAATGATTCTGTAACTACAATATGTACATAGGTTTTTGTAAACGCGGCTTTGCCCGCGTGGCCTTTTCATTTAAAAGTAGCTCATACGTGTTATTCCAGGACCAAAAGTACCTACAAAGTATAATATACTAGATTTCTTCAAAATTCGTTCAACCGTCTAAAAGTTTTTTATTGATTGTTCGGCTTCTATTCATCGGATTGTGATACAAAGTATCCCAGTTTTTAAGTCAAAACCTAAGCTATCTATCCAAACATCGGAAAGAATATATGGTAAAAATTATGAAACTTTAGTCTATGGCCAATTTGATAGATCGCGACTCTCGCCTTCTATCAAATTGGCCCCAGACTAAAGTTTTATCAAATGCTGTTTGCATTTGCATAAGCGATTCATAGGTAAAGTATTTTAGCAAAACATAGTATTTACGAAATACAAGATACCAAACGAATGGTGTCTAAATACAAGATACAAAATGAATTTATAAAAAAGTATTTTAGATATAAGATGGAAATACTTATTTTGTATCTTGTATTTGTATTTGTCCCGCACGGGCTTCATTTTGAAATACTTTTCTGTTTCTACTATGCTACAATTGAATCTGCGACTTGATTAACACCTTGCCGAAAAATAATAAAATAAAAATTGCCAAATACATCTTAATTTTCCATCTTTTACTTTAACGGCAACATTATTTTCCATCCACGCCACAAAAGGCATTATGTTGTAAAAATCCCATTATTTCGCGTCGAGGGGAGGCTCGTCAGGTTGCCTCGTAATTATTACAAGCCAGTTTTGTATTTACCGAGATTTTGGTTTTATAGGGCCTTGAGAAAAGTCCGGGATTTAGAAAATTGAAACGCCTTTTAGGACATGAATCCTTATTTCAATTTTTAATGAATATTGTGTGCCTACCCTTTTTAAGTTGAAATGCAGCTGTCCATGCTACTCCAATGAATATTAACGTACCTCTTTAAATGTGGGGTTATTATTAAACAAAATATACATCCGCATTCTGAAGTCAGAACCACGGGTTGATTTGAAACATATAGCCTATCTCACTTTCCAAAGTACCTAGAATGTACCTAAAAATTATAGATTACACACATAAGAAGGTGCAAGGAAACCTTTTAACAAGACATAAGTTCAATAATAAAATAACAAATAAATTATTAAATCGTCTTCATATTAAGAACTAGCTTTTCTGCCCGCGACTTAGTCCGCGTGGACTGTTTATCGTGAAAAAAGCTTAATTCTTAAGTTCTTCTAGGATATTGAAAACCAATTCAAAAGTAGGTATAGCGTCAATGCTCTTGATGTTTTTTGACAGACTTGTGATTTCGTTTCCATGGCAACCGTTTCTTCTGACAGCGAGTAAACAGCAATTTCCAGTTTTCCCATGGAAACTTAAAAATTTCCGGGATAAAAAGTATCCTATGTTTTATTCTAGGGTAAAAGCATCTCCATTCCAAATTTCATAATAATCCGTCCAGCACTTATCGCGTGAAAGCTCCCCAAAAAAACAAAAAAACAAACAACCAAACAAACAAACAGACAACGTTTCACTTTTATATATTGGTATGGATGATCATTTGTAAACAAACCCTAAGAAGAATAAAATAATTACAATTGCACAAGAACAATATCACTTTCTCAAAATAAAAAAGTGATACTTACCAATACAAAAATACAACATATGAAAGCTATGAAATAGTTTTTTGAAGTTGGTGCCAAACAGAGCCAACATTTTTAACACGGTTAAGCTTATTTAAAAATATAATATGATGTTTTAATTTAAAATTAAATAGGCTATTAAAGTAACTAGTCTGGCCAACGAAAGCTGTCCAAGAAAAAAGGCGGGAATTTCAAAAAATCAAGAGCTGTTAACCCTGGCTATACACTGCTTAGACGGAATTGATACTATTTATTATTCAGCAAGTAATTTTTTTTAAATGTTTTATATGCTGTAAATTTCGAGTGTATTATGAAGAATATTAAATAAAAGAGTACTTTTAATTCTGCCTTTTTATTATTTTCAAATAATCCATTTTATGTACAGTCGAGGACTTTAATTGATGAGCACTTGCCACTATTCATAATTTAGCCGTACAAAACATAGGGGCTATGAGTCATAGTTGAAATTGGATTCCAAAAACTCTACACTTGATAATATTGAATCCGCTTCATTGCTTTCTTCGCTGCTACTGCTACTGTCCCCAAGATATATTATGAATTTTAATCGTTTTCAGTAATACGGTCCCTTAATATGTACTGATTTTCCACATTTAGTACATGATCAGTGTACTTCTTCCAGTCATCAGCATTATAGATAGAAAACATTATTTTATTAAATTTTGCATTTCAGACCCCGGTATTCCTATATTTTTGCTTGTTACTTTTCTCTTCGCTTGATTCCATACAAGCTCAATAGCATTGAGGTCGCAATGATACGGTGGCAGCAACAAAATTTCGTGATTGTGGATATGACTGTGTTTTTTTAGAAGTACTTCTGCTTCGTAAACAACTGCAGGTTTATTATCTTTCACCAAATACATTAATTCAGCTTTGGTGTGATATTCTTCAAAATGAATATTATTCTCTTAAAGCCAAATTCGGAGATTAGCTTTAGGATCAGACATAGTAGAGGGTTTGTTTACTTGTTTCACATGGTAACTTGCATTGTTCATCACAATTACACTAGGTTTAGTGAGATTAGGTATCAACATATCCTCAAACCATTTCACAAAGTTGGTAGCATTCATATCATCATGGTAGTCAGCTGATTTGGATTTTGTGCTGAATACCAATAATGCACCTGCCACAAACCCTTCCTCCGATCCTGCATGCACATGTCATGTCTTTTTCCTGACGATATATTAGTAGTGAAACCACTTGTTGAAGGTCCTTGCCACGATTTTTAAACTTTATAGTTCTGATGTACATATGTCTCATAAAGGTTAATAATCTGTTTACCTTCTAGCCTCTTTTTATGTATTGTCCTCAAGAACCTATGTCTCCATGCCGCAATTTCATATTTTTCTGTAAGTAAAGCCCGTTCATTTTTTTTGTTTTGAAACTCAAACCCGTTCTTGTGTAAAAAAATCTAAGGGTTTTACGGCATCCCGTAAATTAAATTGCTTCCCTCAGCTCATTGTGCAGGCTTCTCAGTGTTGGGACTTGTTTTCTAACTCCATAAAATTCGTTTATTTTATTTCTTAACTGTTAAAAATCTATAATTTCGAAAGTAATACCTGTCATTGAAGATATCTTTTCTAAATAATGTGATTCAAATGTCGCCATTTCATTTTTTTCGAGAGTTTTCAATTTCTTTACTGCTTCCACAATTTTAAGTTTTGTCTCCTCGTTGTTAATACTTCCTGAAAAGTAGATACACCGAGACAGATATTGCGATTTGTTATAAATAGTCGAAAAGTATCAAGTTGTTTCATTATAAATTCAATAAACTAACCTTAAAGTGAAAGGATTGAATCCAGTCGTAGTATTTTATCTGCAGATTTCTGATTCAAATTACTTTTTATGTCTTTATATTTGTCAATCATAGTAAATAGAAGCTTCCTCGTCAAACTTTTGATTGTTTTCGGCATTATTTTAAACAAAATCAATGAAAATATGATGCACGTAGACACAAGATGACTGAAATACGAAACGTCAATGTGTAAATTTTGACACTCTTAAATTATTGCCATATCAAAACTTCTGAAAATAATGCGTGGACAGCTTTCGTTGGCCAGACTCTATCTACAAATACTTTATGTTACTAAATTGATTTCGCTGTCTTAATTCTTTTTATTTTCTAGATTGCTGTTTACGTTGAAAGTCAAAATCCGTTCGTTTAGCTGAAATCTCTTGTTTTGTCTCTTCTGATTTTCGTTTTTTGTATGAAGATGCGTAGATAGGTGTGTATTATTTTTGTTGTAAATATATTACATCAAAATGAGGGATAGGTTTGGCACCGACTTCAAAAAACTCTTAGTTTATATTTTAGTATTGGTATCACAATTTTAACTTTGAAAAAGTCATGTTATTCTTGTTCAATTTTAAATTTATTATTTTATTCCTTTTAGAGGTTGTTTAATATGAAGTCGTTTTTTTTGGCAATAACATTTTTGTTTCTTGATTTTTAGTGGCATAAGCAAAGCAAACATCGGAAGGGAATAAACCAAAAAAAACAACTGAGGACCGGACTACTACGGTCTGTTAATAAATATAAATATATATGTTATAGTCTATGACACTCTTGCGATCAACGACAGTAAGAAATGTCTATGCTTGCGATGAAGACGAATCGATTGATACCTCGCTTGTCAAAATCGGACCAATAGGGGCGATGCTATGGTGGAACATCCACAAATACATACATACATAGACTTGTTAAACTCATTACCCTTCCATTGCTTCACCGTATCCGAGTAAAACGCAATTTTCAAATAACTCTAACGCCTGCTACAGTTTTGCTAGCAATCTCTATTATCTACATTATATTGTTTTTCTCTTCTATCAATATCAAGAGGAAAGATTTGTTTTTTTGTACGTTTGTAAGTATTGTATAAACACAAAAAATACTGAACCGATTTTAAAAATTGTGTCACCTATAGAAAGCTACAACGAGTGAAATGGGCAGTACTTTATTTTTCAAATACCTATGAAAATTGCAATAATGTAACCCAAAGTATCAAAGTAAAAATAACGATCACTCGCTGTAAGATACGCAATGACATGTTGCCGTGGAAACGAAATAATAACAAGTCTGTCGAGTACGTGAGTAATAATGCAGTTGTATATAGTCAAATAGCACCACGAACGATCGTCGCTGCCAAAGATTTTGAATTACGCTTATGGGCGTATTTTTTTTAGAAGTTACGTCAGGTATCGTGAAGCTAAAAGTAAGAGCAATTCCGCGAGCGCTACTCTACGAAGCCAGGGCGAGTCACTAGTTGTTTATATTTTCATCTACTCTTATTTTCCTCTGTGACAGTCTGCAGAGCATCCATCAAGCCTCGCGTCTCGTAAGACGGATTGGCAAATTAATTATAGTTTGAGGAGTTGTGGCAGCCTGACAGAGATATTCTATTAGTGCTCCAGTCTTACGGAGAAATGGTAAATTCAATTGAAAGTTTATCTCTGTAATTGAAAAACTCTGCGCGATTTGTAATTGAAAATGTTGTAGCCTTTGACACGTTTTGGGTAAAATTTATCTTAGTTTGCGTAGATAAAAACGTAACAGTTAAAAAAAATACTTTATTGTGAGTATGACATATAATTTTGACCGTAACATCAATGTTGAATTGTTTTCTAACGAAAGTCATCTCTAATGTTGAATACGCACACAGGAAATCTATGTACGAGTATCGTACCATATAATATTATAGGAGGCAAAGGTTTGTAATTCTTTCAGCTATAAAATACTACATTATCAGCGAGTAAATAGTAGTAGTAGTATCGGTAGTATTTATTTTACAAAAAAGAAGTTGTCTCTACGAAAATTGTAATAATATAACCCAAGGAATCAAAAATACAGAACGGAATGATACGGAACGAAATAATAATGACGTTGCTATGGAAAAGAAATAATAACAAGTCTGTCATGTACGTTTGAGAAATTATAATAATAAGTTATAATTTCTCTGAGTACGTGATACCTAATATATAATTATAAGCTTCTTGGTAATAATTGTACGGAGTAATATGCAGTTGTCTATGGTAATAATGCAGTTGTCTACGAGATGGTTAGAAAGCACTTCTGCCAATGATTTTGAATTAAGCTTACTGGCGTTTTTTTTTAGAAGTTACGATGTGTATAAAACTGCTAATAGTAAGAAAATTGACGAGGTGTGAGCAATACCTGTGCGAAGCCGGGGCGAGTCACTAGTACATTAAATAGAAACAAACCTGCTGCGTATATAATAAGGCTTTTCAGTTCCTCCTTGCATTATACGCACTTAGGATGACAACATAGAAATCTATGTAGTAAAAGCGAAGTCTGTGATGTAAATCAGCTTAGATACAATGTTACACGGCTTTCGAAAGGAGTTGCTTGTCATCATTACATTACGTGAGATACAATGTTACACGGCTTTCGAAAGGAGTTGCTTGTCATCATTACATTACGTGAGATACAATGTTACACGGCTTTCGAAAGGAGTTACTTGTCATCATTACATTACGTGAGATACAATGTTACACGGCTTTCGAAAGGAGTTGCTTGTCATCATTACATTACGTGAGATACAATGTTACACGGCTTTCGAAAGGAGTTGCTTGTCATCATTACATTACGTGAGATACAATATTATACGGCTTTCGAAAGGAGTTGCTTGTCATCATTACATTACGTGAGATACAATGTTACACGGCTTTCGAAAGGAGTTGCTTGTCATCATTACATTACGTGAGATACAATGTTACACGGCTTTCGAAAGGAGTTGCTTGTCATCATTACATTACGTGAGATACAATGTTACACGGCTTTCGAAAGGAGTTGCTTGTCATCATTACATTACGTGAGATACAATGTTACACGGCTTTCGAAAGGAGTTGCTTGTCATCATTACATTACGTGAGATACAATGTTACACGGCTTTCGAAAGGAGTTGCTTGTCATCATTACATTACGTGAGATACAATGTTACACGGCTTTCGAAAGGAGTTGCTTGTCATCATTACATTACGTGAGATACAATATTATACGGCTTTTGAAAGGAGTTGCTTGTCATCATTACATTACGTGAGATACAATGTTACACGGCTTTCGAAAGGAGTTGCTTGTCATCATTACATTACGTGAGATACAATGTTACACGGCTTTCGAAAGGAGTTGCTTGTCATCATTACATTACGTGAGATACAATGTTACACGGCTTTCGAAAGGAGTTGCTTGTCATCATTACATTACGTGAGATTTTGGAACCTTACTTAGTAGTTTTTTATCTTTTCGTATTATGTCGTGCTGCGGATTTTCAAACAATGATTGATTAGAAATAATTATAAGTGTTATAACGTAAAGTATAACGTTTCGAGCACGGTTGCATACCTTATACTCAGAATTACCGAACGGTATTTGTTAAAGGTCATACAGGTGTACGCCCCACACTCGAAACACCCGGACGATGAAGTGGAAGCTATGTATGACGACATTTCTAATGCCATACATGCCTCGAAAACACACTTCACAGTGGGGATGGGGACTTCAACGCACGGGTGGGCATGAGGAATGGCTATGAACTGAGAGTGGGGCAGTTTGGATTTGGACAGCGGAACCAAAGGGGTCAGCGATTGGCCGACTTCATGGAGAAGGAGGGACTCTTTATGATGTATTCCTTTTTCAAGAAGCGCCCCTGCAGGAAATGGACGTGGCTGCACCACGGCGATCATAAGCACGGGATAGATTTCATTTTGACGACCAATTGGCAGATATTCAATAATGTCTCTGTGATCAACAGGATTTAGACCAGCAGTGATCACCGCATGGTAAGAGGCTCATTGAATATCGCCGAATGCGATACAGTGGCTGGTGGAAATTGTTCACACGGTCGGGTCGGAATTCTTTAAGATCCGCCGCAAAAATAGAACACAGAACATACACTCAAACTTATGGCAGAACGAGGCGAGATGAGGCTGCAGTCTTCAGTGGAGATGTCGAGTTACAGCTTGCTTAATAAACATATCTCCAAGTCGAATCGACATGATTTGCATTCCTATAATACTACTTGTATTAAGAACGCAATAGAGTGGAACAAGGGCTCCAAAGTATTTGCAAGAGATGTGTCTATTGGGCAAAGCCTGTTGACGAAGCTGAAAACCGACAGTGGCAGCATCGTTTCGTCGAAGTCAGAGATCTTGAGTGAGCTCGAGAAGTTCTATGGACAATTGTACACCTCATTGCGTAGTCCTCCTAGTACGACTAGCGATGCAAGAGCCCGTTTGACCCGAAGTTATACCGAAGATATCCTGGATCTCAAACAGCTTAAGAGCAACAAGGCACCAGGGGAGGACGGAATAATGACAGAGCTACTGAAAGTGGATGGAACACCGGTACTTCAAGTCCTTCAGAGGCTGTTTAACTCCGTCATCCTCGAGGGTACTACGCCAGAGGCGTGGCACAGGAGCTAGTGGTGTTGATCTTAAAGAAAGGTGATAACCCTCTTGAAGAATTATACGCCCATTTCGCTGCTGATTCACGTCTATAAGCTGTTTTCGAGAGTAGTTCCCCCGAACAAGCTGGATTTCGGAAAGGCTTTTCACCGTAGACCACATCCATACGCTCCGGCAGATTATACAGAAGAACGAAGAGTATAATCGGCTACTATGTCTAGCGTTTGTGGACTACGAGAAAGCCTTTGATTCAGTCGAGACTTGGGCAGCGCTAAAGTCAATACAGCGGTGCCAGATTGACTGCCGGTACATCGAAATGATGAAGTGGTTTAACAGCAAGGCCACCATGACACTCCGTCTCAAGATCGGAGCACGAATTCTATCGATTTGCAAAAAGGGGTGAGACAGGGAGACGTTATTTCTCCGAAACGGTTCACCTCTGCACTGGAATATATATTCAAGCTTCTGAACTGGAACGAATTTGGCATTAACATCAATGGCGAATGCATCACTCACCTTCGATTTGCCGATGATAAAATCATCATGGCAAAAACCCTGGAAGAATTAAGCACAATGCTCAGTGATCTCAGTATTGTTTCCCAACAACGAATATCATGTCAAATGCCCATGTCGCACCCATGCCGGTTTATGTTGGGAACGATATTATCGAAGCTGTTGATCACCATGTCTACTTGGGTCAGACGATCCAACTGGGAAGATCCAACTTCGACAAAGAGATCAACTGACAAATGCAACTCGGATGGGCAGCGTTCGGGAAATTCCGCCATATCTTCTCGTCGCAGATCTGCGGTATATGCGACGACGAAAGTTTATAATCAGTGCGTGTTGCCAGTCATGGCATACGGCACTGACACGTGGTCGCTAACTATTGGTCTCATACATATACTCAAAGTCGCGCAGCGTACAATGGAGAGAGCTATGCTCGGAGCTTCACTACTGTAACGTTATACGTACATGTTTACATTAATTACATATTATTTATAAAAAATTGAAACTTAAAATCAATTACAACTAATTTTAATATCTACAAAACACTATTTACACATATATTCCCTTACCAACTAATCACACATTAAACATTGAGGTATTAATAATAACTCAATGACATTAAATATTAAATAAATAGCTGTTGAAATTCATCAATACGTTCCGTATATTCGCAGCGTCATTTTATTTGCCGCGCCCCAACCTGTCCGCTGCAGCCTGCAGCACAGTTTAATTAGCAGTTACTACGAGAGCTGAGACGTTACCGGCAGACCGCCCATCGCACACGCCGATATGTATATGTAATCGATCGTACGACAACTTTATTGGTCTCTGCTGTGATCGCGAGTGCTAAATACTTGTGGATCACAACCAAAATAAAACTGTTCGTCCCTGCACGTTCTCCGAGACCTTGGTGTTGTGATTTCACCCCGGAATTTGGGTAAGCGGTTCACATAATATTGTAAGGTAGATTGTGTGACTTTTCGTATACTTATTATTACTTTGCTTAGGAATCTTTTGAGAAATCATCATCTTAGCCATTTCTTAATGAATTGTACTTAGAATTTATTACTAAATTGTATTAATGTAAATTGCTATCTCTGAAATCGGCTTAATTAATCATTTCATTCCGCAATTTCATAAAATCAATAAATTTAATTTAAATCGTTGTAATCTCCGTATCTGATTGTGAACATCCAACACAACTACTGCCTAGTGCTTCCCTTCTGTAGTTGCCGTGGGTTCTCACAGGAGTTTACCATCAGACCATAACGCTGTTCCTTGATGCGCGTTCCAGGGTCCTACGTCCGGCTTGCTGGCTTGACGGTCACCACTCCTAGCCGGCTTTACAATCATCCCGAGAACCTGGTCTTCCTCGAGCGCCCACTTCCACCTGCGGCCTTAGACAGGAGAGTACTGGACCAGAACCAGAGAAATAGAATTAAAAATACTGTGTCAGGCCGAATACCACCAATTTCGTGTACCCCTACTGCAGAGCGGCCCTTGGCAAATTAAATTTTACATGCCCGTATAATTCAGCCTTGTAACTTACTCCCCATCCTGAGGGATAAAGCAGGTAAGAAGGTACCCATCTCTTGACATCGGTACACACTACGTGATAAGATTAGTAACGTGGAAATCCGTAGAAGAAACAAGGTTATCGACATAGCTCTCAAAGTTTGCAAGTTGAAGTGGCAATGGGCAGGCCAATCAGTTAGCAGAACCGAACGCGAAAAAACGCTGGAAAATAAAGGTTCTCGAATGGCGACCACGAACAAGCAAGGGAAGTGTATGGAGACTCCCCACACGATGGACCGACGACATTGTGGCCATCGCAGGAAGTCGATTGTTGGAGGTGGCACAAGATCGCTCGTCATGGCGCTCTTTGGGGGAGGCCATTGACATGATGGTGATGAACGTAAAGTTGATTTAATCAATAATCCATATTATTTATTACATGGCGTTTTTTGGAACTAACTTTTAAATTAAAAAATGTAATAAGTTTTAGGGTTGATCCCTAAAACTTATTACATTTTTTAATTTATCGGAATCCTAATTAGGATTTCGGAAGGTGAAATCGCACTGAGAACAGTGTAATCAATAGATTTCTATCCTTCTCTTAGATAGGATCCTAATTAAGATTTAGGAAAGTGGAATTGCACTGAAGACAGTGTAATCAATAGATTTCTATCCTTCTCTTATAGATAGGATCCTAATTAGGATTTAGGAAAGTGGAATTGCACTCAACACAGTGTAATAATAAATTTCCATCCTTCTCTTAGATAGGATTCTAATTAGGACTTAGGAAAGTGCACTGAGGATAGTGTAATCAATAGATTTCTATCCTTCTCTTATAGATAGGATCCTAATTAGGATTTAGGAAAGTGGAATTGCACTCAACACAGTGTAATAATAAATTTCCATCCTTCTCTTAGATAGGATTCTAATTAGGACTTAGGAAAGTGCACTGAGGATAGTGTAATCAATAGATTTCTATCCTTCTCTTAGATAGGATCCTAATTAGGATTTAGGAAGGTGGAATCGCACCGAGGACAGTGTAATCAATTGATTTATTTCCTTCTCTTAGATAGGATCCTAATTAGGATTTAGGAAAGAGGAATTGCACTGAAGACAGTGTAATCAATAGATTTCTATCCTTCTTTTAAATAGGATTCTAATTAGGAATTAGAAAAGTGCACCGAGGACAGTGTAATCAATAGATTTCTTTCCTTCTCTTAGATAGAATCCTAATTAGGATTTAGGAAGGTGGAATCGCACCGAGGACAGTGTAATCAATAGATTTCTTTCCTTCTCTTAGATAGAATCCTAATTAGGATTTAGGAAGGTGGAATCGCACCGAGGACAGTGTAATCAATAGATTTCTTTCCTTCTCTTAGATAGAATTCTAATTAGGATTTAGGAAGGTGGAATCGCACCGAGGACAGTGTAATCAATAGATTTCTATCCTTCTCTTAGATAGGATCCTAATTAGGATTTAGGAAGGTGGAATCGCACCGAGGACAGTGTAATCAATAGATTTCTTTCCTTCTCTTAGATAGGATCCTAATTAGGATTTAGGAAGGTGGAATCGCACCGAGGACAGTGTAATCAATAGATTTCTTTCCTTCTCTTAGATAGAATCCTAATTAGGATTTAGGAAGGTGGAATCGCACCGAGGACAGTGTAATCAATAGATTTCTTTCCTTCTCTTAGATAGGATCCTAATTAGGATTTAGGAAAGAGGAATTGCACTGAAGACAGTGTAATCAATAGATTTCTATCCTTCTTTTAAATATGATTCTAATTAGGAATTAGAAAAGTGCACTGAGGACAGTGTAATCAATAGATTTCTATCCTTCTTTTAAATAGGATTCTAATTAGGATTTAGGAAGGTGGAATAGCACAATACAGTGCAACAGTGGATCGTAATTAAGATAGGATTCTAATTAGGATTTCAATAAATTGATTAATGTAACCCTTTAGCAGTGGTAGTTCTTAATTAAGATACTACTTATAGGACTATCTAAGGATTATTAACGGTAAAGTTTTATAGGTATAGATTGATAGAACAAATGTACGAGCCGATCTCGCACAGGAAAAGGAACAGGTACAGGTGTTTCGGAAATTCGTCCTTTGGAGAAGACAGCACCATGAAAATAAAAGAGGACGTTTTAAAAAAAAAAACTTTTGTCACGCTACAGAAGAGTTACGAATTTATAAGAAATGTATTCATATAAAACTAGGCTGTATTAAGTACCACATGAGTAACAATTACCACACAGTTCTGCCTTGCTTGTGTTGGCAACAATTGTAAAGTGAGCTCCTTATTCAAGGGATTATCTTGCGGCTGCTCTGCTCCTATAGAGCTAGATTGATGGTTTCGTCAGCCGCCCATTTTGAACTGGATCAGGATTCAAATGTCAGTTGTTTAAAGAGGTAGAGGGAGTTGTCAAGATAATAAATAAAAAAGCACTAATTAAAAAATACGAGTATGTAGCAATTACCAATTACCTACATACCCTAAACTTATAACACCTCTCTATTTTGAGTTTGGGGGTTGATGATAATAATGCAGGCATGACCATTATGCGGAAAATATCGTTTAGTTAGACAGATAAACAATATGTTCAGTATTCAGTATTCAGTATCTTTATTTGCATAACTAAGTGTACAACATACAAAAGGTCTTATTCTAGTTTAGTACTTTCAACTTAGTAGCCCTTTTCAGGCATCGCAAAGGTTTAGGGTGCTATACATGTTTCTTGACTTGAACATTATTAAAGTATCTACAGTTAATACTAGGTATTTATAACACGTTAAATTTAAGGAACAAATATATCTAAAAGTATAGAGATCGTCATAGTCACAATATTTTTTGGTTAGATTAAAAATATTCATGTAATGAGTAGAAACAATTTTCAGCTAGGTAATGTTTAAGTTTATTATTAAAAAAGGGGAAATTTTGTTCATTTTTAATTTGTGTAGGTAATTTATTAAAGATTTTAACCGCCATGTAGTATGGGCTGTTGTTTAACATTTTTATTCTGGAGGGTGGTAAGTAGAGTTGGTTTTTATAGCGAGTATTTATGTTATGAGTTTCTTCTACTGTGGTGAATTTATTGGTATGTTTGAAAACAAATGTGCATAAGTCTTGGATATATAATGATTTTAATGTTAAGATATTGTGTTTTATAAAATATGGCCCACAGCTTTGGGTGTTATCTATTTGGGCTATAATTCTTAAACATTTTTTCTGGATAAGGAATACAATTACCATACAATTACTTATGACAGTTGTGATTTTAATACGTTTATTTTCTCATAAGAATACAAGCTTAGAGTTACGGATGGAAATAAAGTTTTATGCAAAGTTACGCTAAAGAATAACTATTATACTCCTATGTTACGCTCCTATTAAAATAAAACTACATAAGTTGCAGATCAAAATCAAGGTTTGTAGTATGAAATGCCGTACCAATGTTTAAAATTAATTTCCGAAGTATAAAATCAATTATAGATTATATCAGTCACACAGAAACAGATCTCCTCATATACTATGTCGTTTTGTGACATAATAGTTATATGGGAAATATATATAGAGCTATAGTAGCCGAGGAGTTCACTAGTGCGTATGAAAATCCAATAATACCGGGTTCGGTCCTCGGACCAATGACTTTTCTAAGTTATGTGCGGCTTTCCATCGCTCCGTGCTTTGGAGGCTGTTATTGATTGATGACAGTCGTTAAACCATGTCAGAGGCCCGCGGACGGCCTGACAAACTCTGACATCAGAGGCCAGCACTACCTCATACCTCATATGAAATGCAAGCAATGTCGTTTAGAGGGACCATGTCAGGTTGTCCTCAAAGAATGTTACTAAGTTTCGTTTCGTCGTACCTACTACAAAATAGGAATACAAGAAATCCGTGAAGTTGTACCAAAACACTCCTCAAGCGAGCAAAATAGGAACGGGCGTAAAGCCAATAAAAAAAAAGTCATCGACAGACATACCGCAGAAAAGGACTCAAATTTCAAGTCCTCGCAAAATTACACAACCTGATTCTCTCTTTACATACGTTTCTGTGTACTGAGCTTTGAATGCGGAAAATTCGAGTGCGTAATCAGTGTAGGCAGCCCCTACCCGGGTAAATATTTAAATTGTGCCAGTGTGGGGTGTCTGCGCGTCTCGATTATCTTTGGACATTACCCGTGACTATACGAATATTGTGGAGTGACGACTTACGAAAAGCGGCTGGCAGAAAATGGATGAGGAGAGCTGAAGACGAGCTCAGTGGCGTGCATTAGGAGAGGCCTACGTCCAGCAGTGGAAAGATATAGGCTGATGATGATGATGATACGAATATTTGACGCTTCTGCTTCAGTCACGAAGTCTTTTACACTGATAACTAGCTGAACCCGCGGCTTTGCACTCGTGGTCATTTTAATATATAGCCTATGACACTCACAAATAACGTGGCTTTCTATTGGTAAAAGAATTTTCAAAATCGGTTCCGTAGATCCAGAGATTACCCCCTACAACCTCACAAACTCACCTCTTTATAATATTAGTATAGATAAAGCAATAAGTAACAAAAAATCTGTACAATTAAGACAATAAAAAAAAATGGTATTGGGTTACTGAATATGAGTATAACATATTTTTAAATGGTATTTGTCTGTTTGTTTGTTCGCGCATCACTAACTACTAGATACTACGATTGCCATACCAATTACAAAAATAATTATCAGGTCACAACTTGTTTTTCTAGGGACCCCTAATACCTTAGTGATTTGGGCATTCTCTTTTATACTGATTCCAGATCAGTCAAACTTTTCTTGAATCATCGCGGAAATTCTAACTATGAGAAATAATAGGCCAATATATGAATGTAAGTAGGTATAAGATTTAAATCTTATATGATGTCATCATCGTAGAGATTACCTGTCATACGTGTCTCACTTTATCAACCTCCATGGCCATCCCATCCCTGTGGGTTTCGTAATTAGGGTACCGTACCTGGGCTACCCTTATAAATTTATGTTTTTGTTAGTGAATTGTAACCCACTAAAGGCCGCTACGATTAGGGTTAACCGAACGCTTTATCTCGTTTAGCCGTAATGAAGTTGGCGTTTTGTGTCATCTATGTTTTTAACCTAGATGCTAGGTTAAACTACATAAATACTGTATAAAATATTTTCTTGTTTGCAATGTTATATTGCGGTGGTTAAATAAATGAATTTAAAAACGATCCCTTACTTCAAACCGTCACTATCAAATCAGCAACTAACCGTACATCAAATGCAATTCAGATGATAATGAATGCTGACGAAATGAAAATACGATTAACTTATTGCATTTGAAACTGACCGTTTGTTTTCAGCTCTCCATTCGACTTTGACGTAAGGTTTAATAAAGCTTCTGGTAATTTTGACCGTGAGCAAATATCCATGATAGTATGAGTAGTTTCCAATACTGCATCAAGCTAGCCTTTTTTCCTCACCAAAATTCTTAAACGGTTTCTCCATTTTGTTGATTTTGTTCAAATATGTACTTACAGTCCATTGCAGTTCATTAATTTGAAATTAGAATCGAATAAAAGCGGATAGCTCTCTCAGTATGTATTTCGATTTGACACAAATTAAATCAATGTACCTACATCCTGCCCTGCCCATAATGTATCTCCTTTTAATATGTATCTGACCCGAGACTGACCTCGACAAAATCCAACAGCTTTTACGTAATGTGTCACAAAAGTACAAAATATCCTATGTAATTGTATAAAAGCTTCTCCGGGGGGCGATACCCCATTATTTTTATTGGAATCCCTTTTTTTGCAAATCCTTTAGCTGTCAAAGGTTCGTTACCCTTTGCGTCGGAAACGGATCTTTCCGAAACAAACGCTTTCCGTACAGATGTGGGAAAATGGTAGTCAAGTGCGAGTCTGTTGTACCTTGTGTTTTATTATTTTTAATTAGTGATGCAATGAATAGTACTTTTACGAATACGAATACGAATACGGATATCAAACCTACTATTCGGCGAATACGAATACGAATATCTCGCCATGGTAATAAAAAACTAATTTATTTGATAAATTTCTATTCTTCTGATAATTAAAATTTACAACAGGCAAATTTTTATTTAAAAAACATAAAATTTGAAGATTTTCTGGTTTAAGGCGATTTCTTTTTTCAGTCTGAATGTTCCCAGCCGTTGAAACAAAGTCTAGTACTACATTAACGCAGCCATTAACTACCAACGTTCGTCTAAGTTACTTACTTACTATCCTACCTTTTGTTTATACCAAAGAAATACAGACCATATAACTACTTACTCGGTAATTTATCGAAGTGTTTCCATATGTCACTTTGATCTCGTTTACGAGAAGACATTTTCAATTCAACTTTAACTTCTTTTACTTCGCAGCAACCTCAGAAAATAAATAAAACAATACTCTCTTGCTTGACTTCTGCTTTCGACTAACAAATGAAGTGAAAGAAATAAATCAATCAATCAATGGTTCGTAATTGTAATGATAGGGAAACTCCCGGAGCTGCGGTACTGTACAAACTATGGCCGGGGAGTCCCCCGTTGCGTCGTGCGTATTTTTACACGCGCGTTTTTCAAGTCTGCCAGTAATTAGAGTTGCGTTTGTACGTAAAATATTAGTTTTTAAATATTCGTATTAGTATTCGCCGAATACGAATATTCGGTAAATGTCTACTATTCGGAGAATACGAATATTCGTATTCGTATTCGTTGCATCACTATTTTTAATACAATTAAACAAATAAAACAAGAAAATGTACGCACATAGAATCCGACTGAGAATGGTTGCTAACTAACTTTAAATCGTTATAGATCCTAAATGGCCATACAAAATGAAAAATGATATGATAAACCTAAAGATGATTTTCAAATACCTAGTCAGTGATAACCCACATAACGTAGTTCGTCGACTTTCATATATTTTTTTTCACAATAGTGTTTCTGGTTGTCGCCATATTGAATTTTGAATACTGTCATGTCTTTAGTAAGACTTGCAACATTTATTATAGTTTATCACTATCACTCCATTATTACTACTTTTATAACGTCACCTTTATTATATTTAATTATATAGATAGAAATTATATGTATTATGTTATCATATGTACTTAAAAGATTATTTTATTTTTGTTTGGTTGACTGGTAGATAATGCTTTTAGTATTAAGTCCGTCATTTGTACACTTTTAATTGTACAATAAAGTATAAATAAAAAATCATCAAAATTGGTCCACGCGTTTGGTATATATAGTGCCACAAAGGACATACATACATAGGCAGAGAAACATATTACCCGGCATTTGCGTTGCGCAGTCTGGTATAAACAAATTAAATCACAGGTACGCTCTACGAACTCGAAACAGCCATTCGCAATGACTCGAAATTGTAGTAACTTTTCAATTTGTATTTCCTTTTTTGTTCTCACTTTCGGGTTCCGCGCGTGAAATCTGCCTTTTTAGTCTAACCTGGTATGTATCCTAACATAACACATAACAGTTATTATACCAAAGAACAAATAAAAGTACCTATATGTAAAAATACTCATAGTACTACAAGCTATTTACTACTAGTGCCTACTCTAGCTAGACTAAGTCTAGCTACACTAAGTCTACCTACTCTAAGTCTAGCTAGACTAAGTCTAGCTACACTAAGTCTAGCTACACTAAGTCTAGCTACACTAAGTCTAGCTAGACTAAGTATAGCTAGAGTAGGCACTAGTTTTATGCGCAGAGCGATACAAAAATCACACGAAGTTATGGAACCCTAAAATAAGAGGACTTCCGGAAGATTTTCCTCATAACTAACCTCTTGCAAATGTCATGTCTTTCAAATACTCATGTGTACAAACAAAAAGGTCAAGCTATATTTATCTTTCCGTTCACAACGTTTATTGAATAGCAAAAAGGAGTCACATTTTACTATTTTAAAAGATATAACTACGTACCTTAGAAACAAATAAGGTCAAAACTAAAACCCGACGGCGGTTAATAAAATAGACGATGAAGACGAATCGATTGATACCTTGCTTGTCATAATCGGACCAAGTTTTTAGTTTGAACACATAACCTTTCCTTTGATTCGTCGTAGTCGGGTAGAAAAAATAGTCTTGACACTCTATACAAGAAGACGAATCGATTGATACCTCGCTTGTCAAAACCGGACCAATAGGCTATGGTGGAACATCCACATATTTTATATACGACTACATACCTACATACATAAAGTTGGCAATAGTAAGGTTACAGTATAAAATCAAAACGCTAGGTAAATCGTAAAAAATAAATTCAAATTGGTAACAATGGTTCTCAAATTGTCATTAAAAACGTGTACATCTTGGAACTCGTGCGTAAAAGCATTTGAAACTGATAACAGTCTATGATAAATAGACGGTTAACTTCAATACCCTTCTCTTGCTTCGCCGTAGTTGGGTAATTAAAGAGATTATAAATAAGTATATGTAGTAATTAAGTAGAGGAGGACAATGTGACATGTTTAGTTTCGATGTCCACCACTAGAGGACAAAGCATTTCGTTCCCGGTTTGTTGTATATCTGCCCAGGCAGATCTCGATCGGCCCAGTTCAACGATTAGCCGACAACGTCTAAACAGTAGCAATTATCTTTTAGGCTTCTTACAACATTTTCAATTTTAGATTAGTCACATCAAACTTATTACTGAAAGCATTTGTAATTGAAGCATATTTTCACCATATTATGATATTATTCGAATTCAGATAATACTTATCTAGGTTCTCGAAACGAAATATTGCATTTTGTATATTTTCACTACAAACATATAATTCGCTTACATTTCAACTCAGGTAAGTATTACGATAAAAAAAAAAACACGACTGCCCTGCCAAAAACGAACTAAAAAATAAAAAACAAGAGATAAATAAAATTGACAGTGCAGGGTACCGTTCTGTGGAACCATTGTGAAAAAAACATCAGATGTGCAGCTAACATGACGCGCGGCACGGTAAATTTAATGTTACTAATTGTCGCGAGTCATGTTATCGTGGAATATCTTTTTTTTTTTTATTGTGTTGATTGTTTTTGTTTGTTTGTTTGCAATAAATACATTTTATTATTATTATTATTATTATTATTATTGTGTGGAACAATTTAAAGGCGGCTTGCACCAGCTCACCAAATCTAGAATTGACACAATTTAAACTCCGCTTAAACTTAAACCAAGTTTAAAGTCTTGCACGATGTCCGTTTCGTATAAATCTCGATTTAAACAAAAATCAAATTTAAATCGGCTTGATTGGCGATTTAACTCCCTAATTCTCGATTTGTTTCAAACCTTCAGACGAGGATGAACTACTCTTTAATTATTCGGAACTACAATTGTTTTCCAGCAAAATAAATGTATATGTTGATCACCTCACGAGACGACGAATTTATAAAAGATTAGATTTATATACATATGTATAAATAATTATACGTACTGTTAAGATTATCAAAACCTAAGTTTTGTAATGTTAGCCTTCGGTTGGTCAGGTTTGTCGAATAGAAAATAAAACTTAACTGCACCTAGTAATAAAAGCAAGTTGCTTATCGTATAGCTGGTATCTGTAGTACCTAGTAGCTACAGCTACAGAATAAATAACCTAAGGAATATTTAATAAAAGCTTGAAAATTACTGAGCAGTTTAGTACCTACCTAATGTGAGATTTATATACATATGTATAAATAATTATACGTACTGTTAAGATTATCAAAACCTAAGTTTTGTAATGTTAGCCTTCGGTTGGTCAGGTTTGTCGAATAGAAAATAAAACTTATCTGCACCTAGTAATAAAAGCAAGTTGCTTATCGTATAGCTGGTATCTGTAGTACCTAGTAGCTACAGCTACAGAATAAATAACCTAAGGAATATTTAATAAAAGCTTGAAAATTACTGAGCAGTTTAGTACCTACCTAATGTGTACTAAAAAAGGGTATAATCTAAGGATTATTCATAGAAACAAGGAAATAGAATTGTTATATTTTTTATTGATTCGGAAATAGAATTGTTATATTTTTTATTGATTCTACCACCAGATTCGGAAGAACTGGCCACCATAGAAGAACTGGCAAGAAACTACGGGGCGAATGTATTTTTTCATCATCAGTTTTACAATTATCATTAACATAGGTATCATACACTAAATACCTAACATACTAACAACCTCTATGTGATACTAGGTCATAATGACACTATTATCGTTTTACAATCACCATAGTTACACCAGGCACAAAATAAAAACATTTTACATGAACAAAGTGATCCTAATCATTTCTAACACAGTCACATTGGTTATGATAACCAATATGGGAAAAACCATAGAACCGACAATATCTATTTGCAAAATACACAGTTATACACATTGAATATGGGACAAAGAAACAGAGTAGCAGAATAACAGTGTAGGTAATATTAATGTACTTAACTTTTGGTGTCTTGTTGATGCAACGACGACAGAAAACGAACAGAGAGGGCTGCTCAGCCTAGAGGCTGCTTTTTATAGAGATTCTACCCGCCAAAGTCACGTAGTCATTGCAAAAGCAGGAATGAGCCTGCAGATGGCGCCGAAGTGACGGAAATGTACATATTTTATTACATTGAATCTATTTAATAATTGTTAACTCGGTATTGTTTACACATTGTTAATCATTTAAATAATTAAGACGTTTATATACATATTTTTCAGAATGTTAACAAATATTGAAAGTCAGAACAGTATTCTTATATGATTCTCATAAATTACAATTTTTTGCGGGAGAAGTTGTATTTTTACTACAATTATAGGTTTAAATGTACAGAGCTGATTAAGTAATAATACATTAATATTAATCGAGTAAGTACTTAGTTTTAAGCATTTCTATCAATATCATAAGTTTACATGATTTTAAATCATTCTAATTTGAACGGAAATATAAATACAGATGTTTCAGAGTTATAATACAATGACTCAGTAATTGTACATAAAATTAAACCATTATATAAATCTATAATTATCAATTGTAAACTATTACTTAATAAGTTGTGGAACAGATTCCAGATCAGTTTTTCTTCATAAACAATTTGTTATTATCACAGATTATAAACTCGCCACAGATCTAATAAATTACATAATTATTTACAAAAAGATTCAATTGGTAGTCACTTTTGTCTTGAAGTGTAATATTTTATAAATACATTATAATATCGTCAGTGGTGAGGTGATTCAGTGAGAATATTCATTACATTGTTAAATACGTAAAACGTAAGTACCAAGTTGTATAATCTCGTCCAGTACCACAACTAAATATCGTCAGCTCTTACGTTGTTATAAAAATGGCTGGTACTAGATAGATTACACATATCAATAAGTTATAACCTAACAAACGCTTAAGCAAACAAACAGCAATGTACCTTCTCACCGAAATTCATGATAAGCTAGAAACCTCGAACATGTAAGAACTTACCTACCTACTACATGTACCAAATTACCACGAGTTGAAATTTTATTTCCATTGTAAGTATCCTACTTACATACATCAATGTCAGTTTGTACTTTTCTAATATATTTATTATCTTGCGTTTCAGAAATACCGCTGTTTCGCCTATAAATCAGTTACTCGTACTTTGCACTCTGAGGTATTTTGCCAAAGGAAACCATTTAACTACTTGTGGCGATATCATCGGGATTCACGCTACTGCTTGTAGAATTATTCATCGTGTGACATGCAATTGCTAGCTTATATCCACAATACATTAAAATGCCCCTCAAAGAAGAAGAACAGAACATGATTGTTGCAAAGTTCTGTGATATCGCTAGATTTATTAATCGGTGCTGTCAACTGGACTCTGAAATCTTATTTCCAGGTTTTTATAACACGCTATAAGATTTTCTGCTGACCGAGGCCCAGCAGCGGTTGTAGAATATTCTCAACAGTCAGGTGCCTTCCATGCTTCTAGTTTTTCGAATGATGTTGCTGCGTCGGTTTTTTATTTTCTATAATTGGATATTTTTCCACCATTAGCAATAAATGCATAATTTCACTATTTGTAAACTTAGGTGCGCTTGATTTTTTCATTGTCACGGATATATCACGAATTATAGAACATCAAAACAAACCATTGCTTTCTTAACTAAAGAAATTGTATGTGATACTTATTTCAATGACAGAATACCACAGATAACAACGTCAACATTTACACAAAGCGTTTCGTTACACATTTTCTGTATATCTGCGCAATGTTAGATATATCGCCACATGATCTACTGGACAAACTTCGTTCGTGGAATATTTTTTTCATGAATCGGAATGTAGAGATACAGTTAATTCACGTCATTTGGTGCAAGATGAAGCTAAGTTTAGGACTAAATCTCGAATTAACTAAATTTAGATTTAAGAAGTTTTGGTGCAAGAGGTTCCCGGACTGCACTCTCAAATTTATTTATCTCTTGTTTTTTTACTTTTTAGTTATTTTTGGCAGGGTATAGGTTTTTTTTCGTTTTTCCTTTTTAGTGACAAGTTTTGAGTCATGGCAACAAATTATATATTGGTGTATAAACTAACGTGAGCGTGATTCATTATATATAGATATGTTGCGACTGTCACTCACGAGTTATTTCGTCGAACAATTCGACCGGTGTTTGGACGTTTACGACGTCCATCCTCAGGAGTTTGCGCAGCGAGGGCACGACGTGAACTGCGGATTGCCGCGCGTGTCGCCCGTTTCGCCCGTTCGACGCGGTGCTGGCGTCGCAGGTGCTGCAGGTTCTCTTTCGGTGGAAGCTATATTTTGCACCGGTTTCCATGTGGAAGGTATTACCCAGCTGCAGTCCCTGTTGAAGTTTGGATGCCGTCGTTAACGTCCGAACACCGGTCGAATTGTTCGACGAAATAACTCGTGAGTGACAGTCGTAACATATATATATATATATATATATATATATATATATATATATATATAAATAATATATTTTTGGAATGTGCTCATCAAGCCCTTCAATTTACAATTCGAAGAAAATATATTCTTTTCGCATTAGGCAGTGGAGCCATACTGCCGCAATACTGAATTAAAAAATAATTATATCCTATGTTAAATCTGTTCAAGCATTTAATAATGTATGGTGGTGCAGTTGGTCTCCAGCCGACCTTGATGACAACGTAACTTACCAAAAACGCAAAAGTGCACCGCCGCAATTGCTAGCGCAGAAGGCGCTCGCCTAAAGTGCGTGACGCAGAAAACGTGTCTGTTGTCATTATTGGTCACCGAGGATAAACAGCGTGCCGTGCGTGTCATTATTACCTATTACAAACGCCGTAGCCTGAGGACTATGGATATTATTCCCAAACATCATAACTCCAACAAACTGCACAAATTCGCTTTAAAGCTGACCCTTACTTTTTAACTTCCAAAGTTCATCTGGGGCCGGCATTATCTCTAGCGCCCTTAGGCCAGTCACCCTTTAGTATGTTTTGGGGGAGCGACAAGACCTACTTCATTTGTTTGGGAGCTCTTTACCTGATGTATGTGAGTATAGTCAAATGTAATTTTCTGCTTGGTTGAATTACATTACATTGGTTAAATCTTTGGTACTTATCTAGGAAGGTTTAATATTATTATTTTTAGATTTCATGGGTTCTCTTATTATTGTTTATTTAATAAAGTGACGAGGCAAACAGGACACACTCCTGATAGTAAGTCTGGAAAACTTGTTTCCAAAATCGTGCGATCGTTACCCTGACACATTGGTTTCATACATAAATAATATGCCCATTATTATATATTATTTTACTTTTATTTCTGCTAAAAACTAAAACGTGTAAATTACTCGTGTGTGTAATTAACAAATATTTATTTCAATTAAGGCAACAGCTTGTGCTTCTAGGTCTTCAAAATTGTCACGAAAAGATGGAAGTGCTGGACACTATGTTGTTTTGGATACTCAACATCATTAAACGATGTTAACTTCGTCAGGAGTTCCCGCTTAAGCTCACCGCAAAATAATATCTAAATGAACCACCATACCTATAATGTTGCCATTTATTTTAAGCACCATTTGTACCAGCCTTATCCTACCTTTTTGTGCAGAGCCCGAAACACGCCCAATAATTAGCTGGCGGCACTCCAGCCTCGTTTAAACTCGGTGTTGCCCGCGGGTAAAACTTTAAATGCAAGGTTTGACACAGACAGACTGTAAACTGTGACTAATGGGTTTAAGTTACATGTGTTTTGGACTAATAAGTTTAATTTTACGTAGATAGGGTATTAATAGTTGGTGAATAAGCAACCGCAGCTCGTTGTGGCGTTCCAAGAGGAATATTAACAGCTTTAGAATATTTAAGCGAAGCCGCAGACAATACAACACCCCAGTTTAACTAGTAGTTTCAACGTTTCGTATTCAGTGATTAGCGATTGGGTTAATGTGGAGTGGAAAGTTTGGCAAACCTCCAACGTGGACTTGTAGTCACTGCGCATAACCAAAGCTGCAGAATCCTTTACTTATGAATGGCTGATTAGTAGGTACTTAATTACGATATAAGTTTTTGGCTAAGGACAAAGACAGAACCACGAAGCAGAATTCAGACTTGCGACCGTGACACCTAACCGTTTCATCACCGTTTTGTCACTTCTCAAATTATCTAAGGTTCTCGGGGTTCACCATGCACATAATTATGCACTCGATTATCGATCAGGAAACACTTTCAACCCGTCACAGAAATTGAATTAATGTTTTCGTAACATCGCTTCGTTTTGATACTTCTCTCAGATTTTAATCGACTCCAAAAAGAGGTAGTTCTCAATTTATTTGAACCTCTAATGTGGTCCCCGTATGAATTCAATTAAAATTGTTTATTTAGTTTTTAAATTCTTAAATTAATTTGAAGTTTACTTTTTGATTCAAAAATATAATACACAATATCGAATGTTGGAAGTTCTCGCATCGTGCTCAGGCGTTGTTGAACGTTGTTCCCGGTATAAATAATAGTCAAGGGTCATACATAGTCAATAGGTGCCCGTAAGATGGATTTAGAAACTAAGCGAAAAATTTGCATGATGATTTACTGGTCACGCTAGCCGAATTGGTTATAGGCCTGCTGTGCCGCGCAGGGGCATGGAATGGTTATAGGCCTGCTGTGCCGCGCAGGGGCATGGAATGGTTATAGGCCTGCTGTGCCGCGCAGGGGCATGGAATGGTTATAGGCCTGCTGTGCCGCGCAGGGGCATGGAATGGTTATAGGCCTACTGTGCCGCGCAGGGGCATGGAATGGTTATAGGCCTGCTGTGCCGCGCAGGGGCATGGAATGGTTATAGGCCTGCTGTGCCGCGCAGGGGCATGGAATGGTTATAGGCCTGCTGTGCCGCGCAGGGGCATGGAATGGTTATAGGCCTGCTGTGCCGCGCAGGGGCATGGAATGATGCGGGTTCGAGCCTCGTCCGTGATCCAAATTTTTCATTTCGAAAATTATTAGACACAATCACAATAGGTGTTAAATAAACGTGAGGAAAACAAGCCTCCTATATATTCCTATATTACACATTGTTATGTTAGAGATCTAAGTACTTGTTTGATTTGCTATTGTATATTTTAATAGTTTTTTCTTTATTTTCAGGTGAGTATCCGGGTTCAGTAACTGTCAGGTGAAGGTATTGTTTATTTCTTAAGGTATAGGTATTGGCTCTTGTTAGCTGATGTTAAATATGAGGCCTGCACAGATGTTACAATAGTTTAATTTGTATATGTGGGCCCCTATGTATATTTGCCACAACAGACAACAGAACAATAAATGTTTTTATATGTGCATTTTTAAATGCTCAAAGTTTGCCTCTAAGGGGGGAAACAATAAATAATATCAAAATTATAGCGAGTTTTAGTATATTCAGACAAAATTTAAATTAGTCTTATATTGTCAAGTTTATGTTCCATAATAATAAACGTTGCAAGACTGCTAGATAAGGCAGAGGGGAATCTGTCCACAAAGTTGGTTTCTCTTGTATTTTTGGATTTAACAGAAAAACCGACACTTCGCACACTTTATGGCATTCAAGTTACATCAAAATACCACAGGTAACAAGATCGATATCTGAAGCTTCTCAAAGTCCTTATAAAGTGATTCCAACTCCATCAGCTCAAGCAAATAGTACCAGCATCAAGTATGATGCGATTAGCGGTTAGTATGCGGCCTGCAGAACCCTTGGCACGGCTCCAAGTCTCGTCGACTGCTGGGGACCAATTCAACACTTGCACGATATTATCCTCAAAATTGTTTGACGAGACTTGCAGTTCTTTCGACTGATAATAATTTGAACGTCACCCAGAACAATGTATTGGAAAAATGTTGTGTCTCACAAGACTCTTTTAGAAGAGGTCAACCAAAATATGTACTCTTGCGAGTACATATAGGAAGTAAGAAAGAAATACCGAAAGTGAACTGTAAAACTATTTATCTAAAAATCACCAAAAGTTTGACAGGCACGCACGCATATAATAGATATAAATATATATAATCAAAACTGCAATAACTTTTTTGACTAGGATGTCCCTGTACCGCTGAAATAAATGAGGGGACTCGCTGTTTTAAATGCTGTTTTAATAAAAACCCGTTTCTCTGTCTCTCTCTCAGATAATAAAAAACTGGGCGCTGCAAATGACGGAGTGGTTTGATGTGTGCGCGAGATTTATTAATTTGCCAGCAAATCAATGATTTCATACTATTGCAGCAAATAGTAAAATAGAAAGATGAAGTTGTAGCGGACATCGTTATGTTTAATATATTATTATTAAAAAAAAAAAACACTTTCACATTCTCGTTACAAAATATCGCATTGAAAATTAAACTTTCCTTTAACTTTTTCTTAAACTTTCGCGATTCGAGCACTTAGTTTACCCGGGAGCCCGGGGCTAAAGGGCAGCTTCAGTCAGTCTTCTCGTAACCTCGATCAATGCAACTTTATAGAAACGTCGAAGTAAATAAAATAACGTTTTTGGCGCGATTAGTCCCGTTTAAATAATTAACTAATACTAGATTTTCATGTCATTTAAAGACTAAAGTAGTTACATGTCTAATCTAAATAGAGAATATATCGTCAAAGCGAGAATTGCCCCCTGGTTATTTGCCCCTGCAAGAGCGATGTTTTTATCACAGCTCCAGCGATCCTTGGTGGCAGCTGTGTGATGTTTTCATTGGATTTGGATATTCTTTTCGTCTTAGCAATAGGTTTGTATTGTGAAGTTTAGTAATCTTGACAGATGATTCTTGGCACGAGATTTTGAAGCACCCAATATCTCTCTCATATTCATTATCAGTCTACATTTGTCCACTGCTCGAAGTAGGCCTAATGAACGCCACTAAACTCGGTCTTCAGCTCTTTTGTAATTAAGTACCAACACCAACGGCGATCACCAAGATGCTTGCCAAGCGTAAGGATTAACCCCTCTTCTTTTTAAATTATGAGTAAGGGAGGCCCAATGAACGTCTTCGACGACATGATGATGATAATTTATGAGGAATTCTATTCGCTCTTATGAAATTGCCCACGTATTCGTAGCCGTTACTTTAATGTTCGTATAATACCATCTTCATACGAACTCATCGATTTGCATATTTATTTCATTATAACACAGAATAATACTGTTAAAATGTATTACCTTACCAAAACCTTTCCTACTCTCGAACCACAACCAAATTCATTATCATAAAGCCTTTCACACCATCGCGTTCGAAAATATTTTCAGTACTTACATTATGTCTGTGACTATTATAATGCCGGCTTTACATTAAAACCGCGAATCTCCGCGAACAGAAGTAAACGTGCATGTGGTTTTTGGTTTGTGCTACACCTTCGACCACATCATCGCTTTCCATCAGGTGAGATCTGGTCAAACGATTTGACTAGTCCGCAAAATAAAAATAGAACTACTCGTACTAAACAAAATGCAACATTTAAAATAATTGTGTGTGTCAGTCTGTCTGTTTGTTCACGCATCACGTAATAACTACTGGACCGATTGTGATGCGATTTTCACTGTTGGATAGCTGAGGTTTTGAACTAATAACTGGTGTACTTGGTATTACAGTCAAATGTCCAAAAAAAAAACGTCTAAACGAACTTTGAAGAAATGTAGATTAATGTACTTTATAAGTACTTTTGGTCCTGGAATAACACTTATGTTACTTTTAACCCAGACAAATGAGCACGGGGGTAAAGCCGCGGGTACAGCTAGTACATACATATAGACATACATACCTACATACTTCTAACCAAAGACTAAAGATAGGTAAATTTAAATATAACAAAATCTTGATAAGTATGGTGTCCACAGAAGCGTGACAAGGGTGTCTAGATCACTACATCTGCCAACAACAAGGCTTACCTCCAGATTTTTAATTCCAGATTAACCCGAAAAATCTTATTCAAATAGGAGTATCGTTGGCCGAGGACGGCTGGCAGCGCGCCAGGCAGTGGAGGATGTCCGGTTATGATATATTTTCCAGCATTATATGAGCACTTTGATTTACTAATAGTACGCTGTCTTTTACAACGCGGTGTTTAACTATTCACTCTTGAACACACGTGGGGTATAATTTAGCGGAAACACTGACGAGGACATTCCACTCCTTTGCTGTAGCTTATTTATTTATTTAGTTTATTTTAAGTACCCAATAGCATTTTTAAATTATCTTCATTGTTTTTGCGACTTCCTGCTTTATTATAATTAAGTACATATGAATAGATAGATAGATGGATGCCAAATGACTGTCGACCTTTGCACTGGTGTTAGTTTGTCAGGCCGCCCAAGGGCGTCTGATGCGGCTTAACGACTACTATCAATTGTTTGCTTACTGGGACGTGACGGCTTAATGTGCCCCCCGAAGCACGGAGCGATGAAAGATTAGCACATACCTTATTAAAAGTCTTAGGTATATACTAAATTACATGTGTTGAAGTCAAATTTTAGCCGCCGAATCGAATAAATCGCCGATTTAGAATCTAGTGGTAGACCTAAATAAAAATCACACTATTTTTATTTAGGCCTACCCCTAGATTCAAAATGATTTGTAATTCATCTATCTGCGACTGAAACGGGTCTATTCGTTTTTTTGTTTCTCTGTAATTCGTGCAGTCCATAAAACTCCAAAGATATAAATAAACGACAATAATATACCAACTTATTTTACAGAATCTGGAGTTAGTAATCCGTGACCATATTAATTATATCAATCACAATCATACAGATCACCCAATCAATCAAGATTATTTCGAAATACTTAAAAGTTAATCAAAATATTTTTAATCGTATAGGCTCCAAAATCGATGGCAAAAAGAGCATTAAACAATAAATATATCTCCTTAAATCCAAAATTGAAAAACATCTCGGAAAAAGTTTAGCAAAAATTTACATCTCGAGCATTGCTCTGTACGGAAGCGAGACGTGGACAGTGACACAGAAAGACCGGGAAAGGCTGGTAGCATTTGAAATGTGGTGTTGGAGGCGCATGGAGAAAATAAGCTGGACTGAAAGAAACACGAACGAAGAAGTACTCAGCCTCGTCCAAGGAAAACGAAACTTAATGGCAACCATAGAAAGGAGAAAAGGAAAGATGTATGGCCCACCTTATATGACATGACAACTTCATTAAAACCATCATAGAAGCGAAGGTAGAAGGGAAGAGAGGTAGAGGCCTAGAAGGATATTTACAGATCAGATAAAGGAAAAGACAAACGTCAATGTCGTATAGGGAATTCAAAGCTTTGGCCGAAGATAGGGAAAGCTGGAAATTACTCCACCGACAAGAGCTTGGCTCTTAAATAAGAAGGTCTCCAAGAAGGTTTTCATGAAATTTATATGATTACCACCGAATTCGGAATACAAGCATTCGAGGAAAAGGTAAGAAACTCGGTGAAGATTTCAAAGCTACTCGTAGTTAGAAATATTATTTATAGTTGCTTCGTAAGCGGCCATTCTATTCCCGGAAAGGTGGCAAACACAACCGTGGCCTAAACAAACCAGGAAACACTCGTACTTGCACACAGCCGGCACCCAAATTGCGCCTCGTTTGTGAAGCGGCGGCGAGCAGAAAATTAATCTCACCGGGCACAATAGGTGCCTACTGACTGTTGTACTACAGAGATAAGAACGGTGTGAACAGACACGAAGTCCTGCATGAAGAAAATGTACGATGATCCTCCATAGATCTATTTAAAAGTGGAAGGATGAAGTACCAGCGCCTCGGGCGTGGACCGCATAAATTAGGTGCAACGCACACAATTAGCCTTCTTTGGCCTGAGGCTGGATTTAGTGCTCAACTGATCCTCAGCGCGTACCATACGCAATGATCGTCAAGTACGTCCGTCGTGGACAAGCGTGTGCAACGGACTGGCTTATGCGTAGCACTAGCACGGTCGTGTTAGCAGCAGTGACTTTCATTTTCGCTACAGTCTACGTATGTCGCTCTATCTTTGTTGTTCATCCACATGAAGCACGACGCTGTGTGGGTGAATTTGCCCGTAGTTGTATTTTTACACGACTGCCCAGAAAAAGGAGTGTAATGTTTTTAGCATTCATGTATGTATGTTTGTATGCGAATTTATTTATTCCTTCATTACTTTGAAACGCCTGAACAGATTTAGACGTATAGGGGGTATCGTTAGAATCCTTTCATTCCCCCAAGTAACAAAGGCTATATATTTTTTGTAAACTCTCAATATGGCGGCAGTGT
The DNA here is from genome assembly GCA_946251855.1 of Alsophila aescularia. Classification (NCBI taxonomy): domain Eukaryota; kingdom Metazoa; phylum Arthropoda; class Insecta; order Lepidoptera; family Geometridae; genus Alsophila; species Alsophila aescularia. Next base: position 2,757,479 of record OX276380.1, on the reverse strand, counting down.
GGACACATACTCAAATTCGAAAAAAAAAAAACATATTTTACAATATGGGTATCAAATTGAAGGCCTTGATAAGCACATTCCAACAGTATATAATTTATTGGCAAAAGTTCTTTTAGGGCAGGCGTGTTTTTTTTTAGCTTTTAAGCTAGTTATTTATGTGATATGAATGCGTGCCATATCTTCCCGCTTTTGATTAGACGGACGTTGTTTTAAGAGAGTGCAGTAGGTATCTATGGGTTAAGAAAAAAATCGTAGTTTAGTTTCATGCAAAAACCATTCGCTCCATCTAACCGGAAGGCGCCCTACTTTACGTTTGCCGAGCCGCGGTCTCCACTCAAGAGCAGTCACTCAGATGGGTTATCAGTCCATCGACAAATATGAGCAGTCACTCAGATGGGTTATCAGTCCATCGACAAATATGAGCAGTCACTCACTAATACTAATAATAATTTAATATACTGCGTGTGCATTAAAATGTTAAAATAAAACAACAAATTGAATTTAGAAATACATAGGAAGTCTGTGGTGAAGCATCCTGATGCTGTTATCAAAGGTAATTATGTATAGTCTAAGTTCATGTTTGGGCTATATCAAAAGTTTTCCTTACAAAAAACACAACTGAGAGGCAGATATTCAAGCGATTTCAAATTTTAAAAATTCTAAGATTAGGACTAGGACACAAAATGATAAGTACTTGAAAGTTCCATAATTTTGAATATGGCCATACAAATCCACGTCAATCAGTTCCCGTACTTCCGTTTTGTAGTTCCGTATCGGAAAATGTATCAGAAACACGTTGAGAGGGGTTCTCATCGAGGGTGGAATTAGAGCTGAGCACTATATACATGTATTCCATGCCAGCGCCGGCTGTACCGAACAGAACTTCCTGTATTTGTCGGACATAACCGTGAACAGCCTGTGCAAATCTACGTTAACAAGTTGATTGTTAGCATGTGGATGTATTTTGATTTGGCCTAAATTCAATTAATGTAATTGAAGATTGGATTTGATTTGGTTATGGTAAGAATCACTTGATTCACACAAAAAAATATTTATCTTCGATCTAGACTTATCGATCTTGCTTACTTTCGTAGCAATAAGTACGAAAAAGTCTGAAAAATCAAAAAAATTGTCTAGTTTAGGGTATTTAAACTAAGAATAAAACTTTTTTTAATTCTTGTCTGTCTGTTTGTTTGTTCTTTATGATTGTTTGTGCATCACGTAAAAAACTACTGGACCGATTGCGATGCGGTTTTCATAGTTCGATATGTTAGGGTTTAACTTAAAAACTGGGATACTTGGTATGTCAACCCGATGAGAAGAAGCCGAGCAATCGATAAAAACTTTTTGACGGCTGAAGGAATTTTGATGAAAATTAAATGTTAATATATTGGTATTTGAAGGCCTTTGACTACATTGAGATCTGGTCTGTCCTGGAGGCCTGGAGGCCCTGCAGCGATGCCAAGTTGACTGGCGATATATTCAAGTGTTGAGATGTCTGTAGGACGCCGCAATAATGACCGTCCAAGTACAGAATCAGCAGACTAAGCGAATCCTCCTTCATCGAGGAGTGAGACAAGGGGACGTTATTTCTCGAAATTGTTCACAAATGCATTGGAGATCCTCCAATGCATCCTCCAATGGTCCTTTTCAGTCTAGACTCTTAAATATATGCATGTTTAAGAGTCTAGACTGAAAAGGACCTGGCATAAACATAAACGGCGAGCACATCTCACACTTGAGATTTGCAGATTTGCGTCATTATGACAGAAACGTTGCAGGACTTACATCAGATGCTGAACGGCCTAGCTGTTTCATCTCAACGCATCGGTCTCTGGGTGAATTTGGATAAAACCAAGATTATGTTCAATGAACATGTTTTTCTGGAACCGATTGCTATTCACAGATCTTCTCTTGAAGTTGTTCAAGAGTATGTTTACCTTGGGCAAACGCTGAAGTTGGGTAAAAACAACTTTGAGAGAGAGGCCCGTAGAAGAATACAGCAGGGCTGGATAGCATTTGATAAACTTCGTCGAGCTTTTCGGCACCAATTCCCCAATGCCTGAAAAACTAAAATCTTCAACCAGTGCGTGCGTCCTACCTGTTATGACTTACGGAGCTGAGACATGGACTCTCACGGTACAACCAGTTATTCAATTCAAAGTCTCTAAGCGTGCTATAAAAAGGGCTATGCTCGGAGTTTCTTTGAGAGATCGAATCCGGAGCGAGGAGATCCGTCAGAGAACCAAAGTTATCGACATAGCCGAAAGGATGGAAGGAAGATGGCCGGCGGCGGTTGGAAAAGAAGAGCCAAAGATCAGGCTCAGTGGCGTGCTTTGGGAGAGGCCTATGCCCAGAAGTGGACTGATGCGGTATGATAATGATGATGATGATGATATTGGTATTTTAGGTCTTGGGATAGCACGTAGAGTACTTTTAACCTAGAGAAATGACCACGCGTGCGAAGTGCGCGTGTGCGCGTCTAGTGTTATCTATACTTATAATAAAGCAATAGGTAAGTACTAAAAAAACTGTACAATGAAGATATTTAAATTTAAAAAAGTCTAGGGTACTTAAAATAAGCCCCTGAGCAAGAATTAAACATTTTTTAAATCATGTCTGTCATTTTGTCTGTTAGTCTGTGTGTCTGTATGGTTTGTTCGCGCATCACGTAAAAACTACAGGACCGAATGCGATGCGATTTTCACTGTTGTATAACTTAGTGTTTGACTTAAAAACTGGTGTACTTGTTATCTCAATCTGACGAGTAGAATTTGAGCAATCGATAAAAAAGTATTTGACTCCTGAACGAAGTTTGATGATTTTGGTACTTTTGGTTCTGGAATATCACAGGATCCATTAATTCCAGAAAAATAAAGAACGCGGGCAAAGCCGCGGGCACAGCTAGTATAAAAATATGTTTTGTTGTTTCTGATTAATATTCGCCTCGGGTTATGCGTTATGACGGATACGTTAATTTATATTAACATTCGCCTCGGGTTATGCGTTATGACGGATACGTTAATTTATATTAACATTCGCCTCGGGTTATGCGTTATGACGGATACCTTAATTTATATTAACATTCGCCTCGGGTTATGCGTTATGACGGATACGTTAATTTATATTAACATTCGCCTCGGGTTATGCGTTATGACGGATACCTTAATTTATATTAACATTCGCCTCGGGTTATGCGTTATGACGGATACGTTAATTTATATTAACATTCGCCTCGGGTTATGCGTTATGACGGATACCTTAATTTATATTAACATTCGCCTCGGGTTATGCGTTATGACGGATACCTTAATTTATATTAACATTCGCCTCGGGTTATGCGTTATGACGGATACGTTAATTTATATTCTCCATTTAGAGTCTAAATTTTAGAGTAGATTCTAGATAATCGATATTTTTCGTAATTGTAAATCTATGCACAGAATGTATCTGTAGCTCTAAATATGAAAAGTAAATAACTTAAAATACATAAAACTAGCCAGTAATAAATTAGTCAACATTCAAACTTGTTATACATGCGACATCGCGGGCGCAGGCCGACAGATATGGGTAGGTAGGTACAAATATACTCGCGTCTACGGTACAAACTTGTAATCGCGCGCCTGGCAGAGCACCCGCACCGCGGCCGTGTAGCGTGTTTAGTGAAATAGACATTTCAGCATAAAGTTAATAATTTTTGGTCAGTTATTAATATTTTTATTTTTTTAATTGAATGTAGAACGATTCTAAATAATGGACTGAATAAATGTATTTAAGAAATATATTGAATTCTATGTCACAGTGTATAGGGGTAGCAAAGTTTTGCACGCAGGCAAACCTGCGGGGCGCTGCTAGTATAAATAGTTTATTGCTTAGTTTTTCTTTCTCTCTTTCTCTGTCTATCTCTGTCTATCTCTGTCTATCATTAAAAAAGGTTGATAACTATAAAAAGAAGGATTTTCTCAAATCGACTCAAATCCATATTTTTGTGTACGTCCCCGGGATTCCTGTATTGATTTCATTGATTCTTTCTTATTTTAAAAGGTTTCGGGCATCAAACCAACTTGGCTTTAAAATGGAGTTGGTTGTATGCTCGAAGGAAAAGATCCTCCAAGGAGGGGAAATTGGTTCAGTACATTTTTAGTAATTTAAAGAAGTAAGTTTTCAAAAGGCCTACGTCCAGCACTGGACAAGTATAGATGAAGATTGTAGGATCTGGATGAAGTTTCCAAGTAAATTTTGTTTATGTCTCGCGACAACAAGACATAAGTTCAAAAACTAAAACCCTACTAATGTTGGGTAAAAAAAAGCCTATGACACTCTTGCGAAGAAGCCGGATCGATTGTTACCTCGCTTGTCAAAATCGGACCAAGTTTTTTGTTTGAACATATAACACTTCCTATGCTTTGCCGTAGTCGAGTAGCCTAAGACACTACACCTAAAGACGAAACGATTGACACCTCGCTTTTCAAGTTCGGACCAATAGGGGTGACGGACGCTGTGTTGGAACATCCACATACCCACATACATACATACATAGATAGTTAAACCCATTATCCTTCCCTTGCTTCGCCGTAGTAAGTAAAAACGAATCGACCCTTACTGACTACTACGGCTGTGTCGGTTCGTAGTAAAGTATTTACTTTCAAAATGGCTACCTATTCTCTACCTGTGTACATTCACGTCATAACTTTAATATCAGAGGTCCCACGGAGGGTTCCGTCGGGACAAGTGAGGCTTGACATACAACAGATCTGCCGAGCACGGTCTATTGTCTCTATTCAACTGTTTGGGCTCCGGGGACTGCTCGCACAAAAGTCACATTTAGTACAAATGCAACTGTAAGACATTCCTTGTGAAGAATGGGAACCCACAGATATTTCTAGGTATATAGCGACGTTTGTGTGAAACCGTAAGAGCCTTGTCGAGGGTTTCGCTCCATCGCAGAAATTAGTTGCAGAATTTAGTGAGTGGCGTCAGTCACGCCGCCTGCCGCATCCTGGTCATACCTGCAAATAAAATCGAAGAAGTGTATGCCAACCTCTATAGCCGCTGCGTAAACGACCTCGAGAAATCTTGTGCGATCCAATCCTACCTCATCTGACAGCACACTTAGACACAGACACTGACCTCGCCGGCGAGGTCGAAGGTCCCGTAATCAACCAGTTATTTTCTTATTAAGGGTCGTATTCCGAATCGGTGGTCAGTTGTTAATTAACCAAAGGGATCCTAGCCATTTTTTCAGGGCCCCCTGGATCACTACTAACACTAGCGATCCAGGGGTGTTATATCTGACCCCCGTAATCTAAGCTACGGCCCAAGCCGAGGTTAGTACTTCCTGGGTACCCTTGAGCTCGTCGCCAATTTTTTTACTTTGGCGTTCGCCTCCTGCGTCACGCATTACGGCGGAGTGCTTTTGCGCTCGCCAACCCGCCAGGTGATGCTGTAGAGATAAGTTAACACCAACAGCATAAAAACTTCCTAAAAATAAAAAAATACCTCCATAGTGATTACAAAAATCATTTCCATAATGCATGTTTCCTAATAAACGAACATGTTTGAAAAGAGCAAACTAAGATCCTTTAAAGATTCTCGCAAAACAAATAATAAAAATGACAAAACAGAGGCTGTCACGCATATTTGAAAAGCATATTTAATTTTGTGTTGAATATTATTTTCTATTTTAACCTCTGCGCTTCCTTGTCTAATTATAAGTGTAGCACCTATTTGGTGTACATTGCGTGAATATTGGAGGTCCTTGAACATCGATTTCTGGATTCCTAAGCTTCCCGTATTTTCATTGAATGTGTAATGCCGTTTGTACAAGAATAATCACTCGTTTTATGAGACTTGGGTTATCTTATAATTTTAAGTACATTATAATTACTTTTTGTTGTAATGTTGATTCTTAGATGTAGTCTGTGTCTGTCTGTACCAAGGTTCCTCCACAACACACACATACTCGTACATACACGTGGTCACGCTAAAGTAAGTGCACGTGACGAGGGAAGTGCGCGCTTATCTCAGACGCTTCGCTTACTTGGTTTGTTTTGAAGTTTTAGAACTACGTCTATATCTGGCGGGCTTTGCATAAGAAGAAAAGTTTTGGACAAAGATTAGATATTTAATATTTGCCCAACTTTGTCTGTCAAGCTTCTTGAAAGTTTAAAAGTTTTGTGAATCGTCCATGTGAAGAGTTTTGTGTGGTCTTTTGTAGTATCTACTATTTTTTTAATGGCTAGGAAAGTATGAAATGTCGGAATTCACCAACCCGGTGTTGGAATTTGTTGTTATAATCTGGGAGTAGTTTATAGGTTACTTCTTTGTAATGAGCATCGACGTCGCTCAGCTGGGCAAACGCAACCCAATTAATTAAATTAAAAAAAAAAACGCATTGAAATAGTGGCGAGTTTTGCTCATTTTCTCTATCTCGATACAGGCGTATTTCTCTACTTATGTACACGCAGTTTTCCCCACCGCTCAGTGTCCCCGCTATAAAAAAAAACAATATATTAAATACTCTCCGACCACGTGACCATGACATCACTGCGGCAAGACGGCAAAATGGCGCGAAAATATTGTTGCCGAGTAAAACTTATTTTCCGTTCCTTCCTCAACGGTTTGGCGGATCCGTACAAAACTGGTCCTGTGATTGGCTGAATATATGTAGCCACTTCGTAGGTAGCCACTGACAAACCGAACCAAAGCGTTATGAAATTATTATGTAAGGAGAGGGCACCGCGGAAAAATGATGAAGCCAAAAATGGGAGTAGTTTCAGAAAAAAAAAAACGTATTTTGGAAACGAAAGCGATGACATACTGTTTTTATGTTTTATTTAAATACTAGATGAACCGAACTATAACCTAATATAGACTTTTTTGGTGTTTTTACATATAATATATGTATCCCTTCGAAGAGAGAAACACAGATTCGATAATAAATGCGAGATTACATTTAAATCGGTCAAATGGTTAAAGTTAACTTCCATGTTTTTTTTTGGTTGCTGTAGCGACCAGGGGGGATTTGCCGTTTTTGATTTTGGTCGCTACAGCGCCGAAGGGGACTCAGCGGTTTATCCCAATACTAATATTGATAAACCCCTCTCAACCTTTGCCGTATGTATGTCTTGAACTTTGTCCAAAACAGTTCACATCGAAGCGCGTCATACCACAGTCACTAATCGCTAATATTCCCCTAGGGTATAGTTCAAATTCCACCACAAAGGGGGTGATTCCGTGGCATCCCTGCAATTAATCGTGCACCCCTATAATGCCACCCTTGTAACGCGATGTTGGTACCTAACTGTTAATGGCATCTTTAGTGGTTAAATCTTGGTAACGGGGACATCAAGCGATGACAAGCGAGGCTCGAGTAATTAAGCAATGAAATAACTTGGTATTTAGCTAAGTATAAATTCAGACAAAATGTATCTACTTTCTGGAGAATGTTTGGCGGGAGATTACACAGACTAAATAATATTATAACGAACCGATTATTAGATAAACACATGAGTTGTTCCCATCTCGGCCTATCATGAGATCGGAGTTGCCACATCAAAAGCGCATTAAATGCTCAAAGCGAGCGTTCATGCAGAACCTGTGTTTTGTATAGGGTTAGGGTAGCCAGAGTTACCGCTCGTATTTAGTCTTAAGCACTCTACTATGAAATTGTTCCTGTAAATCATACCCTACAGTTTTCACAATGAATTTTTGCCTAAATCCATCTGAAATCGTGAACAGCTGTCAGAGTGTAAAAAGCATTTCAATTCGTCTAGATTTTTTGAGGTTACCTTTTTTTCAAATTTAATTTCATTCCTATAAAAAAAAGCCCAGTGCGATCGGTCTCGCGCGCTGATGGTTCCGTTTTTCCGATTTTTCCCTTTACTTGTGCTTTAATATCTTATGATATTGCTTCTTGCAAATTCATATAGGTTTTGATTCCCTTGCGAGGTAGACAATTTCTAAATATGCGGCATGAACTGGCCAAGGAAGCTGCCGTTGATACCAACATTTTAGCCCACTGTAATAAATGTCCCGTCTCATGCTAAATTTGAAATCAGGAAACAGACAATTGAGATATGGGGTCGTAGGTACACAGAAGGTGGAGCACAGAAGTTGGACTGCAGGAGTCACAAAATTGTTCCTTCCTGAGGTAACCAAGGCTCATAAAATTTTGAGGAAGATGAAACTGACCCGAATAATGACGCCGGTCACGGCGGCTGCTCGGCGTGCTTGAACTGCTTCAAGTGCAAAGACAGTCCGTCATGTACCTGCGAAGATGAAAAAGATGACACAATACTACATTTGCTGCTGGAGTGCCCGAAGTACGATGCTATCAGGTACGACCTGGAATCATCAACTAACATGAAGATGTCATCGGCAACATTATATGACATGTTGGCTGGAAAGAATTCCAGGCCGTACCTGGAACTATACTGCACAAAAGTAGCCAAAGATGCTTTAAAGCGAAATAAGACAAGGTGACTCCGAGAGTCACTTTGTAATATTCCATGTAAAAAGTTGGTAAGAAACGCATGTATTACGTATATTCCTAAGAATATTACTAACTATACATAATTATAACAGAATTGTTTAAAAAGTATTAAATATGTATATATTCAAAACTATAAAAGGCTAACTACTTACTACTAATTATAAGATAGTAGATGTTAACTAAGTACTTAACTGTAACTTCTTAAATTTGTAAATAATATGTAGTAAACTGTAGTGTGACCTTGAGTTTTTTCTATTTGTATTTTTTTTGTGGGTATCTTTGACTGGAAAAGTTTTTTTTTCTTTTTCTTTTTGTAACAGAATTGTTTAAAAAGTATTAAAATTTTAATACTTTTTAAACAATTTTAATACTTTTTAAACAATTTTAATACTTTTTAAACAATTTTAATACTTTTTAAACAATTTTAATACTTTTTAAACAATTTTAATACTTTTTAAACAATTTTAATACTTTTTAAACAATTTTAATACTTTTTAAACAATTTTAATACTTTTTAAACAATTTTAATACTTTTTAAACAATTTTAATACTTTTTAAACAATTTTAATACTTTTTAAACAATTACCACAGCCTCCGATTTATATCGGAGGAAACTGGAAGTAAAATAATAAGAACGGAAACACGGCATAATCGGCCGTATCTTTTATTTGCGTTTTGTAGTGGTAGATCTCATCCGCAAGAGTCCGCCTGGGGAAGTACCACATCTATGTGAGATATTCAAACGCCAAGCAGTAGTGTGCAAAGATTTATCTTTCGGTTTGGAAGGCAATGTTTCCAACGAAATTACTGGGCAATGAGACTTAACAAACAATGTCTCAGGGTGACGAGCGCAGTGCAGTGACGCGCAACATTTTGTAAACAAAGTTCTGGGTGACACTGCTACTGTTATGGGCAGGCGTGACGCTTACCATCAGACGAGCGACTTGCCCGTCTCGTCAATCAAAGTAATTAAAAAAAAAACTTAGTTTGTTTCTTCACAGCTCCAAGGAGTTACAGACGTGAGTATTTGATATTAATTTAAAATTCTTCTTCTCTTCTTAAACACACAAAGCTTATAGCCAAAGTCATGGACAGAATAGAAAGATAGATTTATTGAAACACAATACAAAATAAATAATAGTTTAAAAAAACTAAAAAACATATATAGAAAACCAAACTAAAAAATAGAAAATAAATTTTAATAGTGTAAATAAGAAAAAAAAAAAATATTTCAAAAAAATCGTGGGGTGCATGATTTTAAAAATTTATTTTCTATATTTTAGTTTGGTTTTCTATATGAAGCGTGTTTTTTAGTTTTTTAAACAAATTTTTTTTTCGAATTATTTCATTGTCATCGGTCTTTGACAGGTGTGCAAAATTTGTATGAAATCTGACCGTTTCAAGTGGGTCAAAATAGCGTCCAAAGGAGTCTGTTACAAACATACAAACATACAAACATACAAGTGAAGCTAATATAAAGCGTATAAAAACATTTTGGCATGGAAGTTTTAGTTCCGCATATAAATGCGTAAACTTTTGCGTATCTTACGCTCTTGGTTTAGGATAAGCTTTCTTTGAGTGAGGGTTGCGAAATAGTATTGACGTTTTCAAAAGCTGCATTGGTATGGTTTGTATAAATTGTATATGTGGATGTTTGTATCTATAAAAGTTATACAAACCAGTCGACTGTTGCATTCTTAAACGTGTAAACCCAACTTGATCCGGCTCAACCCGTCAGACAGTCCGGACACCGTGTACGAAGAAGGGCGATTGGGATAATAGGAAGCCTTGATCGGCTGTTGTTTTAGAAAATAGGCTTTAGGGAACATTTACGGGTAGGGTAGGTCTGCACCTGCGTGTTTGTGTTTCGTGATCCCCTCCGTAGTAAGCTCACTAAACTCACACAAAAACAAAACAAAACTTGTAGAAAAAGCTGTACAAAACTTGTATCAGACCGAAAATGACGTACGCTAGCGTGACCTTCGCACACGCGTCTTCTTTTGATCTGCATTCTCTGCAGATAATTCAAAATTAATTCATCCGGAATGCAGTCGGCGTCCAATGGTTTCAAAGGAACGTCGACCTGCCTTGCGACCTCGAGCTTCCGTCGATCCTTCAATTTATGAAGGATATCGCACGACGTTACTTTGACGCTGCCCGTCATTATCCCAATCCGCTCATCGTAAAAGCGGCCTGAGCGTTCCAGATGATGACATCGCTGCCTGCAGAGCAGTAGACTCTCGCCAGTCCCCAAACAACACACGTACAATATAATCAGACACTGAACCCGCCGGCGGCGTCGACGACCCCGTAATTAGTCAGTTTTATTCGTCTCTGAGTTTCCTACCATTTCTTCTCAGAGATGTATTCCGAAATGGTGGTCAGTCACTAAATCACTTCCTAAAAGGTTCCTAGACATAGTTCAGGGCCCCCGGGATGCTATTAAACACTAATACCGACCAAGCCGAGGTTCGTACCCCTGGGTGCCCTTGAGCAAGTAGCTAAAACTTTAACATTGGCGTGCGCCTTCTGCGTTACGCATTGCGGCGGAGCGCATTCGCGTCCCCCGCCCCCCACCCCCTCTCCACCCGGTACGCTGTAGAGGCCGATACAGGCCAACAGCAAGTATTAGTAGTCGTTCCTAAAAAAAAAAGTAAAAAAAAGTGTTTCGTTATTCCTAGTTTGGGTATGGCGTTTTGATTCAAACACTCTTGTTCTTGAGTGTGATACCAATCTACTTACACCGCCAATTCTCTCGTGCTATTTCCTCTTCAACCAAAAGTTAATCTAAAGATGTTTCTGTTTGCAAGAAGGCCATATATTGTTCATTAGTATGAAGACGTTTGCAATCAATTTATTTGTTGTCTGTAGGAATAGACAAAGAAAAAATGATTTCTCTAATCAGTCATATAGTCAAACTTGGCGAAATGCTCTAGTTATGAGAAAAAATGAGATAAAAGGGGGGGGGGGGGGGGGTGTTAAAAAAAACAAAATGTTGTGATGTAGAGATAGATTTTATTCTCAATCTTGTGTAATCTTCGAGTGTTAATGTGTTATATTGATGGAATATTAACCATTAGGTGTTCGTTAACGTGCACGAGTGCGGACAAAAGAATCAAACGCAGAAATAAATGGCATTTCGTGATTTTTCCAAATCTCCCTCGGAAGTTTCAGTAAATGTCCACCATTTTACTGATTCGTGACTTTGACAATAATTGACTGTGCCGTGACATTACTTTAAACTATAAAATACACTTGACATTGGCGAAATTGCTAGTAGGCCAGTGCCTCCGCAGAAGCCATCTAATAAAAAAAAGAAGAAGAAGAAGAAGAAGAGATCAAAGGGACCACAATGGAACCATAGCCCTAACTCTTTGATTCCCACTAGTGGGAACTGCTAAGTTGAGGTTTAAGATATTATTATGTTTGTACTATATTACTCAAAATAATAAAGTCACATGAGAAACTGTATTAAACTTAATTTTAAACATTTGTTGGGCATAAAACATGTGTTATCTATATCTATCTTTCTATATATTCTATATCTATACATCTATATTTTGTATAACTTTTATACATAGGTACTTCTAATAAAACTGTAACCAAAGTGAAATCTGTATATGGAACATAATTTAGAAAAAACATTTTTATTTGAGTGTATGAAAGTAGTAGAATTCAAACATATCATTTTTAGAATATATGTTTGTATGTATGTATGTCTGTATGTGACTTCATCACGCAAAAACAACTCAATGGATTTGATCCGTTTGCTGTATTCCTTAGAATCTTGCAGAGGTTTTCATCTTTGTTTCATCAAATTCGGTTCAGACACTATTCCTTTGCGCCTCAGTATTATGTTTATAGTATCCCAAAACGAAACAAAATGGCGTTGGTAACCCTTAAAACACACAAGCGTTTGTCGCACGAGTTATTTAGAACATTACTCGATCGCCAATTCATAACACTTCGTCCGGTCAGTTTTTTTGTTTTGTTACATCAAAGTGTAACGTTGTCTATTTGTTTGTTGGGACGTTTCCACGACTAAACGGCTTGTGATGAAAATGTTTATGTAGATACCAATACATTAACACACAACAGAGACCAACATAGGGTACTTTTTATCCCGGAAAATGGAATATTGCCGCGGGAAAACAGGAAAATGTCTGTTGCTCTCTGACGCACCAAAAACAACTACGATGAAGTTTTGAATATAGGTAGGTAAGTAGGTACTCGACAACGTGCTCAGAGACCGAAAAATACCGCAATATCTAAAGACCCGTCTATACAGCCAATGTGTTTTACCTACAATGACTTATGGTGCCAAAACATGGACGCTCACCAAGGAAACTCTTCTCTAACGGGCGTATTTCCGAAGCACCGGTAGAGTCAGAAGGGTATTTCCTTTTCCAGTGTGAGATTTAACTCTGTTGGCACATGAAAGGGAAATTTCCTTTTCAAACTCAAAGAATACTTAGTTTATCTAAATTTGGATTGATTTGATCTTTTTATAATATTTTATGTATATCTCTTTGTTCAGGAGATGTTAATTTTGACTTGTAAAAGTGCTATTATTTTTGCCTATTTACAATAAAATACTTTGACTTTGACTTTAAGATGCGAGTCCCACAAACGGGCCTTGTTAGGCATAAAGTTGAGCGACAGAGTTCGAAATACGGAGATCCGAAGAAGAACCAAGTTGGAAGACATCGGATTCTGTATATAAATAAACTTAGTGGTGATGGGCAGGACAACTTGGTAAGATGTGTTGATGAAGTTTATAGGAAAGACCTGACACAGATTGGCTCAAGACAGAGATGATTGGCGTAAGAGGGAGGAGGTTTATGCCCTGCCGTGGGTGGATTGAGCTGCCAATGATTTTGATAGGTAGATACTGTACAATACAGAGATCAATGTAAGATACATTTATCTCGGAAAATGGAAAGTTCAGACGAGATATTTTAGTAGATCGGTTGTACTCGCTTTAACATCAAAACGGCTAAACTGATTACGATTACAGAATGCCACTTGCTACTTATCCTCAACCCCAATAATATATAATGTGAAACGCTTTTTGTTTGTTTGGGGTACTTTCCCGCGACAACGGCTGGATCGATTAAGTTACACCATAGAGACCAACCAAGGATACTTTTTATCCCGGAAAATTGTACACGCGGGCAAAGCCGCGGGGGCAGCTAGCAACAATAAAAAGCAAAAACATTACACGCCTTGTTTTGGGCAGTCGTTTAATGAATGAATGTACTCGTAAATGAGTAAGAAAGTAATTTATTTTCTGTAAATATGTGTACAAGATGACGGTGTACAGTAAAGTCTTATCATATTTTACCATTTGCTGGTGTGCGAATATTAATACAAATGTATACATTTCAATACAAATAGTCCGTTACTTAAATATTATGTCGATGTCAAAAGATTAGTAAAGATGTCACACAATTTAAAAAAATAAGATAAATGTCGTTATTAAGGTGCAACGTTTCGCTCAGCGCGCCAAATAAGATAAATGTCGTTATTAAGGTGCAACGTTTCGCTCAGCGCGCCAAATAAGATAAATGTCGTTATTAAGGTGCAACGTTTCGCTCAGCGCGCCAAATTCCAATTTTCTTGCGTTTTTCTTTTGTTTTCTTCTTTTTTTTTTGGGTTGTATCTAGAAATTACGGTTAAAATGATCATCTAGGTTTAGCTACAAATGTCAATAACCTAATTTTCATGTTGGTTTTTGGTTTATTGACAGTTGTACTTATACTAGCTTTCACCTGATTTTTTGTTGGTGGAATTTCATGATACAACATATTAATTGCCGCAAAATAAGTTTTCATGAACTCACGATAAGTAATAAAGCTGTAATTGACAAAAAACGCAAGAAAATTAGAATTTGGCGCGTTGCACCTTAACGATCAAATTTTCAAAATTGATCACATTATAACTTCCAAACAACGTAAATAAGTCAGTATTATCATTATGATACCTACTTCGCTATTATCTTCGATCTTGACGGAACGGTGGAAGCTGAGATATGTGCGTTTTGCAATCCAGTTACACTGGTTTCGACCCCCGGCCTCGCACCAATAATTGACCGAGCGAACGCGAAGCGCGAGCGAAGCGTCTCCGTTTCAGCTTGGGCAAAAATGCTTTCGTATGTCCTGATCTCCGCCTGTTCTCCCCTACAGGTGTCATTTTTCAACCGATCTAGACGAAACTTGGTATACATGTTAAACGAATTTTTAGAATTTTTTAGTCGTCGGGATCTTTGATTGGGGGGGTACTTCCCCAAAAAGGGGTATAAAGGGGGCTTCTGAATATCTCCGCCTTATTGATCCAATTTCAATCCTTCTTTTTTGTTTGAAAGGTACATAGTAACTTTACGATGGTCGCATAAAAATATGGTGAAGATTTGGTGAATAGCTCCTCCGTAATTTCATATCGTTATTCCCATGGATGTCTCCCCATATAAAAGCTATATTGAAAACATTCATGACGTATTTAACGCTATTCAGTTTCAATGTCGAGAAAATAGAGAAGTAGATTACACTAAATGTCAAAATATGCTAGAACCGTTACCGAACTAGTTATATCCGGTACAGGTGTACTTAACATTCCATTAGAATGTATAGCTTACCATAAGAACTCTAGATTTGTAAGGAAGATTTCTACTAGTGTAAGTGTACCTACCATATCCTCTAATTTTAATATTCTTAATGATAGCTGCATATTAGAAAACTAAGTTTGCCAATTTCCAATATACAAAATATTAACTTAGATAATTTGAAAACATTAAAGTCAACTTCAGACCAGATTCTTAAGGATTTAGATTCAGTAGAACCTCCAAATAACTGGAATAACCATATCAGTTTTCCTATTTTAAGTGCTTCAGTAGCATATTTGCAATAGTAGGTCATCAGTTCATTATTTATCACAGTTAGTCGATCTAAAACCTTTTCACGAAGTACTCGTCCTTTTCTAAACCCAATTTAATTTATATTTTATTTGAAATAAATACAATTTCTTTTTAGTGATTCAAACTTTTCTTTTTTAAAACATTAAATTCATGATCCCGGATAACAGAACGTTGTTTTTTTGATTTTTAGTGTTTGTTTGGGCGCCCGATGGACTCTGACGTGGCTTAACGACTGTTCTCAATTGGTAGCAACCAGTACGAAGCATGGGGCGATGGCTAATCCGCACCTTACTAATTAAAAACTATTGGCTCTGTGAGCTGTAGACCTCGCGAGCACAAGCTTATATTTTATTTGGAGGTTGGCGACTTATGTTTTGTTGGTTTTGGGTATAGTTAGGTCTTCTGTTGTTGTTGTATTCCCGTTTTATGCAGTTTTCAATCGTGTGACCTATGTTTTTGCAATACCTGCAGACGAGAGCATTGAAATTCGGTCTGGGTTGGACTTGGCCTTGAAACGGCGGCCTTGAGTATGACATGGTATTATTATACTGCCTGCGTTGTTCAGGACGATTGGTGTTAAATGTACTTGTAGATTGTCCTACATTTTTTCTCGTTATTATGCCTACAATTTTTTCTTCGGCTGTGGCGAGGTTTATGGCCTCGTTCAAAGCGTAAGGGTCCCTGCATCTGACAACTGTTGACAACTGCGGTTGGAGACCAATCGTGAATACGTTTAGAACTAAGTCCTGCATAGCGGCTACACGGCCAATTAGTTCGTCCTTCTTTGTAATGGGAATTGAAATATTTATTTCAGTTAGAAGTTTAGCCAGACAAGACTCTACTCTAAGAGAGTATTGGCTAACAGACTCGTTGCGACCCTGTTTGCATTCCTGATGGGCTGACAGTAAATATGCGTAATGTTTTGCGTCACCAAATTGAATTTTCAGGAACTCCTCGAGCTGGGACCATTCGGTGAAATCCTTAACGGCGCATGCCGTCTCGGCTTTACCTTCTAGACGGCTCAAAATGAACTTAAAGAGAATATCTGTTAGGGAGTCTGATGCAAGATTAATTGCATTGCGGCAATTATTCAGAAATGGAGTTAATTTTTCCCGGGAACCGTCAAAAACTACAACAAATTTAATTAAAACGTTCAGGTAAAGGTCGGTCATTCTGTATTGAGAACTTTCGTCTTTTACGCCGTCGGTGTCGGACATGGATAAACAATCTTGGAAGCAAAAGTCTGTGGCTTAAATATAAATCACACAATAAAAGGTTATAACTCTATAAAATAAAGAAACTTATAAACGGTACAGAGGCAGTGCGAGCCAGTCGCTTATCAGTTCTGAGAAATTTACCTTGAATATAAGGCACTCCCTACACCATAGATATTTGTTCACCAAGTTACTTAGACGCTAAATGAAGATATGGGTTATGATTTTCGAAGCACAATATAGGGAGAATATGTAAGTTTGTAGATATCACTTTATTCCAGAATAGTAGTCAAAAGTCATAGGAATTAAAATAACTCACAGGATTAGCAGGAACATAGCGTATTTTGACCTTGTAGGATGCAGCGAGCTGGAGGTAAGTGTGGACTTCTGCCTTGAGATTTAGCAGCTGAGTAGTACACTTATTTCCTCAGGATACAGAGTCCAGTTTTTTTTATTTTTTGATCTAGAAGTTTGCACAGATTTAGTACTTTTTGCACTGGTTTTTTGTAGTCCAGGGATTTTTATATCCCTTTACGCTGCCACCATTTGTTATCCGGGATCATGGATTTAATGTTTTAAAAAAGAAAAGTTTGAATTACTAAAAAGAAATTGTATTATTTCAAATAAAATATAAATTAAATTGGGTTTAGAAAAGGACGAGTACTTCGTGAAAAGGTTTTAGATCGACTGACTGTGATGAATAATGAACTGATGACCTACTATTGCAAATATGCTACTGAAGCACCACAGTATATATATGTTTTTTGTATATGTTGTAGTGTTTTTTGCCAGTAAATGTTTTTCTTTCTCTTGACACCAGAGGTCAGCTCAGGTCACCTCAACCGACATGATATACAATCTTCAGAAAACATCGTAACAAACTTATCTAAAAGCTCCATTTCACTATCTTCTCCAGTTTATTCACTGACATCTTTACGTAATAAAAATAAATTATTGTAAAAAACAAAAACCAGAAAGTGTATCAAACTAAAAAGAGACAAACAAACTTTAGATTTTTGATTTTGACATATAACATGCAGTCGGAGGCATGAAGAGGCAAGAAGGCTCCAGGTTCTAGCTGATCCCGTCAAAGGAGAAATGAAATGCTTGATGCCTCCGACTGCATCTTATATTTCAAAATAAAAAATATAAAGCTCGTTTGTCTCTTTTTAGTTTGATTCACATAACATTCCGGTTTTTTGTTTTTTAAATTTTTATTTTTATATTATATTGATAAGAATTAGTGAGAATGTTTGCTAACCAACTTTAAATCGTTATAGATCTTAAATGGTCATTGGTAAATGGTCACGAAAAATGATATGAGAAACCTAAAGATGATTTTCAAATACCTATTCAATAATACCCCACTTGACTTAATTCGTCGACCTTCAGTTTTTATTTCACAATATGGCGTTTGATTGTCGCCATGTTGAATTTTGATTAGTGTCATATTTTTAAAAGCACTTGCTAGATTAAGAGAAATCGATTGACGTGACAATCATCAAAATCGGTCCACGCGTTTGGTCTATATAGTGCAAAGGAACAGACATACATACATACATACATACATACATACATAGGCTGATAAACACATTACAGGGCCTTTGCGTTGCGCCGTCTGGTAAAAAGCGTGCCTCCAATACAAACATCAGCAGTAATCGATAGCGCACATTCTTGTCCGCACATTGTGCATCAGCGAGCCAATTTTGTTTGCGAACAACTTTTGCCTGCGCTCAACTTCGTCAGCACTCAAGAGGGGTAGTGATGGGAACAGTTTGGAAAGTATTTTATCGAAAAATCTGGGTCATAGAATGATGACCCAGATTTTTCGATAGAATTTCCATCGACCTCTCTTTATCCTTCTCGCTCGCTTCGATTCGATGTCTTGCGTGGTTAATTCGAGGGGTCCTACTAACTTACTCAGGAGTGGACTATTATTGTTCCACAATTATTTATTTACGATTTATGATTGAATTTTAAAGTAGATTATATTTTTTTCAGTTTATTAGAAGTGATTAAAAAGGTATAGGAAACAAAGATAGGGAATTTATATAGCAGCTGTTATTTTATGGATGTCAAGTAAAAGGATTTCATTTCTGGACTAGCTGCTCTGTTATTCGGCTACACCCATACTTAAGTCAATATCCATCTAGAACGATTTTATATTACCACGGTTAAAAAACCATATAGCATAGTGTGGAATAGTGTAGCTTTCTATCAGGACAAGAAAAACAGTTTGAGAATCCTATCATTACTTCCAGAGATTACATCCAATAAACATACAAACAACCCCTTTATAATTTATACTTTTAATAATACAGTAAGTAGCAAAAAGTCTATACAATGAAGATAATTTAAAAAAAGTCTAGGGACGTAAAATAAGCTACTGAACAGGAATAAACATTGTTTTTAAATGGTGTCTATCTGTATATTTGTCTGTCTGT
The DNA here is from genome assembly GCA_946251855.1 of Alsophila aescularia. Taxonomy (NCBI): domain Eukaryota; kingdom Metazoa; phylum Arthropoda; class Insecta; order Lepidoptera; family Geometridae; genus Alsophila; species Alsophila aescularia. Next base: position 2,738,414 of record OX276380.1, on the reverse strand, counting down.
TCCTGCATCACGCAAAACTACAGGACCAATTGGGATGCAGTTTTCCTTGTTGGATAGCTTAGGTTTTTACTTAAAAACTGGAGTATTTGGTATCTCAATCCAATGAGTAGAAACCGAGCAATCGATAAAAACTATTTGACGGCTAAACGAAATTTAGTATATTGTACTTTATGGATACTTTTTGTAATAGGTTACTTTTAACCCAAAGGAATAACTACGTGGGAAAAGCCGCGGGCACAGCTAGTATTATTATAATTGTAGAAATGTAGATTTACTAAATTTTGCACATAGAGATCAATAGTCTTCCTCGATTTTGGTACGAATTCAAATACAGCTTTTTTAGAATTTAACTTGCCATATCGTTTTATTAAATATATTATTCAACAAACGTGACTGCAGAGTCAGGTGAAGTTGCTCGAACTGCGTTATCGATAAGCATGTCTCCGCCCATTCCTCGCGGCGCCCGCCCGCCCTGGCCGCATCCGGCGCGGTTCTCAACTTATCGCCGACACTTCAAGTGCTCTATCCAACTCTCTTCATACACCGACCAGGTACTGCATGAGGAACTATTTATAAAGTGGAATTCGGTGTTATGATTTGATTAAACATGTGTACACATTAAACATGTATATGTATGGCTTTTAGATGTATACACGCTATATGGTGGATACATCCCTAGCCACCACGCAAGATTCAAGGATTTTTAGAATCCGACAAGTTCAAGTCGTACTTGCGCAATGATCCGAACAAATAAACACGTTGATATAAACAAATAAACATTTATTGCAGGCAATAAAACCATGTACAAAATATATAGTACAAAAGTTATTTGATGAATACATTATTAACATATCTTCCTACTACATTATCATACACTTCGTGTTCTACTGTATAGACAGTGGAGATAAAAATTCATTGACATTTAAACTACTGGCTAAAGAAATACTAATTAATATTTAGGAATATCTCCGATGCCTTGGATATAATATAAATCCTTGTAGGTTGTGTCCATAGAAATGTGTTATGACTAGAACTGAATGAGAAGGTTCGAGAGCAATTGAACCAGTTCTGTACCAAAGCCAATCAAATCTTTACCTTTTCTCACAAACTTGCGATAAATCGCATTTCCTTGTTGTTACTCACATAGCTAATAAATGCATATTAGAAATGTAACTGTAAAGGTATTACATGTAGGCCCATTTTTAATGGTAATACCAAATGGGCCTAAAATGGGCCTTACAGCAAGCAGCATGGAAATGTGCTTATAGTAAGTACCTAGCTCAAGAGATAGCGCGCACCACACCATGTCAGGTAAGTACTCCCTCTCCAGGTGGAGAAAGCGCAAGGCGGAACTCTCGCTATTATATAAAAGCCCGTAAAAAACAGATTTTTACCTTATATTATCGTATTCTTGTATCTATATCGGTTAACTTGATGTGACAGACAAAAAATTACCTTGGGTGCATATAAAGATAGAAACATATACAAAGTCTAGGTGAGCTCATTAGGTAGAGGCATATAAGTAAATTGGTACCTACTGTTAGGTGATGAGCCCTGGCATCATTATCAGCCCTTATCGTCCACTGCTGGACGTAGGCATCTCCTTGTAAACGCCACTGAGCCCGATTTTCGGCTCTCCTCATCCAGTCCTACCGCCGCCTGACATACCTTTATTTATTGCCACGTGCAGGCTAAACCGCTGGACCTAAATTTAGAGGGAATATTCCTTAAGTAGCCTGGGGGTGCACTAAGGAGGATTTTTTGAAATTCCATCCCTAGAAGGTGAACGGGGTGGCTAAGTTTGCAGGCAGGCGAAGCCGTGGGGCGCAAATAGCATAATATAATATGAATCAACTTGTTTTTATGATTTTAGCATTAACGCTTCCGTAGTGAGATCATGACTAATAATGGCCGATCATGTCTAACAATAACGGTGGCCGAGTTGGTTGGCATGTGCCGGCGCAGAGGTACGGATTACGCAGGTTCGAGTACCGTCCGTGATCCAAATTTTTCCTTTAGATTTTTTTACACATGTACTTGAATAAAATAATATTAGTTTTACGATCTTTTTTTAAAGACGCTGAATAAGTTGCTTATCTGAGCAAAATGAGCTTATAAACTTTAAACTAGTACTTTAATAACAAGTTCCATGTGTTCCTGATTGTATTACGATGTCTGTCCAATTCTGGGTGAGCACCGTGTTATGGGCAGTCGTTGCGCATACCATCAGACCAATGGCCTGTTCTTCTCGTCACTCAATTGTATTAAAAAGATAAGACAAAGATCCGAAAAAGTTATTATAATCTAACGGAAATTTTACTTTCCAGGGGCTCCTAAACCTAATACAATTTAGACACTTTCTTCAAAAACATTGCCTTTGCTTTGTTTGCTTTGTTGTGCCTCTTTTGATGTAAGTAGACTCGTACACTCAGAGCGTTACATGGGATTTAGTTGAAAACTTTTGAAAGGGGCTCCTCATTAGCAAACCTTAAAAGTGGAGCGGCTTATTTATAGAAGTCGCTTCTAAGTTCGTAACATGATAGAAAAGTGACTTCATTACTCGAAGCTTTTGCTGATTTTGTGGCTGCTACAACACAACTTCAAGTACTCCTCAAGTGCTGCGGTGTGGTTGTGGCGAGTCAGAATAGGCCCTCGAGATAGTAAGCAAACCTTGATTATTGTTTTGTGAAGCAAAATATAGCCTAAAAATAAATGGCACGCCTGATGAAAAGCAGTTACCAATCCACATTTAAAAACATTTATATACTGTTGCACTGCGCTGCTGACTAAAAACTTGATATAAAATGTTTATATTATTATGGTTTTAGCACTAACGCCTGCTTTGCGAGAACATATCTAATAATTTTATAAACGAAAAATTTGAATCTCATAAAAAATCAATGAGTTTTTTTTATCATTTAGTACCTATCACGGTAGCGGAACTTGGTAAAGGCATGTGCCGCGCAGAGGCACGGAATGATTTGGGTTCGAGTCCCGTCCGTGATTCAAATTTTTCGTTAAGAAATTATAGATAACTTCATATAAAGTTATTCAAGTACAGTATATATTATGTACTGAATGACTTAATTTTGTAGCTTTGCAGTTCGCTCAGATCAGGATAGTCATAAAGTTGCCATTTCCAGGAGAAGTGCGCTCACAGCAACCGCACGTTGTCTCACACCTAACACCAGGGAATGTAGCGGTCAAATGTAAGCCTCAAATATCTTTGGCATAGTAAAAAAATCCCATCTGGTTCAGGATATGACATAAACAACCAGCCTTATGGTTCAGGGGTCACCGAAACCTGTTGCTTCTACGGCCAACGGACTTTTTCAAGGTCTAGTGCGGCTGAAGTACTTACTGTAACTTTTACTAACACACATATAGTAAACTTAAAACCGATCATCTCAGAGTAGGTAAAAGCCACAGACATAGCCACGGTATAAACTATAATATTCTTTGGAGCCATTCGCCTAGTTTCTGCTCTACCTTTATCCTTTTCAACTTCATAATATCATAACAGTTATAATAATGAAAACATCCCTCTACAAACTTTTCTGAATGCTCCTCTGGCACCAAACGTTCTCAAATGTATCTATCCAGTGACCCTCTTTCATGAATGGGCGTGTATTCAATACAAACTGCAGCTTATTAGATAGCGCTCACATTTGCATCAGCAAGCCAATTTACTTTGTTGATAAAACTTTTCCCTGCGCTTAACTTTATAGCACTCCAGGAAACAGCAATGGATGTATGTTGTCGATAAATCTTTCTTTTTTTTTAGGAGTGATATATGCTGTTGGTCTATAACTGACCTTTACAGCGTCACTGGACGGTTGGGCGGGCGCGAAAGCGCTCCGCCGCAATGCATGACGCAAAAGGCGCACGCCAAAGTTAAGTTTTGGCTACGTGTAGGGGGTACGAACCTCGGCTTGGACAGTTGCCATTGATTACGGAGGTCTGACTAAGCACGCCTGGATCGCTACTGTTAGGTAGTGATTGAGGGGTCCCTGAAGCCCTGGGAGCCCTTTGAATTATTTGCATAACTGATCACCGCTTCGGAATACACCTTCGAGAAGAATCGGCAAGAAACTCGAAGGCGAATAAAATCGACTTTTACGGGACCTTCGACCTCGCCGGCGAGGTCGGTGTATGTAACTAATTGTGTTGAAAGATGGTGAGGACGGGTTGGACGAATCTATCGCTGCCTGTACTGCGGCAGCGATTTCATCGTCCGGATCGCTCAATATGTCTCTAGGGCGTCTACGGAGGGATCTTGCGTCTGTTGTCGTGTCTGTCAAGTAGTCAGAGACCTGAACTACAAGAGGGTTGGGTCGTGGGGTGCCGCGTCTAAATAGCAAGTCGATAAATCTAATCTGGGCAATATTTTGATAGACCTCCGTCTCTCTCTCTCACACACAAACACACACACACACTCGTTAGTAGGGAGACCCGAAAAAAACATTTTTTGGATATATTTAATCTAATAGTGTTAAAAATTGGCTAGATAGGGTAGAAATCACGTATGTAAAATATTATCAGTCTCTCTTGTTACTAACTGCCTCAGGATTCACTTTGAAAAAACGAAAAATTATGTTTTTAGAAAAGATTTTCGGAATGAATAACTAAAGATTACTTGCATGATATTGGCGTTATTGTTACCTACATCATTTGAAAGCAAATATGGCGTTTGTACTAAAACAAACCAATGAACGAGTTTGTCTTATTAGTTTTAGGTTTTAGGAGTGAGGGGGGGGGGGGGGGGGGCATTGCACTTTTCGTGACAATTTCGCCGGTCAGTTACGCCGAACTTACATTGAGCTGACTTATTGAAGGTAACTATTAGTAAGCTTCACTATCACAGACTCATACTTACATATATCTTGATATTATAGGTCTGCGTCCGATGGTCTCCGGTCACATTGCGAAGTTACCTGCGCTGCTATTACCTAATTTCTGTAGCTATTTGAAACAAAAAGATGTAAAACATGATATGATTCAGGTAGGATGTAAAAATATATTTTTGGTTGTGATATACCTACATATATTCGAATAAGTAGGTACTACATTCAGTTTTCGTCTTTTCCAGACTTGCATTTTTTTTTTTTTTCAATCTAGATCTCAAAGAAACAAACACATTGTTATTCTTCCGATTGTAAAGGTAATATACTAATAGTATTTTTTAATTTATCGATACTGTACATCTCTCCCGCCTTATCCCGCCGCCCGCCCTGCCGCATCCGGCGCTTCTCAACTTATCGCATACACTTAAGTGCTTTATCCAACTTTCTTCATAATATGCCGACCAGGTACTTCGTAAAAATGCTGAATGTGGAATTAGGTGTGTAATTATAAACTACGAGATTATTTACACACCTAATTTGTGTCAGAACACGTACATACTTTGATGCGATATTCTACCTTTACCGAGGGATTCGCTCGTGCTTTTCTCATGCGTACCATTATGGAGTGGAACTCCTCGCCAGTCTCTGTAGAGAATAGGTTACAAGACAAGCGTATCTAGCACTCTTGGCGACCTCATCATCGATGCTTCAGATGAGATAGCGCTTATTTCTGATTTCATCAGTTAAGCAAATCTCTTTAGAGTTGGTCGTGCTAAGAAATGTATGAAATTTCATTCATTAAAATACCTCCCTAAAACATTGGTCATATTTGAATAGGATCAATGACCTAATATGAATTAATGATGAAAAGAAGAAATGCAAGATTTAGGTAAAAGCAAATAAAACATAATATAAGGTTACGCTTGTTAAAAAAGGAAGAACATTTAATAATTAATAAGTGCAAGTGCAAGTTGTACGTGCACAATAGTGTTCCGTACAAGTAAAATCATTGATATATAAAATCATTTTATATACGCAATAAACAAAATTAATTGACATTTAAATATCGGCAAAACAACAAATTAAATTAAATAAACTTTTCCTGTTTCATACATTGAGCAGTGCACTGAAGCCAGTACACGTCTCAGGAATAAGAAAATCTCAGTCTTTCTCACCAATCTTATCAATATTACTTAACTAGATGTGCCCGCTGCTTTGCCAGCGTGCGTACTTTGCCACCCCTGATCACCCCCGTAGAGTGAGTATTTTCAATATTCCATTCTTTGAGCTCCGATATACTACCCATATCCCATGACAATTTCACGTCAATATACCTCTAGTTTGTGCCACAGAACAAATAATAGTACCAAGTGTGCGTTGATTGTCAGTCAGTGACACGACTATAAAACAGTACCGTGAAACACTGACTGGCTGATAGACAACGCATAGACTAAACTGTTGGACCTAGAGATTTAAAGAGCTTCGGAGGAAATGTCCTTTCAGTACTCTAGGGGTGCAACAAGGAAGTATTTATTTATTTCCATTCGTATGAGTTGTAGTATTATTTATTCTGTGAGCACGCAATCAGCACGCAGGCAAAGCTGTGGGGCGCAGCTTCCGATAAACAGCCTTTTCTTTATACTCTTCTATATAAATGCAGAACTTACAGTAGTAAGTTGTATAGATATAGTGCGACCTCACAGCGCGACGATGGAAGTCCTAAAGAGCCAGTTCGACTCATCATCATCATCAGCCTGTATTTATCCACCTCATGACGTAGGCCTCTCCTAATGCACGCCACTGAGCTGTTTTCAGCCCTCTTCATCCATTTTTTGCCAGCCGCTTTTCGCAGGTCGTCACTCCACCTGGCCACAGGGCGTCCTACGCCACTTTTGCCTAGACGTGGTCTCCACTCTAGAACTCGTCTACCCCAATGGTTATCGGTTCTTCGGGAAATACGACCATACCACTGCCACTTTAGCTTGCTTATCCTTAGAGCTATGTCGGTTACCTTGGTTCTCCGTCGGATATCTTCATTACGAATCTTGTCCTTCAGAGAAACTCCAAGCATAGCTGTCTCCATAGCTCATAGCGACCTTAAATTTGTGGACTAGTTTGACCGTAAGTGTCCACGTTTTGGCTGCGTATGTCATGACTGGTTGGACGCACTGATTGGAGACTTTTGTCTTCAGGCACTGTGGTATGGACGACGAGAAGACTTGACGAAGTATAGGCGAATAGACTTAGCAAATTTAAAAACCTCGTCACTTCACTCCAAGTGAGACCAATTTAAGCGCTAGACTATGTCAAGAAAAATATAGTGGTAGCAAGGTGTCACTCTGCCCAGTCCTTGCGTTGGCAGTCGTTGCAGGCGCTCGTCTGACGTCGGTCGTGTCGCGATCTCAAACTCTGATCAGTTTCCCGTCCCGGTAGATGATCTTTAACGGTCCTGGAGTTTTTTCTATGTCACTGACGTAACTGCAAGTGCTGTAAAACAACGCGACACACATGAGCCATGTCCTTTTTTTAGGATATCTATTAACAACTTCAAGAACACAACCAACAAACAACCGTTTTTTCATAATAAATTGTAAAAGTCTATGTTCATTTTCAATACCAGACGTAATATGATAATACAACCTGGTTTTGTTTTTTACATAGCAGAATTTTTGGGTCACCACGCAGGTTTTACGTTTGAGACCGTTCCTGCCTAGCTGGGGTTCAGGGTTATCTAATCTAACGTATTTTTACAGTTTTGGTTCTGGCCAAAAAATGATGACAAGTACTTAGTTTTGGTCGTGGGCTCTGGTACCACAATTAAACGGAGTTGTGTGCTCGAAGATTAAATAGGTAATTAGAATTGATACCTAATTACATTTGGGTCGTTTAATAAAACCTTCTCCTCTGATCCTCTGATAGATAATTGCACTGGTAGACAAAAACAGACAAAGGTTTTAATAGTAGGCTGTTTGTCCACGGTGACCAAAAACAACAGACGTCAAGTCCGTGTCGGCTTTTGTCAGTGCAAGAAAAAAAGTCAGTAAAGTTTTATAGGTCTCACCTGACGGCGGCATTGTGAGCGGCGGCGGGAGATGTGCGCGTTTTGCTCTTGCGGAGTGCGCGTGCGCACAACAATGCTAGCAGCACGGCAGCCGGCTGCAGCGCCGCCACGAGCGCCACGGCGCAGCCGCCCACGTACAGGTTCCGCGGGACGTCGTCTTCTGCCTCCTGCGCGACGCGACATTGGAATTTGTATAAGACTAGTTTTTTGCTCGTCGGATGAACGCTTGACGTGTAATACACGTCACGATGATCCATTTTTGGGCATTCATCCGATCAAAATCCGAAAAAAATACTGAATGCATCCCAGAACGCACCCATAACACAGCTGCCCATAGGTATTAAGATCAATGTCAATGTAAAGAATATCATTAGTGAGATATCATCGCAACTAATATTATAAAGGCGAAAGTTTTTAAGTGTATATGTTTGTTACTCCTTCACGCTTAAAAAGCTAAACGGATTTGAGCGTTGCAATGGAGATACCTTATACCCTGGAATAACACATACATTTCATCATCATCATCATACATTTTTATCATTGTTCACGCGGGTGAAACCGCGGGGCGCAGCTAGTTTAGTCATCATCATCAACATCATGTTAGCCCTTAGAAGTCCACTGCTGAACATAGGCCTCCCCCAAAGAGCGCCATGACGAACGATCTTGTGCCACCTCCATTCACCGACTTCCTGCGATGGCTACAATGTCGTCGGTCCATCGTGTGGGGGGTCTCCCTACACTTCGCTTGCTTGTTCGGGGCCGCCATTCGAGGACCTTTATTCCCTAGCGGTTGTCGGTTCTACGAACTATGGCCATGGTTCTATGGCCTGCCCATTGCCACTTCAACTTGCAAACTCTGAGAACTATGTCGGTAACCTTGGTTCTTCTTCGGATTTCCTCATTTCGGATTCTATCACGTAGTGAAACACCGAGCATAGCTCTCTCCATTGCAAGCTGAGCTAGTTAAATAATAAAAAAACTACTGCAAACAAGCTTTACATTCTTGATTTTGAAATATAAGGTACTGTCGGAGGCATGAGGAGTTGCAGGCCAGATTCTAGCTGATCCCATCATAGGAGAAACGAAATGCATTATGCCTCTGACCGTACCCTATATTTCAAAATCTAGAATCTAAAGCTTGTTTTATTTGTTTATTGTTTCCCTTGTATATAGTTTTGGAATTTCCTTCATTTTAATACGTCACTTGATAGGTTTTGGTCATCTTTTTGTCGGAAACACAACATGGCTGCTGTAAGCCGCCATATTAGTTTAGTATAACCTATAGTACTCTAGTGATTAAGGCGAATACAATGATACCTTATATATCAAAATCCATTAAGCCGTTTAGGCTATAGGATGCGCCAAAGAAACGTACAAACAAACAAATATAAATACAACCTAAACACATAACCCTCTGCAGCCGGGTAAAAATAAGACTGTGCCCATACTGGACCATAGTATGATTTTGTATATTTTCATAGAGTTAAAAGAAGTACTTTTAAGGCCAAACACATAACCCTCTGTAGTCAGGTAAAAATAAGATATGTGCAATTTGTACTATTTCACGTATATAATCTGTGTTGTTAAAAAGTACAAGTATAGTATCAGAGCGCCTCCATAGTGTTCCGTGTATTCTGGAGTTGTGGTTACATATTTGTGAATAGATAGTCACAGGATAGCAATAAGCCGACTCTAATATGTGGTCAAACTCTGTCCTAGAAGTCTATTTGTCTGGAAGAGATCGCTATTAGCGATAAGACCGCCCATTGTAGTGTAAGTGTTTTCCTATGTCTGTATCTTTTTATTTTCTTGGTGTCAATAAAGAGTTAATATATCTATCTATCTAAAAAATTAGACCTATTAAGATAAAACAGTCCAACTTTTTAAACATTTCATAATTCTATTCATGTCGTGTGTGTATTAATTTCATGTAAGAAATTCAATCACAATCTCTAAAGAACTGATTTTATTTGAGTACATACCTCTATGAGTGCTTGGATATGACCAGGCATTGGGTGCCACTTTGAAAATAGCCTCAGGAAGAACTGAACATAGGGCTCCACCTTCTTTCCGACCACAAATAGAGTCATCGCGTTGTGCGCAGGCGGCGTGTTCAGCCACTCTATCAGCCTCTTGAACATCCACGCCACCCACGCAATCTCCGCGAACATCAGTGTCGTCATCAGAACCGCGTACTGTGCATAAAAAACGCTATTATTATATATGCACTAACTTTATGAAATAAAAACTGTAATAAAGACAATTTTATAGTGCTAAAATAAAAAGCATAAATGTTTAAAATTATGAAGTTTACTTTGAATAAGAGTAGATTAAGTAAAAATGACCAAATCGAAAAATGTGGTACTTAAATACATTATTTAAAAGGATCAATGGCAAAATGTACAATTCTCACACATTGTTTTATATTTCCACCACGAGATGTTAGTACAGCTGTTATACTGTTTGGCTTTCCATCCGATATCTGAGCCGATGCTAAATTATTATAATTTTTTTATAAATTTATAATACAATCACCAAAAAGAAATAAAAAGATTTAATTTCTTCCTATATTTGTTATATTATTTAATTTAGTTTTTATTTTAAATGTTATTGCACTTTAATAAATTTACTTTAATAATAATCAGCCTTAGGTAGATTTCGCAAAAATAGGTATCGCCTAAGTTAACTTAAACTTGATTTTATAGGCATGCTTTTAAAATTATGGTGGAAGGGCACTTTTAGTGTTGGGCTCACTAGTTACCAGAAAATCTGTCACCCCTTTTACGATGTTCTGGCAGTAAACATTCAGAACCAGTCCCTTCTAGGTTTAAGACGTGGATTCACCAGGAGACAAATGCAGTACACCAGGAGACACATGCCGCGGGATTAGTCGCAGAACATCTAACAATGAACAATGTTCCACCAAATCGCTGGCAATCACCAGGGTCTACAATCTCGACATAGATAGCTATTGTTTTACAATCGGATTGTAAGGACTTTGCGACCGATTTCGGTTGTAGTCAATCGCTACGAGTATCTATGTCGAGGCTGCAGGCCCAGGCCGTGTCGCAGAAATGTCACCCGAGGAGACACACATGTTGAGCGGCATGTTGCGCGTGTATATACTAGTCAACACTTGAAAATAAAGAGCGCAGCGTTGCTGCAGCATTGCTGCAGCGTCTCCTTGACTCATTGTAGCGCTATTATTTATTTTGTGGTAGCGCGTCATGTTGGGGGACATTTTGTCCCTTGGTGAATCCGGGGTTTTATAGCAATAGAGAAGAATGTTTCTGTTTACCATAATTAGACCACATCGACATGTAACACTTTTATCTAGATCTTTGAAATGCTGGCTTATAGCTAAGACAATACTTTTGTACTTATACCTAACAGGAAAAACATCGGAAGAGTTCACAAATGTAAAATTAATAATTACATATTTATAAAATTTTAACTCGGGTATTTAGTACATAATATACTTGGTGGATATACAAAATGCCCTGAAACCAACAAAACAGGATAATTAAAACTAATAATTGTTATTTTCATATACTTATCTACACCCTATAAATAAATACACGGTATGTCTCTATATACCTGACATGTGAAGGTATGTCACCGATTAAAATAAAGGTAGGTAGAGGAAAAAGTTTTTCTGTTTGGTTTACCTACTTACTAATTGAACAAGACTTACATACAATCACACAATGTCACAATTTTTTCATCATCATTGGATTTTGTACAGTAGTACGAATAGTGTACGAAAGAAGTAAAGTTTCGGTCCTCGGCTTCGCACGTCTAAATTCAAATTATGTGCTTCGAAGGGCACGTTAGCTGTCAGTCTCAGTTGTTATTCGTGAAGCCATTACAAAGGCCTCCGGGCAGCATTACAAACTCTTACACCAGAGATCAAGACTACCCCATTTGACAAACATTCAAGCAACGGAATGAAATTTTAAAATGTACTACGAATCGGTATTTTTCTAAGAGATCACAAATGAACTAATTTACTTTCATAATTATTTGTTATGACAAGAGAAAAACAAAATGTGGATCTTACTAGTGAACTCCGACTTATGATATTCCACTTATTTGTTTTTACGTAATTATGGAGAGCACTACAAATATTCATGGGCAGGCGTGACGCTAACCGTCAGGCCAACGAATTGCTTCGTCCCTCAATTGTAGAACAAAAATCTGTCGTGGTACTGTACTGACCGTGAACAGAAGGGCGCGGCGCACGCGCAGCCGACGCACGCTGAGCGCCGTTCCAGCAACGTGCGCAAGCGCAAGTAGCGCGCTGGAGGAGGCGCACAATGCGACCGCCGTCACGCGGTACTCCACCGGGAACAGCTCCCGCACCACGATGTACGTGCTGGGGTCCCACTTCAGCCTCGCCGCCGTCGCCAGCCCCGCGCCGCTCACCACCTGGAAGACCATCATCACAGTCAGCCTGTACTCGTCCACTGCTGGCCTCTCTTAGTTGACCTGGCCTAATCTTCCTTTCTCCTAATCCAGTCGTCCAATGCTTGACATAGGGCACTCCTAGGCCCGTATTAATAAATCGCTCTTGCTTGAGCTCTCAAGTGCGATATCAACTGATACGCTCTCAAGCTGTGATCAGCATCTTAAGATCGTCGCTGATTAATAAAGACACTTCAAGAGCATCTCAGATCATGTCGCTTTCAAGAGCCGCATCTCAAGATGGTTCGTCACGAACCAGAACTTGAGAGCAAGATTGAATGAACTACGAATGAACGATTTATTTTCTTTAGTGAAAGTTCTGTTTTTGCTCAAATAAGATATAATGTAAGGTTATTACTTCGATGTAGTTGAATTTAATTAAATGCAATTATATTAAACGTAATGTTTATTTGCTACATAATTATCATAACCTCACTTTAGTTTTTTTGTAGAAAGGATGTAAGCCATAATATATGTCTATATTTTCAAAGTTACACTATCTATTAAAGAACTTAACGCAATTCATCAACAAATAACTATAATTTATGAAAATAAAAATTGATTGATTACGCGCTGTATTTCCAGCGCGTATCCTTTGGTTACGATTTCGGATCTTTTTAGACTTCAGCGAGTCCTCGCCAGGTTCTGATATCTATCTACCAAATCTTCGTATCTTTTCGCAATCATGCCAAATAAATTTGTTTATTTCCAGAGGAATATAAAAATATTCTTATAATGATGTTTAATATAACTATAATTATCAACTTCTGACATAATATTTTCGAAATCCTTGATTCTAGCAACTGGAAATCACACTCTCAAGTCACGGATCGACTGCACTCAACATTCTGCATCTCAAAACAGATCGCAAGTGCGCTCTTGAGAGTCGAGATTGATTTATTATTAAACACTAACTCAACTGATTACGGCATCTCAATCAACAGCTTAAGATATGTTTATTAATTAGATTAGCATCTTGAGATCGCTCTCAATAGCGCTCTCAGAGTTGAGGTCGGTTTATTAATACGGCCCCTAGTGAACGCCATTGAGTTTGGTCTCAGGCACTTCAAATCTAGGTCACCATAATGAGCGAGCCTGTTATTTTCTAAATGAAACATAACAGGCATAAGTCTTAAGACGGGAGCCTCCACAATCCCCAAGTGAAGTTTGAATATCCCTATGATTCTCAAAATTCCCGGCGCACCCCTAGCTGACAAGCTATACTGTCTCTATTATTCATCTCTCAATCATTCTAGCTGGCACATTTTGTCAACATAATGATTCAACCAAAGAGCCTCAGGTTTCAACCAGATTGGCCTAATACTGTTGAAACCTCAATACAAAGAAGAATAACTTCAAGGACAAGCCTATTTTCAGAGGGAGTATATCCAGCGCACTGCTTTAGTGTGGATTGGTGGACATTACACATTCTTGAATATTGAGGTTCTCAAAATCAGTTCTCAGATGTGCAAACACACTTTTTTAGACTAAAAACATAAAAATTTGTTTTTTTTTAAACTTACTAAACCTCCAAATATTTGCAAACAGAATATTTAAAAATTAATACCTATTCCGAAAATTTGCAAGTCCACTAAAACATAGTAAAATGCTAAAAGCTAAGGACTGCTTCAAATCTAGCTTGGACCTATCAGGAGCTATCTTTCCTGACGTAGCGGCATTGAGTTGACTTAGTAAAAGATGACAAGAGGGCCAACATCTCAGATGTTGTGAAGTGAAGTAGGCTGACAGGGAGAGCTGACCCTTGCATAAGCCGGGGCAAATGCTAAGCAAAATAATATATTGCATATCACATTGATAACATCATTGAGACCTACCGCTGGTTTAATGTGAAACCTACTTGTATCCAAAGGGCCGTGAAGGTCGTCCACATGCGCCGGTGTAGGCCTGAGATGGGACCCCTCGCTCTACCAGCTGTACCAAGGACTCAATTGCTTCCAAGGTCATGTAAGTTTATAATACTTCTTCGATACCTTCGATACGAATCGCTTCGCAAACTTTTATTTTGGTCCGTACAGCAAGTGAATGGAATTTGGTCGGTCTACTACTTACAATTTGAATATTTTTAAAGAAGAATAAAGGTTTCTTCTGGGCGATGACGACGTGTTCCACCTTCACCTTGATTATATTCAAACACAAAACAATTTAAACAAAAATACACTTGAATTAATAATAGGTCTTACAGCAAGCAGCATGGAGACGTGCAAGAAGAGCACGGGAGGTGCGCGCGCGCAGTTCGCCATTCTAGTTGAGTTCACGATTGCTTCTCCTGGTAGAGTCACCGCGCGGCGGGAATCTCGCTATTTTATATAACAGCCTAATAAAAGCTTTTTCCTTAAATGGTTAAATTCAGTGCCTACAGTTACAGTCAAAGCCTACACTTGACGCGATAGACTTAAAAATACTTTTATGATTATACGAGTATACAAGAAAACCACATGAGCTCATTAACTAAACAAAGGAATAAAAAACCGATCGACGTTCGCCCTGAATAGTACCGTAATCGAGTTTTATAATATTTGTATCTCTAATTTATATTATTATTGCTCTATACGTGCGATTACACCTTATTAATTTTCATAATAGCTGTACCTACGCCTCACTCGTGGCTAGAGAGGATCTTAGTGTAAGGGTTGTATCAGATTAGTAACTTCGAGATTCTTATTAGAAACTAGCTGCACCCGCGGTTTCGCAAGCCTTAAAAAATAAAATACGAAATATCTCCAATGTACGGAATTTGGACCACTGTCCATCAGGAAAACTTATTTTTTTCAGGATATTAATTATCCTCAATTTTCCCCCATCATATAAACTATGACAGTGCCAAGTAGCATCGAAATCCATCCTGTAGTTACAGCATGGTGCGTGTTCTTTTAAACACAACTTTAAACGCGTATCCTGCAGGAACCCTTTATTTTTTCGGGATGAATAGTACCTCGAAGCTCCTACCTCGTAGTATGAACTCAAATCATACCAAATTTCATTTGAATTCATTCAGTAGATTCGGCGTGATGCGTGGCCAAGATACAGACAGACGGAAAGAACGACAAAATAAAAAAAAACAGTTCTGCCTTCAGTATCGAATAAAGAGTAAACTCCAAAAAAAAATACTTCTATGTACAGAATTGGACCTGTTACAGTTTTATTATAAGTATAGATAGTACGTGAACTAGGGCTACTTGAGCGCTTGCACAGATATAAAAAAGTTCTTATTGGTCTGTATGACGCTGATATAATCTGACATAAGCTATAGCGAAAAAACGAAAATTTTATTTTTCTGGAAAATGTGTAATTTACCATTAGCATATTCCAGCTGGGTCGATGAAATAATAGGTTACTATTTAGTGATGAGTCCTCAGTCCATTGTTATAACAAATAACTCCTTACTTGGTAATAAAGGAGCGTAAATAAACAAATAAAACCCTACTGCGAACAAAATTATTGAATACGAACTGACCGCCCGCAAATATAATTACTGATTAAACGAACTTACCTGTAGGTGAAATTCTATCATAATTATAGGAGCGCCTAGTCCGAAGAGATTGATATATAAACACATGTAGTATCGCCACCCGGTCCCACCATTTTATGCACAAGTTGAAAGTAAAAAGTTGAAGAAAACCTCCTTGCTCCATTAAAACCTTCCCGTATTTTCCTATTTCTAGTTATGTCATTTTGTTTAGAGCTGAAAAACCTGCTGTCATTGATAATATTACCGCTAAAGTCTTTAGACTGGGAATATGAAATATAGGGAGGGTGGGCTATCAATCTCTTCGGACTAGGCGCTCCTATAATTATGATAGAACTTCACTTATAGGTAAGTTCGTTTAATCAGTAATTATATTTCGCGCCTAGTCCTCTAGATTGATATATAAACACATGTAGACCTTGAGAGATAACGGTAATATCATCAATGCAGAAGTTTGTACCTTCACAGTACATTTTTATCACTAATTAATTTGTGATAACGTTAATGAACAATTAACCTTAGAACTCTGTCTACTAATATAACATATTGCGACCAATAACCGATATTCTTGAGATTGTGTCACCATTATCGTTTTAATTCTTAAATTTACTTTTTTATTTTTATTTTTTATTTAAATCCCGCTCTCATCCAGATTGCTTTTATTTAAGCAATTAAATGTTTGCATAACTACCAGTTTGCGAGGCTTATTAATACATGTAAAATAAATCTTCAGACTTCCATTAAAAAACGATGTACAACTCGTGAGTGACAGTCGTAAGATATCTTTCAAGTCGAAACAGTTATACAATTCACAAATTCTAGTGATGTTTCTAAATTAACTTCAAAATGATAGATTATTTTTGATAAACATGGTTATTTTTATGTTTTTTTTATTTATTTTAGCAGTTAGTGCCTGCTTAGCGTAAATATATATAATAATTTTCTAATGGAAAAATTTGGGTCACGGACGAGATGGTTATTATTATATTTAATTAAAAGGAGTCAAAGTTTACTGCAGATACTTTTCAGCCCAAGAAAAGTAAGTGAAATAAGTTGCTTATATACATGTTCACAATGCATTACTCGTATACTCCGATATAGCACCCACTTGTATAGGATATTAAAGACTTCTTAGAATTGGCATAATAAATCATAGCTCATCAGCTGAGTTAGAGCTTTCCATCGCTCCGTACTTCGGAGGGCACGCCAAGCTGTCGGTCCCGGCTGTTATTGATTAATAGCAGTCGCCAAGCCATGTCAGAGGCCCTCGGACGGCTCGACAAACTCTGACATCAGAGGCCAGCACTACCTCATACGACAAACAAACAAGCTGAGTTAGAAAGTTTTTACATCAAACTACGATGTTATTGAAGCTGCAAATTGGATCTTAGACCCATAAATGCAAAATAAAAACAGAATAACGACCAGAGTACTTAGCTGTGTCTTAGACTCCGCACCGGAGAGTTTGCAAGAGGAAACCTCGTGCGCGCTGCTACTCGCTGGCGGCTCCAGAATGCACCATCCAACTACACACCTGGGGCGAAGCTCGAAGGTTTTGGTACACTCGTTGTCAATAATAGCCCCATTTGTTTAAATCGGTGTCCGGCCGGTGTACTGTTTTAGCAGACTACAGTATAAAGTCTAAAGACTTCGGAGTAAGCTCCTATACATAATGGAGTTAATGTTACAACTGTTTTAGATGATGCATCTGATAGTTTTCTAGTTTGCAATATAATTATCATTTTCTTAAAACAATTTATCTTTCAATTTAACAGCATGTTAACGAGATCTCCAAGCTATTGCGTTGGACTCTTATTTATAAATCACGTATCATTATAATGTAAATACTTCAAGTATAATATTTGAACGTATTCCCTTCTAGGCATTTTCTAAGGCTATGTACTGTACATGCGGTCTACAAGAATTTTGCGTGGCCTGGATGCTGGAAAGATCAACTTTGCAGCTTATCGGATAATATACCTTAAAATAAGAGAACTGCTGGATCTAGATCTGTTAAAAAAACACAAGGATCTTGGTGAGGCTCCTTGACTTTATCCTCGGTTATCTCGGAAATCTCGTTTGAACTCAGTGCCACGTAAATACTTCATGTGTTATTCTGAATGACTAAATAGTCAAACATGGAATAAAATCGTCATTATTTACAAATATTATCATGATGACAATTCAAAGTAATACAACATATTTCCGTAAGTCGTTTACCAGTGTCATGTAAGTACTTCATAATATGTTATGTTCGATAACTTAAGTCAAACATGTAATTTACCTAAATAATTGTAACTACAGAGCAAGAACCGCTTGTGATATTTCTATGGCAAGATTAATTTCCCAATGAAAAGAAAGCAAGCCATGATAATAATATCAGATTAGGTCTTCTTCCCGGAGCGGAAGTAACGCCAATCTTTCATCGGTGCAGCGATCAAGTCCCAGACTGGTCAGTCCGGACAGGTCTGATTGCATTATCATCGTAGCGTAAATACGCTTTTTCAAGATGTGAAAACATCAAAAAACTGGAGTTTCATCCAATGAAAAATACCTGGCTATAATGTATTGCAGAAGGAAATAGTCATCATATCTACAGGCGCACACCGCCTGCTGTTTTGATATCCCAATATATATTTTGGAACGTTTATTTTACACATTTAGACATATTTGTCTATTTAACTTCGTAGAATCGCCCTAAAAACAATAAAATATTTTTATTACGTGTGCAAATGTGGCACAGATTATGCGAATGACATAACTAGAAATAGGAAAATACGGGAAGGTTTTAATGGAGCAAGGAGGTTTTCTTCAAATTTTTACTCTCAACTTGTGCATAAAATGGTGGGACCGGGTGGCGATACTACATGTGTTTATATATCAATCTAGAGGAATATGCGCGAAATATAATCACACTAATATTATAAAGGCGAAAGTTTGTATGTATGTGTGGGTGTGTGTGTGTGTGTCTTTTTTACTTTCAATGTACTAGAAGTACGATTCAAATATGTTTCCAGTTTCAAAAATAATTCGTCAAATATAGTCGTTGTCATTTTAAAATACTTAAAATCTCATCTCATCTTCTCTAAATTTAGTAAACTTTGATGCCAATCAGTCCATATGTTATGTTTGTTGTGTAGAGAACACAACAAACATAACATATGGGCTGATTGGCTGTTGATATTTCTCTTGTATACACCGTCTTTACGCTAAGTATTAAATCATCAAATAATTCATTTCGTATCGACTGTACATCTGCAGGACTAAAATTGGCGACGGACTCGAGGTCACACCGTTTTGTCACACTAGTGTGACCACGAGGAATTATTTTTACTCGTGGTCACACTGCTTGGTGTGACAACGAGTAATCTACAAAATATAAGACTCGGAGTCACACCAGTGTGGGAAAACAAAATACCAATTACTTATCAACATAATAATTGTACTGGTGGCGCTACCCGCGCCGGATGCCCGCGCCGGGCCCCGCTTTACGGTGCGGACGCTCTTAAACGGCTGAACGGATTTGGATGAAATTTACTATGGAGGTAGCTTATACTCTGGATTAACACATAGGACCCAACTAAGAAATCAAACAGTCGTGGGTTTGAATCCCGCAAGGTGCAATCATTTGTGGGATGAGCAGGAATGTTTGTTTCCCAGTCACGGATGTTAATATTCGTATATTTGTATGTTTATGCGTTATCTAGTGCCCATAGTACCCTGTACTATACCTACTATCCTAGTTCGGGGCTAGGTAATTAGTGTGGAAATGTCCCGAGTATTATAATTATAATTATTATATTCTATTAGCTGACCCGGCGAACTTCGTACCGCCTTAGAGTAAATAAAAGTTTTTAACTTATTAGCTGTCTTTTTCTCATACATTTTGTATGGAACGGCTTTTTTGATGATATCTCGAGTTTGGATTGACTGATTTCGATGAATTTTGTTGTTCAACTCCTGGTGACGGCTATGCCCGCGTACAAATGTTGGTCCCATCCTCCTCCCCCTGGCCCCGTCCCCTTTAAAACTCTTACCAACAAGCCTCAACACCCAACCCCGCCATGACACTTTGACAAAGAATTTGCAAAAATATATTAATGATGATAAAACTTTTGTGTGTGTTCTTTTTGTATTTCTGCTCTCCTGGTACTTTGAAATACTTTGTTTAAATATAATCACACCATTTAATGTTCATTGGGAGGTAAACTCACTTTTAATAACTTTATTTGTCAACTAGCTGTACCCGCTGCTTCGCATGCGTGGTCATTTCTCTAGATTAAAAGTGACATAATGTGCTATTCCAGGACCTAAAATACCAATATACCAACATTTGATCAAAATTTATTTATTTAGCTGTCAAAATGATTTTATCAATTGCTCGGCTTCTAATAGCCAAATTGAAATACCAATTACATCAGTTTTTAAGTCAAACCCTGAGCTATCCTAGATTGAAAACCGCATAGCAATCGGTCCAGTAGTTTTTAGGTGATGCACAAAAATACAGACAAACAGACAAAAAGACACGAATTAAAACAAAATTGCTTTATTATAAGTATATAGATGACTGTGCCAAGTTGCATCAAAATCCGTCCAGTAGTTACAGCGTGATACGTGTTCTGTCAAATAACTTTCAACCCCTATCCTGCGGGAACAATTTAATTTATCGGGATGAAACGTATCCAATGTCCTATCTCGTAGTATGAACTCATATCATTCCAAGTTTCATTTGAATTCATTCAGTAGTTTCGACGTGATGCGCGGTCAAGATACAGATAGACAGAAGGACACACAAACAGACAGTCAAAAACGAAAAAAAAAACAGTGGTGGCTTCAGCACCGAATATAAAACAGACTCCAATTTTTTTTTACTTAATATCTTTAATGTACAGAATTTGGACCCCTATCCCGCAAAAACCCTTAATATTTTTGCCAAGTTTCATTTGAATTCATTGAGTAGTTTCTGCGAGATGCTATGCCAAGAAACAGACAGACGGACAGACAGACTGACAGAAAAAAAGAAAAATTAATCAGTTTTGGCTTCAGTACCGAAAATAAAAGAGACAATACACAATTTGGACCCCTATCCCACAGGAACTCTTTATATTTTCGGGATAAAAAGTACCTTCAATTTTTAATCATCATGTAAACTATAACTGTGCCAAGTTACATCAAAATCCGTCCAGTAGTTTCAGCGTGATACGTGTTCTTATAAAAATCTTTCAAACCCTTTCCTGCGGGAACCCTTAAAGTTTTCGGGATGAAAAGTATCCAATGTCCTTCCTACCTCGACGTATGAACTCAAATCATACCAAGTTTCATTTGAATTCATTGGTAGTTTCGGTGTGATGCTTTGCCAAGATACAGACAGACGGACAGACAAACCGACAGAAAAAAAGGAAAAAATTTACAGTACAGCTTCAGTATCAAATATAGAACAGCCTCCAAAAATTTTTACTAAATGTCTTCAATGTACAGAATTGGACCTGTTACACTTTTATTATAAGTATTGATTTTGTATCTCCAACTTCTTAAGTGTTTCTGCTCTCCTGGCACTTTTTTTTTGCAATTCTTAATGAAAACAATAATATATTTTTTCCCTATTTCGGTATTTATGTGATATAAGCTATCCTGGTACCAAATTTTAATAACTTTATTTGTCAATTTTGTATCTCCAACTTCTTAACCTTCCGTGCCCGCCCCGCGCAGCACCTCAAAACCATTAATGCCTGCTGGGGGCTCGAGCAGGTCGAAGCGATTTGCGCGGGAAAGCGGTGCGCTCCTCTATTCATGTCTCTAATTCGTATTTTTTTTCGATTTTAGTAATTATAATTACTGTACTAGAAAGCCATTGAAATATGCTAAAATAATATGTATGAACGATATCATTTGAATGTTTATTTTATTTCTCACAGCCCTTGGTTTCGAAGAAACCTTGAAAATCTTTTATTGTGTAACAAAAATAGTTTTCTTATTTTTATTTTATATCCTTAGTATCTCTACAATATTTACTTTCTAAAACTGGTAAAAAGTGCACATTCTTTTATAATAATAATTTGATATATCAGCGCCCAAACATACGGTAAGTTTTTTTTTTAAATCTGTAGAAAAACGATATTATTATTTTTACCTATTTCGGGATCAAAAGTAGCCTATGTGTTAATCCATCCAGGATATAAGCTATCCTGGTACCAACTCTCATCCAAATCCGTCCAGCGGTTCTCGAGTTATAAGTGTTCGAACAAACACCAAAACCGACTTTGTGTTATATATATATATATAGTACATATATATAAATATATATATTCATATATAAAATATCATCATCATCATGTCAGCCTTTAGAAGTCCACTGCTGAACATAGGCCTCCCCCAAAGAGCGCCATGACGAGCGATCCTGTGCCACCTCCATCCACCGACTTCCTGCGATGGCTGCAATGTCGTCGGTCCATCGTGTGGGGGGTCTCCCCACACTTCGCTTGCTTGTTCGTGGTCGCCATTCGAGAACCTTTATTCCCCAACGGTTGTCGGTTCTGCGACTGATATGGCCTGCCCATTGCCACTTTAACTTGCAAACTCTGAGAGCTAAGTCGGTAACCTAGGTTCTTCTACGGATTTCCTCATTTCGGATTCTATCACGTAGTGAAACGCCAAGCATAGCTCTCTCCATTAATAAAAATATATAATATAAATATATAATATATAGATTATTATTATTATTAAATCATCCAAAAATAGCTATCGCTAAGCAATAAGTCCCCCATTGTACCGTAGGTTAAGATTTTATTTTGTGTTTTTTTTCTTTTTTACATATATTTTTTACCGATGTATTTATGATCTCACTAAGAAAGAGTTTTAGAAAATTCAACTCCTAAAGATATTGGGCGTGAAAGGTAATGGAACTCGTCACTGGATTTTGTTACTGAATTGTATTTTTCTCTGGAGCGACATCTCGGGCAACAGTTGTTTCCATGACATGTTGCGAGCTATCCGAGTAAACCTACCTACCTATACCTTTAAAGCTACGACTTTAAAGTCTTAAAATATACTCGAACGTTCTTAATACTTCAAACATTATGTTGGCTTTGCATTGTTTGTTCATGTTTTGATGTAGGCGCGTACTTGTACCATTAAAAACTTTCGGAGAGGCTTGTTTGTGTTAGCAATCTGTGAAAAGTAAAGTGCTTTATTTTCAAAAGTCTCTCTAACTTCATAACTTCGTAATATACCTAATAGAACAATATTTTCTCTTAATTAAAAATAAAGAGTCTGTAGGTGAGACAGCGATCTATTCGATACTAAAGGATAATTTTGTAAAAATATCCCTAAATTGACTATATGAAAAAAGAATTATTCAAATCGGGGATAAACACGAAAATACAGTCAAATTGAGATGCTCTGATGTTTTGATATCCCCAAAATCTTAAAGAACAAAAATAAAACACAAATATTATTTTGTGTAATAATATATATTTAATATTAAACTAAATAAAACATAAACTACAGATTGTCGTAGCCACATCATACAATTGATAACTTTATGATGTGGTCGATAATTTCATGAAATGGCAGCTAAAACTGACCATATCTTACAAACAGATATATCATCCACGTTTGGCCACATCATTAAATATCATTAATGTAGGGTTTTCATGATACCAAAGATAAATTTTCAAGCCTAAAATAACGAGCTCGCTCACTTCGCTCCCCCCTACGCCAAACTATCACGGCCAAGCCGGCCTTCCGTTCTCGCCTTCTATTTTACGATATGATCGCAAATGTTGACCATATCATGAAGTAGTCGTGCATTTAGCTTCATATCGTCAAACGCTGATTATTTATTCATCTGACCAAATCATTTCATGATGTGCCCGATAAATTCATGAAATACAAGCTTTTCATGATTACGCGAACCATTTCATGAAACGATCTATTCTATGATATCGCCACGACATATGCTTCATTTAAGTTTCGTCGCGATAAAGACAAATGGCTAATACTAGCTTATAACCTACTGTCTGCTTTTTCATCTGTAATGCTCACAAGACTTATTTTAATGAACTGTCGTACAACGTTTTGTTTCCAATTAGTTAACTTTCATTCAGTAGATATAAAAACATAAACTTGGCAAAACCTACCCCTAACAAAAGTAACCGTCTCGTAAGTAACAATCTGCCCAAGGGCCCCCCAAAGAATTTACCGCCCAAAACAAGCAGAAGACATATAAAGATAAGTAATGCCGGTCGTGAAACTTGGAATTGTCCGGGGCGGGTCATAAAACAGGCCCCCGGTCCCCCCGGGTTCGGGGGTCAGCGAGACCTGTTGCTTAACGGCCTACAGACGTGTTGAATTTGACTTTAAGACTGGCGGAGGCGAAGGTGTTAGTTGGGTAAATTGTCGGCGATTTATTTTGATTGGTGAGGAAATTTACCAAATAGGTACCTACCATATGCCTGGAAAGGTGGGCGATATGTATCAAACTTTTTTTTAATTGCTATCTCATAAAATATACAACGGTTGAAACTCACGAAAAATAAGATCGGAAATACTCCGACCAGCTTCGGACTATTTTGAAGTCCTTCGTCTGGGATATGATGCATATCTCATTATTGACCGAGCGAGCGCGAAGCTTGGGCAAAAATGCTTTCGTTTGTCCGGATGTCCGGCTGTTCTCCTCTTCAGGTCCCATTTATTTCTCATCCGATTCTCGTGAAATTTTGTGAGCAGGTCCGATGTTTTTTGTTTGTTTGTCGTATGAGGTAGTGCTTGCCTCTGGTGTCAGAGTTTGTCAGGCCGCCCGATGGCCTCTGAGATGGCTTAACGACTGCTATTAATCAATAACATCCGGGACCGACAGCTTAATGTGCTCTCCGAAGCACGGAGCGATGGAAAACCCCGTTATCGTTGAATTCAGAGTTGCACTATTGAACCGTTAGGCTACTATCGCTCTCTTAACTTATCGATAATTATATGTTATTTTTTGTCTATGAGTTTTTTGTTTAATTTCTTTTAGTTTTTGTTTTGGTTTGAGGCGCGGTGAACATTTATTTAGATTTAAGCTATGCAAAGACAGATTCCCGAGGTCTACAGCTCACAGAGCCACTAGTGTTGGTATAGCTATCTCACTAAAAGAGCTTTTATTGCAGAGAAATATGTATCAGTGTGAATTCAAAATAACCCCCCCCCCACCTGAACATTGCACCGAACATTTTTATGAACCTACGAGTACACCTCGGACAATAAATTAATTGGTTAAATCTTATTTTCCTACGATAATTCTTTAGTTACTTCAGTTTTGGTTTTCTTATAGGTAATTACATAAAAGAAAAATATATAATAATAATGTGTCTTAAGCCTAAAGAATGGGTTACTAATGAACATTGTATCATTTCACTAGGGTAATAATTGCGCGCTGCTGAACTCTTCAAAATACAGCTTTTTGTAATTCTACGAGCCGCTAAAATCTACTCAGGATATCCAGAGCAAGTTTACTAAGAGCAACCATTGCGTCTTTCACCCAGCAGTATCAATATCTTCAGTATACTAAAAAGTACCTTCGGACATAAAACACCCGATCTTATGGTTCAGGGGTCAGCGAAACCTGTTGCTTTAACAGCCTTCAGACGTTTTCAAGATCTAGTCGGGTTATATTTTTTTACCGACGTACAAATAGTATGTTTAAAATTTTCTGTATTTTTTTAATAACAGTATAGTTTTTTTTTATTTAACAACGCCGAAGTTCGAGTAGTTTTTTAAATTATTCGTTGATTTTCGGAGCCCTATTTTATAGATAAAACTTGGCATGTATAGTCGTAAGTTTAGATCACAAAAGTGTAATGTGTGTGCTGTGTGTGTGTGTGTGTAGCTGTCTTACAGTAAATTATTTATGCAATCTTCATTCATTTTACTCGACTGAGCGTAGGGTATTGTGTTTATCAGCCTATGTATGTATGTATGTATGTATGTATGTATGTATGTATGTATGTATGTATGTATGTATGTATGTATGTATGTATGTATGTATGTATGTATGTATGTATGTATGTATGTATGTATGTATGTATGTATGCATGCATGCATGTATGTAGGTATGTATGTATGTATGTAATAATATTCAATATGGCGACAACCAGACGCAATATTGTGAAAATAAAAAATAAAAGTCGAAGAACTATGAACTAATGTGGGGTACCATTGAATAGGTATTTGAAATGTATCTTCAGATTTCTCATATCCTTTTTCATTTCGAATGCCCATTTAGGATCTATAACGATTTAAAGTTGGTTAGCAACCATTCTCAGTCGGGTTTTTTCTGTGTGCGTAAATTTTCTTGTTGTTTAATGTCTACCCACAAATGAACAAAATAACTCATGCAGTCGAGTCCATATACCTATGTTATTCAAAAGTTCTAAAAAGATAAAATAATTGTAAACTTGTTCTGTTGGTAGATAGTCTCACTTTTTTTTCACTTTACTTTCCTCTAAGTAAAACTGTCTTTGAATAACTTTAAAGTAGAGAAGATAAGACCTTGAAAGAAACTCGGAGGCTTACTTTTTGTTAAGTTGATAAAGTAAGTGACAGAAGCATCAGCTTTTTAGTAGTTCTCGCAGTTTCCTCTGTTTCCTGTTGATCAGCATCGGTATCTCAATGAGACATATCAAACGCATAAACGCCCCTCGTTCTTCAAGCAACCTAGTGCCTCAGGGCAACTATAGTTATTCTGAACCCAGGGTAACGACCGTGGGTAGTGTGAGCACTGAACACTACATAAACAGGGCTTTCAGGAAGTATATATTGAAAGATCTAGGTAGCACTGCAATTGTTTTGGAACTGCAATTGGTTTTAGAGACGCATGGCGCACTCTATCAAGCAAATTATATGTTCGTTGATTCTCTTCTCTTTCTCTTCTTCTCTACATAGTATAAAGCAAAGTCTGCGTCAAAAATAGTAAGCGGATATACTGTCTGTCTGTATATCCGCTTACTTTTTTTTATGTGTTTTTCACCATCAGTTAGATAATTTTTCAGAAAAAAAACGATATTTTGTAGGTTCTTAAACTGAGCGAAACGAGCATACGGATCGAGTGTGCGAGAATTTCACATTTTTCACCCCTTTTTTTGTAAATTACACCCGTTTGAATCCAGGGCGGGTCGCTAGTGTTTTATATTAGTAGTGTTAAAACAGATGCAGGTCGTGAACCCATGGCTAGTCTCATTAAATCTAAAAATGCCCATCTTTAGATTAAATAGCTTGGGATATACAAGATCTGCTTCATAGTTGGACCCAATAACCAAGAATCACCTAAAATAATTGTAACTGTCGCGATTCGAACACATAGTTAAATATTTAAACGGGACTTAATCGCGCTGAACAATTAATTTTTATTTACCTCGACGTTTCGATCAAGTTGCATTGATAGTGGTCACGAGAAGACCACGCTCAAACGTCAACTTCGAGTCGAAAATTCGAGGTAAATAAAAATTAAGTTTACAGCTCGATTAAGTCCCGTTTAAATATTTAAGTACACCTAAAATAATCTTATATAGAGATTCGCATTCAGAATGCAGACTATTACTACAGCAGCTGGGCGAAGTCCTCAGTAGATCTCATGATCCTTTTCATTTTTATGATGCCCTTGAAGATACTCAAATCCAAGTCAAACTGCCATCCAGCGTCGTAAAACGCAGCAATTGTAAACGCGCTGTTAAAATCCATTATATTTTATTAATGCGCGTCAGAAATGGGGGCCAAGATGGAAATAACTGTTAGAGTAAAGCCCGCGGACTGCCGCGTGATGCTCGTCCTACAGAATAATGGTACAAATTATGAGAGACTGGAGAATTGAGCAACATAATTACGATCGACGAGCAATTTATTAATTCTAAGGCCAAACAGGGCCTATTCCACATGAAATTCCTACTAGTTCCACTTGAATCCCCCATTTAAGTCATAACTGGTAGGACGCACGCGTTGAACATATTCGTTTTAAGGCACTGTGGTATGGACGACTAGAAGACTTGACTAACCAAATGCGGCCCATCCCAACTGAATCTTCCTATCAGCTTCCATCTGGAAACTGTTCCAACTTAACTGTATAGTCTGCCCGAGGTAAAAATATTCCTGTACAGCTTCAAGAGGGAAGACCGTATATAACAATAGGTCCCGGGGTAATAAGGTCGTTAAACCTGACTTTGGTTTTGTCGCCGTTCATTCCGAGACCGATACGTCGAGAGGTTTCAGCTATATGTCGTTCAGCTTTGTTCGAGGTCCTGCAGCGACTTCGCCATAATTACAATATCATCGGAAAACCAATACCGATAGCTATACAAACTACGATAAAATCACACTTGGCGCAGAGCCATGTGATTTTAGCTTTAAATATACTTTAAATACTTTCTAAAAACACAGAACCGTGACATGTTGACTAACAGATAACGCAAAATCTAAGCCGGTGGACCTATAGAGATTTGAAATAGTATATTGTATTATACAATATATTTATTTTCAATTATTCTACACTAATAATAATTAATTAATAATTACTTTTCAATTATTCTACTTCAATTATTACTACTATATTTTTCCCATTATGATTATTTGATGATTGTGGGACATCTCATTGACACTTTTATGTTTTATATTTGTAATTTCCATATGTTTTTTTTTTATAAATAATGACATTTGAAAATAATATAAAACATTCACAAATATGGAAAAAAATAAATCCCCGTAGAGTTTATTGGTGCTCTCTTCTCTAACGGGTGTATTTCCGAAGCACCTATAGTCAGAACGGTATTTCCTTTTCCTGTGAGAGATTTAACTCTGCTGGCACATGAAACGGAAATTTCCTTTTCAAACTCAAAGCATACTTAGTTTACCTAAATTTTATTGATTTGATCATATTAATAATATTAATATTTTATGTATCCTCCTTGTTCATGAGATATTAATTTTGACTTGTAAAAGTGCTATTATTTTGCCTATTTACAAAAAAAACTTTGATTTTGAATATGGAGGAAATACTCCTTGAGGAATTATTACTAGGCATGCACTAAAAAGGTTATTTTTGACATAGAGGTGGATCCCTATGGGGGTGAACGAGTGGCAAAGCTTGCACGCGGGCAAAGCTAGATATAGATAAAAGACAAATTTATTTGACAGGAGGCGATAAAAAATTAAAAACTAGTGTGAACTAGCTTAAAACCTAAAACACGCCTGCCCTGCCAAACAAGAATGGAATCCTATAAAATTATATACTGTTCGAATGTGCATAACAAGGCCTTCAGTTTGATAACCATATTGTAAAATTAGAAGTTATTTTTTTGCGCTTTTGAAAATGGAGCATTTATTATTTTTTCAATGATAATTGTAGCCTTATCTGACTGGTAAATCTGATCAGACACATGAATCCTAAAAACACTATACACAATACACTCCTTTTTTGGGCAGTCGTGTGAAAATACAAGTGAATTCATAATTATGGTTACAGCGCTCGACCTGAGAGAATGATTTACAGTCCCATTCTCAGAATTTGTAATTTTAATAAACATATTGTTTTTAACCAGTAATATAATTATGGTTACAACGCTCGAACTGAGAAAATGATTTACAGTCCCATTCCCAAGATTTGTAATTTTAATAAACATATTGTTTTCAACCAGTAATATAATTATGCTTACAGCGCTCGACCTGAGAGAATGATTTACAGTCCCATTCCCAGAATTTGTAATTTTAAAAAACATATTGTTTTTAACCAGTAACATAATTATGGTTACAGCGCTCGACCTGAGAGAATGATTTACAGTCCCATTCCCAGAATTTATAATTTTAAAAAACATATTGTTTTTAACCAGTAATATAATTATGGTTACAGCGCTCGACCTGAGAGAATGATTTACAGTCCCATTCTCAGAATTTGTAATTTTAAAAAACATATTGTTTTTAACCAGTAATATAATTATGGTTACAGCGCTCGACCTGAGAGAATGATTTACAGTCCCATTCCCAGAATTTGTAATTTTAAAAAACATATTGTTTTTAACCAGTAATATAATTATGGTTACAGCGCTCGACCTGAGAGAATGATTTACAGTCCCATTCTCAGAATTTGTAATTTTAATAAACATATTGTTTTTAACCAGTAATATAATTATGGTTACAACGCTCGAACTGAGAAAATGATTTACAGTCCCATTCCCAAGATTTGTAATTTTAATAAACATATTGTTTTCAACCAGTAATATAATTATGGTTACAGCGCTCGACCTGAGAGAATGATTTACAGTCCCATTCCCAGAATTTGTAATTTTAAAAAACATATTGTTTTTAACCAGTAATATAATTATGGTTACAGCGCTCGACCTGAGAGAATGATTTACAGTCCCATTCCCAGAATTTGTAAATTTAATAAACATATTGTTTTTAACCAGTAATATAATTCACTCATTTTCCAAACGAGCGTATTGTTGCTGTACCTTATTTTTTTCAACGCACCGCTTTTTCCTGCAGCTTGCTTCTTAGATAAAGCGGAACATTACGTCCCCTTGTCTTCTTGGACTACTCGAGGCAGTAGTCTCCTCTAGGCCGTAGTTTCCTTGAGGCCATAAAAGGCTTTCGAGGCCGTAACGCAAGGAGGTGGTGCTTAATGGCCTCGTAACGACTGACGATTTCCGTAGGATTCGAACCAAGAATGTGAGAGATTTTTGAAAATTGCCCATTTGAGCAATTGAAAACGTTTTTGTTGGAATACCTACATTTTAATTGTTAATTTTATTCAGTGCTGAGTATATTGCCACCTTATTAAATAAAAAACCAGTAACGTTGATTAAGGTATTAATTCTACTAAACATGCAATAACATACTTCCTGTTATTTCACTTGATGGTGTTATATTAGCAAGACTATTTTATGAATACTTGTCTCTGAACAGTACTTTTTTTTTACCTAGCCATCCTATACTGTCCCACTGCTGGGCAAAGGTCTCCCTCATTTCCATTGAGACATCCGTGTAATCTCATACCATCCCTCCTGGAAAGCATCGAGCTCATCACGCCTTCGCTTTCTGGGTGTGACTCTGCAACGATGTCGATCCTGAATGGCATCCTGTATTGCTGGACCCATGTCCAGCGATCCGTGTACTTTCGGCTAACGTCCCATATCCCAGTTATCAGTCTTACAAATCCAAAAAAAAAAAAACACATCCTTATATAGAAATATAATGTTTTGTGCTGCGTCGATTGCTTGCTTGTCATATGAGGTAGTTGTGGCTTCTGGTGTCAGAGATGTCAGGCCGTCCTAGGGCTGCTGACATGGCTTAACGATTGCTATGAATCAATCATATCCGGGACCGATATCTTACCGAGCCCTCGGCACGGAGCTAAACCCACACATATCTTTTAAAAGTCATTGGTGTGATTCTAAGTCGCACCCGCTGCGCTACCATCGCTCTTGAAACACGATCCAAATAAAGCGAAGCTAACGGCAAATATAAACCAAACAGTTTGCTGAAACCAACCGCAATTGATAAATTATTTGTCTTGAATAAATCAATTCTCCCGTAACTTCGCATCGTTAGTTACGGCGCAACTTCAAAAGAGTCAATTTAACTTTTGCCAGTGCTTCAGAACTTTATCTGGTGCTCGCTGTAATAGGGATGAGTAGCTTTGTGCCCGCGGTTTTTCCTGTGATATTTCTTTGAACTAATCATTGTTTTTTCGATGTACATAATAGTTGCTTGCTTGTCATATGAGGTAGTGGCCTCTGGTTTCAGAGTTTTCAGGCCACTCTAGGGCCTCTGACATGGCTTTACGACTGCTATTGATCAATATTAGCCGGGACCGACTACTTAACGTGCTCTTGGAAGCTCAGGGCGATGGAAAACCGCACATAAATCATCATGCCTATATCTGTCCACTGCTGGACGTAAGCCTCTCCTAATGCACGACACTCAGCTCGGTCTTCAGCTCTCCTCATCTATTTTCTTCCAGACGCTTTTCGCAGGTTGTCACTCCACCTGGCCACAGGGCGTCCTACACTACGTTTGCTTAAACGTGGTCTCAGTCGAGAACTCTTCTACCCCCAATGGTTATCGGTTCTTCTGGAAATGTGATCAGCCCACTGCCACTCCAGCTTGCTTATCCTTAGAGCTATGTCGGTTACCTTGGTTCTTTGTTGGATATCTTCATCACATAAAAAAAAACCTGTCCTTCAGAGAAACTCCAAGCATAGCTCTCCATAGCTCTCTACGAGCGATCTTAAATTTGTGGACTAGTTTGACCGTGAGTCCGTTTCGGCTCCGTAGGTCATGTCTGGTAGGACGCACTGATTGGGGACTTGTCTTCACGCACGACTTGTCTTCATGGACGACGAGAAGACTTGACGAAGCTTGTCGAATGCTACCCAACCCAGCTGAATTCGTCTCTTGGCTTCCTTTTCAAAGTTGTTCCTATCTAATTGCAATATTTGCCCAAGGTAAACATATTTTCGGAAACTTCAAGAGGTACACCATTAACTGCAATCGGTTCCGGGTCAACAAGATCGTTAAACATGATCTTGGTCTTATCTATGTTCATTCCGAGACCGATGCGTCGTGAAGCATCAACTAGGTTGGTCAGCATACTTTGCAAGTCTTGCAGCGACTCCACCATTAGGACTATGTCATCGGCAAATCGTAAGTGTGAGATGTGCTCGCCATTGATACGAGTATTAATGCCCGTTCCTTTCCAATCCAGCAACCCGGTATCGTTGTATACTAACTTGTACTACTATACCACTAGGCTACCATCACTCTCTCATACCTAAATTGTTGTGACTAATTTTATTAATGCATAATATTAATTCGTTAATTTCTCAAAAAATACGGTCGAAACTCTTCCTTTTTACCCGACTACGGCGAAGCAAGGGAAGAGTAATGAGTTTAACAGTCTATGTATGTATGTATGTATGTATCATGTATGTATGAATGTATATATGTATATATGTTTTCGAGTTTGGATGTTCCACTAGAGCGTCGCCCGGTCCGATTTTAACAGACGACGTGTCAATTGATTCCTCTTTAGGTATAGAGTGTCATATTATAGTGTGTCATAGGCTATTTTTTTTAAAACAAAGTAAGTGTTATGTGTCCAAACTAAAAATTTGGTCACATTATGACAAGCGAGGTATCAAGCGATTCATCTTCATCGCAAGACTGTCATAGGCTATTTGTTACCCGACCGTAGTCGGGTTTAAGTTTTTGAACTTATGTCTTGTTATCATTATCAACAGCCTACATTAGTCGACTGCACACAAGCCTCTCCAAATGCGCGCCTGAGCCCGGTCCTCGGCTCTTCTCAAGCAACTGATATCAGCTAATTTGCGTAAGACTTCGCTCCAGCTGGCCGGAGGGCGTCCTAACTACATTTTCCATTGGGTGCCCAACGAGTCACACTGAATCGTGTCACAGTATGACTTTCTTCCCATTGAGTCACACCCTGTGTTACTCGTTGAGAAGAAAATTCCCATCGAGTCACACACTGTTACTTGCCTTTACGTGGTCACCACTCAAGAACTCGCCTACCCTGTCTATTACCGGTTCTTCAACAGATATGACCGGCCCATTGCCACTTTGGTTTGCTAATTCCTTTAGCTATGTTCTCCTTTTGCAAATCGATTAAAAGTATCTTATTCGTTCAGACATTATTCTGTTACAAGTATACTGAGTTGGCAGACCTCAGTACCAACAGACTCTTTTAAACTTTCGCGATTCGAACACATAGTTAAATATTTAAACGGGACTTAATCGCGCTGAAAACTTAATATTTATTTACCTCGACGTTTCGATCAAGTTGCATTGATCGTGGTCTTCTCGTGACCACGATCAATGCAACTTGATCGAAACGAAATATTTAAATATTTAACTAACAGACTCTTTGTTTTTATTAGACTTACCTGTTTCACCTTGGGTTTCTGTTATCTTTTAATTATCCCTAGAATCACTTGATAGAAGCTTTCGCTCTTGTTTTAACTAGCGCTCCGCCCCGTGACTTTCTGAAGTCCTTAAAACATACCCTATATTCACCGGGAATAATAAAGCTTTGTAACAAACAAATGTGAGCCTGATTACATAGACGTAGGAGCAAACAAAAAAAAACCCACTTTAAACGGTCAGATTTCATTCAAATTTTGCACACCTGTCAAAGACCGATGACAATGCAATAATCCGAAAAAAACTAAAAAGTAGAAAAAAAAAATAGTTTAAAAAACAAAAAAACACGCTTTATATAGAAAACCAAACTAAAAAATAGAAAATAAATTTCAATATTGTAAATAAGAAAAAAATGATTTATTTAAAAAAAAGCGTGGGGTGCTTCTCATATCTGTCAATGAAATATTTATAACTATTGACCCATGCACCCCACGATTTTTTTGGAATAAAACATTTTTTACTTATTTACACTATTAAAATTTATATTCTATTTTTTAGTTTGGTTTTCTATACAAAGCGTGTTTTTTTGTTTTTTAAACTATTTTTTTTTTCTACTTTTTAGTTTTTTTTTTTTTTCGGATTGTTGCATTGTCATCGGTCTTTGACAGGTGTGCAAAATTTGAATGAAATCTGACCGTTTAAAGTGGGTCAAAATAGCGTCCACAAACGGACAAACAAGGAGTCGGTTACAAACATACAAACATACAAGTGAAGCTAATTTATAGCATATAAAAACAACTCTGGAGTTGGTTACTCGCTCGAAGGCTCGTAAACTCTCTATTACGAGTCGTGGGAAGCTGTTTAGTAATATAACGTTTAGTAATATTAAAAACTTTTATCAGAAGTATGAAAAAAATAAGGTTTTCCCTCCTTTTTACGCCCCCATTAGCAAGACCCGTCGAACCCTATCGTAAAAAACAAAGCAATTATCAATCGCCAAAAGGGTTGTAAATTCCACCCTCGCCAATAACAACAAACTGGGACAAAACATAAATTGCTCCCGCGAAGGGACTGCGCCAATATTTTCATGACACCCCTAATTTTCGCGAATTAATCTTGCTCATTTTTTAACCACCCCTTGTATTTTTGTGCGGATATTTTTATCCGGGTTGAGTTATCGTATCATCCGGTCGAAGCCGGATAAAAGCGGCGTTTAGGGTACCGTGAGGGCCGAAATATATAAAACATGACAAGGAATTACGTTTTTTTGTTCGTGAATATGTCGCATGGGATTAAATAGATAGGTATAAAAAACCGGACAAGTGGGAGTTGAACTCACGTGGAGAGGGGTCTGTACGATTAATATATTATCTGTCAATATTGATAGATTTAGCACGTTATTTTAAGACCATAGACTTAAACTATTATCTGTATTATTTTCAAAATTTTAGGCTCAGTAGTTTCGGATACAGTTTCGGATACAGTTTCGGATACAGTTTCGGATACCCATCCGAAACTACTGAGCCTATAATTTTGGAATGGTCATCTATTTTCTTAAAATAACAGATCAATTTATATTAAAATTATAAAAAAAGATATGAGACCCTCACATCGCATGTGATATATCAGACGGTACAGTGTGCAAAACTTTTTTTATGTGCTAATTTGTTGCCCAAAACTGACACTCAAACCAAAATTCAATTATTTACGTAACATGAAATTCATATGTGTACCAAATTTCAACTTAATCGATCCAGTAGATTCGGAACAAATTGGTAGTGACAGACGGACAGACAGACGGGTGATCTTATGCACTTCCGTGAAGTTTTACCGTTATTACCGGTTTAGCAGTACTTGGGTTGGTGCTATAGCGGAGAACGTCGAATAGGCGACAGCGTTCCCTTTATTTTCATTCAGACGCACGGAACCCTAAAAATGGATGAACTTGTAAAAAACATATTTCCAGCTAACAAATATTTAAATATGAAAATGCATGATTGAAAGTTGCTGTTTCATATTATGTTTAGGCTGGAATTTTCTAATATTTAAACCGTGGTTAAGCATCGGTTAACCTGGACAAATTTTAGCGTTGACAATTTCAAGTCAAAATGCCACAATTTGTAAAGAAAGTACCAAAGTAAGGTTATTGAAGCTTTTTCAAGTATCTGTTTTTTTAGGTATCTGTTGTCTTACCTATCGTTTTTAACAATATTTTAGAACCCTCAAAACTCCAGCCTCTCTCACCCCCGATCCGTAATCATTTTCCAAACTAACAGCCCCTCCAGTTAAGGCGCTGTTAATAGCCAATTGTGGAGCAAAGGCCTTTAAATCGCGCTCATCTTTGCCGCTAAATTAGTTAAGTTCTTAATACCGCTATAAACGTTTGGAGGAGTCAGAAGAAAGGCCGTTTTTAATAAGATTTAGTTTAATATCTTAGAGTTTAGGTACGTAGGTACTTCTAAAAGTTCAGAGTTAGTTTGCAATAACAAATTCACCAAAGAATCGAACCGAAAAACTTACAAAAAATACTACCTAGAAACAAAAAGTTTCGTTAAGTAATAATTTTCAATTCTAGTTACACAAATTTCGTACAAATAAATTAGATTTAAGCTATTTTCTACTATTATAGATGTATACAACTGATAAATTATAGAAATCTAACCTATACTTATTGAAATGGCTTACAACCTTTTCACCTGAGCTTTTTACCGAAGAGGATCCAAATCTGAAAGCATTTAGATAAAAAAAAACAAAGCTCTCGATAGATAAGTGGTTAGATATCGGTGGTACCGAGTTTTCAAGGTTCATCAGATGCGTCGAAAAGCTCCGCGATTTTACATTCTCGTTGGGATGGTGCCGTCGTTAGCGTAACTAAATTTCAAGTCGGAATACTCTTCTGACGGATAGAGAAGTATAAACCTGAAACAACACGGAGAAAGTCATGTCAGTCTGTTGATGTCAAGAGCATGTCGTTCGCTAGATGGTAAATTATTATATAGTGGCGTAAATTGCATAAATCCGTATTTTTTGTAGCTATTTGATGCTACTTTTTGGGATCAATAATAAAATCGAAATTAAAAAATAATGTGGTACGTTTTTTTTATTATTACGGGCTAAGCAATCATTTGACCACGATCTCACCTGATGGAAAGCGGTGATGTGGTCGAAGGTGTAGCATGTTAGCCTAGTAGTAGATACCTATTCACTCTTGACTTGAACACACCTGGGTTATAATTTACCGGAAACACTGACGAGGGCAGGGCATTCCACTCTTTTGCAGTTCTTATAATAATTCTTGTGCGTGGTATTTCAAATATAATAAGGGTGGCGCTTTATCGATTGTCTAGTCGTGCGGTGA
This sequence comes from Alsophila aescularia, assembly GCA_946251855.1. Lineage (NCBI taxonomy): Eukaryota > Metazoa > Arthropoda > Insecta > Lepidoptera > Geometridae > Alsophila > Alsophila aescularia. The sequence goes on along the minus strand of OX276380.1, from coordinate 2,701,296 downwards.
TGGATTGTGCAGCTCTTGTGCACACGTGCACTCTGTTGATTAGCTTACCTTTCGAGCGGCAGGAATCCGAAGAGCCTCTTGACCTGGTCGGTGAAGGGCGCTATGGCGTGCTCCGCTACGTCCACATGTTGGACCATGTCGTACGCCCACTCAGACCACTCGAACAGTTTCCCTGGAAATAGATGTCTCAAAATTTGATGTCCAAAGATGGGGCAATTAGGGAGGGGTTTAGATACGCTGGGAGGGGTTTAGATACGCTTTTAAGTAGCCCAGATCAACCCTAACCTGGCCACCTGTCCGGTGAGCAGGCTCGGTAATGGCTACGGAAAGGAGCGCAGGTCGTGTAGACATCCGCAGCAAGTCTGATTTGTTACCTTCACGTGGTGCCGCCCTGTTCTTGATCTGGTCCCTTAAGGAACAGATGTAACTAAAACAACAGACGCAATTCTAGACTTCCTAGTCCACCTAATTCCATTTAATCCTTATTTCCTACCTTATCTCCTTTCCAATCTTCCCTTGTGGCAGCCCGTGGCCAGCGTGTTGATGGAGAGGAAGCCGTCGCTTGTTTCTCGGGATGACTTCTTCGCCATCAATGTGCGAAAGACGGTAGGGAATGTAGTGTGGGCTACTACTTCCTCCATCACTGTACGCCCACTAATATCACCTTAGTTCCACAGAGCTATTCGTATATAAATAATTTAAAAAAATGGAGTACAATAAGATTGAGAACGTTGTGCCATGCGACCCGGCTAGCGCCCGGCGCCCTCTGGTATCCGGGCTGGACGGTGTGAAGTTGGTGACCGAAGGCGACGGCGGGGTGGAGTCCCAGGCCTCGCTGGCCGCGACTACTACTGGACCGATGACGACTACGGGATCTGGACCAGCGCAGAAGACGGTCCCAGGACACGGAGCGCGCTTCAACACGCGCAAGAGGTGGCAGCAGAAGCGGCTGCGCGAGCGCGAGGCAGCCATGTCATCTGGCGCTGTGCTGGATGGAGGTAACGGGCGAGGTAGCGGAAAGCCCACAAGGCCCAACGTTGCCTCGCCAAATAAAAATCAAGACGGCGGTAAAAACCGCCGAAAAAATATAAAAGAGCGTATGAGACGGGAGGAGGAGCGCGTAAACGCCTTTTACAGTCAGGAGCGGGAAGGCGTGCTACAGCTGCCCGGCGTATCGGCACTTGCGCCAGCCGTGGTGGCATGTTTGGCTCGCGTTGATCCAAACGGCGCGACTGTCGTAAACGAGGGAGAGGGTCCTTGTTCGACAGCAACCCTTCCGTATGCGACCGCCCCTGCAAGGGAGAGCGGGTCGCGCGGAGGGGAGGAGTCACACGTCGGGTCCATCGCCGCCTCCGTAATGGAGCGCGGGCGTCAGCCGGTGTCGACGAATGCTGGAGGACAGGGCTCGGTACCGAGTGAGCGGCAGAAGTGCCCAGATACGGCAAAGGCCGAAAACAAACAATACCTCGCAAAGAGGAAACAAAATAATGCCGAATTTGAGGTGGCGAAGGTTTCGGCAGGGCCGTGCACGGTGCCTCCCCCGATTAGGCCCCAACTGGCGACCGACCTGTCAAAGGGTAAAGGTGTAGGGAAGGGTCGAAAGGAGAGTGAGGGCACCGGTGTCGGTACTGAAGGAGCAACCGCCGCCGAAGAGGATGGGCATAATAGAGGACAGGGAGAGGATGCCATTCGAGGCGCGAAGCGGCAGCGTAGCTCCGACCAGGTGTCGCCCACTGGCTGCATAGCAGCGGATAAGAAGCTGCGCTTGGAAGGAGGGACCGCTGCGGCTGTTGCAAAATCGAATGCGCAGAATCGCAGACCTGTGGTAGAGAAGGGCGAGGGTGGTCCGTCCTCGTACGCCGACGCGGCCAAAACTTACTGCATGGTAGTTTTGGACAAAGGAGGCGCTCAGATGGACGAGCACCGGGCGACCGTTTTACGTAAGACTCTGGACGATATCCAATGGGAACAATACGTGAGTAATCGCGGTAAGCCTAGGGAAGAGAAGCGAAGGCTGCCCGCGTTTACACAGTTACCAAGGTTGACTCGCGGTGGTCTCAGAATGTGCCCCCTGGATGGCTATTCACTTGCCTGGCTATCTTCCACGGTTGAGCAGCTGCCTGGCCTGTGGGAAGGGTCGGAAGGGTACAGAGTCATCCCGGAGAGCGAGTTGCCTAGGTACCATACCGGCATCATATATGTCCCGGACTTCGGCAAAGAAAAAGAAGACCTCGTCAAATGGCCTTTCGTCCTGAGAGACTATTTGGCTGAGCAAAATGAGTTCAGGGGCCTGGACATGACACTTTGGCCCATCTTTAAACATTTGGTGCGCCAGAGAGGCCAATGTTACAACCATGTCCTGGTGATGGGAATCCCGCCGGAGGACATAGAAAAGCTAAAACGCATAGACTTTCGCCTGCACTACACGTCAGCGACGGTCTACGTCAAGATAAAGGGATTTAAATCGAGGGGTGCGGGGGTTATGGCGGTGTCGGGGGAGTTGGAGGTCGTTGACTCCGCAGTGTGCGGTCCGAGCGAGCCTGTGACACCCATGGACGTCAACCCAGTGCACCTTGATAACACGGATTGGACGAAGGAGGAGATGGACCGTCTGTTGGAAGTGGGCGATGACGGCGTGGAGGATATTGCAGGGGACATTACGGGCCTCAATATCTTCTCGCCGGCGTCGTCCATGGACGCGGACCGGGCTGGACCCTCCTCCGTCGAAACCGTAATCGAGTAAGGTGGGCGGGTCTTTCAGACCACCCGTACTAAACACATAGTAGTAAGTAGTTAGGAATACAAAAATGGATGGACTAAAAAATAAAAACTGTAATCGCAAGTCCTCAAAAAAAACCGCCACCGAGGTTGGTAATAATCATAGGCTACGTAGTAATAATAATATAATAATCAAAATTAAAATTAACATCATACAAGCCAACATCCAACACAGCGTCACAGGTTTCGCTGCCCTGCGTAGAACCCTGGAAGAGCAACCAAACACAATAGCGCTGGTCCAGGAACCCTATTTAACTCGTACAAAGGTGGGTGGTTTCAACGCCCTTCGGGGCACTGTCTTTGCTCCCCCCGTGCAAAGCAAAACACGGACTTTTATATATGTACCAAATCCTTTTAAAGCGTCGTTGGTGACACATTTGTGCACCGACGACCTTACGGTAGTAAAACTGGAGACAGGTCTGCTGGGGAAACTCAGCACTATCATTTTAGCATCGGCGTATATGGACATTACGGCCGAGGTGCCTCCTCCGGCACTTGAAGAGTTAATGCATTTTTGCATGCTGAACAACATGGAATGTGTGATAGGTTGCGATTCAAACGCCCATTGCACGGTATGGGGATGTCCAGACTCAAACGAAAGAGGAAGGGATTTACTGGACTTCAGTCTAAGACACAACCTCAACATACTAAATCGAGGCTCAGAGCCAACGTTTGTGACGTCTTGGGCCAAGACAATAGTAGATATTACAATAGCCACCAGCGAAATTGCCGAGACAATCAGCGACTGGCGAGTGGCGACGGATGAGATCTCTTGTGCAGATCACAGAAGAATCAGGTTCAGATTGGATGTGGGAGAGTAAGAACCTCGGACCTACAGAAATCCAAAGAAGACTGACAAGACTCTATTCAGAGAAACTCTTGATAGGAGTTTGTCAGAAGCACCACAAGTAGAAGCAACTAAAGAGCTTATACCACAGGAGATAGAAGACACCATACAGTGTGTAGTAAGCATTCTGAAAGGAAGCTACGAACGATCATGTCCTTTAAAAACGGAAACCAGCAAAATATTGCTTAAAAAAGATAGATGGTGGAACAAGGAACTCAGTAAACTGAGGAAGAAAACGAGACACCATTTCAACAGAGCCATGAACACCGACCTGGAGGTAGATTGGCAAGAGTACAGGAAAACTCGACACCGACTCAAAGTAGAGATAAGCAAAAGTCGGAACAGTTCGTGGAAAAAATACAGTAGCTCGATCCAATCGGAGAGCGAGACCGCAAGATTGCGAAAACTGGTTTCCAATGATACAAAGGTAAGACTTGGTACTCTAAAGAAACCAGATGGTACATATACCACATCAGATCAGGAGCAATTTGAACTCCTACTTAAAACCCATTTCCCAGACTGTATACTAGACAATGAAGTCGTTTGGGAAACTCCGACATCAAGTGAACCTTCAAGAAGTGACTGGAACTTTGCAAATTCAATCGTCACGGAAGAAGCACTTCTGTGGGCGGTTAGCACCTTCCAACCATTCAAAGCCGCGGGGCTTGACGGGATCTTTCCAGCTCTCCTGCATTGGAGTCTAATGAAGATCAAGTCTCATCTTGCTGCTATTTTTAGATCATGCCTTGCCTGGAAGTACATACCAAAGGCTTGGCGGGAAGTTAAAGTAGTATTTTTGCCTAAACCAGGCAAATCAGATTACACAAATCCAAAGTCGTTTAGGCCAATAAGCCTTAGCTCGTTTCTCCTAAAAACACTAGAGAGACTATGCGACAAATACATTCGCAGTGGGCCACTGGTTGACAAACCAGTACACAAAAATCAACACGCCTATCAATCAGGTAAATCTACAGAAACGGCCCTCCACCAGGTGGTTCACAAGATAGAATCCGCACTGGAAAGCAAGCAATCTTGCCTTGTAACCTTTATCGATATAGAGGGAGCGTTTGATAAAACAACGTTCCCCAGTATTGAAGGTGGGCTGAGGAATCAAGGCGTGGACGAAAGAGTGAATAAATGGGTCACAACAATGCTGTCTAATAGAGCAGCTAGCATAGAGACTGCCAAATCATCGCGATGTGTGGTCACGAGAGGCTGTCCGCAGGGAGGCGTATTATCTCCGCTGCTATGGGTAGTAGTGGCGAACGAAATTCTCGAACTATTAAACAGGGATGGTATAGTAACCATAGGATATGCAGACGATCTGGCTATCATGGTCTCCGGACTTTTCGAAGCAACCCTATGCGAAAAAATGCAGAAGGCGCTTCGGGAGGTCGAGAGATGGTGTGAACGCCACACTCTATCTGTAAATCCACAAAAAACTGAGATGGTTTTATTCACTCGAAAGATGAAAACAGCTAATGTACGACTTCCTACACTGTTTGGAACAAAACTTTCACTCAGCAAGGAAGTGAAATATCTTGGCATATGGCTGGATAGTAAGATGTTGTGGGCGAAACAACTAGACCATATAACCACAAAGGCAATAAATATTTTATGGCAATGCACCCGAGCAGTGGGTAAGGACTGGGGTCTGAAACCTAAACTGTGTCGTTGGTTGTATACTGTGATAGTACGACCGGTCCTCACATATGGATGCGTAGTGTGGTGGCCGAGAACAAATCTGGTGACTACAATCACCAAACTACAGCAAGTCCAAAGATTGGCATGCTCTCTAATCAGCGGCTGTACGAAATCAACTCCATCAGCCGCTTTAGACATTATTCTGGGTCTGACCCCGCTGCATTTACATATCCAGCAGGAGGCGATGGCTTCAGCACTAAGGATCAAATCTACAAATCAGTGGAAAGGCACCGGGCCCGTTATGAACCACTCAAAAGTATTAGACAAAGCAACGAGAATAATCCCAGAAGCATGTCAGGGAACGGACAAGGTAGCTAGCATATACCTAGATAAAAAGATGTATGAGCTGGTTACGGAAGACAATGCTTCAGAGGATCTCTCGTGTTCACATAACATTTACAATATTTTCACCGATGGTGCTAAAAACAAGACGGGGGTTGGTTGTGGTTTTTACTCTCCGGAGCTAGGAATCGCACAATCGGAAGCCCTTAACAAAACCACATCAGTATTTCAGGCAGAAGCTATGGGACTACTGTTGGCGGCAAGAGCAATATCTACGCTTGATGTACCTTCACCTAGTACAAATAGTGACTGTGAACTCCTTACTTTCATCACAGATAGTGCAGCCATCATCTATGCACTAAGGAAACCTATAACTAGGTCGAGGGTAGTTTCAGAATGTCATGAGACCCTACAAAACTTGTCTGAAAGGTATAAAATTAAAGTCAAGTGGACGAAAAGCCACGGCTCATGTCCAGGAAATACCAAGGCAGACATGCTTGCCAAGGAAGGAGCTAAGAAACATATCGGAAAAGATACGGTAAAGCTCTGTAAACCCACCGCAATGGAGGTGAGAAACCTACTTGTTCAATACACAGAGAGAGAGCATCAAAATTGGTGGAACAAGAAAACGGATTGCAGAAATGCAAAAGTTATGTTTCCATCCCGTAACAGGAAAATTACCAACAATCTGCTAAGGCTGACTAGGCAAGACCTTCGTTTCATGGTAGGTCTCATCACGGGTCATTGCAACCTAAATTACCACCTGCACAAAACTGGAGCTACAGACAGTCCTCTGTGCCGTGGATGTATGCAGGAGGAGGAGACTGTGGAGAATGTGCTTTTGCATTGTGCAGCCACGGAAGAGATAAGACAAAAATCTGGTCTTTTACAGGGTAAAGTGTATTCACAGGCCCAACGAAATTCAAACTCCAATAATAGTAAATTAACACCATCTACAGCGACATCACTGGAACAGCTGTGCCAGCGACCTAAAGCCGTGCTCCGGTATATAAAGGAGCTTGGGTGGCTTGGGTAGAGGCTGGCAGGGGGAAATGCACAATAGCGGGACGTCAGTGCAGGCCTTATCGCTCCCATCTCGAATAAGAATAAGAATAAGAATGGGGCAATATGACGTCTAATTTAGTCGTCATTGCGTTAGGCAGGACGTTTGGAGAGGCGTGGTGATGGCAGGTGGAGTAGAGCCCTCACGGAATGATTGCCGAGGGCAAATAAAAGACGAGTTGGCAGACTACCTGCCAGATGGGTCATCGACGTTGAGGCGGTCAAAGGAAAAACCTGGATGAGGTCGGCACAGTCCAGAGACGAATGGCACAAGGGAGAGAAGTGAAAAAGAAGGAGAAGGATTTAAACCCAGCAGTGGACCTTAACCGTATTAGCAAGAGGAAAATGTTCTTAGGAGGCTGTCCTCAACTTTTGAAGATGTTTTGACCAGCATTCACAGATTTTGTTAAAAATGTTAATTAATCGAGAAAATAGACAATTTACACAAACTTTTATTTAGATGCCAATTTATCCTGTTTCTTGTAAGGATCAAAAGTCTCTATACGTCAAGAACGTTGGTGCTATACTTTTGCATTGGTTTTTAATATCCAAAAAGGACATAGGATGCTATTTTCCCAATAAACTGTAGTCCACGCGGACGGAGTCGCTGGTGAACGTAAGTTTTGATTAAAATAAATTGAGAGCTATTTTTAGCTCTCAGACAACTAATTCTATGTATTTACTAATTTATTGTTTCATAACAAAATACTTAGGTTAGCTCAATATATATCTAGATAGATGATTCTACATAAATGAACATGAAAAGGTGAAAGATTCGCATTGGCCGCGTCTGTACTCAGAAACCTTATCAAGGATGATTTAAAGAAGACTTATGAGTCCAAATTTAGCAGGTTTTTTTGCTATTGTGTCACAAAATATTTCTAAAATACTCCGTAGGTATTCAAAAATGTTTCCAAGTATCAACAGTGGTCGGGCAGCCGGTCCGGGACAAGCTATGTTATAACGGCAGAGTCAGCCACTTCCTATTGACGGATGGCTGAAACGTGACTACTGAAACCAATTTGGTTTCGCATCGGAATTGAAATGAGGGATTGCGGATGACCTATATTTAAGACAAGCAAATTGGAAATGCTGCCAGAAATTGATAAGACATAGTTATGCTAGTTTTATGGATACTGTAGTAACTCTAACTACATGTAAATGTTACAGTAAAAACCCGTTTTTGGCAGGAAAGCGTTTTAAATAAAGCCTTCGTTAAAACTTGTTTTTACTGCTTGTCATGTCAGTCAAAACGGGTTTAAACTAAATTACTTAGATAGAATTGTTCTGTACCTAAGTGAGGCTGGACATTAATGATTTTAGGTTTATATGACTATTGAATCTAAAATAATTAATTTTCGACTTAATTAAACTACTTATTGTTTTAAGATAAAAGTCAAACTGTTTTAAGATAAAAGTTAACTGAAACCGGGTGTTTACTGTAACGTACACACTTTCAAGTTCATCTCGTGGCACTTACGTAACTTTACCAAGGTACGAATAAATACCAATTTTTTAAAGCATTTGTGATACCGACTTATAGATTATGTGTAAACCCAACCCTCCTCCCCCCTATCACCGCCGTCCAACCCCACCACCAGTTTTGTTGTTATAGTTAATTATTGTATTCTTAAATAGTTTTTTGTAAATCTATACATATAATAAAGCAGTTAGTACCATCAGTTCTGTACAATGAAGATAATAAAATGAATGTCTATGGTATTTCAAAAAAGCTGCTGAACAAGTTTTTTTTTTAATCTTGTCTTTCTGTTCGTTCGCGCATCTCTTAAAAACTAGTAGACCGGTTGCGATGCAGTTTTCACTGTTGGATAGCTTAGAGTTTGACTTAAAAACTGATGCACTGGTATCTGAATACTATGAGGAGTGGCCGAGCGAATAATAATAAACATTTGACGTCTGAACGAAGTCTGATGATATTGGTACTTTTGGTCCTGGAATAACACAAGTAACTTTTTAACCAAATGACCACGCGGGCAAAGCCGCGGGCATAGCTAGTAAAGTAATAAATCTTTCGTCAAGTGAACAACAGATCTAACTACAATATTGTTGTCCGTGCCCGGACGTTCCGGGCAAGTTGTAGCGGTCGAGCGGGTCGCTAACTGCCCGCTGATGGATGACTGAAACGTGCTCCGCAAATCAATTAGTGCTTCCCTACCAAATTAAACTGAAGGTTGCGGAGATACTACTTGTAATAAAAGACATATCATCTACCTATGTAGGTACTGGAATACAGAGGACGGAAGCGTTCACAATCCGGACTCTAAAGCTAATATTTGGAGAGAACCACATTCCCACGTATCTGGCCAGGCAACAATAAACAAACAGACGGGGAAGCTTCTGCCAAAACTGCACAGCCCTGCCAAATGTTTATGTTCTCCATGATTTATAGACCAAATATTTGCTCAGATGGGGAACTAGCTCTGACCCAACACGTGGAATAGTTTTGTAACTTACCTTATGGTAACGAAGTAATAATTTATTAGTTTCTTAATTTCTAATTATTTAGAAAACCGTATCACAAAAGTTATTTTGTTTTTGTACGAATAACAAACTACCTATCACGGAATACGGTTAAAGCTTGAAGTGTGGTTTGTGAGTAGGTACTTGATTGCTTTTAGATGTAAACGAAGATAGAATTAATATACAATTTTACTTTACAGGTTTTACGAAAGAAGCTTTTGAAGATTTGAAATTCAAGACAGCATAGGCAAACAAGCTTATTTATTGCTGTATTGTTTTCGACGAAATTAAAATTGAGAAAAGTAGAGAAGACATACGGTTATGTAGATTTTGGCGAGGTGCCTTTTTTCTCATAAATAAATACATTAAATAATATCCTTATTATACATTTTGTTTTCTCTGTACCTACTCACTGCCATTCTGCCACTTTGATGACGTCGTCTGACCATCGTGCAGGTAGTCTGACTCTTAAACTAAGTCCTTCTCTTGGCCACCATTCCGCCACTTCCACATCCGCTTGGCGCAGGAGTGGAAATAGAGGCGTGCACATGAGGAGGTCCAACAGTAGCTTGATGTAGGGTGATATACATAGAAAGATAGTACCTATCTATTTTAGGCGATCAATCAAAACTCAAAGCTAGTAAAAGTGGGGATGAATATTTTTTATCTGCTATGTAAACCAAAAACTATATTTTTTTATGTACAATGCTCTAGGCTTCTAAGTATCGTTAATCTATTTAAACAAATTCAACTTTTATTAAGTTTGATTATTTTTTCGAGTTTATCTCAAAAAGCATAATATTGCTTGTTGAGATTAAACAAAATCAAAACTATTTTGATCGGCCCTGCAGTCCCATCACTATGGTCAGTACATTTCTAGTGCGACCCGTATCTTCTTTGTAGTTTGTGAGTGCGACCTTGAATAGGCTAATCACGGCGCAGTCGTTGCGTTCCCCGCGACCCGTGCTTTCCTCCATAATTTGTGAACTCGAATTTTTACAATATTTCAATGATGCGGAATCTATAGGGGGTAATCTGTGGGTTGGACCCATTAAGTAAGAACCAAAGCTACTTACTTTCTAGTTCACTATCCTTGTCGTGCTGGCTGAGGTCTGGCACGTCCAGCACAACGTCCAGATCCTCATCCTGCAGCAGCATGTACACATCCCCCTTCTTGTTGTGCAGGCGGAGGGGGTAAGACACCTCTATTGTGGCTGCAAGTTGTGGGAACAAGTTTAACACACCTTCCAGATAAATGCGCATTTAGTAATTACGTCATGTCCTTTTTAGATTTATCTGAAACCTTTAGTTTTTAACCCCCGAACAAAGAACAGGAGTTTAGGGTGTGTAATTGTGTATGACTGTGTGTGTATGTGTGTGTGTGTGTGTGTCTGTCTGTGGCATCGTAGCTCCCAAACGAATGGACTGATTTTGATGCGGTTTTTTTTCCGTTCGAAAGCTGAGATGGGATGGTACTTAGATATATGGAGAGGGGGAGAGAGGGGGGAATGGGGGGTGAGGATAGTAGCTCCCAAACGAATGAATCTATTTGATGTGGTTTTTTAATGTTTGGAAACTGGTGTGATCGAGATGGTTCTTAGCGATATGGAGGGGGGGGGGGGGGAGTTGAGAATAGGGGGGTGAAAATTGTATTATCCAAATGAATGGACCAATTTAGCTGTGGTTTTTCACATACGTACATGTAAAGTGGTAGTTTTATAATAACTACCTACTTACCACCAAAGAACCACACACAATATTATAAATGCGAAAGCGTGAGTGCGTAGTGTGCGTGTGTGAGGGTGCGGGTGTATATGTTTTTATGTTTGTTACCTCTTCACGCTGAAATGGCTTAACGGTTTGGGATGAAATTTTGGGAATGCTTACGATATTTTTTATCATCATCTACATCTTTCATCATCATTGCGCCACGCGAGTGAAACTGCGGGGCAGCTAGTAACTAATCATTGCGCCACGCAAGTGAAACTGCGGGGCAGCTAGTAACTAATGATACCTCCCACTTAGTACCTTGTACCCATAATACGAGTGAAACTGCGGGGCAGCTAGTAACTAATGATTCCTCCCACTTAGTACCTTGTACCCATAATACGAGTGAAACTGCGGGGCAGCTAGTAACTAATGATACCTCCCACTTAGTACCTTGTACCCATAATACGAGTGAAACTGCGGGGCAGCTAGTAACTAATGATACCTCCCACTTAGTACCTTGTACCCATAATACGAGTGAAACTGCGGGGCAGCTAGTAACTAATGATACCTCCCACTTAGTACCTTGTACCCATAATACGAGTGAAACTGCGGGGCAGCTAGTAACTAATGATACCTCCCACTTAGTACCTTGTACCCATAATACGAGTGAAACTGCGGGGCAGCTAGTAACTAATGATACCTCCCACTTAGTACCTTGTACCCATAATACGAGTGAAACTGCGGGGTAGCTAGTAACTAATGATACCTCCCACTTAGTACCTTGTACCCATAATACGAGTGAAACTGCGGGGCAGTTAGTAACTAATGATACCTCCCACTTAGTACCTTGTACCCATAATACGAGTGAAACTGCGGGGCAGCTAGTAACTAATGATACCTCCCACTTAGTACCTTGTACCCATAATACGAGTGAAACTGCGGGGCAGCTAGTAACTAATGATACCTCCCACTTAGTACCTTGTACCCATAATACGAGTGAAACTGCGGGGCAGCTAGTAACTAATGATACCTCCCACTTAGTACCTTGTACCCATAATACGAGTGAAACTGCGGGGCAGCTAGTAACTAATGATACCTCCCACTTAGTACCTTGTACCCATAATACGAGTGAAACTGCGGGGCAGCTAGTAACTAATGATACCTCCCACTTAGTACCTTGTACCCATAATACGAGTAAAACTGCGGGGCAGCTAGTAACTAATGATACCTCCCACTTAGTACCTTGTACCCATAATACGAGTAAAACTGCGGGGCAGCTAGTAACTAATGATACCTCCCACTTAGTACCTTGTACCCATAATACGAGTAAAACTGCGGGGCAGCTAGTAACTAATGATACCTCCCACTTAGTACCTTGTACCCATAATACGAGTAAAACTGCGGGGCAGCTAGTAACTAATGATACCTCCCACTTAGTACCTTGTACCCATAATACGAGTAAAACTGCGGGGCAGCTAGTAACTAATGATACCTCCCACTTAGTACCTTGTACCCATAATACGAGTATATGTAATACAAATAATGGATAAAATATATAATAGTAGGTCCTTACCATTCCCTGAAAACTTTTTCAGTGGACCTGAAATTGAATAAAGAAAACAACTTGCTTACATGTCAATTACTCAAATACAGTAAGATAAAAATGATAAATTTTTATAAATATTCAGACAGCTACGCAAAGGTTGACCTTACCTCTATGACGACCTACTGCCTCGAATTCTGAAAGCAAATAAATTCATTTTGTTACATTTTCTGTGAATATATTTTTCACTTTTCTAAAATTATTATGTCTTTCCATTGAATTATTATCAAAAGTCAATGTGTCTTCTACTATCTTTGCTCTTCATGAACTTTGAAACTACAGAACATAATTCACACAAACATAGGTTACATAGGGCCGAGATAATTTTGGTTTGATCTAAACTGTAATATTATAATGGGATGGGAACTTCGTTTGTATCTTTATGAGAAACAGTAGGTCTGGCGCCGCGGCTACTTCGGCAGAGCCGATCGAGCGACGAAAAAGTTCACCTAGTAGTGGTTACATATTTAAGCAGTTTGGTGTTGACTCCGAAAGCCTCAACAGAGTTGAAGACCGTGGGGACCGGGAGCACATCGTAATTTAAAAAATGTTTCAGAGCACCAGATCGATGCGACGCGTGACCAAAATGCGGGCACTGTTTTGGCTCAACGAATTGTAATTCAAGGAAATGTCGCCCGCGTGTTGGGTACGCTGCCAACTGGTAGAGGGCTAGACCACTTGGTCACTGTAATCACATGTGGATTCTGTTACTGCTTCATAATAGTAGTTAGCTAGTTGTAGTTTGTAGTAGTTTATGGTATAGGTGTTCTTTTATCTATATTTATAATAAAGCAATAAGTACGAAAAAGACTGTACAAAGAAGATAATTTAAAAAAAACTGGGGACTAAAAAAACCTACTGAACCAAAACAAAACATTTAAAAAAATACTTGTTTTTCTGTTTATTTGTCCGTATGTTTGTTCGCAGATCTCGTAAAAACTACTTGACCGATTGCGATGCGGTTTTCACTATTAAATAGCTTAGGGTTTGACCTAAAAAGTAAAGTACTTGCTTGGTATCTCATTCCAATAAGTAGACGCCGAGCAATCGATAAAAAACTTTTTACGGTTGAAAGAATTTTAATCAAATGTTGGAATATTGGTAATTTATGTCTTGAAATAGCACATAGAGTACTTTTAACTTTGAGAAATGACCACGCGTGCGAAGCCGCGGGCACAGCTAGTTTAGTTAATAAAGGCATTAAAATAATTGGTAACATTATTTACCTTTATCCGGTTGATCGCAGTTCTTTGTGGGCCCTCTGGACCCGTTCTTGTAATCCACTTGTTGGAGCCGCACCGGCATGGCAAGCGATATGGAGAACTTCTTGTTGGAACCATCGTAACTGTAATACGATCATGACTTTCATTTCAGTAGTATTTAAAGTAAAGAATTAATAACTCTGTACGAACAGGTAACTGTTCGTACAGAGTTACAGTTACCTGGCGTCAGTTATTCCGCCACGTCATTTGCCTTGGATTGGTTCGTTGCCGAGGCAAGGCTTCAGACGATGGCACCGAAGGCAAACTTATACACTAACGTACGAGGGCTTGAAGCCGTGATCAGACTTTCAGCTTCCTTCCAATTGTTTGACAGTTTACGAAATCGTTTAAGAATACATAAGACAAGTTAGAAGTTTTGTAACTGACACTAAAGTCAACATTAGAAACGGGATATTTACCATATATATCAATTTTGATTTCACTTTCCGATATTTTGGCACTGTTGCAAGCGCCATGATCATGGATTAGCTGAATTAAATGCGGTGGGTGTTATTTGGTTTTTTACCTGACTAAGGAGGGTTATGTATTTGGGTTGTATGTATGTTTGTTTGTATGTACGTTTCTTAGGCGCGTCCTACAGCCTTGATGGATTTTGATAAATGAGGTATCATTGGATTCGTCTTGATCCTACATCACTCTCGTGGTGCTGTAGGATATATTATATAGTCTCAATAAAACTAATATGGCGGCTTATAGCTGCCATATTGTATTTCCGAAGGAGCAAAAAATGACTAAAACCTATCGAGTGAGGTATCAAAATACAGGTTTTAATATACCATTTCAAAAATATATAATTCTTAGACTAAACAATAGCACATTTTTTTAAGATTCTTACAACATTTTTGATTTTAGGTTAATTTTAGTTAATGTAAATACTAAAGTTTAATGTTGCAATTGCAACTATTAAAAAATAATAAAATAATGTAAGTAAAAATGACACAATAAAATTTATATAAAATTCTGCGTTCCTCAGGAACCATAAATTTTTCGGGATAAAAAGTAGCCCATGTGTTAATTCAGGGTATAAGCCGTACCAAAAGAAGTAAGAAACATACACACACACGCACACATACATGACATACACACACACATATACACCCAAACATAGACACACGCACACACAAACACACACCACACACCCTCGCACACACGCCCTTACATAAATACAAACTTTCTCCTTTATAATATTAGTGTGATTATGTTTGCGGGCGGACAGGTCAATAATGTTGTTCCCAGTCGAGTTTTGGTTTATTGTCAATGTTACCACTGTACAGATTATCACTTCCAACTTTTCCAGCCAATTCAAGTTTTTTTTACCTGTATAAGGCCTAGCAAGAGAAGGGTAATGACTTTAACAATCTATGTATGTATGTATATGTATATGAATGTGTTTTTTAATTTTATTTTTATTACTTTTATTGCGAGACGGGCGCTCGCCTGATGGTAAGTATCACGCCTGCCCATAACAGTTGCAGTGCCGCCCAAAACTTTGGTTGCAAATTCTTGCGCATCATTGCACTGCGCTCGTCATCCTGAGACATTGGTTATTAAGTCTTATTGTCTAATTTCGCTGGAAACATTGGCCTTCAAACCGAAACACAGAAATGTTTACACACTACTGCTTGGCAGTTTAACAACTGACAAACTTTTGTTATCTTCATTAGCCACGTTTTCACGGGTACTGTGATAAAATGCTAATAAACAAGAAGGAAGCTTCGGTGTTCTCTCTTTGAACAAAGGAGTCAACTTACAAATAAACTTCAAAAGGGTTTTTACACGGTGAAAGATACACCCACTAGAATAGCTGTACTTGTGTAGAAATCACTTCTCGGTAATTTTGCTTTTTTTAGGTATTTTGGCAAACTGAGACTTGTACTTTTTTTTTACTCAACAAAACTAGTGGTGAGGTGTAGATCTCGCGCGTACAAATTTTTTTTTGCAAACTATCTTGCGGTGTACAGTAGCGCCATCTAGTTACCTTACTGTAAAAATAACATTAATAACCAAGGTGCTCCACCAATCCCTACCTAGTAGGGCTGATTCCACTGGTAGAAACTTAAGAGTGGGCAATTTACTGCATTTTGAGGAGCTATTCTGCTCATCACGCCGAAGATCCACATCATATTTTCACCATTTTTTATGAGACTAACATCGAAATCCCCTACGACAATAAAATTCAAAAAATTCGCTTAACCTGTATACCAAGTAAGCTAGATTGGTTGAGAATTGTGACCTGTAGAAGGAGAACAGCGGTACAGACATCCGGACATATGAAATAATTTTTGCCCAAGCTAAAACAGAGACGCTTCGCTCGCGTTTCGCTCTCGCTCGGTCAATGATGAAAATTCATGCCGTTTGCCTGTTAAAGTTGATTTGGTCACGCGTGCCTATAACGCTGGAATTGTCTTTTAAATATGTTTTGTTGATGAAAATTGTTATTAGCGTTATCAACAGTAATAATTTATTCGATAACTAATGAAGTTATCTTTCAAAGTTGACTTACAATAAAATTGATGTGAAATTGGTGCTTGTACCTGAAAGACACTAGTACCTAAACAATTATACTTATATAGTCATATAGTTCACTTTCCTCTAGTACCTAAACAATTATATATAGTCATATAGTTCACTTTCCTCCAAGGACGGTGATCTTGAAGCACGTGGTGGTGTTTTAGTATTTTTACCAGACTGTGCAACGCAAAGGCCGGGTTACGTGTTTATCAGTGTACATATATGTAAATTTGTTTCTTTGTGGAAATAAATAGACCAAAGACGTGGCCCGATTTTGATGATTCTTACGTCAATCGATTTGTCTTAATCTCGCGAGTTTTTAATCAGAATACAATATGGCGACAATCAGACGCCATACTGAGTAAAATAAAATAAGTCGACGAACTATGGGGTATGATGGAATAGGTATTTGAAATGAAGTTTTCTCTTATATTTCAAATGACCATTTAGGATTTATAATGATTTTTTAAAAGTTAGTTAGCAACCATTCTCACTATTTTTTATTGCCTTTTTTTTGTTTTGTGCGCAAAACAAAACAAGTGCGCAGTCTGTTTTTTATTGTGCGTAATTTTTCTTGTGTTCTAGAATTTCTGAGTGAAGTTGTGTGGGTGTCTGTATCAGACAGTTCTGTTTTATTACAGTACATATATAATCGTAAGGACCATATGTATATGTAATGTGGTTGTATGCTCATCTGTGTATTGTCAAGCAGGGCTCTATTCACTATGCCACTCGAAATTATATGCAGAAAACGTCTGACGTCAATACGACAATTCACGAACATACACGAACAATTCCACGAAGATACCTTAACGCGACGCGTTACGTGGCTGAATAGTCATATCGAATAAGGGCCCTACATCAATGTAGGAAACAAATAAGGATTCACTAAGCTCGCCCGATTCGTGTTCCACCGAAACTCCGCACAATTCAAAAACTCCGCGCATGGCCCGCTTATAGTGGAGACGGCTTCTCTAATTGGCAAATAGGTAACTAAACTGTTTGCATCCGCCGGTTCCTTACGTCGGCTACGCAACCTTTTTCGACTAAAATTGCGCTCGCACAATCTCTCTTGCTTCCTATTCTCGATTACGCTGACGCCTGCTATCTTGACCTAACTGAGGACCAGCTAAATAAACTTGAGCGCTTTTAGTATCAGGTTCATATTTGGCCTACGTAAATATGACCATGTTTCTGAATATCGCGCTAAGCTCAAGTGGCTTCCCAGTCGTCGTCGCTCATATATCTTCCTTTACAGTATTCTGTTCAACCCCTCTTCCCCGCGCTACCTTCAGGAACGTTTTGACTTCCTCCATACATCCAGCAATAGGAGACTAAGGTCATCAGAGAATCTTATCTTAAAGATACCTATCCACAGAAATAATTTCTATGATTGGTCCTTTTCAGTTGAAGTTGTTCGATTGTGGAATGCCTTACCTAGATATTAGACGCTCACCTTCACTCGTCTTTAAACATCATGTTAAAATGTTTTATTTATCGCACTATCTGAGCAATTCAATCGTCTCAATTTCTGTTATTGTTATTTGTGTAAGTACCTATGTATATATATATGTGTGTATTTATTGATATTAGGAAGTATGTTTTTTTTTGTATATTGCATTACATTTACCTTAACGCCCCCCTTATCCTTTTGTCCCCCTTGAAATTGTTCAGAAATATGTTTACCTCGGGCAGACTATGCAATTGGATAGGAACAACTTCGAAAGGGAAGCCGATAGAAGGATTCAGCTGGGATGGGCAGCATTTGGTAAACTACGTCAAGTGTTTTCGTCTAAAGACGAAAGTATTCAACGCGTGTGTTCTGCCAGTTATGACCTACGGAGCCGAAACGTGGACACTCACGGTTAGTCCACAAATTTAAAAAAGCTTCAGCGAGCTATGGAGAGAGCTATGCTCGGAGTTACTCTAAAGGACAGAATCCGAAATGAGGAGATCTGAGCCGGGACAGTCAATTGGTGCTTACCTGATAGCCACTAGTTCACTTTCCTCCACGCCGGTGACCTTCACGCAGGTGCCTGTGTCCGAGTACCGGAAGGTGTACGGCTCGTACAGCGGTATGCCCATGCGCATGTTGCCGAGCAGCACGTTGTCTCGGAGGAGCTGGTACTGCCGCTTGAAGCACACGAAGTCGGTGGTGTG
Organism: Alsophila aescularia; assembly: GCA_946251855.1. Taxonomy (NCBI): domain Eukaryota; kingdom Metazoa; phylum Arthropoda; class Insecta; order Lepidoptera; family Geometridae; genus Alsophila; species Alsophila aescularia. The sequence continues at coordinate 2,682,875 of OX276380.1, read as the reverse complement.
GCACGCGACTATGTAGCGATCTGGAAATAACGTGAAAAATAAAATCAGAAAAGAACAGACAATGTTATAGGGAGCTTTTTCAACTTTCCTCAACATGGACCATCCAGTTCAAGCCAGACAATGGTATGATATAATGACTCTGGTTTGCTCGAAGGCGACAAGACAATAGTTTTTAATATCACAGATTAGGTCATTAAACCAAAGTTTTTCTAGTACTGCGTACGAAATGAAAACGTGGAACCGAAACGTGGACACTCACGGTAAGACCAGTCCACAAAAATGTCGATCAGCGGGCTGTGGAGAGAGCTATGCTTGGAGTTTCTCTGAAGGATAAGATTCGTAAAAACAGTGATCCGAAGCAGAACCAAGGTAACCGACATAGCTCTAAGGATAAGCTAGTGGTAGTTGGCTAGTCATATTTCCCGAAGAATCGAAAACCGTTGGGGTAGACGAGTTCTCGAGTGGAGACCACTTTAGGCAAACGTAGTGTAAGACGCCCTGTGGCCAGTTGGAGTGACGACCTGCGAAAAGCGGCTGGCAGAAAATGGATGAGGAGAGCTGAAGACCGAGCTCAGTGGCGTGGATTAGGGGAGGTATAGGCTGATGATGATGATGATGATGATTATGTACGAAATATATATTTCCTTACGAATTTTCTCCATTAGGTCCAAGAGCCAAGAGGTCAACACGTGTAGGCGTCACAAATGTCAGCGAGACCGGGTGACATTGAAACAGGGCATGTACTCTCGTTTGTATACTGCCTCCCTACTTATAGTAGGGAACCATATGGCTCAATTGACTACGAGTGGTGACAAGTTTCGCAATTTAAACACCTGTACCTGTTGAGAAACTGGCACCCACGCAAATACAGACATATTTTTTTAAGAACCCTGTTTAACTTTGTATAGAAACCGCATTTTTAACTGCCATATTAGAAAGTAGCTGATACCCGCGGCTTCGCACGCGTGGTCATTTCTCTAGGTTAAAAGTACTCTATGTGCCATTCCAAGACCTAAAATAGCAATGTACCAACATTTGATCAATTACTTCAGCCGTCGAAAAGGTTTTATCGATTGCTCAGCTTTTACTCATCGGAATGAGATACCAAGTACACCAGTTTTTTTTATCAAACCCTAAGCTATCCAACAATGAACAAAACCGCATCACAATCTGTCCAGTAGTTTTTGCGTGATGCGTGAACAAACATACAGATAAACAGACAGACACGAATTTAAGAGATGTTATATTCTTGCTCAGTAGTTAATTATCTATGTATTAAAAAAAAAAAAAAAATTATTTGCATAAATATGGGTACATGAGATGTTACTTTAATTATATAGAACGCCACATTTCGTTAGGTGTGCAAAATTACATATACTCGTATTACATAAATTATTAAATCTAGGTTACATTTCCTTTGGTTATTATTTTCAAAATTACTTCATAAAACTAAACACTACATGTGCATATAAAAACGTCAAAAGAAATTTAAAAAAAGAAAGAGAAAATGTCAGTCAATATTATTATAAATTATACATGATTAAATAATTAAATATATTCTTATTATATTATATCTTATCATTAATAAATTCAATAATAGAATAGTATGCCTTTTCGATAAGGAACCTTTTTAATTTATGTTTAAAAATGTTAAGACATTCAATTTTTTTGAGGCTCTCAGGTATTTTATTATAGATTTTAGCTCCCATAGAGAAAGTGCTTTTGCTGAACATGGTTGTTTTACACTTTGCTAATCTATTTTTATGTCGCTTACTGTTCAGCGTCTCATAATTATTGAGGTTTCTTTTTCAATGGATAAACTTATTGAACTCCATCATCAAAATAAATTAATTAACAAGATGTAAGTTCAAAAACTAAAACCCTAGACTACGCTCGGGTAAAAATAGCCTATGACACTCTATACCTGAAGAAGAATCGATTGACGCCTCGCTTGTCAAAATCGAACCAATAGGGGCGAACATCCACAAGACCACATACATAGACTTTTAAACTTATTACCCTTCCCTAGCTTTGCTGTAGTCGGGTAAAAGTTTACAAATAAGTGTAACAATTAGATTTCTAATGCTTGTGCTAATGTACAAATAATGCAGGTTTATAAAACTTATAATGTTATCAGTCGTTCCGAATCAAGCTCTTTAATACTTGATCTAATTCTTACTTTTCGTTACCTACTCGTCATTGAACTGGACGCTATCTCCTAAACTTTTCCAGAGTATTCAGTGAGAGGTCCTCATTGTTATTTGATTTCGCGTGGGTGCGACTGCTGGGCTCAAGTACTTAAAGTAGTGCTTGTATAATTAAATGCTAGCTTCTTGAAGGTCTATTTGACTCCATATTTTTTATTGGCATGCTGTTTTTGGTAAGTTTTTATGGTATTACGAGGAAACCGAACAGATAATAAAAGTTATCGACGTAAGTAAGCTAAAGTGGCAGTGTGCTGGTCAGATTTGGGACTGATAGCTGTGTTCTTGAGTGAAAACCGCGACTCGGCAAACGTAGTGTAGGGCGCACTCCGTCTAGGTGGAGCGACGAAATACGCAAAATGAATGGCAGCAGTTGGAAAACAAGAGCCGAAGATTGAGTTCAGTGGCATGCTTCAGGAGAAGTCTATGTCCAGCAGTGGACTGACGCGGGCTGACGATGATGATTATAATGAGGAAACTGAATTGGCAAACAAGTGTAGAATGCCCACCAGCTAGATGGAGTGTAGATCTGCGCAAGCTTCTTGGTATAGCAAATGGATGCGAGGAGCTGAAGATAGAGGACTATGTCCAGCAGTGAACCAACTCTGATGATGATGATGATGATGATGATGATGATGATAATAGGAAACCTCAACCTCAAGAAACCACCCTGTGCCTGTGTGGTGGTTTACGTCCCATGATGTCTTTCTGAGAGGATCATGGCTTGATTCTCAGCGATGGGAACGTATTGAACATCATCTTTGTCTGTAAAAATCTTGCACGCGCAATTATAACCAATGCTTTGAGGTCTGTTCAGATGATGGAGTTTGGTGTATGTATTTAATGGCAAATGAGATAGTGTTGACCTCATAGTTTGTCATCAGGTCGCCTAAAGATCTCTAACGTGGCTTAACGACTGCTTAGCAACCTGAGCCGATGGCTTACATGCCCTACGAAGATAGGAGCGATGGCAAACTTGCACATAACTTTTTTATAATCTTTATTTGAACGCGGGCCGAGGGTCGATCCCGGTGTCATTGGATTACAAGGAGCACTTATTACTGCTACGTCACCACTGCTCATGGAGTCTAAAAACTGCATGTATACCTACAGTGAATAGGCTCATCAAGCTTATTTGAGCGCTGGGACTGATGATCGTATGAGGACTGCTAGCCTCTGGTATCAGAGTTTGTCAGGCCTCCCGTGGGCGTCTGACATGGCTTAACGACTGCTATTAATCATTATCAACCGGGACCGACAGCTAAACGTGCCCTCCAAAGCACGGAGCGATGGAAAACCGCACATTACTTAGAAAAGTCATTGGTCATCGGAGCCTAGCACCGAACCTGGTATTATTGGATCCTAAGTTGCACTATTGAACCGTTAGGCTACTATCGCATCTTCAGCCAGTACTGATTAGGCTCAATAACAATAATGTCATAAAATATGTCAAGAAAACTTCTACAAAATAACACACAAACAAACACACACTAGTTTGTTGTACGTAGATACAAATTCATATTATTAAAGCAATCGACATCATTCTCAGTAAATAGAAGGTTCCCCGCTTCATTGTGAATTCACTTCCCGCCAGAAGAAATACATTTTCCCTACATTTCCTCCACCATTTTCCCGGTGATTCACTTCCGTAAACTATGTTGCCAGAGGGCAAACCCACGATACCCTAAAAAGGTTTTATTGATTCATTAAATGTTTTGATTAGTTCAGTTTTCGTACAACAAATTAACTTCACCTAACATTATCGGTAAAATGTGTTTTTTCGGTTTCTGTTTTTATTATTACGTCTAAGCAGTTTTTTGGCGTAATGGCTATCGTTTGTAATCGATCTCATCTGATGGAAAGCAACGCTGATGACAAAGGTGTCGCTTACCTAGTAGTTACCTATTCACCTAGAAGACTTTTTTTGATACTGGACTGGAAGAATCCGTATATATTGGTATGTGTAATTGTATGTATTCTAATATGTTATGTATGTTTAATTAATTTCAATACAATACTGTAATTAGTTCATTTAATGATGTATCAAACTGTACTGTTTTATAGCATGCTGTGTGAATGTATTTTTGGATTATGGAATTGTTCGTAATTTATTGTATACCATATTGTTATCTTTATCATGTAATTTCCATAATTTGTTACATGCACCTAATAAATTAATAAATAAATCCATACCAATATATAAAAGTGAAACGTTCTGTTTGTTTGTTTGTTTGGGGAGCTTTCACGCGATAACAGCTGGACGGATTTTTATGCAATTTGGAATAGAGATAGCTTATACCCTGGTATATAACAAAGAATACATTTTTAAGGTTTTTTTTTACGGAAAAGTTGGATAATGTTTATTACTCGCTGTAAGGAACGGTTGCCATAGAAGCAAAATAACAAGTCTGTCAAAAAAAACATTGGTATTGGTGCTATACCTACTTTTTTATGATTTTATAATATCATAGAAGAACTTAGGGTGCTTTTTTTTCTCGATAAACAGTAGTCCGCGCAGACGAATTAGCGGGAGGGAAAGCTAGTCCTGAATTAAAGTTAAATAAAACTTAATAGAAAATAACCAAATAATAAAGGAACCGTCCGATCATGGCAACACGATCTTCAGACTTTCCTCAGGGTTATCAAATATTCTTCCAATAAATATGTATGAGCGGTCGCGACATTTTAACGGGACTTTCTCTTTGTCAACGAGCCGTGAAACCATTACCTATTTGTTTTGTTTTAGTTAACTTTAGTTGATGTCTTCTAAACGACTACCTTTACAAAGCCTTTTATATCTTTCCAAAACAACCTTTCAAGGTTTTCTTCGATGGCTAAATATATTTTCTTGCCAAAATATATTTGAATTGGTATTTATTGGTTTTTAGAGTTTTCACACAGAACATTTTAGTTTGTTCATCATTCACATTCACGTCCATCATTCTGTCCTTTGTTTGTACCAACTATTAGTTATTGTCTAGGTACGTTAGTGTTGTTTGTTTCTCTCGGGGATCCATCTCTAATTTGAGGTCCTGGTGTTACTATCAGGAACTACAATCAACTTAGCGAGTGTCCCCATTCACCTTCCAAGACTGGTGTTTGGCGCCTTGTTACCGCTACCTATTTACTCAATCGATTTTCCTGATCAATATATTTGAGTTCTGATTTGACTAACCATTGCAAGTAACCTGTGCGTGTTAAATTCAAGGTAGGTTATTAAGGAAGCTTGCTATTAAATAAGCTTGCTACACCTTCGGTCACATCGGTTTACATCAGGAGGTGAAAGGTCAGAAATTTCTTCTTTTGTTTAGTAGGGCTAGTGCTGTTATCAACTAAGTACTACAAAGCACAAACAAATATATCTACATTAAGCATTCTATCAAAATGCAGGCCATTACTGGCTTAAAGATATCCCAAATGTTCTAGCCCACTATCAGTTGGCAGCGTACCCAACATGCTAGCGGCACTGCCCCGCTGAATTGCAGTGCTAAATAACTAAGATAATAAATAACGCTAGCATAATCTGATGTTTAAAAAGAGATCCCCATTAGGCCTTAACCATAACGTACTTTAATGTGCTTTAACTATGCCAAATCTCCAACTCTCTAGCTTTTACTGTTTAGGTCTGGGCGGGCGGGCGGTAAAACATGTAAGTTCTTTGCATTCGAAAGAAAACGGGATCGATCCTTGGCCCCGCACCAATCTATATTTTATCTGACTATATCTACCTATCTATATATCTATATTTATAATAAAGTAGTCAGTACCAAAAAAAATGGTCTAGGGGACTTAAAATAAGCGACATTTGACACAAATAACATTTGTTTAAATGTCTGTTTGTTCGCACATCACGTTTTAACTACTGGACCAATTTCAATGCGGTTTTCTCTGTTAGGTAGCTTATAGGGCTTTACTTAAAAACTGGTACTTGGAATCCGACGAATGGAAGTCGAGCAATCGATAATAAACATTTGACGTCTGAACGAAGTTTGATTATATTGGTACTTTTGTTCCTGGAATAACACATAAGTTTCATTTAACCCACATAAATGACCACGCGGGCAAAGCCGCGGGCACAGCTAGTGATTTAATAAGTTATGTCCGGATTTGTCATCTCGCGTGCTTCGGATGGCGCGTTAAGCCGTCGGTCCCAAACAATTGATACCGGTTGTTAAGCCACGACAGAGGGCCTTGGGCGGCTTTACAATCTGATAGAAGAGGCTGGCACAACATTTGGCATACCTACATACATACTAACATATTGAATTAGCAAAATTGAGAGCATTCTGTTAAACCATTTTTAGTAAGGAATACTAAAATAACATATTAGTCTTAAGGCGCTGTGAGCCCTCCGTTCTCTTGGATCCACATCTCAACTCCACATGTGGATCCGTGGATACCTTTATCGAGCAGCCCTGTATTTGGAATTAAATAATTAATGCTTCTAATCAAGTCTCAACGATAATATTTTTATATGTCTTTTAACTATATTTTTTTAGGTAATCTAAGGAAAAGAAAATTACACTATATTTTCTCGATTAAAAGATTATTTAAAACTTTGCTCTATCTTAAAAATTCGAATATCGACTGACTTAGATTCTTGCTTAGAGATTTTTCGATTCATCTCTTATATTGTTCAAAATCAATTTATCTAAAATGAACTCCCGACCCGAGCTTCATCACCTCTCCCGCTCACACTGCACCTGGACGAGCAGGACAAACATTTGAGAGTGTCCCCCGCCTTAACGGATTGAATCAGCCCTGAATGTTGCCGCTGTAAAGTGGTTACTTGCATTGCAGCTGTTAAGGTAAAAATATATAAAAGATTAAAAAAAATGAAAAAAAAGTGCTTTTCTTTCTATATCTCAAAATGAAACTAAATAATAAAAGTGTTCTGTTATCTGTTTAGTTTAATAGAGTATGTAGCAAAATAATACAAAAAAATGTTGCTGTCGCTGAAAATAAGCGGAGTTTCCAAGGGTACCAAGCTATTTCTGAAAGTTCTGTTCGGTGATTTGTTTAGGTAGTATATATACGTATATCCACAGTATTTTTTGGTTCGCATAAAGTAGTTTCATTACGTCGTACTCGACGTTTCTCTATTCGTCTTTTTGCTGATTTCAGGCCTGACCCCGCCTTAAGTCTAAAGCTTACACATAAAATACCCAACAGCTTCATATCCGATAGAAAGGCCAAACATTTTCCTTCCAGACGGCATTGGCAGTAACGAAGTGCAAATGTCTCGTAACACGCGATCCTTTCGCATATTCCCCTTTATTCCACATCCCACGTCCCAGCGCTGGGATCAGGCATTTCAGTTAAATATTCTGAACTCGCTAAACCTGCTACAGCTGTTCTACAATAGAGTTGACAGTAAGGGCTCTCTGCTCGATTTCTTAACGAATAGAGCAGCTATGTGCAACTGCTCTATTTTTCAGGGGCAGTACGTTTTCTCTGTGATGCCTCGAAACTGGACTCCTTTGAGCGCTCAGTCAGTTTAGTGAGGCAGGGCAGAAACCTACCCACTGTAGTTTCTTGAGGATATTATAATTTCAGTGTTTATTAAATTAAATTCATATTTTATTACTTTTAGTGTCGAGTGGAGTATGTCGCTCATCAGACGTTAAGCGTCACGCTTGCCCGTGACAGTTGCAGTGCCACCCAGAACTTTGGTTGCAAAATCTTGCGCGTCACTGCACTCAATTCAATTCAATTTCATTCAGTTTACATATATGGAAATTATAAAGAAAAGGTCTAGTAAATTCTAACATGGTATTTATGGTGTGCAAATATTATACAATTATTAAAAATACAAAGAATATAAAAATTAAAAAACAGATAAATAAAAATACAATTAGACTATCATAAAATCACCCTGTGCTGAACTTTTCAATATTAGGTTCCTATTTAAGTCATGTCAAAATTACATAAATGTCCAGTGTCAATAATAAAAATGCCAAAATAGATAATTATTGATTTTAAAATTAAGTTACAAAAATTTAATTTACTTAAAAGAAATAGTTCCATCTATTTTGTCATTAAGAGATTCGTTTATAGAATAGTATGCTTTAACGGTTAAAAAAGGAACTGCGCTCGACACCCTCAGTCATTAATTTAGGTCTCATTGCCCAATAATTTTCCTGAAAACATTGCCTTTCAAACCGAAACCGAAATATTTACTCACTACTACTTGGCGGCTGAATATCTGACATAGGTGTGGTACTAGGCATGACTCATCCTGGGTAACCCAGGATGTTAAATTATTTAAATCACTTTTATTTGACATTATAGAAATCGGCAATTCGAATCCATATAATGACATAATTAAAGATATAATATGCGACATGAAATATGACATATTGATTAATAATAGAAAATCGGACTATTACACTAATATTATTACATCTAGCAAAAATCCATCTAAAGCGATGTGGAAGGTGGTCAATAAGGAAAGAGGTAAAAATAACATCCTGAACTTAGATGTCACAGATGTTATCGTTAATTCAGATGGGCAAAATATTTCATCCAAAACAGATGCAATCAACGCCATGAACTCCAGGTTTCTGGGTGCAGCGGCAGCATGCGGCGCGCGCCGCGCTGACGTCACCCTCGCCCTGGCTCAGCTGCGAGCGGCGCGACCGCCTGCGGACTGCTCACTCAGGCTTCAACCTTTCACGGCGTATGAGGTTCGCCGACTCATTACCTCACGTATTCCACCAAAGGTTTCTAAAGAAGTCTACGGCATAAACATGAGCCTTTTGAGGACAGCCTCATCTCCTTTGGCCTACATTCTAGCCGAGTTGTTCAACAGATGCATTAAAGAGGGCATTTTTCCCATCCCTCTTAAGGTTAGCAAGGTAGCTCCCATTTTCAAGGGCAAATGAAAAAGGGTAGACATAGATGGATACAGACCGGTATCTATTATTCCCGCCGTAGCGAAAGTCTTTGAAAATGGACTTAGCAGCCGCTTAGTTAACTTTTTAACTTCGACAGGTGCTCTTTCTGATGGGCAGTATGCATATCGGGAAGGCCGCTCCACAACTTCACTGACACAAAAGCTAGTACGCTGTATTATGGCTGCCCGTGAAGGTAAGCTACATGTTGCTGTATTATGCTGTGACCTATCTAAGGCATTCGACGTCACCGACCATGACATAATTGCTGAAAAACTGCGACATTACGGTATTGATGGTTCGTCGTACACGTTATTCAAAGATTTACTACAAAGTAGATCGCATGTTGTAATCGGTGATGGAGGCAAAGTAAGATCGGATCCATTAGGATCAACGATGGGCATAGCGCAGGGATCGTCAGTCTCTAACTTGCTTTTCTCCCTGTTATTGAACGATCTGCCCGATGCAATAACAGCAGCTGAAAACCTTATGTATGCTGATGACGTAGCCGCGATTGTTACTGCATCCTCTATCGTGTGTGTTGAGCAAAAGCTGAATGTGACGGCATCGCAGCTGGCACGGTGGTTCAATGCGAATGGCCTGGCTCTGAACCTCAAAAAGACCCACTTTTTGCAGTTTGACCTCTTTGGTCGTAGTCCAAGGCCCTTGGCGGTTTTTGTTAATGGAATGATGATAGATGAAACCAATACAACGACTTTCTTGGGATTCGAGATCGATTCCTGCTTAAAATGGGAAAACCATGTACAGAAACTGTGCGGTAAACTTGGTAGTGCGTGTTTTGCACTTACTCGAGTCGCGAGGACTGTGTCTGCAGAAGTAGCTCGTTCGTGCTATTTCGCCACGGTGCATTCTCTGTTGCAGTATGGTGTGGAACTTTGGGGACGTTGTGCGGAGTGGGTAAGGGTATTTCGTTCCGTGTTCCGTGGAACACTTCCGCAAGACTTTATTTCAAGAGTCTGGGAGTTCTTACGTTGCCCGCAATAGTAATATTGCAAGTGGCAGTTTACGTAAGAACAAACCTAGCTTCTTTTGCAACTCACAACAATGTACACACGTACTGCACACGCAACGTCGGTATACCCCGGCATCTTGCGAAGTCGTGCACGTCCTGGGCCCCTCTATTTACAATAAGTTGCCGCACCACATAACTGCAGCTCCTAGTCTGTGTAGTTTCAAATTCCGTCTACAACGGTAGCTTATTGAGCATTCGTTTTACAGTTATGACGAATTCACGAAGTTTAAGAATTGATGACTAATATGTATGTACTTTCTTGGATTCGATGTTTGTCTTTTTTGTATTGTATTATTAAAAGATATTATTTTTATCACGTTTTATATTATTTGTTCTTGTAATGAACATTCAATATTATTATTGGCTGCTTTATTTTTTTTTTTTTTTTTACATGAAAGTAAACAACATGCCGTACTTTTTATATTATTGTATTATATATGACGTGTAAACTGGTTTTACCAAATAAATGATTATGATAATGATTACTTCCCCAGGCCACAGAATAAATAATAGCCCAGGCGGACTCTTGCACAGAGGCTCACTGCAAGCGGCAGCCAAAACTCAGTACCAACACCGAATTATGCGCGCGCGCGTGCGCGTACTGCTGAGGCTTATAACAACAAAAATTCACTATAATTAAATACAAATACAAAATACATTTTTTTTATTGGTACTAAAAATTTTGATGAATTATTTGTTGAATGAGTCTTTGACTCTTAAAATAGGTGAGTGTACCTGTGCCTTAAGAGCCAGGTCCTTCCTGTTTACAAGAAATCAGTTAACAATTATATTATAATGACTGTTTTAACATTTCTGCTTAAAGATAAATTAATCTATAAAATGTGATATAGACAAAAAAAACCCTTATTTATAAATAAAGGTTCTTTTTTGTCTATATCGTTAGGGCTTTTGTGGGTGAATAGTAAGTATGTGTGTGTAAAAGTAGGTTTGAGATTGTACACGCGTAAATATCGTTGCGCATACAAAGATGTTGACGCGTGTGTATGTATGTATTTGCATTTGACGCTTTTATTTTTTAATAGTTAACAGGTTTTCAGTGTCCCTATAGTCTAGGTCATCCAACCATTGTATAATGTTACTCTTAATTTGTTTGTTGCTATAGTCCTTACAATTATTATCCTTTTTATTTAGCATGTTATATATACGTGGAGCTATGGTAACGCCTCTGGGCAAATGAAGTCTTGAATGTAGGCACTGGGCATGTATGTCTGCGTTTATTGAGCTTTGGTAATAACGGCATTGTGCATCGGTGATATTTTATAATTGATTGGTGATAATTGGGTATGTCCTCGATGCTCCCTGGCTGTACTGTTTGAAATTTGAAATGTTAACAATGAAGACAGTAATCCACTTCTGGGCGCTTATTAGCTATGCCACACGAAATTCCTTGCGAAAAACGTGTGACGTCATTACGGCAATTGCCGAACGATTCCGCGAAGATATCGTAACGCGGCGCGTTACGTGCGTGAATGGTCATAGCGAACAAGGTCTCTGGGTGATACAGCCAAGAGCCCTTACTGCTTAACAGTCCTATAGCCGTAGGGTGTTGGCATTAGCATAAATACCTCGGATAAGGGCCCCAGCGTTTGTTAAATACTTCCGACGGTTGCTGCCCTTTTGGGCGCTGTTGGGCGGCATGCTTGTTTTAACAAGTATAAACGGACCTTTCAGTCAGAATGGGTTTCAAAAGCCCTTGTGAATTGTGCGATGTTAACTATTTTACGAATATAACATAAACTTATTGTTTGTTAGTTTGTGTTGTGTGGCCTCTAAACGGTTAACGAGAGTTTGTGTTGTGTGGCCTCTAAACGGTTAACGAGAGTTTGTGTTGTGTGGCCTCTAAACGGTTAACGAGAATTTGTTAAAACTGTAACTACATCCTTCACTACAGAATGATAGACCGAAAAAAACAACGGAAATATTAAAGTTACTAGCTGTACCCGCGGCTTCGCACGCGTGGTCATTTCTCTAGGTTAAAAGTATTCTATGTACTATTCCAAGACCTAAAATACCAATATACTAACATTAGATCAAAATTCCTTTTGCCATCAAATTTTTTTATCGATTGCTCGGCATCTGCTCATCGTATTTCCGTCGTGGCCGTCAACAATAGATCGTATTGTTTGACGGCCGGTTGGTCTAGTGGCTAGTGACCCTAGGAATGAAATCAAACGGTCGCGGGTTCGAATCCTGCAAGGTGCAATCATTTGTGTGAAGAGCAAAAATGTTTGTTTCCGAGTCATGGATGTGATATTCGTATTTATGTATGTTTATCCGTTATCTAGTGTCCATAGCACAGGGTATTCTAGTTTGGGGCTAGGTAATTGGTGTGGAATTGTCCCGACTATATTTATTTTATTTATTTATTTATTAAGATACCAAGTACACCAGTTTTTAAGACAAAGCCTAAACTATTCAACGGGAAAAATTGCATTGCAATCAGTCCAGTAGTTTTTACGTGATGCGCGAACAAACAAATATACAGACAAAAATAAATGACTCAAAAAAAATATTTTTCTTTAGCTTATGTTAAGTACCCTAGACCATTCTTTTTAATTACCTTCTTTGTATAGACTTTTTCGTTCTTATTGCTTTTTTATAAGTATAGATTAACCCAAAAAACATACTTCAGATGGATTTAACAAAAAATACTTTAGAACAAATTTTCACAAAATTACCATCGAGATCTCGAACTTTAAACAAAAACTTTAATCCATATCGTTTCAGAAATCGGTAAAATACACAAAAAAAAAACGAATTGAGAACATCATTTCGAAGTCGATTGAGAAGTCGATATATTTAATAGAACGGCCGTAGCGATGGAATAACAATCCCGAACTTGCTACATACGTCCTATATCTATACTTATATAGCTTGCTTATTTTTAACAGTATCCTTATCATTTATCCAGCTCTCACTTCCCACTATATTTTTTATACTGTTTCCTCTGAAACAATAATGTAGTACAGATCATACCTAAACAAAACTGTCTGGGTAACTCAATCCAACCTTGATTAATTCAATCGATTCTTCTACAACATCAGAGCTTACGTCGTAAATTACATTACTATTTCAGAACTCGCCAACTTTGTTAACAAATTGTTCGTGTAACACTCTTAGAACCCCGTAGACTATAAACATAGAATAAATTAAGTTCAATAACTAAAACCCGACTACGGTCGGTTAAAAATTAGCTATGAGACACTCTTGCGATGAACACGAATCCATTGATACCTCGCTTGTCAAAATCGGACCAATAGGGGTGACGCTGTGGTGGAATATCCACATACCCATATACATACATAGAGTGTTAAACACATTACCCTTCCCTTGAGTCGGGACATAACTGTTACAATAAACATAAGTAAAGAAAGCAAGAAAGGCCAATCGCGGGTCGAACCTGGATCCGGTTGTCCGGTTGGACCGAAGCGTATGGCATGCTAAAAAAAATGTATATACTTAGCAGTGAAACGAGAAAGGCTGATTTTAACGATGAAACGAAGGTACCGACATGAAGACAAATGTAAGTATGTACAATGATTTGAAATTGGTAGGGGGATGGGACCCGATTAAATTGTCCGGTGATCGTTAGTCTTTCTGTGGGGCTATATATTTATTTGTGATATCATAGAATAGAACGTTTGGATTAATTTATTCATTATTTGTTTAGTTTTAAATTTAAAACCTCTGATTTCCTTTTCAAACTAATGGTATTTCGGCTAGTTCCATTCATATTAATTCCGATCCGGCTATGTTGGTTAAACGTTATTGAATGTACGACAAGCTACTACGTTGGGGGCTGTCATTGTCTTGAGTTATGTTAAAATATTTTTGAATATTCTCATCGAGTGCAAAATGCTAGCTCAAGCTAGGTTAATTCGAAGTTGTACAAAGTTTATACACTTGCTTGGGCTACCCCCATAATGGCATAATAGTTCAAATGTTTCCTTTAGAGTTGTTTGATGCAAAATGATCGAAAATAACAGTTAAAAACGCTAAATATGGTTCGATCAGCGTTCGCTTTGGACATGACGGTTAAATTTGTCATCGGAAAAGCGACTTTATTTCCTAGGTTTTAGGATCGTTTTTCGTTCGGTTTGGAAAGGATCGTTAGTGTCAAAAATGGCAATCGAAACAGCCCAAAAACGCCACTGCATCATCTCGAATGCAGGTTTGGTAGGTAACAGGACATAATCTAAACGTCTGGTTGTCGACATAATTAATTTAGATTACTGCCATGTCTTTAGTAGCACTCGCAAGACAAATCGAGGGGGTTTTTTGAAAAAAATCAAAATGTTGTGATGTAGAGTTAGATTTTATTCTCAATCTTGTGTATCTTCGAGTGTTAATGTGTAATATTGGTGGAATATTAACCATTAGGTGTTCGTTAACGTGCACGAGTGCGGGCAAAAGAATCAAACGCAGAAATAAATGGCATTTCGTGATTTTTCCAAATCTCCCTCGGAAGTTTCAGTAAATGTCCACCATTTTACTGATTCGTGACTTTGACTATAATTGACTGTGCCGTGACATTACTTTAAACTATAATACACTTGACATTGGCAAAATTGCTAGTAGGCCAGTGCCTCCGCAAAAGCCATCTAATAAAAAAGAGAAGAGAAGAGACACATCGATTGACGTAAGAATCATCAAGATCGGCCCAAGCGTTTGGTATATATAGTACCACAAAGAAACAGATATACATATATAGGCTGATAAACACATTACCCGTCCTTTGCGTTGCGCAGTCTGGTAATAAAGGCACTTCGTGAAATACTAATGCTACAAGAGAATTACCTACATTATTTTATTTTATTATGAAACTTACCCATTTTATTTTCAAATGGCTGTGTGAAACTTATCGCGAATACTTGGAACAACACACATATAAAAATAATCATGATAACGATTTAATTGTTTACTATAATTTATAAAATATAAATAGGTGCTATCAAAGCCACCGCTGCGCCCGAGTGACTAAGTTTGGTATGATGATATCGAACGTAAAGGGATACGTTAAGTGTGAACCTACATACGTATTAACATTTTTTTCGATTTGACTTTAAATCTGTAAAAACATTTTGGAAACTGTTCAACATCATTTAATCAAGCGTTTTGTCCCGATCTAGACCCTGCTGGGTGCATACCTCCTTCCCCTGAAGAAACAGTATACGATCCAGTGCTAATCTGTCTTAACCGACTGCAAAAAAGGAGGCGGTTCTCAACTCGACTAGTTAGAGTACCGTACGTACGAATGAAAAACTGAACCCATATAAGGATCACTCGCGCGTCTGTCTGTATGTCAGCCTGTCTGTCTCTATGTCAGCCTGTCTGTATGTCTGTCTGTCTGTCTGACCGTCTATAACAGCCAATTTGCTCCGAAATTTGGTGAAATGAAATGAAACGGGCATGTTGTGATGTCATTTTTTTTATTATATATAGTTTTAAAGTTGTAAGTAATAAGTATAGTTTTTACATAAATATATGAAAATTTACCACCGAATTGATAAGCTTTCTTTGTATTTGAACATGCATGTAGATTTAGGGAGAGGTTCCATGAAAATTGGTTCAGAGATTTTTAGTAAATCCATTTAAAGGATGTGATTTGTTGAAATAATAAACATATATAAAACAAATAATTAGGTAAATAAACTTTATTTAAAAGCACGTCATCCTTAGACCTCCTAAAGCCAAATATAATTATAAGAAACATTTCTATGTGTGAAAACAATGAGAGAAAATAAAGAAAAAATACGATTTGAATATAAACGCCGCCCGCTGCGAATGTTATGTTGAGAGAGGCTCATGTAATCTCAGAATTCCTCGCTAAGCTTCGGGCTTTAGACACATACTTAGGCGTAGATTCTGTTGGATAAGCCTTGTGTACTGCTTGTAGTAAATTCCTTGTAGAAGATCTTGAAGCTACGGGTACCAAGCAAGGTCAGCACTATACCTACACACAGCTACAGGAAGTAAATGTTCATTATTTTTCTATATATACTTCCTATACCTCACAGATACTGATAAGATTTCTTGATAAAATGATAAGTAATGTTAGATATTACTAATAGTTACATATTTTATATACTTATTTAAGATTTTTAACTATCATGGCCAGTACCATCTATCTATATACTTATAAGAAAGCAATAAGAATGAAAAAGTCTGTACAAAGAAGATAATTTAAAAAAAAGGAGGTCTAGGGTACTTAAAACAAGCTACTAAACAAGTATATAACATTTTTTTAAATCGTGTCTGTCACGTAAAAACTACTGGACCGATTGCGATGCGGTTCACAGTTGGATAGCTTAGGGTTTGACTTAAAAACTGGGGTACTTGGTATCTCAATCCAATGATTAGGTGCCGGCTGAGCAATCGATAAAAACTATCTGACGGCTGAGCGAATTTCAAAGAAATTTCGTTTTTGTCATGGAGTAATACGTATGCGCTACTTTTAAATGAAATAACCACGCGGGTAAAGCCGCGGGCACAGCTAGTTAGTAATATTATAATTGAAACGTAACCAGGGCGGTCGCACTCCGCAACAAGTACAAATAAATTCAAGGACCCAATATTCGGGTCCGTTCAGTCGAGTGTCAAGCGTGCGCTCGATGAGTCGAGCGCCTTGTACTTAGCGATAGAGCACCTACTTACGTAAAGTTATTGACAAACTTTATTCGTGTTTTAATTATGAGTACCAAGAAGAAAGCTAGAAAGTACTGCATAGCATTCGGCTGTTTGAATAGTGATAGAAATGACGAATTGTCATTCTTTACGCTTCCAAAGGATATTGAAAGGTAATAAATTGTAATACCTATAATAGGTCCTAGTTATGTAGTTAGATATTGATATTTTTTTATTACGTAGGTTCCTATAGTTTTATGTTATTTCATTTGTGTTCCATACCGAAGCTACGCATATTTAAGGTTTTTCCGCACAGAAATAAAGTCGTCTATTAAATCGATCAACGTAATTTTATAATTGATTTATAGTAGGTATTGTTGATCGGAAAATGAATTACTGTGCTGACTTACTAAGTAGCCTACAACTAATTAGGAATTTATATAATATATGTCTCGTATAATACCTACCTAATTTTAATACCTTTTATTACGTAGGTAGCAATTAATTTTTCACTCATTAAAAAGCATGGAATTCAGACAGGTACCTTTATTCATCAAAGTGCAATACCTATAGGATATAATCATAATCAACCAACAACACGTAGGTAGGTATCTCACTAAACTTATCGGCGTTCTGAAAACGGGATAGGTAGGTAGTAAAAATGAGGTAGTAGGTCTATTCTGATAAGAATGTCATTGTATGTAATAGAACTATTTTAATTAAAATAATAAGTAATAACATAATACATTATTACTTATTTATTCTGTTACAATATCTAAGTCATAACATATCACAGAATAATTAGTAGTACAAGTACCTAGTCATATCTTAATACAACCCTACCGAGCGAAAAAGGGACAGAGCGATTCTGAAACGGTTAGAGCAATGGAAGTTCTCGCGCGTTGTGATACGGTGCATTCTAGCCTGCACGTGGTGGATGAGCGCCTTCTAGGTAAATATAATTGAAAGCTCGCAGCGCCGTGCGAGTTAAATTGCACTTTATAGCGTTGTAGCGAGAGTCGCTATTTATTTAAATATCTTTACTCAGTTAGCCTTCTGTACTTGTACTATTATTTATTCTGTGACGGAACTGAAATATTTGTTTATTTATTAATATCAAGAACTTAAAACAAATAAATTACATGGTGATTCAGCCGTTAAAACGATTATACTGATGTTATGGGTATTTATTAGTATAATAAGCTCTCAAATTATGTTCATGCTAAAATCTTATGCATACACCAAAACGTTCCTATGCTCAGTCTTGTAATCACGAGCTATTAAAATGTTAATATCGGGCTTTGTTCTAAAGCTGCTGTAACAATTTTGATGAGGTCCATGCTTTACGTAGCCGCAGTAAGCACTTGCTTGTTATTAATGGGAAAACAATACGATTGAATGTATTTGTTATTTTGTGTAGGCGGCAAACAATAAACTTGAATTTGATAATAATCGACCTGTTTCTTGAGATTATCTATACAAAAGTGCTCAGCCGATTGTTCCGATCTCAGTCAAAGCAATTCTTTAAACAAAAACAGCTACAGATTTGCTTAAAACTGATGAACCAATGTTGATGAACTTTGTATTGGACCATTTACAGGATGGATTTTTGAGATGGGGCAGTAAGGGCAGGTACCTTAACCATACAACGGTTAAGGAACTTGTTCTTACTGCCCCATCTCAAAAATTCATTTTGTATGTTTAAAAATAACAACACACATAATAGGACCATTTGGAGAGTATATTCTTTAATATTTATACCATGTTATCTGTGTACGTAAAGTCACAAGTAATGAAATATAAGTTATCTGTGTACGTAAAGTCACAAGCAATGACATATAAGTTATCTGTGTACGTAAAGTCACAAGTAATGAAATATAAGTTATCTGTGTACGTAAAGTCACAAGCAATGAAATATAAGTTATCTGTGTACGTAAAGTCACAAGAATTGAAATATAAGTTATCTGTGTACGTAAAGTCACAAGCAATGAAATATAAGTTATCTGTGTACGTAAAGTCACAAGCAATGAAATATAAGAGTATAAATGTAATTTGGTAGATAATTTGAGTAGATACTGGCAGAAAGGATCTGGAAAGGCTAGAAGCAGATCAGAAGGGGCAGGAGGCTTAAGCTTATCAGGGAGCTCTTACGAGCACCGAAGTGTGGAACCAAATGCTCTAAGAAACCTAATGGCACCTGTTGCATATTCGAAGTTGATGTACAAATTAACTAAACTAACTAAACTATTATTTTTTGTTGCTGTAAGAAGATTAATAAAAGTGAAAACAGAAGATGAAACACCAAACATGATGGTCTGCGAACCACAAACTAAGAACGAGGTCTGTATCTTGGGGCTCGAGTGCAAATTTACCAGACAAGTTTGTATCATTTAATTTACTAAAGCAAAAGAATATAATAAATAATAATAATAAATTGAAAAAATAGTTCTCCTATTCGACAGACTTATTACTATTTTAAAAGCTATAAACGCCATTCGTAGCTCTTAAGAATATACCTTAATAAGGAATAATACGGATGATTTCCCTACGCGTATTTACGAACGGTCGCTTGTCGCTTTGCATAAATATTATGTACATTGAGACAGTCGCGGCGCGCCCGTAACGCTAACATAGCTTCACTACTTTAAACAAAAAAATGAGCCTCCACGGGACGCCTGGCAGATGTGTAAATATAAAAAAAAAAACTAAAACAACCAGCAACGCTTTGTACCGCGCTCTCATTGGTCAACTGTGAATCAGAAACCTGATCTATAATTATTTTCGGCCTAAATCATAAGTCTAGTTGGTGCAACGGGAGACCGTTCAGCTTCAATAAGTCTGTAGTACTGGAGTTCAATTCCCAACTGGAGTGTTTACATTTTGCACATTTGAAATTTTATGTGATGGTTTAAACTTGAATATGCTCGATTATCAGGTCAACGTAAAAAAAAAACTTTGATTACGAGCATACTATATTGACGTTCATCGACCAAAAATATTTTTGTTAAAAAGCTGCCACGAGACTCTATCCTGACTTTTAAGTTACAAACACTTCAACAACCAAAAAGTTTCCAGTAACGAGATTCCAAGTTATGAGTGACAGGTACCGAAGTGAACTTGTTATCCGAAAAACTTGAAGCTCCTGAAGTGCTGAAGGAGTTAGCGACCGCACTTGTCCTTATTGGCAGCCCGCATGAAGTTTTTGGGAGATTTAGTTTGTGAAGTTTTTAGTGCAAGTATCTGTCTGTCTGTCCTACATTTAGTGCCGTATCTTTTGAACCGTAATAATATACGTAGCTGGCTTAAATTTTCACAGAGTATGTGTTTCTAGCTGTGCCCCGCGGCTTCACCCGCGTGAGTGATGCTGATTATACTGATGATGATGAAAAGTATCCCATGTGTTATTCCAGGGTATAAGTATCCCATGTGTTATTCCAGGGTATAAGTATCCCATGTGTTATTCCAGGGTATAAGTATCCCATGTGTTATTCCAGGGTATAAGTATCCCATGTGTTATTCCAGGGTATAAGTATCCCATGTGTTATTCCAGGGTATAAGTATCCCATGTGTTATTCCAGGGTATAAGCTATCTCCATTCCAAATTTCATTGAACTCCGTTCAGCCGTTTGAGCATGAGTAAACTTTCGCCTTTATAATATTAGTGTGATTAATTGAAATCCTAACAAATAAACATATTCAAAAGAAATGGGAATAAATACATGAAACGTGTTTTTCTAAGGTTTTTTATTGTTTTATGTTTTGTTTTTGCTCTTGCGTAAAAATGGTAAACACACAAGCTTCAAACTTTGTGTGATTATAGTAAATGTTAACACACACAAGCTTCAAACTTTGTGTGATTATAGTAAATGTTAACACACACAAGCTTCAAAATTTGTGTGATTATAGTAAATGTTAACACACACAAGCTTCAAACTTTGTGTGATTATAGTAAAAATTGTAAAAAATACAACACATAATAAAACCGGCCAAAGTTGAGTCTGACTCGTCGGGTTGTGTGGTGGTACAGAACCCTCGGTGCGCGAGCCCGACTCGCACTTGGCCGGTATTTTTAGTGTTGTAAGATTTTCAGGTTTATTTGTGTCTTTAGTGTACAGCTTTTTGTATGTATTGTGATTTTATGTTTAGCCTAGCGTTTATACCGTTCTTTCCACTTGAACCCCCCTTTGGAACCCCTGAGGGGTCCACGGATACTCACTAATACACTTGGTCCCCCAACCAGGGTGTTCAAGCATAATTACAACATTTAAATTCCTCTTGAACTCTCTGAGTCAAAAACAAAATAATGAAAAGCAAACTAGATGCAGTTATGTTAAGATTAATGTTAGACAAGTTGAAAGAACGGATTATACTTAGTTTAGCAAGGTTGTAGCCGGGTCATTTCCGGGACAGGTTTCTTCTATGTTACAAATATAGCATTTATACACCAATAATATCCATTTATTTATACACATGGAATCTGGATTGAATAAAGATCGTATCATTTTCGCAAGTTGTGGTGGTCTGTGGAAATTGTCATGCTAGTTAGGTATATAAAATATAATAGGTATATAAAAAGTGTTTTTAAGTTTATTCATCACTTATATCACTATTTTTTATCCAACTTATGTAAGTAAACATGAAATAATTATTGGAAACGCTTGAGAAAACCAATTTCTAACTTCAAAGTACTCTTGTTCGGTATTATCTTGTCCATAGCGTACCGTAAAGTACCTAATCTACTCGGAACTAAAACGATTAGGTACTAAACTTAGGTATTAAACTGCTTAGTGGTAGCTGGGATGCTGTTGATCGGTAGTTCAGGTGAACTATTAGTCATTCTGTGGAGCAGGCAGGAGTTGTCAACAGGTATGTGAAGTCCATAGATTAAGTTCTAATCGTCTATATAACTTTGTGGCTGTAGATATCTAAGTAATATTAACTTTACTTACTAAGTTAATAATAAGTTTTAATAACTCAGTGAATTAAATTTCCAGGAAGTATACCTATTATGGTAATGAGTTCGGCCGCATGCCGCAAAATCTGTAAAAATACTTTTAAAACAAGCTCTTGGGCCCTTCCAATTCAACAGAACAAGTTTTGAATAGAAACATTAAATTAACGTAAACAAATCTCGCGACAGTCCTACTGGATATACATTTTTTACTTGAAATCGAGGATTTCTAAGGAATAGCTGTGCTGAATATTTTAATATCACTTACAGTTCACCGGTGGCGTCACAAAAAGATGAAAAATATCCCGCCCATGACATTTCAATAGGTTTCCGCGCTAACGATTTCTCATCTCGGAAACCGCCGATTGTATCATATCGAATAGGTATCGGAGGAACTCGACTCTAATCGTTTTTCATCCTACTTCATCATAGTTCACATTTTTCCTTTTTAGGTTTGACTACATCTTACCTGATGGAAAGTGCAGATGAGTTCGTAGATAGGTCGGACTTCCTCGGAAGTCATGATTAAAAACTGCTGTAAGTAATTGCTGTAATAAAACCAATGAAAACTGTTGTTGAATCTTTTGAAGAGTAGGTAAACATAAAAAGTTTGTGTGTACTGTTTGTGAAGTATCTTGTATGAATGGGAGTCCAGTCGAACACATCTGTCTCTACCTTTTGTTGTCCAATACATAAATTGATTGCCTAAAATAGAGTTTTACCTTGAGACTTAATGAAAGGTAAAATTAACTCAATCTTACTTAATTATCTACAATTATCATTTATGTACTGATCATAATCATTTCTCGGTTATCTCTCCACATCTTAGTATCAAGTACACTTGTTTATGGTAAAAAACACCATAATCGTTGCTGCCAAAGAATTGAATTTGAATTACGCTTACTGGCGTATTATTTTTAGAAGTCATGCCTGGTATAAAAATGCTAAAAATAATAAAAAATGCCACAGCGTGAGCGCTACCCGTGCGAAGTTATCAAACGAAGATACACAAGTTTGGGGAAATAATTCAAACCAAAACTACATCACAATTACGTTTTCCCGCCGAAATCCTTATTCTTATTTCTATGAGATGATTCTTGCTATACTCCAATTCTGTAAATATGTTTTATTGGCAAAGTTTTCCTTTTGGTTTTCCTGTGATTTGTACATGTATCTTTGTGCAGAATTTATTAATAAAACATCTTATTTATTGTATTTCTACTATATAAGTATTTCTGCCTTTGATTCAGCAAGATGGAGGTTTTATTTTGAACTAGTTGTGCGCGCAGCTTTGCCCGCGTTGACATTTTCCGTTTATAATATTGCCTAGGAACGTATAAAGTACTATATACCGAATTTCATCATAATTCGTTCAGGTTCCACATTGTTTTTATCGATTGCTCGTCTTCTACTCATAGCATCGAGATTATAAGTTCATCAAATTATAAGTCAATCCCTAAGCTATAAACCGCATTTCAATCGGTCGAGTATATAGTTTTTACGTGATGCGTGAACAAAGTTTGTTGTTTGTTCAACAAACATCCGGACAGCCAGACAAGATTTAAACGAGACGTATGTTCAAAACTAAAATCCAACTAAGGTCGGGTAAAAAATAGCCTATGAGACTCTTGCGATGAAGACGAATCGATTGATACCTCGCTTGTCAAAATCGGACCAAGTTTTTAGTTTGAACACATAAACCTTCCTATGCTTCACCGTAGTCGGGTAAACAAATAGCTTATGACACTCTATAAACTAGTGGCTAGTGGTATAAGCTAGTGAGCAGTAGACCTCGCGCACACAAACTTTTTTGCAAACAATCAAGTGGTGCACAGTAGCGCCATCTAGTTACCTTATTGTAACAATAACATTAATAACCAAGGTGCTCCATCAGTCCCTACCTAGTAGGTAAAAGGCTGATTCCACTGGTAGAAACCTAAAAGTGAGAAATTTACTGCATTTAGAGGAGCCATTCTGCTCATCACGCCGAAGATCCTCATCAGATCTTCACCAATTTTTTTATGAGCCTAACATAAAGTTACTGCCTTTCAAGTGAAAAAAGAACCATCGAAATCGGATTTAATATGACGGAGATATTTAGTAGCCCCCTTTTAACCCTTTTTTGGGGGAAGTAGCCCCTGATCAAAAATCCCCGACGATTAAAAATTCTAAAAATTTGCTTAACCTGTATACCAAGTTTAGTCTAGATCGGTTGAGAAATGCGACCTGTAGAGAAGAACAGCCGGAAATCCGCACAGACATCCGGACATACGAAAGAATTTTTGCCGAAGCTGAAACAGAGACGCTTCGTTCGAGCTTCGCGCTCGCTCGGTCAATGAAGACAATCAATTGATACCTTGCTTGTCAAAATTGGACCAAGTTTTTAGTTTGAACACAAAACCCTTCCTTTGCTTCGCCGTAGTTGGGTAAAAAATGTAATATTCTTGTTCATTTGCATTCTTTAGGTCCCCTATTAATTTAATTTCTTCATTGTACAGACTTTTTGTTACTAAATGCTTTATTAAAAGTATAGGTATAGATAGATATGTTGTGGTCATATCGTAGAATTGGTCACTTCATGAAATGGTTGGCCACATCATGAAATTCGCTCCCGCCCTCGCCTTCGTGTTTTTTTTAGCCATTATTACATTATGGATTTACAAGATTGTTTAAACGATATGGTCAGTTTTAGCTCATTAGTCATTTCATGAAATAGAAACATTTCATGAAGTTATCGGTCACATCATAAAATTATCAATTGTACGATATGGCCACGACATATATATTTAACTAAGTAATAGATTTAAGATTTTTCTGATGTTAGTATACTTTTGTAACACTTTCTGCTCGCAGTTCTTCACAATCGCAGTACATAAACAGGACATGATTTATTGGTTTTCTGCCCTGAACATGATACCTCCTTTGAAACTGTGTAAATACATGACAAAATAAAATGTTGCCATGTTTATGACGGCCCGTGACTTATGATCTAGAGATGGATACAAGTAACGGATCAATAAATAAATTAGAGTTTTTGAAAAGTATTGAAGCAATAATTATTTTTTCAATTATTATTATAATTTTTCAATCCATTTTAATCATTTTTTTCGTGTGTTATATTTTTATTTTTGATGAACTTGTTGTATTTTTGTATTGACCCTAGTTGGTTGAATAAATAAATTTGAATTTGAATTAAAAAAAACGTGGCAGTTTGTGATCTCTAGGAATTTTCATTTAAACGTCCACGTTAATTTCACTGATTCTATTGACTGTCAATACGAATTTTGACAATCTAAAAACTTGACATGGCGAAACTGCTGACAAAGCCGCCGAAGAAGCCACAATAAAATAATAACTAACAAGCCTGTTTTTTTTGCAACTGTACCTAACTTACCTTATTATTCATGTTCCTATAGAATTTGAAGAAATAATCATGGACTTTTATTGAACTTACAACAAGTTTTCCTTTCTTTAGCACAGTTAAGATATCTTTCAGAGACCGTTTATTGAACTTACAACAAATTTTCCTTTCTTTAGCACAGTTAAGATATCTTTCAGAGACCGTTTATTGAACTTACAACAAGTTTTCCTTTCTTTAGCACAGTTAAGATATCTTTCAGAGACCGTTTATTGAACTTACAACAAGTTTTCCTTTCTTTAGCACAGTTAAGATATCTTTCAGAGACCGTTTATTGAACTTACAACAAGTTTTCCTTTCTTTAGCACAGTTAAGATATCTTTCAGAGACCGTTTATTGAACTTACAACAAGTTTTCCTTTCTTTAGCACAGTTAAGATATCTTTCAGAGACCGTTTATTGAACTTACAACAAGTTTTCCTTTCTTTAGCACAGTTAAGATATCTTTCAGAGACCGTTTATTAGTGGTATTAGGGAGTTTATTAGGGAGGTTGACGTGCAGTAGTGATAGGGGAGGTTGACGTGCAGTAGTGTATTTCATACTGTGTCAGACGTATTCTTCAATACGCCTCACATGTGCAAAACGAATACCTTACCGTAAAAATCTATTACCGTAACAAATCGCAAATAATAATCCGTAACCTTAACCCATTAAACCATCGCCCATCCCTACGAAGGGTTCGATCGAATGGTATAAATAGAATCGTAGAAATAAACTTAATAATGTACGAGTATACGAATGTAACTGCTCGGCTGACTCCAGCATCGAATTAAATGTGTATTTCCCTGTTTATTTTCGTTTCAAGTAGGAAAAGGATTGGTTCTGTTATTTAGCGATAGAATAGGTATTATTATTGGTTCATGTTATTGTGATTTATCAATAGTAGTTACAAGTTCAAGGTATTTTTGTATCAGGGTTATTATCACGATTGTTGTTTGGACTTTATGAGTGGTGTACATGTACAAGAATTAACACGTCAGAAACCTAATTATATATAATAAAATGTATTCGTTTTTTTTTCGAATTGGTCAATCGTTGCTCAAAATGAGAATATTATCCTAATATCACCGGGAGTTGAGCTTATGGTGGATCTAGACTATATTCCATCCCTCCACTCCAACTGATCGTCCAACCATCGATATGTGGAAGGGGGTTCGTGCACGTTTGACATAGTTCGGTCGAGTTGACCCAAGACCGTGGCAGTGGTAAATCCACGAAGCGGCTTGAACTTTTTTCTTAAACTGCCTCGAAACGGCTTTCGAAAATTGGACGACCTGGGCTACAGTCTCGACATCGGTAGCAATAACTTTACAACCGAAATCGGTCGCAATGAAAATATACCGATGAAAATCGATAGCTTCTGTCAAAAGCTAACGATTATCATCATTACCCATACGTACAGTTGTTATTCGTGTTGACAGCAATCGGTAGCTTGCGATGGCATAGCTATCTGTGTCAAGACTACCAGCTACTGTCAAAGATATCGATTGTTATCGGTACCATATCCGGTACGATTCTCTATAGTGTTTGCGATGAGTTTGAACTATTATTGGCAGCCCGCAAAGTTTGTTTTCGGTACAAGTTGACGTCTAATACTCAAAGAGGTTCAATTACTCTAGTAAGTAAGTGTAATTAAACCTTGCTTACTTCAACCTCTTTGTACTTTTACGGCAGTAAGCGTAATTCAACATTTTTGACTAGTAACTTGTTAACATTTTCAATAAAACTTTTTTGAAAAATTGGTATCCATGAAAATAGTTCCTGTTTGTATTCTCTTTGCCCATAATCTCACCATCGGCGGGGTGAGGGGGGAGGGAGGGGGAGAGGAGGGGGGAGGGAGGGGGAGAGGAGGGGGGAGGGAGGGGGGGCTTGGGGTGCATACATTAGGCATATATTTCTAAGCGTAAAAATATAATTTGAAATCATTATGACCAGTTTAATTAATACAACTAAATATGCGCAATCGAAGCAGAGCAAATAATTTCAGTTATTTTTTTCTATCATTCTAGAAAATTAAATGATATACGAGGCTGAACGATCTGTGCATGTTCGGTGTTCATATGGAAAGGAACTGAAAGGGTAAAGGAAGACACTACACTGATATCTATCGACAATTATCCATTTTAAGTAAAGGGACCTCAATTTTTAATGAATTTAATGTTTTTTCCCACAACCTAACCATTTTTACATAAGATAGGTAGATAGGTATATAATGTACCTATGTTTAACAAAACAATAATTAAAATGAGTAATGCCAGGGGGACGCAACTGCATACCCTTGCTCCCGTCGTCCTGTCCACGATGATCACTAATATTTAATAAACGATTTTGCTCGGTACCTCGGTTGTAGAGACTTGCATTTGTCGTAAACTAATCAATTGTTTTCGTTAATATTTAGCGATCGGTAGCCTCGTTATCTATGTCAAGATGTTGGATGGTAGTGTGTTTTATTTGCGTCTTCTTCAACATGTATGCCACATTTACGATGTATTCAAAGCGCCACCATCTTCGTTTACGCATGGTTTTTAGGTATGAGTCATCTGCTTCACTATAATAATGTTAGACGCTGATCAGTGCCCGTATTACATTAAACCTACAATTTACGCAACTTGACTTACCCCATTTTCATGCCTTTTGAAAGGATAGTTAACAATTTTAGTTGTCACTTATCGATTATTAAAATATAAAAATCTCAATCTCAATCTTTAGCAGTGGTCCGGCTGTAGATACAGCGCGGCGCGCGATTCGATGCTAGGCCGAAAGCATAAAGTTGTTGGGTTGGACGATAGTCTAGTGCCACCATAAATTGATTCAGAATACCAATTTTTTATTCAATTCACAATTCAACCTCGATTCGATAAACTTTCATTCAATAATTGATGAGGGCACTGGTATAGGTAAACTGGAATAAAAGACGCCGAAATATTATAGGTACTTAATGCTGTTTAAATTATCTTTCGTAGATTTAAGCTAATTAATCGTGAAAAAGCATACTTATACCTACCCTTCAATTCAAGTCTTATAAATAGTTAATTCAATTTCATAAAAACTGCATTAATTTTTTCTTCATTTTACAAACGCTTCCATTAAATTAGATCTAAAAATCAGGTAATATAAATTAAAATATTTAAAATATTTGCTGATTTTGAGGCGTCATACCTGTTCAAGGTCAAAAACAACTAATAAACACATGAATTCATGAACCTTTGAACTTGAAAACGAGTCCTGTCTAAGTTAATATCCCAAGTTTGTTAAGAAAATACTGAAATTTAGTCCCGAAGGTAAAACCTTACAAACTCGGCAGTAACAATAAGCATTGTTAAGGGTTCGCAAAATTGAGTTTTATTCGCGACATGGGGCGGTAGGGTTGCTACAGATTAGAGAAGAAATGCCTGGCTTTACTTTTGATTTGGTTCGTCATTTTCGCTGAGACTAAACTAGGGTTGTTAGAGATAAGAGTGAAATGCCTAGATTTACTATTTGGTTCGTCAATTTTGTTAAGACTATACTAGGGTTGCTACAGATAAGAGTAGAAATGCCTAGCTTTACTTTTGATTTGGTTCGTCATATTCCGCTGAGACTAACCTAGGGTTGCTACTAAGATAAGAGTAGAAATGCCTAGCTTAAATATTGATTTGGTTCGTAATTTTCGCTAAGACTAAACTAGGGTTGCTATAGATAACAGTAGAAATGCCTAGCTTTTGTTATTAATTTGGTCCGTCATTTCCGCTGAGACTAATCTAGGGTTGCTACAGATAAGAGAAGAAATGCCTAGCTTTACTATTGATTTGGTTCGTCATTTTCGCTGAAACTAACTACAAGTTATTATTTAACTTGTTACTTATTAGGTTGGGTCTGTCTACTTGGAGATTCAATTCTTGTGTTTTTTTTTGTGTTTACTAAACACATCAAAAATAATGTGTTTTGTGTGTGCCATATCCTCGATTTAACGCGATTAAAAAAGAGTAGGTATTAGACATATGAGACGACATATCATTACGCCATTACGAAGATCGAAACTTTAAGCTTCTATTAGAAAGTTGTGTTTCGATCTTATTTGTATTTTTTCAATGAAACGATAAGTAATTGACAAACCAAAATTCCTCATCTCTGGCAACCTTAGCTCGGTTAAGTCCCACAACTTGCAACCCTACCATACAATTAAAGTCCGTAATTAAGAGTGTGCTCTCATTTCCCGCTGCGCATTTATCACTAACAACCTCGCCTCGCATTCAGGCTTTGAAGTAGTTTAGATTTAAGCTGGACTGTTTATAAGAAAAAGTTTTATCATCATCATGCAAAGGCATCGTCAAATTGGTGGAAAAAAGAAATTCACATACATAGATACTAACGATACATGAACCCTAAAAACATTACACTCCTTTTTGGGCAGTACACAAAAGAAAAAAATGGCATGATGACGATATTCTGTACATTAAAGATATTGTGAATTTTTTTGGAGGTTACTCTATATTCGATAATGAAGCTTAAACTGTGTGTTTTTAATTTCTGTCTGTCTGTCTGTATCTTATTGGCAGCGCATCACGCCGCTGGAACTACTGGATGAATTCAAATGAAACTTGGTATGATTTGAGTTCATACTACGAGGTAGGATAGGCTACTTTTCATCCCGAAAAATGAAAGGGTTCCCGCAGGATAGGGGTTGAAAATTATTTAAAAGAACATGTACCACGCTGAAACTACTAGACCGTTTTTTTATGCAAATTGACACAGTCATATATCTATACTTATAATGAAGCAATAGGTACGAAAAAGGCTGTAAAAATAATATAAACAAAATGCTCTTGGGTGCTTAAAAAGGGTATTGAATACGAATATTTTTTTTTTAATCGTGTCGCTCAATCTGTTTGTCTGTATGTTTGGTTTTTCACGCATCACATCAAAACTATTCGACCGATTGCAATGCGGTTTTCATTGTTAGATAGCTTAGGGTTTGATTTAAAATCTGGTGTAATTGGTATCTCAATCTGGTGAGTTAGAAGCTGAGCAATTGATAAAAGTATTTTTGACGGCTGAAGAAATTTTGATCAAATGATGGTATATTGGTCCTCGAATAGCACATGATCGTACTTTGAACCTAAAGAAAAGACAACGCGTGCGAAGCCGCGGGTACAGCTAGTATACTTATAAAATAGCAGTAAGTAAGAAAAAGTATGTACAACGAAGATAATAAAAAAAAGTGTAGTAAAACTGTCTAGGGGACTTAAAAGCCGATTTTAAGTCCCCTAGACATTTTTACTAGATTACGACTCACTTGGATAGCTTAGGGCTTTACTTAAAAAATTGTGTACTTGGTATCTCGATCCGCTGAGTAGAAGCCGAGCAACCAATAAATAAACAATTTTATATTACATTGGTACTTTTGGCAGGACCGTATGTTGAAATGGAATAGAATGTTTTGTTCGCGAATACGAGGCAAGTCAAGTATGATACACATTATCAATACAAAGATTAGAACAAAAGACTTCATATTACAGTAATAGATAGATGTAACTTAACTATGTACGATAAACAAATCTAAACATGTAGATATGTATGATATTATCACACTTCACACTAATAATAATATTATAAATCAGAGAAGTGTAGCCACTGTCGTAAACAGGCCAATAGAGTTTAGAGTTTAAAACGCGTCACAGACGGCTAAGATACGATAATATTTTATCTTAAGATAAAATATCGCTCGCTATACAATTTATATGAACCATCACAAACGGCGAAGATAATATATATTTGCATCTTACAGTATCTTAAGATATCGAGCGATATGGAATTTATTAAAAGATGTCATCTTAAGATACGAAATATATCGTAACAGATACAAAATATATATTGATATACTATCTTAAGATACAAAATATATCGTAAATGCTCTACAGGTTGCTCTGTTTTGTTTTCGTGACGTTTTTTTTAACCCCTAAACAAAGAGACTGGTGTTATAAGTTTAGGGTGTGTATCACTGTGTGTGTTTGTGTGTATGTGTGTGTTTGTGTGTGTGGGGGGGTGTGCGTGTGTGTGTGTGTGTGTGTGTGTGTGTGTGTGTGTGTGTGCGTGTTTGTGTTAGTGTGGCATCATAGCACCCAAACGAATGGACCGATTTTGATGCGTTTTTTTCTGTTCGAAAGCTGATATTATCGAGATGTTTCTTAGACATATGGGGAGAGGGAGGGGGGAGGTGAGAAAGTAAAGGGGGGGTGAAAATTGTAGCTTCCCAACAAATGGACCGATTTAGCTGTAGTTTTTTTATGTTTGAAAGCTGGGGTAAACAAGATGATTCATAGCTATAATGGGGGGGTGGGAAGTCGGGGGTTTTATACATTTTTAGTTAGTGCTTGTTATTGGTTTAATTGGCTGTGCCCATGGCTTTTCTCTAGGTTATAAGTTACCTATGTGTTATTCCAGGAACATAAGTACAGACAGATTAACAGAAAGAAAAACACGATTTAAAAAAAGTATATTATTGTACTTACAGTAGTTTATTGTTTTTTTTTCATCAATTTGCATATCAAATTCGAAATCAGAATCGTTGTCTGATGAGCTATCTAATAAATCTAATAGTGAAACCGTACTACTCACATTTATCATCCAGTATATAGAAAGCAGTGAAGAAATACGTGTGGCACCTAGGGCGGCCTGCGAGCGAATGAATAATTTCAATATATTATCGTATCTTAGCCGTGTGTGATACCCTAAGATGCTATAATATTTTATATGCAGATATCGTAACATCAAATATTATCGTATCTTAGTCGTCTGTGACGCCCTTAAAAATGAAAACTTTGTATGCGCGATGCAGAACTTCATACATTAGAACTGACAGTCCATACAAAACGTCATTCAATTCATAAAAACCGACTAGCGCCATCTACTCCTTCACGCTCAAACGGCTGAACGGATTTAGATGAAATTTGGTACCAGGACTTTTCATCATCATCATCATCCATCGGGGGGATGAGAAGGCTTGGACCTATAGGAACAAACTTCTTTGTTTTCTGTCCTTCTGTCCGTCTGTCATTCCTCTTTGAAATACAGACAGAAAACAGCAAACATTACAAGATACTATTGCTAACTCTGTGACGTTACGCAAATTACATAAGATTATCATACGAAATCAATGTATAAAATTTCGTCTCTTCATATCTGAAAATAAGATAACCACGTACAAAATCTCATTTCACCATTATCATAACGAGCGAGAGAACACTACGATATTACCAGGAACGTGAACTACGTGATAATAACGGACAAGTAACTACGTAAGCTACGTGCGGAGAACAATTCGATATATGATCTAATAATCCGCTCCAGGATTGTGAACTTTTTGTGGAAAAGCGAGTTTTGTGCTAAGGATATAAGGTTCAGTAATGTGTGTATCGAAAGTTTGTAAGAACAGGTGTTTCTGGATGACAGTGATAGAGGTTGGAACAAAACGAGATTTTACACAAACACATGTAGGTCAATAAGTTGAATGTTGTTGTTGTTGTTGTTGTTGTTTGCCGTATGAGGTAGTGCTGCCCTCTAGTATCAGAGTTTGTCAGGCCACCCAAATAAGCTGAATGAAGCTGGTTTTACTTTTATGAGTTTTAATGGTGACCCTAAGGATACAATAGCTCTGGTGATGGGCATAGATGTCTTCATCGACGATGAAGAGTTGAGAACCAGGCTGATGATGAATAATGCTTGGTGAAATCACGTGTTAATTGGTCTCGAATGTACTTTATTTCGGGTTTTGTCCGGCAGCTTCTTACAGTAATCACTGAATTACATTAAAGTACGTTTAGACACTCGCAGGACCACTTATGGGGTTCCTAACAGGATTTCAAATCAAACAAAACTTTCTTCTTTATTAAATGGACTGTATTCTTCTTTCTTCAATAAGCTTCTTATTCTAGTTTCTTACTTCAAGTTGTTCACTGTTCGCCGTCTAAACTTGTACTGAACTCGGTCATACCGCAATGCAGCCAGCATTTTGGGAACGTTATAATACCTACTGGTAGCGGCTTGTTGACTGAGCGAACGCGAAGCGCGAGCAAAGAGTCTGTTTCAGCTTCGGCAAAAAATCTTTCATATGTCCGGATGTCTGCCCGGATTTCTGGCTGTTCTTCTCTACAGGTCGCATTTCTCCACCAATCTAGACGAAACTTGGTATTTTTAGAATTTTTTAGTTGTCGGGGATTTTTGATTGGGGGGGGGGGGGGGGGGGGATTACTTCCTCCAAAAAAGGGTAAAAAGGGGACTACGATCTGATGAGGATCTTCGGTGTGATGAGCAGAAAATTTCCTAAAACGCAGTAAGCAGTAAGTAAGCGCAGCGAAAGTATGTGTCTCGGAAGTTGTCTGCTAGTCACTGCGCAAACTGCTAATTTTTTTTAAGGCGCAATCCGAATGTTGATGGTGAAGACAGCATTGTATAATTGTCTCGCTCACTCGCATACGTTTTTCGCATATTCTATCTCCCTTTTACTTTATGCTATTTTATCCCAACAGCAATACCTGCGCAATCTTCACAGAGCCTAACTTCGCAAACATATACTGCTGCTATTACTGTAAATTTCTCACTTTTAGGTTTCTACCAGTAGAATCTGCCCTTTACTTACTAGGTATTGATGGAGCACCTTGGTTATTAATGTCAGTTCTACAATAAGGTAACTAGATGGCGCTACTGTGCACCGCTAGTTTGTTTGTAAAAAAGTTTATATGCGCGAGGTATACAGCTCACAGAGCCACTAATTAGATTAGGTTTTAGAGTAAATTAATTCAAAAAATAATTCTAAAGAGACTAAATCACTCATGGACTAGGCAGTTGAAATAAGTACTTACGTAGTTTTAGCAATAAACTTATCAACTGACTCAATAGTACATCGTAATTGACACAAGTAAATAAAGCGAAACAGTGTATGGGGACCGAAAGCTCGGCCAAGTTTCCGTCGTTATTAGAAACTTTTCGGGTAAGAGCACATAACTTTCGTTTTTTCTTTCGAGTTCTGTTTGCGGCGGCGTAATAAGCAGTTTGTTATTGGATAGTTTGTCACCTCTATGGCCGGAATTTGTGTGATTATGGGAGGGTATGTTGTTGTTACTTTTAACTAGCAACATTTTTCCTGAAGACTTAATGACCTCTATTCTTAACACAACACACGTACGAATTGTAACTAATTGAAAATACTCAATCTATTATTGCCATTTTTTGTTACAAAAGATCTTAATAATTAATAGGTAGAATGACATATTACCCTCATAGGGTGTAGCAATGTAAAGTAGGAGCGGACCGAACCATTTAAAAACTAATTCCTGTTGGATAATGTATTAGACTAATCGATTATTAGGTTCGATTTATTTATAAAAACGTTATCTTTTTCTTCGTCTTTTATTTCGTCGGGTATTTTATTATATATTTTTAACATATTGTTATTTATGGTCAATTGGCGTTCGATTAATCAAACTTTCAGGTTAGAGCTAGAAATAAAGAGAATTTCAGGGAAAACCAAATTAACCAAAGTCATTGTTCAATATGACCTCCTTTGACATGGATAATGGCATCAAGTCTCCCGAAAAAGATATCGCACGCTGCACGAAGATATTTTATTCTGGGATTCGGTCCCATTCTCGACGAAGAGCTGCTTTCAGCCCTCACTTTCATATAGTTCACCGGCAAGCGCTGGAGCTCTCAAACAATGGTCGCTTGTGATTTTCGAAACAATGCAAGGCAACCACACTATTGCGTTTAACTAAAGTTTATTATTCACTTTAAGTTGTTTATTATACTTTTTCGTTTTCTATTTTTTGGTCAGGTTGCAAACAAGAAAGCATTCTCGCGTTCTGCAAAATTTTGCTGCAACAATGTGAAGTTGGTTCAAGTGACGAACACTGTGATAAAAAAGGGGCGATATGTGGCCAAAAAAGAAGTTATAATTAAATGCTTGCTTCTTAGAAGCTATACAAGGATGCATCAAACCCATTCCATCAAGATTTTCATCAAGCTCATAGTTTGTTTTCATCAAGCTCATAGTTTGTTTTCATCAAGCTCATAGTTTGTTTTCATCAAGCTCATAGTTTGTTTTCATCAAGCTCATAGTTTGTTTTCTATGTAACATTAAATACGAGTATGTGATTAACTATGAGTATAAACTATTCGAGGAATCCCGGAAAATGAGATAAGTTGAAAATGTTTGTTTGTTTGTAGTATGAGGTAGTGCTGACCTCTGGTGTCAGAGTTTTTCAGCCCGCCTGAGTGCTTCTGACATGGTTTAACGATTGATATTAATCAATAACCGCCGGGACTGACAGTTTAACGTGTCCTCCGAAGCACGGAGCGATGGAATACCGCACATAACTTAGAAAAGTCATTGGTGCGTAGCCTAGGAGCGAATCCGGTGTCGTTGGATTCTAAGTTGCACTATTGAGCCGTTAGCCTACTATCTGCTCATAAATTTGAAAAAATCTGTATTAATCACTGCATTATTCCATTTTATCTACCAGGGAGCAGGCAAGCATTATATTCAAAGATGGCAAATATGACCACCAATACAAACGTCTCTTATTGTCATATTAATATGACATGCTGTATGACCACCAATAATATGCATCTATAAACAGGCTGGCGGAGAGTTTTACATTGGTTTGTATTCTCTGATGAGATAGTTTGCCCGCCCGCCCAAGGGTCTCTGACATGTGTTAACGACTGCTATACATTATTAGCAGTCAGCAAAGACGGCATAACGTGCTGAAGCACGCAGGGAATGAAAATCATGACAAGCTCATTAAAAGAAATTGGTAGGCGCCGAGGATCGAACCCGATCGATGGATTGCAAACCCCACATATTTCCACACGGCCACCATTTTTTCAGTCTTGATTTATTACTAGCTGAGTCCGCGGCTTTGCCTGGGTGGATGTTTTTCTGCGGATAAAGTATAAGTATTATTAAGTACTAGCTGATGTCCGCGACTTCGCACGCCTGGTCATTTATGTTGGTTAAAAGTACTCTTTGTGCTTTTCCAGGACCTAGAATACCAATATACCAACATTTGATCAAAATTCCTTCAGCCGTCAAAAATATTTTTATCGATTGCTCGGCTTCTACTCATCGGATTGAGATAAAAAGTACCCCAGTATTTAAGTAACATAAGCTATCCAACAGTGAAAACTGCATCGCAATCGGTCCAGTAGTTTTTACGTGATGCGCGAACAAACATACAGACAGACACGAATTTTTTAAATGTTTTATTCTTGTACAGCTAATTTTATATACCCTAGACTATTAATTTTTTAATTATCTTCTTTGTACAGACTTTTTCGTTCCTATTGCTTTAATATAAGTATAGATAGATATTCCAGGACCAAAAGTACTTATACAAACCGATATACCAAATTTAGTACACCCGTTACATAGTTTTTTATCGATTGCTCCGCTTCTACTGAGTCAAAATTTAAGCTAACCAACAGTGAAAACCGCATCGCTATAGGTCTAGTAGTTTTTACGTGACGGGCGAACAGGTAAAAAGACAGACACCGTTTAAAAAATATATTATATTCTTGTTCTGTAGGTAGCTTATTTGAAGTACACTAGACTTTTTTTAAATTATTGTCATCCTACAGTCTTTTTGATACTTACTGCTTATCATAAGTACCAGCTATGTTTCTTTGATACTTACTGCTTTATCATAAGTACCAGCTATGTTTCTTTGATACTTACTGCTTTATCATAAGTACCAGCTATGTTTCTTTGATACTTACTGCTTTATCATAAGTACCAGCTGTGTTTCTTTTTGATACTTACTGCTTTATCATAAGTACCAGCTGTGTTTCTTTGATACTTACTGCTTTATCATAAGTACCAGCTGTGTTTCTTTGATACTTACTGCTTTATCATAAGTACCAGCTGTGTTTCTTTGATACTTACTGCTTTATCATAAGTACCAGCTGTGTTTCTTTGATACTTACTGCTTATCATAAGTACCAGCTATGTTTCTTTGATACTTACTGCTTTATCATAAGTACCAGCTATGTTTCTTTGATACTTACTGCTTTATCATAAGTACCAGCTGTGTTTCTTTGATACTTACTGCTTTATCATAAGTACCAGCTGTGTTTCTTTGATACTTACTGCTTTATCATAAGTACCAGCTGTGTTTCTTTTTGATACTTACTGCTTTATCATAAGTACCAGCTGTGTTTCTTTGATACTTACTGCTTTATCATAAGTACCAGCTGTGTTTCTTTGATACTTACTGCTTTATCATAAGTACCAGCTGTGTTTCTTTTTGATACTTACTGCTTTATCATGAGTACCAGCTGTGTTTCTTTGATACTTACTTTTTTATCATAAGTACCAGCTGTGTTTCTTTGATACTTACTGCTTTATCATAAGTACCAGCTGTGTTTCTTTACCCGCGAAAATATTTTTCTGTAGATAATCCTATGAGATATACTCGTACCAGGACCAAAAGCACTTATAAAACCCAATAT
Organism: Alsophila aescularia; assembly: GCA_946251855.1. Taxonomy (NCBI): domain Eukaryota; kingdom Metazoa; phylum Arthropoda; class Insecta; order Lepidoptera; family Geometridae; genus Alsophila; species Alsophila aescularia. The sequence goes on along the minus strand of OX276380.1, from coordinate 2,645,245 downwards.
ACCAAATTTACTTCACCCGTCAATACTCGTATTTTTTATCGACTGCTCCTGCTGCTTTTTACTCTTCTGATTAAGATACAAAATAAACCTGGTTTAATGATATCCAATAGTGTAAATCAATCCAGTAGTTTTTATGTATAAACATGTAATGGTGCGGTACGGGGGTGACGCCCTACTGTTAACGCGGCAATCGGCGAGACGAGCGGTACCGCGCCGCGCCGCTCGTGGCTCGTCGGCTCTTTCCGCCTCAGCTCGGCCATATTCAAGTTATAAGCCACCACATAAAGACTGAAAAAGAAGAAGAAGAGTTGCTAATTCACAGTTGGCTATGACTATAATGAGAGCGCGCGGTGCAAAACATTGCTCGATGTTTTCTTTTTTTATGTTTACACATCTGTCAGGCACCCCGCGACGGCAGTTTTTTTTTATTGCGGACTAGGCAATCGTTTGACCACGATCTCACCTGATGGAAAGCGATGATGAGGTCGAAGGTGTAGCACGCTTGCCTAGTAGATACCTATTCACTCTTGACTTGAACACACCTGGGTTATAATTTACCGAAAAAAAAATTATCTTTGTAATGATTTTTTGTTACTTACTGTTTTATTACAAGTATATACATAGATATTCGACATCTAGGTATTTGTAACCGGCAGAGGCGAAGTGGTTTCCAATCCAAAGATTGATCAGGCTTACAATTTAATTAAAGGTAAAGTTTGAGTTCTCACGATTTCGCTCCAGGTATTTTACGGATTTATGGACTAATCTGAGAGCCTTCAACTGTAAAGGTACAAAGTTAAACATACCTTCAACAACGTTCACACTGTTGGGACACTTCAGCTCGGAATATTCCTGAAATCTCCCAAAAGTTTTGTCAAGAGTAGCTTTCATTTTGAAGCGGTTCACAGTCCACAGCTCATATAACAATTCTTGAAATGAAATGAAATGAAATGAGTCGTTTATTTGTCATACATCGTTTACTTGTCTATTGTTATACGGTCTGTGGACTGTGAACTGGCTACTTCAAAAAGATGGAAGTACTCAATGCGACTGTTTTTTTTACCCGACTACAGCAAAGCAAGGGAAGTGTAAATTTAACAGACTATGTTTAAGCTAACTATCTATGTATGTGGTTATGTGGATGTTCCACCATAGCGTCGCTCTTGTTGGTCCGGTTTTGATAAGCGAGGTGTCACTCGATTTGTCTTCATTTATAGAGTGTCATATGCTATTTTTTAATCCAACTACGACGAAGCATAGGAAAGGTTATGTGTTCAAACTAAAATCTTGGTCCGATTTTGGCAAGCGAGGTGTCAATCAATTCGTCTTCATCGCAAGAGTGTCAGACTATTTTGGCACGCGAGGTGTCAATCAATTCGTCTTCATCGCAAGAGTGTCAGACTATTTTGGCAAGCGAGGTGTCAATCAATTCGTCTTCATCGCAAGAGTGTCAGACTATTTTGGCAAGCGAGGTGTCAATCAATTCGTCTTCATCGCAAGAGTGTCAGACTATTTTGGCAAGCGAGGTGTCAATCAATTCGTCTTCATCGCAAGAGTGTCAGACTATTTTGGCAAGCGAGGTGTCAATCAATTCGTTTTCATCGCAAGAGTGTCAGACTATTTTGGCAAGTGAGGTGTCAATCAATTCGTTTTCATCGCAAGAGTGTCAGACTATTTTGGCAAGCGAGGTGTCAATCAATTCGTCTTCATCGCAAGAGTGTCAGACTATTTTGGCAAGCGAGGTGTCAATCAATTCGTTTTCATCGCAAGAGTGTCAGACTATTTTGGCAAGCGAGGTGTCAATCAATTCGTTTTCATCGCAAGAGTGTCAGACTATTTTGGCAAGCGAGGTGTCAATCAATTCGTCTTCATCGCAAGAGTGTCAGACTATTTTGGCAAGCGAGGTGTCAATCAATTCGTTTTCATCGCAAGAGTGTCAGACTATTTTGGCAAGCGAGGTGTCAATCAATTCGTGTTCATCGCAAGAGTGTCAGACTATTTTGGCAAGCGAGGTGTCAATCAATTCGTTTTCATCGCAAGAGTGTCAGACTATTTTGGCAAGCGAGGTGTCAATCAATTCGTTTTCATCGCAAGAGTGTCAGACTATTTTGGCAAGCGAGGTGTCAATCAATTCGTTTTCATCGCAAGAGTGTCAGACTATTTTGGCAAGCGAGGTGTCAATCAATTCGTCTTCATCGCAAGAGTGTCAGACTATTTTGGCAAGCGAGGTGTCAATCAATTCGTCTTCATCGCAAGAGTGTCAGACTATTTTGGCAAGCGAGGTGTCAATCAATTCGTTTTCATCGCAAGAGTGTCAGACTATTTTGGCAAGCGAGGTGTCAATCAATTCGTTTTCATCGCAAGAGTGTCAGACTATTTTGGCAAGCGAGGTGTCAATCAATTCGTCTTCATCGCAAGAGTGTCAGACTATTTTGGCAAGCGAGGTGTCAATCAATTCGTGTTCATCGCAAGAGTGTCAGACTATTTTGGCAAGCGAGGTGTCAATCAATTCGTCTTCATCGCAAGAGTGTCAGACTATTTTGGCAAGCGAGGTGTCAATCAATTCGTTTTCATCGCAAGAGTGTCAGACTATTTTGGCAAGCGAGGTGTCAATCAATTCGTCTTCATCGCAAGAGTGTCAGACTATTTTGGCAAGCGAGGTGTCAATCAATTCGTTTTCATCGCAAGAGTGTCAGACTATTTTGGCAAGCGAGGTGTCAATCAATTCGTCTTCATCGCAAGAGTGTCAGACTATTTTGGCAAGCGAGGTGTCAATCAATTCGTTTTCATCGCAAGAGTATCAGACTATTTTGGCAAGCGAGGTGTCAATCAATTCGTCTTCATCGCAAGAGTGTCAGACTATTTTGGCAAGCGAGGTGTCAATCAATTCGTTTTCATCGCAAGAGTGTCAGACTATTTTGGCAAGCGAGGTGTCAATCAATTCGTCTTCATCGCAAGAGTGTCAGACTATTTTTCACCCGACTGTAGTTTTAGTTTTTGAACTTATATCTTGTTTTGTATATTTAACTAGCTGTGCCCCGCAGCTTTGTCCGCGTGCGAGCTTTGCCAACCCCGTTTCACACTTTTAGGGGTGGAATTTAAAAAAAAAAAAAGCCTTAGGTTCTCTACAGTTCTCAAGAAATAACCTCTAAATTTCAAATCTCTAGGTTCGCCGGTTCCGGTTATGCGTTGTATGTCAGTCAGTAGGTATGACACAGTCACTGATCTCCATATTATCTATGTATTGGCTTTGCCGTACTTTCGTTTGTGCCGATTCAAAGCGCCCCCGCCGAGCGTCCATGGAACTAAAATTGTCATAGTTTCATCTCCTGACGCTAATCACGGAATAAATAATAGTACAAGTACGTTAGTTCCGTGGACGCTCACTGCTGCCAAACTACTGCTATCAACGCCAAAATGGCGATGTATGACAGCCCGCAGTGCGGAAGAGCTGTGTGAGTTTGCATGTCACTAGTGTGGATATTATATAGAAGATAGATAGGCCTGTGTTTAACCAGTTGACTGTGGTAGACCCTCGCCTGTCGCGCGAACACTTTAACAATTAAGTTTGCATGTCACTAGTGTAGATATTATATAGAAGATAGATAGGCCTGTGTTTAACCAGTTGACTGTGGTAGACCCTCGCCTGTCGCGCGAACACTTTAACAATTAAGTTTGCATGTCACTAGTGTAGATATTATATAGAAGATAGATAGGCCTGTGTTTAACCAGTTGACTGTGGTAGACCCTCGCCTGTCGCGCGAACACTAACAATTAAGTTTGCATGTCACTAGTGTAGATATTATATAGAAGATAGATAGGACTGTGTTTAACCAGTTGACTGTGGTAGACCCTCGCCTGTCGCGCGAACACTTTAACAATTAAGTTTGCATGTCACTAGTGTAGATATTATATAGAAGATAGATAGGCCTGTGTTTAACCAGTTGACTGTGGTAGACCCTCGCCTGTCGCGCGAACACTTTAACAATTAAAAGACAAAACATATAAATCACGTAAACAACACCACAGTACATATATAGTCGAACTATTACTATGTACTGTGACAACACATTCAACGGGTGCTTAGATAGGGCGATATTAAACGCTCGTCTAGAAGTATTATATTAGTATATATATTATTATATTAGTATATTCATACATTATATTTATATATTATTATATTAGTATATTATTATATTATTATATTAGTATATTCCCACGTGAGTTAAAGACTCAGATTATATCCATCGGGATAAACACACTCTCCTGCAAAGAGTTAAACTCCTTGCGGAAGATTACTACGAACGCTCCTTTCTATAGAGAAAAACATGCTGCTTTCCACCTTATTTAGCTTCTGAAATGCCATAAGATATCACTAGCGAATGTCACGGAGTAAGTGAGCTGATTTTAGGTGTAAAGTGATTACACTTACTTACTTATGCTTCCCTAGGATTTCAATGTAGGAGCCTCATATATCTCCATGATACCTAATCCAGTTTAAAAATAATAGTTAACAAGCCATAAATCAAGAAAATAAAAAACACGCCTGCCTTGCCAAAAACGAATTTATGCCATTAAATTATATATATTGTTGGAATGTGCTCATCAAGGCCTTCAGTTTGATTTATTGTAAAATTCGACGTTATTTTTCGCATTTCAATTTAAGCCATACTGGCGCAATAAGGTCATTTTTCAAATAAATATGTATCCTGTGTTACTTGGGATGGTGTAAGGACTCTAACTATATCCCATACATCTAAATCTGTTCAGGCATTTCAAAGTGATGGTGGAATAAAGAAACTCACATACAAATATACATGAACCCTGAAAACATTAGACTTCTTTTTTGGGCAATCGTGTAATAAATGACTCTTCATGGTAGTTCCATACTCTTTCATGACAATTGGTTCTAAGGTGTTTCGAAGTTGTAATTAGGTATACCCATGGAGGTCGGTTTTTTGCACAAAATAATTATTTTATTTTGTGCTAATGTTTTATTTAAAAAATGGAAGGAATCTTTGTTTAGCCAGACCTGACATATATATATATACAGATGACAAGACGAGCAGGTCGCTGGGCTGTAGGTAAAATATAACTATTGTAGCCCACCCACTATTTTGTATAGTTCTGGTTGCGGTATTTTCGTTGCAAAATCTTGCGCGTCACTACAATGCGCGCGCTTGGAACCCTAGGTTGGTTCTTAGCTTGTTCGTCTCATGTCCAGTAATTTCTTTAAAATCTGCGAACAAAACATAATAATATTTGCACACTACTGCTTGGCCGTTGAATGTCTGGCCTTCATTCACTTTCCACTTTTCCAGCTAAAAGCTATAAATCTTCGTTCCACTGACCATCGCCAGATAGGCCTGATTCAGTACATCCATTACGGCGTGACTGGCGATTCTGCGACCTTCTTCAACGTCAGTCACGGGCACAAGGAACTGCTATTAATCTGTGCCCATCACTTGATACCCCCCCCACTTGTCATGGAAGTTTCATGCCGTATATTGGGAAAATTGTAAGATCCAACCATAAAAGAAAAGCATTACCGGTGGGTTCGTGACGGTCAGATAAACTGTTTTTTTTCTTCAGTATTTTCGAAGACCAAGCATTATGAAATAGCATCTTACTTGTAATATAAAGGATTTCATTAGGATTTGATGGCTGATAAGTGATCCTTATCATATGGCGGTCAGATTTAATTGACAAAAAATATATCTTTCATTTTAATACGAGCAAGAGAAAATAAACATGCATATTAAATTAGTACAATTACATTTATAGTTAGCATTATCCATTATTCTATGTTTATAGTAAAGCATGGCGTGCTTAGATGCAATAAGAATCGCTGATTGAAATGGTTTTAATGTAAAAATCGATATAGTTCACGTCGCAATGCGCTCGCAATGTGCATTGGACACGGTGTAAGACCGAAGTAATCATTAGAAGAAAATGAATCGGTTTTTCACTAGATAACTTTGTGGTTGATATATATACACTGATGTATCGTAAGATACGCATATCGCCTTACAAACTCTGATACATCATACGACAAATAAACATCGTAAGATACGCATATCGCCTGACAAACTCTGACACATCATACGACAAATAAATATAGTATGTTAAGCATATCACATGACAAACTCTGACACATCATACGACAAATAAACATCGTACGATACGCATATCGCCTGACAAACTCTGAAACATCATACGACAACCAAAAATCGTAAGATACGCATATCACCTGACATACTCTGACTCATCATACGACAAACAAACATCGTAAGATAAGATCTAGATCGGTCAGCAATTATTTAGAGTGAAAGTTACTTAGAGCTATTAAAGTCATATGCGAAGAAGGTGGTTTCCTACACTTACTCTTAGGTTGTATGAAGGTGCTGACTGGGCTGCATAGAACGGCAGGAAGGACCGCTAGTACTTCAATCTTCGCCACCTCGTATACCGCAGGCGTTCCTCGAACAAAGATGAAAGACTGAAGACAAAGGAAACGCAAAACTTGACAATTAGGTATTTGAAGCATTTCTTTGCCAGGCTCTGGGAAACTTTGTTGGCAAATTTTCGTACTATTTCTTGAAGTCACACATATGTTTTGAAGTTGCACACATCTTTGCGCTTTTGTACTGATGCGGCTGGGTTCTTCCGAGTATATTGGCTCAGGTATTCATCGTATTATTGAGCTTTATAACTTGCAGAGAAGCTGCGAAGGCATACACAAATTAAAAGTGTTGGTACGCAGAAAACTGAAAATTAATGAAACAATTCTAAAATCTCTGTGGGTCCATGCCTTATAGTCCTTGCCTTTTGCACTGTTTTGCATACTACTTATATATATATATATATATAAATATATATATATATATATATATATATATACATACTACTTTTATATATATATATATATATACTTATATATATATATATATATATATATATATATATATATATATATATATATACTACTTATACACAGGTACAGCTACTTGAAAATAACCTTTGAAATGAAAAGTAATATATATATATATATTTATATATATATATATGTATATAAGTAGCATATATATATATATATATATATATTACTTTTCATTTCAAAAGTTATTTTCAAGTAGCTGTACCCGCGGATTTGCCCGTACAAACATACAGACAAACAGAGAGAAAAGACATTAAAAAAAAACTATGAGCTTATTTTCTTCTTGCTTTCTTATTGCTTTATTATAAGTATAGATAGATATAGCTAGATTGCGTTCCCATCGCAGTTTCATTGACACAGTGGGCCAGTTTGGAGCACCATTTATTTATTTATTTGGCCATCCACATAATGCACATTAAAACATTGTAGAAAAAATAAAATAAAAATAGCACTCGCCTAATGCCATTACAATTAAAGATGACGACAGCATGCAAAAATAACAATATCAAACGAAAAAATTATTAAAATTTTAAAAATATTTCGGTACATTTCATTAAAATTAAATTTCATTACATAATATTACATCGAAAATTAAAATAGTGATAATAATATGCAAATTAAAATATAAATGTAACCTAAAATGTCAACGTGTAAAATTAAAATTGGTTAATTAATAAATAAAATCCAAAACATCACAGTAAGCTCTTTTTAAATCTGCGAATGTTGCAAACAAGTCTACTCGTAGGTCGGTATATAAACTAACGAGAGCATGATTAATTACTTATAGGCATGTTACGACTGTCACTCACGAGTTATTTCCTGAGGATGGACGTAAACGACGTCCATCCTCAGGAGTTTGCGTAGTGAGGGCACGACGCGAACTGCGGATTGCCGCGCGTGTCGCCCGTTGCGTCAGTGGCGCTGGCAGGCGGGGGAAACCCCAGCCCAGATGAACACAGAGAGTCACAGAGGCTTAACGCACGGTTAATTAGCGCACGTGGCACAGAAGACAATTGTGCAAATGGCTGCAAAATATTTGCCATATGCCTGGAGATCTTATAGGTAGGGGCATCGATCTGGCTAACAATTGGCCTAAGAGGCCTAAGAAAAAGTCTTCGCTGTCAAAGCTCTGCAACAGTTTGATAACCTTAGTGGTCACTCTCGAATTCGGATTGTAGTTGACTTTTTAGTAGCTACTAACAAAAAAAAGTCAACTACAATCGCCAAGCCATTTACTGGTAATACTAGTGCATATGTCAAGGACTCAAGGCACTTTGTCCAGCTGTTGGCAGAGGTTCAAGTTGAGCCGTCGGAAGTAATGGTCAGTTTTGACGTCAGTTCCTTATTCACTAATGTGCCGGTGGAAGAAACTGTTACTATCATCTCCAAGCTGATACGGGACACTGACTTACCCACTGTGTACATAGACTGGGTAGGATACTGTCTGAAGAGTGGCTACTTTTTGTGGCGGGGAGACCATTACCTTTAGGTCGATGGAGTGGCAATGGGGTCGCCTATAGCTCCAGTGGTGGCCAACATTTTTATGGAGTGGTTTGAGGATAAAGCATTATCAACTGCTATTGTTAAGCCACGGTTTTGGTGGCGCTACGTTGATGATGTTTTCACCATAATCACCATTTTCACATCACACCTGAATACGGTGCAGATCCGTTTCACAGTTGAAGAAGAGTTTGAAGGGGTCCTACCATCCTTGGATGTCCAGGTTATTCGGAATCTAGACGGTAGACTGTCACATACAGTTTATCGGAAACCAACGCATACTGACCGGTACCTACGAGCTGATTCCCATCATCACCCTGCACATTTGTCTTCTGTGCCACGTGTGCTAATTAACCGTGAGAAGTGAGCGCATACATCCGGCTACTGTGGAACGTTCGCCAATTTATCTACCGTTTGTTAAGGGAGTAACGGATAAAATCGGATACCTTCTGAAACGGAGATACGGCATCAGGACGGTGTTCCGTGCGCATAGACTATATACTTCGACAGATGCTGCGGTCACCCAAGGATCAGGTACCGCTGAACGTACCTGGTGTTTACAAAATTCCTTGTGACTGTGGACGGTGGTATATTGGGAGACACGGCGGAACATTGCGACGAGGCTGAAGGAACATATTAGAAGCATACGGAATTTAGACACTGACAAGTCCGCTGTTGCTGAGCATGCCTTGATTGAAGAGACTAAGCATTTCTTGAGATTTGACAAGGCTTCCTTACTAGCATCTTTCGTGCCGCGGAAAGTACGGGAAGCCATTGAAATTAGTCGGCATCCAAACTTCAACAGGGACTGCGGCTGGGTAATACCTTCCACATGGAAACCGGTGCTAAATATAACTTCCATCGAAAGTGAGCCGTTTCTCCGCGAGGAGGACAATGTCGTCAAGTGGTGTGAGGACCCTGTGTGGACTCTTTGTGTACGCCAGCGACATCAGTGATGATGGTGCGGGCGCAGGTGTGCTTTCATCTGGGCTGGGGTTTCCCCCGCCTGCAGCACCTGCGACGCCAGCGCCACTGGCGCAACGGGCGACACGCGTGGCAATCCGCAGTTTGCGTCGTGCCCTCACTACGCAAAATCCTGAGGATGGACATCGTTAACGTCCGAACACCGGTCGAATTGTTCGACGAAATAACTCGTGAGTGACAGTCGTAACATATCTATATATTACTCGTAGGTCTTTGGCTTTAGCAAAACCGTTGATCGCGTCTATAATTAGTCGATTGAGGAGCATTTCGACCCAAGTTAGATTTACTTAACCGCTTACTATCTCTCAAAATATTGAATCTAGTAGCTCGTGGTAGGCGTGGTAGAGGCACCCTGTTACACACTCTCTCTCTCTCTCTTTCTCTTTCTGAGAGAAGTGATTGATTGGCTGATAATTTTATTATAATCAGGCAATAAAAATAAATCTTGAACCTTAATATATTACAACTGAATAAAATACACAAATAAGCAAACTAACTGTTAAATAAACATTCCCTATAACTATCTCGGACCACCAATATCATTAGCTTGCGAGGAATGTGTGGGAAGTCTGCAGATTCGTCGGCGGACCGCATGAATAAAATATGCTCTACCACTAATGCGGAGTTATGTCTGTTCTTCTGTGTAATTTAACGTTTTTTGTAAGTGTTTCCGTAATCAGTGGGAATAAAGAAAATAAGTACAACGTTACACATTTTCCATTAAAACAGAAAGATAATTAACGTAAGTAAATTTGTTATGCTTGCTTGTTTATCGTATAAGGTAGTGCTGACCTCTGGTGTCAAAGTTAGACAGGCCGTGGCCTCTGACATGGCTTAACGACTGTTATTAATCAATAACAGCCGGGGCCGACAGCTTAACGTGCCCTCCGAAGCACGGAGCAATGGACACCGCACATAACTTTGAAAAGTCATTGGTGAAGAGCCGAGGTCTGAACCAGTATCGTTCGATTCTAAGTCGCACTAAGATACCGCTGGGCTCTTTTTTTATGAATTGTTATGAAGAAATTATATACCAATAACATTTCATAATTTCAGCCTTTAAGAGTCCACTGCTGAACATATAGGCCTTCCCCAAAGAGCGCCACGACGAACGGTCTTATGCCGCCTCCATACACCAACTCCCTGCGATGGCTACAATGTCATCCGTTCAATAACATTTATTTGTTTGCTATTAAAAATTTAAAATATAAATAATTATGAAACATAAATATTATTAATCTACGTAAATCATCATCATCATCATCAGCCCTTGTCAGTTCACTGCTGGACATAGGCCTCTCCCAAAGCACGCCGCTGAGCCTGACCTTCGGCTCTTCTCTTCCAACTGCTGCCAGCTACTTCGCGTACATCGTCGCAACACCTAGCTGGAGGGCGCCCTGCACTGCGTTTACCGTAATCTACGTAAATACCCTTGACCAAATTAATAGTATAACTTTTTAAAGCTTCTTGCCCCTCAAACAAGTTTTCCACCTGACTCGTATCTGACAACCGTGTAAGGTTGCTTATGTACGAGCCAACCCAACCGGGAACGCCCGAAACGGCTCAAAAAGACACGGAATCAAGAGGCCGCTGCCCACCCGCCAGATTTATTGCGCATTTAGAAACAGCGTAATTTATGTGAAGTGGGGACCCCACTTTATTCGGAGATTCGTGTAAACATGCCTTTATTTTAACACCTTTGCGGTTTGGGTCGGCTGTTCGATTGGAAAGATGTCTTAGTTAAAGTTTAATGGAATGGATTACTTACTATTAGATTGTCACTGTGTTTTTTGTTAATTGGCAGTTGTTTTTTAATTGACCAATGAGATTGCAGTACAGAATAAATAAGAAAAATAAACTTTATAATCAAAATGAACTAGGAAACGCGGTAATATATATTAAAAATAGTGTATATAGTGTGAAATGTCTGCTTAGTGATTTATAATTGAAATAATCATGATTGTACTAAAATATTATCAGTTGGAGCACTAGGACGTGTAAGTACTCCATGCTTCACCCAGGTGGAGAACCTAGGTGGAGCACGAGTCAGTACCCATCTTAACTTCTAAAAAAATACGCCAGCAGCAACGATTGTGGTGTTTTTTGACCATAGATAACTGCATTATTACTAACGTACTTGACAGACTTGTTATTATTTCGTTTCCATGGCAACATGTCATTCCTTTCTTTATTTTTGATGCTTTGGGTTACATTATTGCAATTTTAGTAGGGACCTCTAATTTATTGAAAAATAAGAATCTGCCCACATTAGTTACTCGCTCAAAATGTAGCTTCCTATAGGTGATAGATTTTTTTAAATCGATTCAGTATTTTTTAGATTATCCATTACATACAAATATACATACAAACAATCAAATCTTTCCTCTTTATAATATTAGTGTAGATAATGTAGCATACCAACTCGATCAACGTAGCATAACGTAGCATGACAGGTAGTGCTTTTTCGCCATGTCTTTAGTTGGCTTTTCTAATGGAGGTAGGCAAAGCATTCCACCCACAGTCTAACAGCCCTTTTTGTAAAAGAATTGTGGCAAAACATCGTAAATTGGTTAGACTATTGGAAGAACACGGAAATGAGAAAGATGAAGGAACTCAAATCGCACTTTGAGGTCGCAGGGTTCCATGGATCTAGATAAAGGGGGAGGATACGGCACGCTTCAACAAAAACTGGACTAGGTACTACTACAAGCGCGTGTGTTTGCCTACTTCTACGTTCCCACTAAGATAGAAAGACATATTAAGAAGACAGTAGCGCGAATGAGAGTCACTACTAACAAATGCTACATAAACGCCATTCCGGTTGTGTGTATGTCCACGCAAGATGGTACCTAATCTCCCGACTTTTAATGAAATCCCAGAAAGAAGCTTGGCAGTACATTTTATTGGTTGCCGAGAGAATCCGTGGGGCACAGCCTTAACCTGTATCTGAAAGATGTCACGGTGCCAGAGCGTCGACACAAGTAGCGTCTTACACTTGAGGTCCAATCTTGCATGCAGAAACCTTTTTTTTTTGGAGTCGTACCTAACTTGACAATATTTTTTTTCGTCAGAGAGAGACGACTGCAGAAAGTATTGATGTGTCTTGGAAATCAAAATGGCTTTCAATATGTACTGCGACATATAACTGTGTTTTGTCATTTGTCCATATTTTATTCATTAGAGAAAAAAAACTGCTTCAACAGGTGCCATTCAGACAAATATCGTACTCAAATATTAATTATAAAAAAGTTGGTATAGCTGAAATTGTTAGCACGGAAATTTTGGAATAATTTGAAATAAATTATCGTTTGGGTCGAAACCGGGACGTTTTTGCAGAGGGACAGACAGCCTGAAAGCGGGACTGACCCGCCTAAAGCGGGACGCATGGTGACGTAAGTCATACCGTTAGGCCTTTTACCAACGTCACTCATTCGATCTTTCGAAAACAGCTGCAACATAATTACCGAAACCTTGAAACATCTTCATCATGATTAAAACGACAATTGCTCACTTCCACGATGCACTTATTTTTATACCACTAGTTTAATGGCTTTAACAGTCTCCTGGCTATTTTTATACGTTTAGTCATAATATGGTCACTGCCCAACCTTGGCTTCATTGTCTTTGACCCCGATTGTTGGAAAATTGTGATCATTAGGGCATAAGTTAACAAGCGGCTTTTCTGACGACGTTTGGTCATTTTAAGGATGTTCATGTTTGCTGTGAAACCGCATTTATCCTTTTAGGTATGACGGAAATAGGTATTTGTCTGGAGTTTCGTGTCAAAAAGGAGGTTCTCAAGTAGACTGTGTTTCTGTGTTGTCTATCCTTGTATATGTATTATTTGGTGTGCAATAAAGCGTTTATCTATTTTTCTATCTATCTACCTCGTATCTCCGGAATTTATGAACTCAGACGACAGATTTTAATTTTGAAAAAATTCGACGAACTGGTTTAGTAGTTTTGTGAATCTATTTCAAGTCGTTTGTTGGTTTAAAATCATAGATCCTCGTAGTATATATTACTAAAGCTTAGATCTATTTACAAGAGGGAAGATTAGGTACCAGCTCCTCGGGCGTGGACCGCATAAATAAGGTGCAACGCACACAATTAGCCTTTTTGTCCTTAGTCACAATTCACAATTAGTCACAAGAGTGTGAGTGTGAGTTTGTTTAGCACGTGTTAGCAGTAACTCTTATTCGGGCTACAGTATGCGCAGCAGCACTGTATAGCAGTGTTTCTATTTTTGTGGTTGATGCACATGAAGTACGACGTTGGGAATATAACTGTGTGGGTGTGTTTGCATGTAATTGTATCTGGTCTAGTTTTTGTTTATGTGATATTAAAGCGTGCCGTATCTTCCTTTACCTAGATTTATGTTTTAATTATGTATATTGAATGCTTTGCCTACATAGAACTATATAAGAGTAAATATAGAAATTGTATTTTTTAGGAGTAACGCTTGCTTAGTATGTCCATTTTTTGTTTTTAGTTAGTTTTTGGATACGGTGTTGATTATTTACGGCTCTATTGGTTAAAAACATGAGCCGCGCAGAGGCGTAGTTGGTCATGGGTTAGAATCCATCCCAAAAATTATAAAGATATGATTTCCGCTAAGCTAATATGTGAAGACAAACGACGACGCTATTGAGCTATAAAACATTGAGCGAACTCCTGACTACGAGTAACTGTGTCTCACTAAGACAGTGAGACATTAACAACTGCATATTACTCCGCACTCTAGCTAGACAGGCAGATGAAACAATGTCAATTTTAGTTCCATGGACGCTCGGTGGGGCGCTTTGACTCAGCACAAACGTAATTACGGCACCAAAGCAAATCCATAGAGAATCCAGTAGTGCTATAACCGATCTTTGTTGCAAACCGATTTTCATAGCAATTTCGACTCTAACGCGCTGCATTATGTGCACGTGATAGTGACAATCTACTTGCAATCAAGATCGGTAATAGCACTACAGTGCAGAGAAACCTTTAGCAACTAGTCTGTTTCTGTTAGCCAGACAGGCACAGTGACCACTCGAGGTCACTCGGGCCACATCAGTCGTTTAGCGAGGCTAGTCACGCGATTTACAGCCATAAATGCTGTCATCTGTGCGCGACCGAATCGGCATTATGTATTCCTTCATAAATGGGTTGTAAAAATGCTAAGGTTTGTTTTTATTTATGTTAATGTAATGTGTCATTATGTCATTAAACTCGGCCCTTTGGTTTCGATATTAGCAGGTGTATTCCAAGCGTAGCTGTGCGTTGCTGCTGGACATTTTATATTTGTACTTACACCAAAGAGCTATCCCTTTTATTTCTTTTAAATTCTACGTACGGTAGTGTCCAGCAGAAACGCATATCATAGTCATCATCAGCTTACTTTATAAGATTCCATATCAAATCATAGGCATTTTTTCGCTAATGTCACTCGCCCATGCTAACCTCGTACGCGTAATTCCACTGCATCATCATCATCACAATCGTGATGATTGGATTCGGGTGATGTCATTCCTCTCACATGTTTTTTGTTTGCTAATTACAGAACTCCTATCTTATAATTTTATTTACATTGACATTATTTTAGTTAATGACATGTTTTTATGTATTTGCCTGAGTGTCGTTGTTAATTCATGGTTTATGAATACTATAGCGACCCGCCCAGGCTGCCGTTAAATTGACAACCCGCGCCCGTGTCTCTGCTCATTACACTACCACCACAGAATAAAGTAATAGTAGGTATGGGTCAGGCAGAATTAATTGAAATACGCTTATCAAAAACATCGTGATAACTTTCAAACGACTCGTCAAAAAAGTATGACATAAAAGGCAAAACTAATCTACTTGAAATGAGAAAGATCAATGTTTTTTTGTTCATTTACCTTCCTTAAATACTGATATAGTGTATGGCAAACCATTAAATAATTCTATATTTTTAAAATAGCCCAATAACTCCAAAAACGCATTCGTCCACAGGTTAAGTAAAGTAAGTATTAATTTATACAGATTAGCACAAAGAGCCCTATGAAATTTGCGTTTACTAACACCCGTCGTAAACAACTTTATTTTCCATCCTACGATTTAATATTACAGCAGCTTCTATCCAAACTCAATATACTTACGTCAATTGGGTGCCACTTGGCTCCCGAGTCAGGCGCAGGCAGTTAGTCATCAACGTTTTGAAATTGCTCTGTTTATTACAAGCTTACCACCTTTTGGATTAATTTTCTTCAGATTTTGCAAACGGCTGCGTTAGCAAATCAATTTTAGTGCCGACGTGCGGAGAAGTCATTTACTCTTTATAAATTCTATATAAAGGATTATTGCTGGGTATAGAATACACGCTTTTTAAAATTGACCACATCTACTTCTAGGGCAGGGCCTGCAGTCTCGACATTGACAGCTATTGCTTTACAACCGAAATCGGTCGCAAAGACAGTTTATAAAGATATTTGGTAGTCTTTGCCAAGAACTTTGAAAAGTGTGCAATCTAATGCCGTTTCTACATTATCCTGTGAATTTATAGAGTGACCAATGGGAGGGCGCCGTGAACCAATAACTTTGAAAAGTGTGCAATCTAATGCCGTTTCTACATTATCCTGTGAATTTATAGAGTGAACAATGGGAGGGCGCCGTGAACCAAGAACTTTGAAAAGTGTGCAATCTAATGCCGTTTCTACATTATCCTGTGAATTTATAGAGTGAACAATGGGAAGGCGCCGTGAACCAAGAACTTTGAAAAGTGTGCAATCTAATGTATCATCTCAAACTATTCACATTAACAGCTGTTCGCAGAGATTAACAGAGCGGCGAGAAAAACTAGAAAATGGACACGTGCGAGTTGAACTCGAGTGGTGAGGATTCCGTACGATGAATGGACACGTGCGAGTTGAACTCGAGTGGTGAGGATTCCGTACGATGAATGGACACGTGCGAGTTGAACTCGAGTGGTGAGGATTCCGTACGATGAATGGACACGTGCGAGTTGAACTCGAGTGGTGAGGATTCCGTACGATGAATATAATTACTAGCTCACAATATTAAGACATAGACTTCTTATAGGTTTTCCTTTTATAAGTAAAGCACTTTTATTGTGTTTTTTATATTCTCTTACTTTAATACGGTACAGTTTGCAATTATTTTTAAATTGTCTATTTAAAAATATTTCAAAATATTTGGTGCCCACATCATGATACGGTTTGGCCAGATTAATGAATAAATTTAACGATATTAACAGCAACGCTTGGCTACTTCGTGATATGCTCAAACCATTAGTTATAATATCGTAAAATAGAAGGCAAAGCCCAACTTGGCCTTGATAGATTAAGTAGAAGGCGAACGAGCTGTCGCCTTCATCTTAATGTTTTTTTTAGTCTTGAAATCCTTTCTGTTTGAACACCTTTGGTATAGTGAAACCCTATATGAATAATATTTAATGATATGGCCAAACGTGGATTGACATATAATTAAATGTTGGTGTTTCAATGATATAGTCAGTTTTAGCTGGACATATCATGAAATAGAACAATTTCATGATGTGATCAATTGTACGATATGACCACGACATTTACACACGAGTGATCCTATGTGCCTTCATTTTGTTCATTCGGACGTACTGAATCCTAAAATCCTAGCAAAAGCTCCATTCATATAATAATATATATATATGAGATTTTAAATAATTGTGGCAAGAAGAAGTTGTAATAGCTTAGAGCCATACTAATTACGAACTTTGCCTTACACTATACGGCTGTGGTTCAGTTCTTGTCGCCTGAGTAATCGAGCTGTATCCCTACAAATTGAAGAACTCCAACAACTTGCAAGTTGTTTGTAGTTTCAGTAGTTGTGTAGTTTTCCAACAACAACTTAATCTTACACAGTAAATAGGAAAAGCCTTTGCCTGTAGAGGGGCTACGTGTAAAGAACTTCTCCCATATTTCTAAGGTAGTCTAAGTAAGTAAACAAGGTAAGTAGGTAAGTGTCTGTTCGAATAAGCGCAGTTTATTTCCTAAAATTCTGAGATGATACTAATCTAATAATGTCTCGTTTCTCTTCTTCTCTTAATTGGTTATTTGGATTTCATAGCAATATCAATACTAGCCGCCAAAGTATTTTGTTGAGGCTTACAATGATGTAATTAAGATAGACCAATATATAAAAGTGAAACGTTGTGTGTTTGTTTGTTTGGGGAGCTTTCACGCGATAACGGCTGAACGGATGTTGATGAAATTTGGAATGGAGATAGCTTATACCCTGGAATAACTCATAGGGTTTCATCACTTTTCATCATCATCATCCCTCACGCGGGGAAATCAGCTAGTAATTGATATAATACTTAGAATCCACGATCAAAATTGGAGTCACATGACTCACGTCGGGGTCAAAATCGTTTGAACCGCCTTTGTCCCATAGGATCTTAATTTTAATACCGTTGTGTGAGAATATCTTAAGTCACTCCCATGCAACAGGGAAGTAAGATTGTGTCTCAAATAGAATTCACCGAGCTCGCAGAAGCGTTGCCGAATCGCTCTTCGTAATAATAAGACTTGTACAAAGGCACCGGCAACCGGCAAGCGCTGTGTAATCCGCGTTATTGGTTTCGCTTGTCCCTTTCTCGTATTATTTGTTCCTCTTGGACCGAAGATTCTTGTAAGACTTTTATTGTCCTCGGATATTCCTCGGAAGGATTATTGCAACAGTTTTAAGAATGGACTAGCTCAGGCTGAAGGTAATTTTATGGAATTTCCTTGAGGGAATGTTTGAAGCCTGTTGATACACAAAAATTGTAAAAATTATACACTTTTTTACAGAGTTTTTATTAAGGGACTTATGCCAAGGATAAAATGTTGAGGGAGTTTGTGCTTATAATTCATTTTATGCTATGTTTTTTTTAATTTGACTGCGTGTGCTAATTATTCTTCTTGTTTGTTTACAGGTAAGTTGAACAACAACATCAACCAACATCTGCTAAATAAAACACTGCGTCTGGTAAGATCACCTATTCATTGTTTTTTTCTGTCCTTGAGGTACTTAAATGTGAAATCTTTAGATTTACTTGTAAATATTTTTTTAAACAAAGGCTAAAAAATATTTAAAAGTACAGAATTCAGTATTTCTAAAGGTTTATATTATAATTCACATAAAGTAAAAATCCGCTTAGAAGACGTTCAATAAAAACTTATTAACTAGAGAAAATGCGTTCTAACTAAAAACGGGGTTTAACTGTAACGTGATTATATAATTACATTGGGTTTATCCTCAGACCAAATATTGTTTAGTAATAATTGGTCTGGTATCCATAAATATTGTTTAGTAATAATTGGTCTGGTATCCATAAATATTGTTTAGTAATAATTGGTCTGGTATCCATAAATATTGTTTAGTAATAATTGGTCTGGTATCCATAAATATTGTTTAGTAATAATTGGTCTGGTATCCATAAAAAGTATAAAATAATTAAAAAAACCTATATAATATTTTTATGTGCTTTGTTATCGAGATGTGAGCTACCCTGAAAGTTTCAGCCGGATAGCTAATCAGGAAGTGCTCGAAATTTGAGTTCCAAGATTCCAGGACAGACAGAAATTCTTAGATACATACATAATCGTACATACAAGTGAAGTTAATAGAAAGCTTTTAAATATAAAATTTAAAATAGCAGTGAACAGATGCTTTGGTGTAGTGTGTGGACACTTGACTTTATTCACATTTCATAACTTACAACCGGTTCAAACTTTCTCAAAAAATCGTCAGTGGACATATAAATACTTGCCGTTATTTTATTAGCTAACTAGTGACCTGCCCCGGCTTCACACGGGTAGATATATAGAAAGATAAAATTAATAGGTACTTTATTTGGACAGATAGAACATTACAACAATTTATTACAAAAAATGTGTATTTGCTCAAATTATAACTTAAGAACAATTCCTTACTACCGTAGTATTATTAGGTATTCTGTGCTACTACTTCTTATCCCGTATCCGGAGAGTATATTGAACAAAGAATATAGTTACTCTCTACTGAGAGATATTGAATAACGGGGCCCGTAACTCCTATTTAGTTTGTGTTTCCTCCTTAAAACAACCATTAACTTTATTGCATTGTATTCTCTTTGCTATGTATAATGTTTTGTACAAAGGTTTTATATTGACGTACCATTTTGTCTATAGTATTATTCTATTTAACGCAAGGAGGTTGAATTACTATTACGTACTGTTAAAAGGTTTAACTCCATTAAGCATAATTCAACCTCCTTTGATTTAAAAAACCGGGTGGGAAGTAACCGTAAGTTTTGAATCCTTCTTGGGTTTAAAAACCAGATGTTTACGACACGTCTAGAATTTTTGAAACAGGTTATTATTTCGTGTATAATTGTTCTGTGATTTCGTTTCCATTGTTTGTTTGTCGTATGAGGTAGTGCAGTGGCCCAATTCCATAACTTGGCTACAATCGGATTATCACTTTTTTCATAGCAAATTCGACTCTATCGCAAGGCATTAGTGGTTGCGATACTGAGAATTCGATTGAAGCCAAGTTATGGAATCGGGCTGCTGGCCTCTGATGTCAGAGTTTGTCAAGCCGCCCGAGAGCCTCTGACATGGCTTAACGACTGCTATTAATCAATTACAGCCGGGATCGACAGTTTAAAGTGCCGTCCGAAGCACGGAGCGATGGAAAACCGCACATAACTCAGAAAAGTCATTGGTGCGGGGCCTAGGATTTGAACCCGGTATCGTTGGATTCTAAATTGCACTATAGAACCGTTAGGCCACCGTCGCTCTCGTTTCCATGGCAACGTTCCATACACAAAGTAATCGAGATTTTTGTAAAAAAAAATACCTCTTATTATTATTATATCATATTTTTTTTACATTATTGCAATTTTAGAAAAGAACTCTAATTTTTTGAAAAATAAATGCTGTTACTTTCTAATAATTTAGCTTTCTATAGGTGTTTTTTTTTAAATTGGGTCAGTATTTTTTTAGTTTATCCATTACAAACAAACAAACAAACAATCAAATCTTTCCTCTTTATAATATTAATGTAGACTAGTGACTCGCCCTGGCTTCGCACGGTAGCGCTCACACAGCGGCATTTTTCTTAGGTAGGTACTTTTAGCATTTATATAACTGCTGTAAAAAAAAATATATAACTTTGGCAGCTACTCTGTGGTGCTTTTTTACCATAGACAACTGCATTATTACTACCCTAATTTATAACTCTCCCCACAGTGATATTCCTTTTTATACATTCTGTTCAAAATTAAAGAAGTGGATTGTGTTGGGTTTGTAGGTAGATTGCATGTGGAAAAAAAATGAATTTATATCTTTTAATAGTTATGTCCATAATAAAAAAATAACTGTTCCTACCATGACATCTCTAAGTATCTTGTGAAGTGATTATTTTTAATTCAAATGTTCTTTTGTTTTGTGTAAACTTCTTAATATTCGCACACCAGCAATGGTAAAATATGTTGATACCATACTGACCTTACCACTGTTACCTTGTACACATATTTATAGCAAATAAATGATTAGTACGTACTTTTTGACAGACTTGTTATTATTTCGTTTCTACGGTAACCATGTCATTCCATTCCTTATTAGGGCAAACTTTTAATGCCTTGGGTAACATTATTGCAATTTTCGTAGGGATCTTTATGCCACTTCGATTTCAAAGTGACACGTGTCAAAGTGACAGAAATTAAAGGTGTCATAGTGATAAGTGCCAGCAGGTGAATCCGCGGGGCGCAACTGGTATATTATAAATAGATCAAATCAATTATATTACGTAAAATAAGTATGTTTTGAGATTGAAAAGGAAATTTTCCTTTAATGTGCACGAAAAGGTACCCTTCTGACTCTACCGGTGCTTTGGAAATACGCTCGTTAGGGGTTTGGGTTGTTGAATTATAACTCATAGGATACATTTTATCACTATCCACGCAGGCAAATCCGCCGGGCGCAACTATTAATACATAAAATGCGGGTAAAGTGCAATTTTTGATTCCTAATAAAAAACTGATGATCTGATGTGTATTGAGAACACATCTGATCATCAGTTTTTATTATTATTATTATTATTTAACTACCAACCGTCTTCTATGAAGATCAGATCAACGAAAAACGCTGCAAAAGTTATCTTCGAAGAAACATACATACATACATACAACCGTCGATGCGTCCAACTTTGTTTGGAGACCTCGCTTGTTCGATTAACACAATCACAACAGACTGCTTGTACTTGTCGCCTAATGCAATAAACAGCGGCGACGGCTGCAGCAGACGTATCTCATTTGCATAGCTCGGCCCGCGGCGCTGCCTGTGATTTATTAGACTCTGCTTCTGTCAGTAGTGATTAACATTAGATAAATAACGTCCGACGATCCTATACACTACAGCTAATGCTACAGGGTTCACTGTATCTGTGAGTAAATGATTTAAAGAACATCTGAAATGCATTAAGCTACACGAGTTCACAATTAAACAACAAAAAATAATTGCAGTTCGTTGGTTCCGCTTGCTTTCTTGAAATCTATGGGAGTGATTGCGTGAAAAATGTAAGACAATGTGTAACTGGGAGTGTAATAGGAAGCCGGGGACGAAGCGCGCGCGGTGCTATCAAGCTAGAAGACATCACTTTTTTTTATAGTGAAAAATAAACACTTCAGTCGGGAATAGAACTAGGTACTTTAGAATATCAGCCAAACGGTTTTTGGTTGAGCTACCGAGACATACGATTTTCTGACGAAAAATAAGATCAGATAGATCTGATGAAGTAGTTGCTGATTCACAGTTGACCAATGAGCGCGCGCAGCGCTAGAGTATGTTAATGTTACTTAATACCAAGATGAGATGTCAGATATTACACATCATATGCGACTACTGTACGTTCCTTTTTAAATCATAAATGCTTTTTTCTATTGGAATTTTGTATTACAGATTTTGATAAAACTTGGTAAGGTAAGTAGATAACAAGTACATCATCAAAAACACGACAAAAAACGAGCTTTTCAAAACTTTTAATAGTATGTTATTCGGTATATTGTGTAAGGATTCTAACGATACACCATACATACAAATCTGTTCAGGTATTTAAAAGTCATAGTGGAACAAATAAACAAACATACATACATACGTGAACTTTATATTGTGTAAGGATTCTAACGATACACCATACATACAAATCTGTTCAGGTATTTAAAAGTCATAGTGGAACAAATAAACAAACATACATACATACGTGAACTCTGTAAACATTACACTCCTTTTCTGGGCAGACGTGCAAAAATAGCGCATAGGATACTTGCTATCACTGTCCACGCAGGTAAAGACACGGGGTGCAACTAGCAATTAATAATAATTATTTAAAAAACGTTCAGTTTTCTGTTTGTAAAGAAACATTTAACTTTCATATAAATTATTACTAATGATGTTTAAAGATACAATCAAAAAGCCGTAAACTAAACCAACCTACTTCCAAACTACTACCAACAACCTTCATTTAACGTGCTCCTAATAACTGTCATTAGTATATCCGCGTCACGTACGCTCCGGTTAGTTTTTCCGGCTACATCCTGTATAGCGGCTCGGTCCCTATACACCCTGTGTAGCGGGCTCATTAGCCCGCGCGGTAATTAGGGGGGACTTAATTACTGGCTGCGGGAAGCAACGGGGTAGGGATGAACTGAGAGTAGTTAAGCTATTCTTCAATAAATATATATATATATATATATATATATATATATATATATATATCAAACAACTTTTGAATTAAGATTTAAACTTACGAGTTAATGAACTAAAGTTTCTCAATCTTCTTCAACAATGAGACAGAGGCCTCACTCTTTTTTATCCTCTCTCTTTATCGTTCTCTTTATCTCCCTTTCTCTGTGAAAAGACGTATGCTCTAGGGGTACGTTTAAACTAGCTTTGGTCCACGACTACGTCCGCGTGGTATTTGTTAGTGATAATAGTATTATGTGTGTTATTCCTGGACCGAAATTACCTAAAATCTACATCCTTACCATTTTTTTTCATAATTCCTTCAGTCGTTAAATAGTTTTTGTCGATTGCTGGGCTGAAAGTCATCGAATTGAGCAGCGTATGCAAAGAGAACTACTGCTGGAGATATCAACGAAAGATTAGACTGTATAAAAGGCGTGGTATAATCAATAAACAAAATATGTATTTATAATCGTTAGTTAAGTAATACGAGAAGGCGCAGGGGCAAGTGTATACCCAGTGGTACTCACGCGGGTGACGCCGGGGGTCTATATATGTGCAAGCCGGCGTGTTGTGACTAAAGCTGATAGATAGATAGATAGATAGATAGATAGATAGATTGATTGATTAACTCTTTATTGAACACCATGATATTAATAATATGTGTGACGACAGGTTGTCCCCCCTCAACCCTGCACAGGCGGAGGCGGCCGGATTATTATACAATGTACATCAAATTTTAGATGAAATCCAAAGCGTTCCAATAGTCAAAGCCGTATTCGTCAACCGGTCCAGTAGTTTTTTCGTGATGCAAGAATATACATACAGACAGACACCATTTAATTTTGTTAAAGTATTGTATTTTTGTACAAAACATTATTTTAAGTCAACTAAACCATTTTTTCTTCTCCGTACAGACATTTTGTTACTTCCCGCTATATATATCTTTTTGTAAAAAAACTTGGTTCCGTCAATATCCTTACATTTAGTTTCACAAAAAGTTTCACTTCTCTACAAGCCGTAGCCTCACCCTACGAAATCTCCGTAGCCTCAATCTACGCATTTTCGGACAAGAGTTTAAATTATGCTCACGGCCTACGTAACATAGCGGTCGTTTGACGGCTGAGAGTGCCCGGAGTGCTCGGTCAATTTGTGTCACTTGCAAACCTCTGTGGAACGTTTCGTTACAAACGGATGAAATACCTGCTAGCTTTTAACTTAAACCACAGAACATACTATATAGGTCTATATAATGTAAAACTACGATCGGGTAAAAACAGGCTATGTTTTACACTCTATACCTGAAAACGAATCGATTGATAACTCATTTGTCAAAATCGGACTAATAGGGGTGACTCTATGGTAATACTTTTTTTTGTTTGCCTGGTCTCTCATAGCTCCGGCAATTTTAATCCGTTTTGGAGCTCTTTTTATATGAAAATATCATTAATAAGGGAAGATCTCACACAAAAAAAAATAGTACAAGAGATTTTTTATAAAAATCCGTTCCAATCATTTTTTATTGAAATAATTATTTTAATCCATGTTAGAGGAGATGGCCTACTCTCCATATTTGCCTCAGATACAGAAAATGCTTGCATCACAATCAAAATCCCACTATTTTTACCCGATTGAGGAGGGTTATGTGATTGGTTTGTATGTATGTATGTTTGTTTGTTTGTACGTTTCTTAGGCGCGTCCTACAGCCTAAATGGCTTGATGAATTGTGATAAATGGGGTATCGTTGGGTTCGTCTTGATCACGAGAGTGCTAAAGGATATATGAAGTGCCAATAAAACTAATATGGCAGCTGATAGCTGGCCTTATTGTACTTCCGATGGAACAAAAAATGACCAAAGCTATCAAAATACAAGTAAAAGACCTTTTCAAAAATATATAATTCTTATAACTAAACAGTAGCACTTTTATTTGAAGCATTTTACAAAAAAAACTATGTTAGATTAATTAAGTTAATGTTAATACTATAGTCTAATGTTGCAATTGCAACTATTAAAGTAAAGTAAAATTCAATGTTAGATTAATTAAGTTAATGTTAATACTATAGTCTAATGTTGCAATTGCAACTATTAAAGTAAAGTAAAATATGTACGTAAAAAAAAAATTGTTTAT